>OX376710.1:24993460-26193460 GCA_947389935.1 Agrilus cyanescens | reverse complement strand
GACGTTCAGTGATTGATTAAGATTGAACACAATACGAACGGTTGCAAAGTCGTGCACATTCCGGATAAAAATAACGAAACCGGGACAAGCATGGTATTCGTATGGGGGGTATGTCTGATGGAATCGTACGTTATCGATCGGTAGGACGCTTTTACTCGTCGATATTGCATCCTACTCCTCTGGAATTCCTTATCAATACTCATCGAATTATTATTTTAGTATTCGATTCTGTAATGTCTAGAGTCACCACTTATTTAAAACGTTTCAACCCCAATGAACGATTCAAATGTGCAATAATATACAAGGTGTTCCATTTGATAAGGGCAATCCTCAGACAATTTTTAGAATACGAATGAGTTGATTTGGTTACACTTTTATTTGAGTCATAATTTCGAAAATCCGATATTAAAGACACCCCGTATATAAGTCTCTTACTGTCTACTCTCATAATCTAAACAACCCCTTTCCACTTTTTATTTATTTTTTCTATTTCTTCAATATTAGTTTTTCAAAGTTTTGTATTTCCGCACCGTATTTCATGTCAGTTTAGAAATTGTCGGTAGTTTCCTCCATACCTATATCGGTTACAGTTGTATATATGATTTTGACCGTAGAAAAGTTGACAGGTATAATTTTTTATGTCCAATATGAGGGCGTTTATCTGATATTAAACGTAACATTCTTGTATCAAGTTTCAATCGGCCAACTTAAACATTTGTGAAAGTTTGATTCGAAACATCTAGTTCAGTCAGTTCTGTGAAACATTTATGAAATGCCGTCAGTCGGTTGTCTGCCAAATTACACTTATTGTTTGATATTCTACTCTCCGAAGGACACTAAATGCAAAATGGTACAAATACTGAAGTAATTTATTAACACGAATTCTATTGTTTAAATTATTAGCTACTGAAAAGAAATTTTTCATTTCAAAAACTGTTTAAAACTGCACCTCTGCTCGGTCATAGATAATAATTAATTCGTGTTTAAGCTTAAAGCTTTAGTGCTTTTATTTAAATATTTGGCTGTATTTTTGGATTTTGTCAGATTATTTGAAATAGAACACACTGTAGGATTCCCCAGCTTTAATAATAACTAGGTCATCTCATTCAGGCAATAATGCAACATTACGAGTCAGTTGACAAGATAAATTATCACACCTAAAGCATTTCCAATTGCCACCAGTGCAGGTGTCACCAATTATCCATTATTCAAAATTCACTCCATTGACATTTGTATAAAAAAGTCAAATGAAATATGATTGTTGTATAAATGTTAATATAAAAGCTTGAGTTGTCAAATGTTCGTGTGGGTTTATTTTCAATAAATCAAAATGTTTTCAATACGAGCCATAATGGGCGATTGTCATATAGACCATCTTCGATACATCGGTTCTTCAATGATGCGCACGCGTCGTTTACGGTCCGTCCTGAAAACATATATGCATAACTGTAAAAATTTTCGTATTACAATTTCAATATTGTACCCTTAATGTTCCTAATTCTGCAGCTTTTAAAAGTTCGTCTGGCACTATTGCCTGTTGAATGAGCTTAGGGCGAAGTTTTAAAAAGTTTGAAACGTCCAATATAATATGCAATAAACTTTTAAAAGCTTCAAACTTTCCCCTTCATTCGCATCCTGTTTCGGGTAAAAGTGCTACGTATTCACTTAAAAGAGTTTGTAGGGATGATGTTAAAAAGTTAGCTAGCTTCCTTGTGCCATTGTTAAAAAGCGGGAACTACAAACTGACCCAACTACAACTACATACATACAATTCTAAGCTACTTTAAAAGTATGTTTCTTGGGTAATTATATTTTCTATGGTACAAAAATAGATGGGAAGTTGTTTGTTTCAGTTGAAACAAAAAAAGGGTAATTTTTTGCTACTTTCATATTACATATGATATCTAAACAGCATCATATGTACGCGACATACGATACTTTCCGGAGTGACGCCCGCGGCGTCGCGTCGCGTCGCTACTAGAATAATTCGAGTTGAGATGCACAGATAGTTTACGGTGCATAACTTCTTCAACAAATAGGATAATCACATCTGGTGGCCAGCAGCAGTCCTACGACAAAGGCGCCGACGAATTTGTCAAATTATCCAGCTTATGCCAGCACCCATACTTCAAACACTGGTTTAGGGTCCCACGGAGCAGCCGCGTAACTAATTGATACATCTCGCAACAGCGAAATAAAGAAAATAAGACACTTTAAATATCAAAGCGGTCTGTCGGAACTATGCGCGGTTATTTGTCAACGCACGCTGCGAAGCGGCCCTCGGTCGCGGTCGTCCTGACTGACTGCGACATGTGCATCGTAAGCAAATGTGAATTACAGACGTGCACATGACTATTATAAAAGTATCTGAAATTTGAAATGGTCCTTCGAGCCGGATCTCGACAATGATAAGATCTGGGAGCGTCAGTTGTTCCTGATAAACCGAAAAAATCAGCCATTTGTTCTATTCGTTCAATTTTTCATTTCTTGCTGAAAAAAAAAGACGTATCTCGTCCGAAAATTGAATAATCCGCAATTTTTCGACTGTTAGATTTAACACAAAGTGTTCCTTACGCTTAGTGTCGAAATCCAGGACATTTTCGTTTAATCAGAAGTTTTAATTTAAAGTTACACTTTTTTGACATTTCCAAATAAAAATTAACAGTTGAAAAGCAGGAGCTGTATGGGTTGCCTATTTCTTCTACAAGAGCGTGTATATTCTAACCTTAAAAAGATAAACGCATTTCCTGTTGCTAAAAAGTAATTATCCTGTGACCTTAAATAATGTGCACCATCGTGCACAGGATTAAATTAGTTATCTAATAGTTTCAGTCATTTTCTATTCGTATTAGCTTGGAGTTTCTTGTAGTTCGAAACTTTTCGGAACTCGGCCGTTGCGATGTTCTTAAAAATTGTGAAAGTTTCAAGTTCCATTTTACGTTACATGAACATTTCCTCAATTAAAGTGAAGATGAGTGAAGAGATCGGAATCTCCTCTGAAGTTTCTTTATTAAATAAGTTGGCGAGGCAGGCAGGCGAGTGGAAAGGTCGTCCTCCGATCTGATGAAGACAGTTTGCGGCGTTATTAATTATTACGCAATGAAATCTGATAGTGCTTCTGGCATCCTCAAATTGTACGTATCTCGATGATCGCATCCGAAACAGACGTTTCTGAAACGGTTTCACGTTCAATGAACAAACTAATAAACGGATCAACTGTGTCGCAAATCACCAATGTACAGAGGACGTTAAACAAGTAAAGACGACGTCAAAAGTTCATATTTTTCGTTTCGAACTTTCGTCATGTCTACCATTAAAAGTGTTGCATGTTCTTGTAGTAATTCGATGAAATTATTTGTTTTTGTACTTTGTATGATACAGAAATCTGATGTGAAACAGAAATCAAATTTTTTGTGTTGAAATGTGAACACAACATTCCGTAGACATTATTCACGTCAACAACATGCAGCAACCCGGCTTTAAAGCCCGTCATTTTTAGGATTAGTACCTGCTGCCAGTTGGATTATTTTGATTTTGCTACGAGGCATGACGTGATGAAAAATTGCATTCGTCTTTTTTTAATTAATCGTGTAACAATGTGTATTTTACATAGTTATTCGGGGATCACAAAAGCAAAAATGCCTTCTACCGCAAAATAACAAAATGTAACAACAGATTTTGTCAACAAAACGATATTAGTTCTTTGGGGCTTGTAAATTGAAATGTTTCAAAACAAAAAATCCAAACGAAATTGTTTTCTCTAGTGTCGCGAAAAAATCGTACAAAGTGATAATTTCTGATTGCCATCATACTGTATCCGAAGAATTTGAATTAACGAATAATTCTGATTGTGTTCTAGAAATTTAAGGGCGTTTTACTGGTGAATATTGAACTTTTGGTGGTAGTTTAGACTATTTTTAAAAACCCAAATAAAGATTATTTTATTTCGTATTCTTGATAAAAACAGACTATGTATTCTTCTATTTTTCGCAAAATCATTTCCGTTGTAATAATATTCATAATTATTACATAAATTAAATTTAAGAATAAAAAATTATACGATTTTATTATATTTTTTAATTTAAATAATTATAATTATTATTGCAACCAAAATGATTTTCGCGAGAAATAGGAAAGAGAAAGAACAAAATCACTTTTAATTAGATTTCTAAACTAGTCTAAATTACTGTTAAGATTTCTATATTCAATATTATATCAGATTTAAATTTAAAGTAAAATAGAACAATTTCCTCTTCTTTTCTGTTATAGTTCGTCAAAGACATGAGCTGTGTACGCTTTTTTCACACCTCTAACATTTCTCCACTTTTACCTTACCAAAGCCAGGTATACATAATCATCCCTTGTACGCTTAATTCACAAAATTTATGTATTTGTTTTTTTTTACCAATTTCGTGTCGGGATAGAGGACGCGTTTCGTCGCCATGCTGTTTATTTTTCTCTGTAATTAAACGAAACAGACTCGCGGACACCGTTTTGCGGCTGCGAATACTGATATTCCCCGTTTGAGTTGAGTCAGGCATACAAATTTAATTCCGTTTTTCCATTAGCTCTTTGTTAAAATCAGCGACGTGATATCGCACAGAGGGGTGCATATAACTTCGGTTAAGCATAGCTGAGTCATAGGAAACAATCAATTTCCTGCGCTAATGGAGGAAAAGTTTGAAGCTGCCAACGAGCACGCATCCTTCCTCCGTTTTTGTTTTATTAAAATGCAAATTCGTCTTTAAAATTGGAAGAAAAAAAAGAATTCGACCTATTTGCACTCTCTCTTTGGATCAGTTTCCATTTTACCAGCAGTATGCCGAAGATTCTGTAATGGATCACACTTTTTTTTTAAAATCCAATTCGTGGAAGAATTATCCAAATTTTTTTCACAAAAAAATTCCCATATATTGCACACTAAAATATCCACAATGTATATCATCGTCGTACCGGTGTCGCAATTTAATTTCACCCAGTCAAACCCATGATCTGGATTCACTATCTACTAAGGCAAAAGAAGTTTCACTTCAAGAAAACATTTTTGACTTAGTAGGTGTATTCGTCTATTAGATTAGAACGTTAGAGTTTCGTAATTGACTCTAATTTTGTTTATAATTTTTTTTTATTTTATAAAAAGCTTGACAGTTAGCAACTTCCCGATGCCAGTTTCATTTAAAGGTCTCGTTAATTTTCGCTTATCTCTGTGCTCTGTCTGACATAAAGTTAGCACAACCTTCAGAACTTGAAAAGCCAAACAAACTTTATAACTTAATAAGTGCAGATTAAACGTAGGCAATTTCTAACAAACACGCTTTGGGCCAATGTCGTGATTCATTTTTAAGCTTCTGAGCAAAATTGAAGCTCGAGTTAATACCGGATTTTGATTACCGTGCAGGTTTTTGTCGTTATCGCCGCGTAATTATGATTGGAAGGGAAATTTGCCAGCACTATTTACTTCGCTTTGAAGTTCTTCATTCGAATTAAGGGTTAATAATAAAAGTTTTATCAGCGGGGTCCAGGACCAAGCCGCAAACACGTCCTGTTAAAATGCCTCCCCTTAAGGACACATTTGGGTCTCGTCAAATCCGATTCCCGAGGACTCTGCTGACAGAGTTCTATCGAAAAAAGTTTTTCCCAACAATCCACTTCGACCTTTGATAATGGAAGTGTAGGACGTATTTGTTCTCCCTATTGTATGGATAATGTGACATTTGATAATAAAGAATGTATGTGTAAACGAACGCGATAACGACATCGTTAGTAGGTATTATTTCCTTTTATTAAAAAATAAAGAGAATTGGAGTGAACGCATGTCCCTGTGACCTAATACAGTAAAAGATACACAAGTAGGTACTTTTGCAACGGTTGCATCGAATAAATTTCATTTAATTTCGTTAGTTTTTTGGTAAAATGCAAGGAATCCGCCGTTTGCCACTGTATTTTATCTTTATTACCGAGGTAATTTGTAGCGATTACCGTCAAGCCTCATAAATTTTGGACAATGTTAATGAAAACAACTGACGCCCGAACGAGCTCTATTTCAACGTTTGGCTTTACTCCAGCTCTATTAAACCCCAGGAATGTCTAGAGTTAAGAATTTAATTGCACTCTTAATTATAAAAACCGCATTCTGACACCTTTTGTCTTAGAATATTTATCAAAAAAATATTGCTGAACATCACAAATTTTCTATTAAAAAATTAAACCAATATTAATTTAGATTTTTCTTGTACTATTTGTGCTAAAATACGTAATTAAATTATTAAAGAATGAAAATTGCAGGTGTTAAACATGGAATTTAATCTAACTCAATTTTAACATTTTTAATTAATTCCATTTTGCTAATTTAATTTTGATATTTTTATTCCAATAACATTTGCATTGCAAATGTATGCAAAACATGTAAATTTTGGGATGAACTGTTTAGAGACTAGCATGTATTTACTTTATAAATCAATATACTTGTGTATATATATACATATTCTAAATTTTTGATCGGGATTATACTGAAAATAACAAACCTCTTCCCTAACCTAATGTGGCCGTTATACAGGGCTTTGGTATTCCTCGAGTAGGTAAGTGCAAAGATTTATGTAAATATGCATCCCGAAAAGCCATTAAATTGGGAGAATAACCAGGCAATGTGCTCGGGTTGGTTTTCCTTTTCTGCTTTCCCAAGAAGAACGGTCGGAAATTACTGTTGCGTAGATCGGGAATCGAACTCTGGTTCTCTCGGTTCTGAGCCATCACCCTTAACCCACTGAACCAACAATGGTCACACAAATACCTCATAATTTTCATCATAAAAATAAAAAGAAAATTTATGATACACTTTTACAACGTTTAATTCTAGAATCTTCAATTTTCAAGTTTTAATGTCAAACTTAACACACGAATCTGTGTACAAGAAAAGTCACACAATACGTAGCAAAAAGACACTCTAATTAATGTTTAAACTTTTTCAAAAAAAATCTGATGCATTTACACTTCGCATACAAACTTTTCAAGTGAATTGAAAAATTGGAAGGTATACGACAAGAATGTTATTCATGTCACAGATCTTGTTCAAACAAGTTTGTAACTTCTCGGTAAACAAAGGAATAGAGAAGACGTTGTAGAGTAATGAGGACGGAGGAGGAGGAGGATGAGGCTTGTTCGGTGATACAAGTTTCGGCGCGTCCGTCCCGACGTCGGTCGCCGGTCCGAATACACGATGCGATCGACGCTCTTTGAAGTCGACTCATCATAGCAGCTTTCAGCTAACGCAATTTTCGACAATGAAACTGGGCTTTAAAGGGGGAATTCTCCCAATCTTCTCCGAAACGTAACCGTGTTACTCCCGGATAGAATTTGTCCGGCGTGTTCGCACATGTTGCATCTATCGGAAATTTTTTCGTCACGTCTTCACGAATTACACGCTCGAATTTCCTTGCGGTGAAAATTCAGCGTTTCCTTTATAAAGAGGAGGGGTGAAAACCAACAAAAAACAATTGTATACGCAAATAAAATTTAAAATGTGGATGAATTTCAATTAATACCACGTCCTTTGATCTTTTCAAAAATTTGAAATAGTTGGGAACGTTTCCAAAAAGTATATCATCAGCATAGAGTTATCTTGAGGCATTCACCTTCAATTCTACTCTCGTATCTTGAGCTGAACTTCGCATTGATGTGTTAAACTAGACCTTCATATCTTGGAATCAATCCACCATTTCATCTGTCTAATTCCTCACTATTTTCCTTGTGACTTTTTTGTATTTTTGGGCCTAGAAAGCCTAAGTTACTTCTCAAATAAAGTTGTTTGTACTGAGTTTAGTGAAGCACCAAAAGAAGAGCTCAGTTTCTCTTTTCTCCCCTGCAGGTATTTTTTTCTGTACCCTTTAAGTATTTTTAACTTGGTTAAAGGTTGGATTCGTAAAGGGCTTGTTTACAAGAATCCATCCAACATCGTAACCCAGTTTAAGTTCATTGCATCAAAGTGAGCCGATGAGTGGAAAAGTTGGAAAACG
The DNA here is from genome assembly GCA_947389935.1 of Agrilus cyanescens. Taxonomy (NCBI): domain Eukaryota; kingdom Metazoa; phylum Arthropoda; class Insecta; order Coleoptera; family Buprestidae; genus Agrilus; species Agrilus cyanescens. The sequence goes on along the minus strand of OX376710.1, from coordinate 26,185,448 downwards.
AAAGGCGGCTGTGGCCGTGTATCGCGAAGGAGTTTCATGTTGTTCTGCACGAGTTGCTCTTTCCATTCGGCAAACAGTGGAATCCAGGAGGGCCTTTAAAAGGGTACTAGCGTCCCGATATCGTGATTTTCGCGATCGGAATTCGGAAAACCGCCGCGCAAAATTACATTTTCAGTAACTCAACTTTGAAGTTGTGCACGGAATGCATAACATTACGTGTTTTATATAAAATTTCGCTGTACTTATTCCACATATACCTACGTGTTTCCGAAGAATTTTCAATTGGATTTTCCTGCTGCATTTCCTCAACCGTCCAACGGAAGATTGAACAATGAAACTCTTCAACCACACTGGTGTCAGTATTCAGGAAGGTGCCTCTTTCTAAAGATGCATTTGTTCCACCCCAAATAATCTTATACTTCAAGTACATAAAACTAAGACAAAACCATAAAGTTAAATGAAACAAAATCGTTCATGGTTCATAGTTCTGAAAAGAAATACGTTAGAAACGGTGAACTCATGAATTTACTTCAGATAAAAGAAATCTCTTCCATCTTCACCAATGGTATACCTGGAGACTCCTTTTTAGGGTGCGAAATGTGGACAGTGGACATGATGAGAAGAGCTTGAAATTTGGAGACCTTCTTACTCTATCGTTCTTATAATAGGAATCATAAATTGCTGCTCATTGTTTCGAAAACTATTTCCCAAAATATACGTATTATTAACAAAGTAATCCAGGGCTTCTCATCAAAGAGGCTGGCTTGCTGATGGGATTTGAGAAGTGAGTTTCCGATAACAAATGCATTCTGACATTTTCCTTCTCCGCGAAATGAAATCCTAAGCCCGGATTTACCTGGTCTTCTCTTAATACATCTACCGATGTTGTCAGAGTTAGGGCAACTAGACGCTCCTCAGTCGATTTCGATCCAAGAGGAAATTAAATTCTACAGAAATTCGGAGGAGGAACGAGTGAAAAAGAGAAGCACAATCGAACGTCTGTTTTAGTTGTTGCCTGGAAGCTCGATTTGTAAAGACGTTTAATCATGATTGAGAATTTGTCAGGCGTGTACTGAAATAAATGGAATAAAGGGGGGAGATTGTATTGCTAGAACAAAAGGATTTTAGTTCTTGACGCTATAAAAAAGTCAAAAAATAGTAAGTTTCGTACCTTTAGATTGCTAATCAGTTGATTATTTTATTTTTATTTTTTTTTTACGAAATTACTAACTGCTTCATTGGAAATGACTGTTCAGATTTATACATTTCACCCTGTGCCACTCAAATCGTTCAATGACACTTTGAAGTGATGCACTTTTATTCAACAGCTCAGAGACAAAGTCCGGAAAATATAATTGGCTGTAGTCGCATTTGGGAATTTTCCAAACGCTTTTCACCCTTTTTCCACTGTCATTCTGCACGTCGCTGTAAAAACATAGATATGCCATTTATTACCCCTCCGCGCGCATTTGCTCCATTTCACACTGTGTGCGGGACGTTCTTTGTTGTTGGCAATGCGAATTATACATATACAGGGGATCGTAATGCCAATTTAGCTGGAATGGAATGCTTTTCTATGCAATTGTTTCACGCACTGCGGATGTGGGATATTGTACAATAGGAAATATTCCCGTTCGTTTCCATAAGTAGCTGCAAATTCCACTGCGAGAAATTTTAGATACACGTCACTGTCGACAGAAGCAATTTTTCACTTGTACATAATCAATTCTGTGGGAACAACAAGGAAACCAATTTTTTTTCCTTCCTTGAATAATTTCCGAAGGAACCAAATCCATTTTATGGTCATTAAACATTTACTGGAACTAACAGGAAACAAATACCATTCTGATGTCCACTATCTTCCCTTAATCAGTGACAATAATGCTTTATAACAAAACTGGGGCTTCGATGTCGGTTTTACACAATGAAAAATCTTTTATCTTTCTTTGGCTTGAATTAACTTTATTGTTAAATATATTTCTAATGCATACGAATATCCGAATGACCTGTGACCAAGATAATGATTTTTTTAAGTTTCAATAATTCCATCTAATGTAACATAAAGATACTGACTGCCACGTGGCGCTCCTGTTGGCATCTTTGATGAAGGGTCTCGTGAAGTTCTTCTAACCGCTTGCATTTGTTCAGCAGAACCTACAAGGACGACGCTCTGTTAAGGGTCCATGTTATTCGATGGTTCAGTAAGTTCAAGAACTGACAGGAGATCGCTGAAGACATGATCTACGTAGACTCTCTTCGTTTGGCCGAAATGTTCAAGTAAAAATCTGGACCATTAACAGGGCCTTGGATAACGATGGTAACTGTTCTCTACAATCGCCTACCATGTCTGGCTTGTCATGCCGAAGCTATAGGGCCTTGTTTTCTCGTACACAGCGGCCAAGTCTCATTACTTTAACGACGAATCCTGTAATTTGTCCTACTTAGATTAAGAATTTATTCCTAGTAAACAGTCGTAGTCGATTTAGTGCTTTATGTATATATCGATTTATCTTCAGTTCACGTAGATATCCCATAATCATGATTTCTCGTGGTAAGTTATTCATTGAAGGTATGTGCAGTGTTTCTGCAATTACCGATATTAAAGCGTGTAATTCACTGGTGTAGGTTTTAATGACTATGGGCTGTAGTTTAAACACACCTACCGCATTACGTTCCCTTTTCTTTCAGTGTACCTTTTTGACCGAACTAACGGCACTATCGTTGATTTTCCACCGTTTTATTTATTTTGATATCTAATGTCGCACCTACTCACTGTTAAGGGGTTCGATAAACAAAATTGGTTTTCTCGTAAATTTCGTACACATCGAACACAATAAACATAACTTACTACAATAATTAATTTGAACCTACATCTTGTAGTTTTACTACCAGAAATTACTATAACTGATACGTCGTTTTAAGCAGTGTCGTTGTAAACGGTTTTGAGTACATTTATTTTTATGTATTATAAATAATAAATAAAGTAATTATTCGTGAATAAATCCGTTTTTGGTTGTCCATTCCTTTCTGTCGTGCCGTGAAGTCATCCGGTTAACATGAACAGACATTTGGTAACCGTGCAGAGAGAAATAAATTAAGTAAGGAATGTTTTGCTCCACTATATCGTACCACTCGGACCGTAGTTGTAAATCTGAACAATATCTATGCCGTTTCTCGTTTAACCAGCGAACATAAAACAATAAAAATGAACCGATAAATTAAGGCTGTGGGCAGAAACTTTGGCAGACGATTTGTAGATGGTCTAAATTATGTATTAAGCGGTTTCAACAGGATTCACGCCGCATTACTTATTTTAACGATACTTAAACATGTAAATAATCTTTAATGCACCCACTGTCTCGCTATTTTCAATGACAAACAACCAGATTCGATGTGCAGACTAATTACACAGGGCGTTCGTGACTTCAGGATTTTGGATCGTCAATAAATTTTTGTCAGATGAATTTAAATAGAAGCCAGTCATTAACTGTGACAGTCTAATGTTCTAAAGTGGCTTATTGTATGATTTTCTTTAAATTTTACAAGAAAAAAAGAACAGCATTTCACTTCACTTCAACAAATTATGACCATGACCTATAATGTACCTACATCTCAGGTTAAAAGTTGTTCTTAAATTGACCTAAACATGTCAGTTTGCTCGAGAAACATACGGATTCTAAATTTTGCAAGCTAAATTTAGTTAGCTGTTCATTAATAAATAATGGAACACCTCCACTTAGACCAAACCATTTGCGGATCGGAAGGTAATGACGTCATTAGAAAATAGGGTCCCCTATTGGATAGTTAATAAACCCATGTTACCCTTATCCATTAGATTTCTGAAATGTGGGTAGTAATCAGCCAGTTTCTAATACAAACAGCAGAATTAGACTATGTACAAATGTCCAAATAACAAACTTGTATGAACTCCTCATCAGTTTTAATTGGAGGAGCTGAATTTTTTAATAAGGGTGGTTTTCAAAAAGTGCGCTTTTGTACTTTATAGATCCTATGAATTTTGGGTAATTTCAATTTTAATTGAAAAATAATTTCATGATTCCCTCATTTGTACTTTTCTGACATTCTTCGAATTCAATTTCCTTGAAGATACACAGTTTTGTTGAAATTAAGCAGCCCCTAGTATAATTATTGGTAGAGTTAGTATTTGGTGCTTTCTTAATAAACTGTTCGTATATTGAAGGAGGCCAGAACGGAGAGTGGTGTGTTTATTTTTAATTTTCGCACCAACGAAATAACAAAGAGGTTCGTTCGTATTTATCATAACACAAAAGGATTTAATTTAGCAGCTTATTGCATATCTCAACCGTTCGCCGTTGGAACAAAGCTCTTTCCGCAAACAGAGTGGAAACCGCAGATAGCAGAAGACAGAAGCTGCACACATACTAATATTCACACACAGACAGACAGACAGACAGAAGGATGCAAATTCCTTCTGCGGAAACGCCTCCCGCGAATTCCACTCTTATCGCAGACAAAGGACGTGTGACATGGGAAGAATCGAGGGGACGGAAGCGAAGCACAATGTAACAGTTTACGCGTGTGAACAGAAATGGCAGCGAAATTAACTTTATGTGTACCATGAACAATTATCGCAACGAGTGTCCTACCATCAAGAAGAACAAAGCCAACGGCACATCCCAATTTAACAACTTTCCTACTTACCCTTCAAGAGGGAAGCCAAGTTTCAAAGTTTGTTTACATTACGTACTTCGATGTCGTATAGTGTAATAATATGTACAACATAAAGCAACACGAGGAATCCTTAAGGTGTTCTTCATTTTGATTTAGGAAACAGTGACAAAACCAATGTTGAACAGGGGTTAATGTATTTTCGCGAATTTTCTAGTCTATTCTCATTTAAGCATCTTTATTTAACACTCTATATACATTACTATAACTTTTAATAATATACTTAAAACAATTCTAACTCTAACAATTCACTTGGTCACTAATTAGCACTTTCTGTTCGCCTTCTTCTCCTCGCTGTCGCTCGCCACGTAATCACAATTGCTACTGATCCTCTACTGTCTCGACGGCTGCTTATATAGGCTGGATAGTTGTTCTCGATGCTTCGATAACGTTTTTTCCAGAGCGGTCTACGCTGTTCTCGCTTGGTAGTACGCCACAGGCCGATCTTTTGGGTTGCCTATTGTCTATGCTGCCCTCCGCTTACGCGTGAAAATATTATACATGTATTTGCAAATTTTGAAACCCAAAAGTCTAAAAACTAATAATTGTCCTCCTTGTCCTTATGGTGATCTTGATCTGGGGTACGAATTAGGAAATATAATTTAAGTGATTCATAAAAATTTTGTTTCGTGGGTTATTATATTTAACCATCCTCCCCAAACATACAAAGTCATCGTCCAATATTAATATCCTCTCATTTATCAAATAGATAGTACCTAATCTCAAACAATGAATGGGTCATTCCAGTAGTTATCTTCAGAACAATAACTACACAATTTACGTTTATTGCAAATACTGAGGATTTCAGCTAACATTTATATAGCTGCTTATTAAGATGGCTAAATATTTGCGTATTTAATTGTTCTCCATCCTCATCTACGACGTGCATACACAGACATAATATGAATCTGCATACATTCCTGAAAACCAATTATCCTTAAAATGCAAATTTTGAAATCCTCAGCTTTTGCCTTTAATCCTCCCAGTGTTGCTTTACCGTATTCATTTGCCAAATATGTTTTCGAGCTAAGTGCCATCTACAACATGTATCCAAAACACTCACTTAGTGAGACACAGCCCTTGAAAACCTTGGCATTTCAAATTAATGCACATTGAACTAAAATTCTGTGTACACTGGAGCACTTAGGAACATCACCTAATTAGAATTAAGCCAAAAAAAGAACAAATTGGCACACAATGAAGCAATCCTTACTAGCAATTGGTATTTTAAGTAAGGACATAAAAATGACTTAACCTTTATTTGCTCTTTGGTCTCTAATCTGGTTGGGGTAAATTAAAATGGAGGGTAATTACGAACTTAAAATTTCTGATATCTGTTTAAAATAACTTCTGCTCCAATCTACTTCATTTTATCTAAAAGGAATTCCCAAATTGTCCTGAACTAAAATTCTTCAAAATCCAAAATTGCAATTGAGTATTTTGCCACTGTAAAAACAATTTTGTTTGGTCTCAATCTTGATCTTATTAAAATTTTTAACGAACACAATTAAGACTTCTCAAAAATCTGGCACACCCTGTATATGCTTTTAACAGTAATGATCTATAATAACAGTGCACGTTGTTACGTTAAAATTGCAATGTCATCATTAGGCAAAATTGTTTAATAGTCAAATAGTTGCGATTGAAATCTAAGCGTGACGACTAAAGCTGCTGCTCTATGTTATTATATTGGTTGGAAATATTTTATCTAAACTATTCATTGCCTCTTGTACCCATACCTAGATATACCTTATACCTACCCGTTTCACAACAACACAACAGTAATAACAACGTTCAGATATATTAAATCTTGGTAAACAGTTTAAAAACTAGGCAGTTACAAAACGCGAGCCCCGAAGAGATTTTCTAATGAGTTTGTTTTCAAATTTGGTTATGCAACGAACAAATATTGCGGAAGTATTTTTTAATTATTCGAAAGCGGTGGAAGATGGTAGATATGTACATACAGTGTAGTCATTTGCAAACATATGGGATTTTTTTTAATTAATTACGCAGCCAAAATAAGTATATTTTCGAAAATCATATTAGGTGCAAGTCAAACAGCTTACATGGTATAATGGTATCTACATAAATAATTTTTGAGAAATTTCAAAATTGTGTCATATCGTTGCAACAAACATGAAGTTTGTGGTTCCCTAAAAAATTAAAAATCCAAATTAATTTTAGATGGATGGCCATAGATTAATTTTTTTTAAGTCATACACAAATATTAATGAAGTCAGCTTGAATAATCGTTGTGAACCACTTGCAAAACTAACTACTTATAAAAAAATTAAAATTGTCTTAAGTAGTACCTCGGAAATGAATTATATTCTACCAGGAAAACATAAGTTCGTTTTGGTTCCAAGCCTGGAAAGTTGCCCACTGGTTGAGCGTTTTACTGAATGATATTACTTTATTTACCTACTTGCACGTTAAATCGTGTTGTTTGCATCTAGACCACACAGGTAACGTTAAACACGAACTTAACATATGCTCTCCTGATAGAAAGGTTTTCATTTTAAGCCTAGATAGCGTTACCATCATGATTTATTTATTTATTATTTAATTGATAAAGGTCATACACCTAATAAAAAAGTACAAATTAATCAACCCTCAACCATAACGTCCTCATTTATTGAGGAATAAGAAAAGCAAATGGTAAATGATTAATGATTATGTATATTTTTGGTTCTTTTTACCATTTATGGGCATCACTTCCTTATATCAATTAATGAAAAAAAAAAAGGTTTTTAATCAAATATCAAAATATTATATATGCACAATTGTCGTTTTTGAATCAACCAAAATTTGATTATTAAATTACTTAACATGTGCAAAGGAGAGGGATTTTCTATGGGTCTTCATTTTACTTCATGGCCATCCACTGCTATGATGGTGGAATAATCATCAGTCTCGATAATAAATAATTTGGTGGAAGTGGAAGTATGGCAAAAATTCTGTAAACTTAAATCTTAAAATCAAAAATACTTTGAGCAATTGTCAGAGAGAATGAATTCAGAAAATTTAAAAATGGTTTTCAATGTACCAGATTATTCGTAAAATGTTAGCGAATGAATGAACTAAAATGTTTCAAAAAGAGATATGATATTTCAATATTCCAGGATTATCTAAAATGTTCCAGAATGGCATCTGCATAAGTCTAGAATAAAAAAGTAGGTTTCGATTGTATCACAAAAAAAATTAATGCTCTTAACAAAAAAATATCTTTACAAGAAATATAAATTTCTGGAACGATTTCCATTCAGGAAAATATTTTTATTTTTAATATGTTAGCATCGTTTTACGTCCAATTGGTATAATAGTCTCGCTGAAAGTGCAAATTCGAAGATAAAATATTTTCTAACAATGTGGCTTCTGATTCGAGAACCTTTTTTCCGTTTCACTCGAACGCCTTTGTTGAAAGATTTTGTTCATTCGAGGAGGCCCTTTTTACTGATTTTGGTCTTTTCTGAATAAACTGCTAGGACAATGTTTGTTATTTTCCATTCTTTAGAATTTTTTTGTTAATACCACAGAAAAAGTTTCGTCTTTTACTAAGACAATGCTCCTCTATTGTGCGCGTAATTATGGATGTTGCCGATCCCTAAGCCGAGAGTTATAAATCGGGTTTCCTTTGTCCTCCTGAAACGGAATAGATAACGGCAGGGTCTAACATTCTTCTACGCCACCAACAGCATCATTTTAGCAACGTCCCTGCTCTCTCGCTCTCCTTAGACCACGGGGGTCCAATTATCCTGCAGGAAGTAAAACGGACGTGGGCACAATACTTCTGCAGCCATCATAATTGAGAGAAGAAATTTATTTTTAATTAACTAATGAAGACAAACCTAAATAAAGTTACTTAAAAAGGGCGTTAGAATAGAGACAGCCAATTTGGAAATTCTAAAGAGAGGCACTAAAAAGGAAAAATCTTCCATGAGTAATTATTTTATATTATTGTAGAAAATCCTGTTTGTGTACGAATTGAAAAGGAAACAGTTTTTTGCCTTCTTTTTGTAATTTCATTTCCTGAATAGGATGATTAGGTCTTATCTTTGAATATGGCTGCAATGGACCTGAACCAGGTCTGTGAACCAATTTCACTTTGTAATCTTTCCAGAAACAAAAAGGATATTAATTAGACGGATGTATGAAAGGACTTTTTTGCTAGTCGTGACAAAGAGATTATTCAGTCCTCGCGTTACCAACGAACTTATTGGATTAGCAGTTGGAAAAGCGCCGAATTACATTCCAAATTGGACAATTGCGTTCGAATTTGAACAACGAAGCGAAATCCTTCTGCTGGTACCTGCGAGAGACCTCGTTACAAAGCGACAAAAGCGAATGGTTAATGACCGTGATAATGAACTTTCTGTTGGACGATTAGAACTTCATTGTGTACTTAGTTCTTCATTTACCATTCGATGAATTGTAATGAAGTCCATATTTCATCACTTGAAAAGACAATGAAGGCATTCTTACTAATTATGGAAAAAAACTGATTGATTTTGATAATGGTCTGTGGAGAACTTTCGTGTCTGTCATAGAAGATTAAATATTTTGGATTTTTTTTAGAATTTCCCAAAAAAATTCATTGTTCCAAAATTTTTTCGAAAATTATTGAACTTTTATATTTCTTTTCTGTTATCGTTCGTCAGGAACATGAGATGTGTACGATTTTTTCACACCTCTAACATTTCTCAACTTTTACCTGACCAAGGCCAGATATACATAATCATCCCTTGTACGCTTATTTCACAAAATTAAATTGTATCTCCCGTAGTTCCTTTTACACACCACTTATAATTGCCAACAATAAACGGATTGTAATTTATTATTCAATTGCTAATCTTTTAGCGACAAACACAAACACATCTGAAATGCAATTTGTAGAAAAGCCGGCTGTCCTCAATATACGTACGTACATACCATGAACTACGGCAAATTAGAGCTTAGCGAGCGTCCGAAACAGCCAGGAAAATGAGATCCCGTGAGATCAGCAAAGAGAGAGTCAGTCGTACCTCGTTCAACGTTAATTGTAGGAACTGACTGATTCATCCGAGCTGTAATTCCCTTTGAAATAATTTTGAGTTTATTCATTAATATTTTTTGATAATTACGACAAATATATTTAATACTTGAATGATAATGACTAGATTAGATCACAAGTCAAATATCGAATTTAATATAAAAAAAAAAAACGATTTGGCTCCTGATGACAAACAATACCCCAGTTGAACTAAATAACCAAGACCAAATTTTTGGGTGCATTTACAGGAACTCGCACTGGGCCATTATACGACCCTGTGAACATTAAATTTTGATTTTTCATTTAATATTCAAAACACGTATACACCCCATTTCGTAGTTTATCCTGAAAGTTGTGTTTAGTTAGTAGACGTAGTACAAAGTAACTCGGTTGGGAGTTAATGACAGATGGCGCAAAAGTGGAGTCTGTTTGATATAGGAATAAGAAGTCAGAGATCATAAGGCGTTAGTTACTTCTTGCACTAATAATTCATCAAGTGCTTTAACCCGCTTTGCTCGACTCTTAAGACGTCGTATCCGCTACATGCATCTAAGTAAGTATACATAAGTAAGTAAGTAGAAGTGAACTTTATTCCCACTCAAGGGCTCATACGTACGTATATAAACTTGTAAATTTAATCCGGACTTCTCGGCACTCTGTAATTAAGTCTTCACATTTCACAAGTCCGTGCAAGGCGGACTGTAATTACGACCACGTGCACCTGTAATAATTGCATTTGTTTAATGACTATGCACCGCTTTCTTAGGTGGCGTGCGGAATGCAACTTGATTAAGAATGGTATGCTTAATACTCACTCCCTATCTCGTCGAGAAGATATTACGGGAATATGTTGTTCGTGTGATGTGGTGTGGTGTTTGTTGTGTGCACGAACAATATTACGTCCATCGCGACAGGACGAGACGCGGGATAAGACCGACTCACTCCTCCCTCATCCAACAGGATTTTTACAAGTCGTTGCACAGTAGCAGAAAAAATCCCAAAAATAATTTTTTTTTTATTAATTCGTCTGTAGTGAATCATGATGTTGGTGGCGGAAAACATTCCGAATTTTAGAATCCTTCAAAATATCCATAAAAACATCCTTAGCCAATGTCCTATATGAATAAATTCAAACCAAAGAAGGATTTATCTCAAAGATACCACATAACTTTTTTTTTAACTATGTATTTCCATCGCCACTGTCTCTATTTTCAATTATCCAATACTGAAGATGGTAAAATTTAGATTTCGTAACCTCTGGCCATTCTTTGTTTGGTCATAAATAGAAATGAAAAATCAATGCAGATTTCCCCTAAGTATATTTAGTTACGTCATCACAGAATATTTTTTTAAGGTGGTTGGCAAGACTGTTCTCCCTCATCTCTGTATTTTACCGTCATCTTAGCTTTAAGCGTTATTTAACTATTTGTTTTATTTTCAAAAACCTAATTAAACCTGCCCAAATTTGGACGGTGGTGCATAGCATTTAAGAAATAATAATCTTCGGATCCTTTCTTTTATCGTTTTGAGGCCTTTACGTGGACGAGTAACATAAACAATCTTGAAACTACTAAACCTAAAATTTTGAAAAAATACGTGCTTGTAGATTACAGAAAACCCTATAAGAAATCTATGATCCTTCGGGACATTTGATGGTTTTTTCGTTCCAGGATCCGTTTTGTGGACACAACTTTAATCCTACATTAAAAAGCTCGGTGTTTTGTGTCTAATTTACTTACCTATGTGTATTACGAACCCTCTTTTTACGAGCTTAGATGATAGTATCATACTTAGAATTTACTGTTGCGTGCCCTGATGATGGCAAATTAAATTTAATTAAATACGTCAACCGATTGATATCAACAACAAAATACGACCCAAGATTTCGATCGATATAATAAATAATTGTTACCTACGTAGGTACGTTTGTTTAACATACGCAGGTGCTATAAAATTTTCTGTATATGCACTCGAATAAATAATTTTATTTTATTGTAGTTGCATGATACCGTTACTCTTCAGGGAATTATGCGGGTAAATGTATACAAACTACTTAATTAAGGTTACTGATCATTTTATTACTTTCAACCAAGTAATACGTCGCGTTTATGTTCTTCGTTTTCTGATCAGTTAATGCTACTGTTCGGACATTAAAAAGGGTCTCATTATTTCTATTACAGACGGAGGTGGAAATTTTTTTTAAGGATAATTAACAAAATGGCATTAGTTTAAACATTTGCCTTCTCTTGTTCAATATTTCGATTCATATCTTTTTAATTATGAAGCTGCACCAACGTTTCGCATCAATTACGAGCCATCCTCAGGCTTGAGTTTCATAGTAACTGTTACTGCATTAGATTTTACAATTAAATAACTGTGAAACTTAACCCTGAAGAAGCACCGTATTTGAGGCGAAACGTCGACGTAGTTTCTAAGTTAGTAATTGTTTTATTAACGAATTTATGCCACTGGTGCCATCTTACAGTTGATATTGAAAACAAAATTTCAAACTCACCAAGAGCTCTTTAGAGAACATAACATCGATTTAGATACGCGGTTGTTCTATGATATCCTGGTAACGAAGTGGCTTACATTTTATCGGCTCTTGTTCAATAATTGATTTTTTTATTTTTATAGAACACGAATTATATCGGGAGTCATTATTAAAAATACGTACTACATTACAATAAACAAAAACGTATAACAAAGTAATTTTTTTTAGGATTTTTTTTGTTAACATTTGATCTGTAGTAGGTATATATTTTTGAAACTTATTTTTTCTTAAACAATTTTTGTATTATAGTTTTCTTATTTGACTTATTCATAAGTGTTTGCACCCTGTATGTCGTACCTACACTTTTCTGCCTCTACCGTAAGGTACGTCGGTTTTCCAGAAGCCACATCCAATCTATCTCGTTTTCTGCTTTCCTGTTACGAAGACAATTTCATGATATTACTAACCATTCACAAGGAATTCTAAAAACTTCATTATGCAATTCCATAATCAAATTCCTCCAACAGTTTAGTAAATAATGATATATTAAGCAATTAGTGTCATTATATTACCCAATTTTAAATTTTTCGTTGTATCACTATTTTAAAAGTTAAAATTTAACAGTGTTCTGTAACGAAATAGCTTAATGTTTGCCATAAACACTTGGCGACCTCTACAATCTCTTGATTGTAGTTTCAGTAGGCAGCTGTTGTGCTTACAACGATCTTCTTTAGTTAAACCTGTAAAGAGCTTTGTGTTGTGAGTACTTTCGAGTTTTGTCACCAGATGCTAGCATAAGTATCATTATTTTGAATTTCTTTTTCTTGATATTTTATTATTGTTTGATGCTAATGATCCAAAAAAAAAAATAGTAAAAAAAAATTTGATTAGATCATAAAAATTAATTTTCCATCTGCAAAAAAGTCATACTTCCATCACCATTTTGACCAAAAAAAAAAATTTTTTTAGAACATTTCAGAATGGAAAATTATTCTTTCAGAAGAAAATGTAGTGCGGATTTGTGTGCACACTAAAATTCGTTGGACAAACAACTGAATTTCAAATCGTTTTCGGATAATTTTGGAAAAATAAAAAATTACCGTTTTCTAAAAAAGGTCATAAATACATAATTTTTGGTTATCGAAATTAGATTTTGACAAGAAAAGGTTGAAGTTGAGTCTGCAAAATTCCGGTATGGTTTCCATAAAATAAAACAGAGTACGATATCATATACCTATAGATACCTAATATCAAAACCAAAAATAAAAATGTTATTGCTGTATTTTGAAAAAAGGAATTTTTAGTTTTTCTGTTAAATAACTCGAAAAGGACTTGTATTTCAGAGTATTTTCGTTGAATTTTTAATGTCATATACAAATTTACTCCTGCGCAGTTAATAGATTTTCTATTTTGAATAATATTAAAAATACCCATGTATTCATACGTCCCATGAGATACTCTGTATATTTCCTAATATTATTTTACATTTCGTGTTCTACCACAGCAAGGTCTTTGTTATCATTATTACAGATAGACTTCGTTACTTCACCTTGTAACGACTTTGTTATCAAAAGAAACAGTCACATCTGCTTTGTCTCAGTCAGCAAAAATTTTAGGAGTTAAAAACTACGTTCTTATTAATTTGAACATTTGAAAAATTTTAAAATGCGATTTTTTACGATTTTTTTCTGCATAATGCAGTCATTCATGGTTACCACAATTATTATTACCAATTCTTCAATATATGTACATTATTTTGACCACTTGGTTAAACACATTTACATAAACATATAAATTTACGTACAAGGGATAATTATGTACTTATAACATTTAACAGTAATTTAGACCATTTTAGAAACCTAATTAAAAGTGATTTTGTTCTTTCTTTTTCCTATTTCTCAAGAAATCAGTTTGGTTGCAATAATAATTATAATTATTTGAATTAAAAAATATAATAAATTCGTATAATTTTTTATTCTTAAATTTAATTTATTTAATAATTATGAATATTGTTACAACGGAAATGATTTTGCGAAAAATAGGAGAATAGTCTGCTTTTATCAAGAATACGAAATAAAATCATCTTTAATTGGGTTTTTAAAAATAGTCAAAATTACCACCGAAAGTTCAATTGTCAGCAGTAAATCGCCTTTAAATTTCTAGAACACAATCAAAATTATTCATTAATACAAATTCTTCGGATACAGTGTGATGGAAATCAGAAATGATCACTTTGTACACTTATTTCACAAGTCTAAAATAAATAGCAACCCCTATTAACTCGAATTAACCCTCCCAGCGTGAGACCGTGCGCTTATTTCGCTATAAGCTTTTTTCCCGACACCTCCACCGGTTTGGTGTACTCCTCGCCAAAGCAGGGCTTGCTAGGGTGTTTTTACGCCGCTCATCTCTTAAGTTTACATCAAAATTTTTGAATTGTTTTTTTGTTTTAATTTTAAGTACTTTGTATTGTTTTCATTACCTTTAAAAGTTACTTACTTCTACTTCTTTTTCGGAAAAAATTAAATTAAAAGGTCTCCAAAAAAGTTGTAGAAAAAAAGAGCTTTTAATCCGATATGAAATTGTCTTTTTTTTATTTTTAAAAATCCTAATTTTTAAGGCTTTCTGAAATTTTACATTATATTATTATTATTGTCTTAAACATTTCTACTCAATGTTTTAAACATTCTCCGTAGTTGGGCTCTTCGATAGCGCCAGTCGTCTTCTACCTCTCCTGACAGGCTTTTATACGTAGTTGATTACGAATCTCCACAATAGTTTGACGATGCCGAACGTAACTAATCTGTTTCATATTAAAATTATTCGTCGTGTTAAAAATTTTCGAAAAATTTACGACTATTCAGGTGATAAAGTGTGGTAAAGTTAGTGGAAAAACGTTTGATTCCTGTAAACTGTTAAATTTTCCTTAGAAGGAAATCACCTGCGCATCATAAGCCATTGTGTTAATTTATTTATTTAACATGGAGGTTTTTTGATGGACAATTAATGGTTAAAATTATTTTCTGGTGAGTTTTTCTTTGGTTTTTCTTTTCAAAATTTTGGTTTAATTGTATATTATACGATCTTTTTTAAACTTTCAATCATGATTAACCGATAGAAATTGCCATTTTTACTTATCTACTAATTTTAAATTAAGTTATGAAAAATTACTAAATCATCAATGCCTGTTGGACTATAAAAGACACTTATGGCAACCCCCAACGGCTGGAACATACTCTAAAATTGCAAACAGGGTAAGAAAAAAAAATCAGTCCAGTCATAAAATTTTAGGAAATTATTTTCGATGGCAGCAGTCTGAATCCATAAAAAAAATTGCCAAAAGTGAAAATTGGTGTTCTTATTTATTCATTATAAGAAATTAAAGTAAAGTTACCCCTACTAAGGGTATTAAAATGGGATGAATTCTTACCTATTGGCCGATTTTAGCAAGCATAACTTTAATTGATTTTAGTAAATTAGTTCGAACTTTATCTCATTAAAGTTTGAAGCAACAGTTCCACCCCTAAAGGTACGAAAATAGGGGATAATGATTCAGTCAATGAATTTTAGCCTACTAATTGATTGTATCACCCCTTCTACAGGGTTATTCAACTTTTTTTGGGTAGAGAATACTTCGAAGTTATTACATTTAATTTTAAAAAACAAATCCACCCCTTGTGGAATATAATAATAAGGAATATTTAGGTATTTTCTCACGTGTGAATCGATTCTATTTAAACTTGTAAAAGCAATTTTAAAATTCATGCAAAACTAAAAGGCGAAAAATAAAATAAGTATTTTTTTGTCTTGTAAATCAACAAAGTTAATTAATAATTAATTTTGTTGTTTGTTTGTATAGGAGCTTCGTTATTAACTATTAATTTGTTTTTCGCATTCTAGCTATTATTTTTTTTAGGCTTTTTTGCTGCTGTTAAAAATTACATTTTAAATTTTATATAAAGTGTTTTATTCTCCCAATTAATTATAGTCTTCTTTCTTTCCAGGTGCTACCTACATCTACTTTCACGTATACAGTGAAGATCTTCCTCAAAAAATGGGCACTTACTGTTTATTCCACATTCACAGTCTTAGTAGGGGATACATATTTTTCAGTAAGTATCCATTATGTATTTATTAGTTCCTTTTTTTATTAATTAATTTCATTATCTAATTTTATTTATTCTCAATAATAAGAAAACTAAAGTCGTAAATTTAGACAGTTGTAAATTTTATAAATATTGATAAGTTTTTATTTCCAAAAAATTAATGGTTTGGCATTTTTGCAGCTACTTCTGGTTCGCTCACCCCTTCACCCCCCATGTCATAGATGTTTGTTAGATTATTTATCGTGAAAGAAAGATTTGCAGCGAAGGTGAGTTTGTTGTAATTTTTTATGGTTTTTTAAACATTAAAATGTATTATTAATATTAAATGATAACGATTTTTTCAAAATAAATACATTATTCTTTAAAAGACAATTAACCCAATTAGCGACGTTTGGGTCAAAGACTTTTATGACCCTTATCAAGTTCAAAAACAAAATTTAAAACTAAAAAGATTATAAAAATCAATCACGATTATTTCTAAGCCAAATATTAAGGTAATACAAAAATTAATTTGTGGTAATTTGTAGTTGGTTATTTAATTGAGTTCAATTTAATGTATTTAAAAATACGCCACTATTTAATATTTCATTGTTAATAGTTATTAATAATACAAAAATATATTTTGGATTAGAAATAATTGTTTTTATAATCGTTTCAGTTTTAAGATCAAAAAAGTACGTTCAAGATAATTTTTTTTTGTCAATATTTAATTTTACCTTTCGCTTTTTATTGTATGCTCTCAGTTTTTTTCTGTGTAATAATTTTTAAAAGCTGCTTACTTTTTCTCTTTAGAATATTTAAATTAATGTGATCAAAATAAAACTTTTCTTTTAGTAAAACTTTTTTTGTAAATACATAATTAATCGTATGAAAAATTAATAACCAACAGTCGTGATCTGTATTTTATTATTTTAAGTTAATCAACCCCTAATTTTTTTGTTTGCACTTTTTTTAATTGTAATTAAAAAAGATATTCCTGTTCCAGGAATATATCTACTCCAGAAGCTACCCCTGTAACTACTTGGCGTTTTTAGGAATTTGTTCTCTACAAGTCCAGTGGTGTATCTTCTCCAGAAGAAGGTACGAGTTAATGTTTATTTATTTACGTAGTTCGTAGTTATTGTTTATCAATAAGTTGTTGAACAAAATTTTTTTTTTGGTTTAAAAAGAAAGTAACAAACTCGAACAATTGAAATTTGTAAATACACATGAGCTTTAATATCAAATTTTGTTGCAGCTTTTGTTGATGGTACCCTTGGAAGTCGTGGATGTTTGTCAGGATATTTATCATGGAGGACGAGGAATTGAAATGAATTTATCTGACTACTTCCATAGAAGTGAGTTTTTTCACAATTTTTTTTGTCGAAAACATTGAATTTACTTGCCATTTTATTATATTATACTTCACTACTCTTTCTACCCCTTCATACCCTTACACGTTTACTCTTTCTGTCTTGCGTACTAAAAAGCTCAGAATTCAACACCAAAGTTTAGACAAAAAATATTCGAAAAACTAACAAGATTGTTAACTTCTTCAGGGAATTACGAAAACGGAATTTTTAGTCGCTGAAGAAGGGAACTTTGTTACCGAAACGTATATTTTGGACTTTTTTGTCTTTCGACATAGAACATTAAGCTGTTTAATATGTTCTTGCAGTTTATTGACTATTTCTTTTGATATATTCGGTTAAGATAAAATATTTCTTTATATTAATTAACAGAAGAGCTTCATTTAATTTTTATCTACGTTATTAGGGCTTCATATACTTATAATTTTAATCATTTTTAATTGGCTTACATAACGTCTCAATTACATTTATGTTTTAAAGCTTATTGAATCCATTCTTTATTTCAAAATAAAGTAGCTTTTCTTAAATTTCGCCTCCTATTTTTTTTTTTACAATTTAAAGTATCATTTTTTTCCAATTCCATAATTTTTATTTATTTGAGAAACAGGTAATATTTAGTTTACAGTTTTTTCCCTTTTTAGTTATTTGTGACGTTTTTATCTTAAAATTATTTAAATTTGTAGGATCAAAATTAAACTTTTAAAATAAATATAATACCACAGAGTTATTGATTATTTCTGGTATCAGCTCTTTATTCAAACTTAATTGAGCTATTTAAATTAATAGGATGTTTTAATACATTTTTTTTTAATTTTTTTAATTTCACCTTCTGTTTTTATTTTACTGCTTCGAATTTATTATAACAATATAACTTTTACTCTTCTTTCTATTTCAACTTTCTTTTTTGTATTAAAGAACATAGCCAGATTTATTTATTTTTTTGACATTTCATTTTTCTGATTATTTCGACTTTTTTAATTGAAACCAGAAAATACGTAGCTTTTAGTTTTCCTCTTTTTAATTATTTTTGCCTAATAGTTCATTTTATATCTTAAACATATTTAAATTTAAAATATCAAAATAGAGCTTTTCTTGTAAAATAAAATTAGTTTTTCTTTTTTTACTTTAAGACAACAGATCCATAACGTAAATCCTCAAAAGAACTTTTCTCTTTGTTTCCAGCAACAATTTTTTATTTAATTTTTTTCTAGACATTTGGTTTAATACATTTTGCTGACTTCTCCTTTTTAATTTCACTTTTCGTTTTTATTTTATGAAGCTTTCGATGTTTTTATTATTCTTTTATTTTTTTTTTCTCTCGGCATTCTTCATTATTTATCTTTTGTAAACAGATTACTTCTTTTTTTTGCTGTAGTTACTTTCAAAATAATATTAATTTCGTTTCTTTTACCTATTTAATCAATTTTCTGAATTTAATTTCATCCTCCTATTTTACTTTGACTCATAAATTAATATTTAGATTCAAATAAATACATTATCGTATCTTAACTTACAGTTTTTTAACTTCTTCTATATTTTAGAAGAAACTTGATTTATTTTTTTTTTTACTTTAAACAATTCTTTTACTTACCTTTCATGGCACCTCTGAAATCTAAAAGATAATTAGATTTCTTATTTCCACGTAATCTTTTTTTTTGCATTAGAATAATTCAGAACACAGTTTTTCTCTTTTTAATTGTTATAACCGATTTTTAACGCACATATTTAAATTTATGAACATGAAAAATTAAATTTAAACAGCTTTTTGTAAAATATGGGACTTTATTTATTTATTTAATATAATAATTGTTATACTTTAAAAATAAAAGGAAAAAATAATTACAAATAATTAAAAAGGGAAATATTAAAATGTTTTTTGACTTACTTAACTGTTATTAACTTTTAACTTTTATTTCATTGTTGCAGGAGGACCATCAACATCAGGACCATGCTGCGTCGTGGGACATAGTGCGGGAGTGCAGTGTAGTGTCCGGGAGTGCTTCGGAGGGTTCACCTTCGAACTTCGAAGTCGCCAAAACCCGGGATCTTGGGATTTCCGGGATCCTGAGTCTTGGAAACTCCGGATTTCGAAGCTCAAGGCCTCCGAAGCAAAGGATCTCATCAATTGGAGTCCGTGTTGTTCGCGTAGCGACCTTTCTGCGTGCAGTTATCGCCACAAAGGAACCAGGTAAAATTATATCGTTCATTTAGCGCCGCGAGTATACCATAAGTCTACGTATTATGTTTTTATGTAATATTTTATATTAAGTTTATTTATTTTGTTTTCGGATTATATTTTGAACACAAATTTTTACTTCCCTTCATAACCTAGGGTTGGGATTGGCAGTTTTGTTAAACAAAGCTGCCAATCCTAAGTTTCGGGTTGAAGTGTGGAGGTAAGTAAAAATTTGTTTTTAAAATACCATACGAAAAAAAAATAAAATAAATCTAATAAAATATTAAATAAGATCATTGTACATACGACTTGTAGTCTAATGGTATATTCGGGGGGTGCTAAATGAACTATATAATTTTACCTGCTTACTTCGCGGCGATAACCACACGCAAAAAGGTCACTACGCCAACAACACGACTCCAATTCACGAGATCCTTTGCTTTGGATACCTTGGGCTTCAAATTTCGGAGTCTCCGAGACTCAGCATCCTGGAATTCCCAAATTTTGGGTCTTGGGGACTTCAAAGTTCGAATGTGGACTCTCGCGTCCGGGCCTTGACCCGGACGCTCGTCGAATAACAAAACCTTCCGCGCTAGACCTGGTAGGCGTGAAAAATTCATTTTTGTCCCTTTTTAATTATTAAATAAAACACAATTATAATATTAATGTTGTTTATTATATATATCCTCCTCCTCCTCCTCCTCCTCCCTCCCTCCCTCCCTCCCTCCCTCCCTCCCTCCCACCCCCCCTCCGCCCCACACTCACTCACCCCCATTCACTCTCGAGGGTGAGAATGCGTGTTTCAGAAGAGAGGTTTGTGTATCATCAGTGAGGGCATGAATTACCCTCACTGACGTACACTCTCCCCTCTCGCACGCATTCTCACCCTCTTTCACACAAGGGTAAGAATGTTTGCGGCAGAGAGAGAAAGAGAGGGTACACCCTATGACTGAGATTGGGAGAGTTAAGTGGCGGTGATAATGTGCGAAAGAGAGTACACGTCTGAGAGAGGGCAGGAATTCATACCCCTACTCTCTCCCACACATGCGCTCCCATGCACATTCTCACCCTCACTCACTCTCCCAATCTCATTCATACCTGTACACCCTCTGTCTCTCTTTCTCTCTCGCAAACATTCTCACCCTCTTTCACACTGAGGGTGAGAATGTGGGAAAAGAAGTACACGTCTGAGAGAGAGCAGGAGAATTCATACTCAAACTCTCTCCCATAGATGCGCTCCCTTGCACATATTCTCACCCTTACTAACTCACTCAAAGATTCTTCCACTTTCATACTGTCATTCTCACACCCTAATACATTTTATTACAATATATTTACAACATTGTTTACATAAATTTAACAGTAGAAACGTAAGTATGTGATAAATAATTAAATACATAAATTGTTAAGTCTAACTTAAATAATTTGAATAAATAATTGAATTTTTAAAATACCTATTCAATAGTCCCTACCTATAATTATTTAAAATGATCTAAATGAATAAATATTACATTTCAAATATATTAATTAACATTACAAAAGAAATTTTAAAAGTGGATTTATTGATTATTGTATTATCTAAATGAATGAAAAATCTATAAATCGATTAATTAAATCGACAATAAAATAAAATTCAAAATTACTATCAGGAGTACGAATAAATAATTAAACAACATTAAATAAACTAATATGAAATGAATTAAAAAAAAAAGAAAATGATTACTCAAATATAAAACCTTTACACTTAAATATAATAATAAATAATAAAGTCTAAAATTAAATTAATGTGAACAGAAAAAAAACCAAAAAAAAAGTTATTACAAAAGATAGAACATTGAACTGGTAAGTATGTATTTGTTAATAATTTCAAATTGTTCCCTTAATTTTATGAGTTAACATAGAAATGTAACAAAAGCACAGATAAGGGTTAAAAAATGTTTATTGTCATTAAAGCACGTTGTTATCTGTGCTTTGATTATATCTCAGTAGTTACCTATCTGATTATAATTTGAAATATTTTTTATAGATTCCAATGCGTCATTTTTTCTTTTCTGCTTTTAAGAAAGTTGAAAAGTACGTGGTTGTAAACTACACTAATGTGAAAATTAGGGTTCAAACAGGGTAAAAAAAAATTGCAAATGTTCAGAAATAAGAACGATTTCGAACTTGTAGAAAACATACAATAATTTTTCATTAAATATTCTTAAACAACTCGAAAAAAAAAAAATTAAGGTAGAAAGTTTTCGAATGATTAAGTTAAATTAATAATTAAAGTTAACAAGCAAAAATCTTTGGTACTTATTTTGATTTAGTCATTCAAAAACCTACCGCCTTTATTTTGTTTGTTCTGAAAAAAAAATTTAAACTTCCAAACGCAGGACGGGACCATTAGACAAAATTTTATTTTTTTCTGAAATTGTAAAATTGATTTTTAAAGTAGATATTAAAAACGTGACCTAGATCCTAATGTTTATATATTACGTCCACATACTCTTCAACCCTCTTACCAGGCAGAAGAGAGAAAATGAGAAAAATAAAATCAAAACATTTTGTAAGAAGAATAAAATGTACCTCTAGACTTTTAGTTAAAATTGTGAATCATTAATACGAAAATTTGTTCAATAAACCCACTTTTAGTGAAAAGATAGAAACATGCTCTTATAAAAAATAGAACACACCAAATGGTCCATATACTTTGATGGCAAGATGTTAGGAGTTCATCATCCCTTAAGGTCCAGAGTACCAACATCACATGGAACAATGGAAGCTGCAACAAAAATGAGCACTTCTTATACACATATAAAGAAGAATAGATTAAAAAAATAAAATATGGTGGGTGCCATTTGAAAAAAAAAACAAAAGTTATTCGTGTACGAAGTTTTTAAACTTCAGAATTTTTTTTTTTTGAACTCCCTGTATAAATTGTTAAGTTCAATATTGTGAAGGCGTTAAGTTATGTTTTTTTTTTATAATTTGGGTCGCGGTCGGTTACGTAACAAACCCTGTATATTACCAAAGATTTTGAAAGTATATAGTATTAACTAAAAGTAGACACTTACTGCTTCATCTTCAGAAAATTTCCTTTTTCCATCGTAGGTCAGGAAACGTAACTGCATTCGCATAGAAACTTCTGAAATAACGACATAAAATCAATTTAATTGCCCTAATAGTCAAACTGAAATTTAAATTATTATAAATGCATTACTAATTAAGATAATTTAGTTAAATGTTCAAAACATGGAAATCGGAAAAGACGTAAGTATAAAATATTTATTAAAATTTTCTACAAAAATAAAAAACACATCAGGAAACTATTTAAAACTTTTTTTAAAATACCAAATTTAAAATTTATATAAGTCTGTACAGTATAATAGTATTTTACGTAAATTTATTTTGATAGAGATGTTAATTTGGAAATTTTCTAAAAGCTATTTCATTGTAGTACGAACCTTTTTATCACAAATTTGTCATTAAAACGAAATTCATTTATAATGCTAATTAAAATTTTGTAATTGTATTATTTTCTTTTTTAATTTACCATATAAGCTTTTTTTTTTGTAAATGAAACTATGTGTGACTATTATTACACTTATCATTAATCTCATCATAGTAATTTATTTTAATTACCTATTTAATGCTAAGCATTTCTGATAATTTGATTGGGACTGTTCCACCCTGACTGCATAAAGTCCAAATCAATTTTTTGTTGATCTCATGTAGACAAACATCACTTTGAAACGCTGCATCTGAAATTTAAAATCCATTTAATACCAAAAAAGAAAGATAAAGTTGTAGGAAATCTTTTGACACATGAAGGGCTCGTTAGAGACATTTTAGCGTCACAAACAGGAGTAATGAGAGGAAGAGAGACAGATTTAAATTAGATTATAGTTAACGAATTAAATGTTAAAGTTTTTGAAGAACGCAAACATTAGTTCAGGACAGAATGGAAAGGGTCATCGTCAAATTTTTAATATCTACTATAAGTATTTTCTGAATAGTCCTCTTTTTAGATTTTTTGTTTATCGTGGTGAAAAATAAACGCATGTAATGGTTATAAATTAATCTTGATATCATAATAAATGCAAGGAAAAAATTATTTTGAGGGTAACAATTGTAAGAGTTGCAGAAAATTTTTGAACCAAAACCAACCTAAAATAATATAACAATTTGGATTTTGTCGGACTTTTAATAAATTGACATTTTCTATTTTCAACCTTTGTTCTCCCACAGCTTTTTTGTCACTCTAATTATTTAATATTTACTAATGGTAAGTTTTTTGATACTTAAGTATTATTTTAACCTACCCTTGTTGAAGTTTTCTCAAATTGTCCTAATCCTAACTTGCCATTTGGTAAGAAGAAGTACGACATTGCGTTCATTTTGGATCACAATTTTGTCTGTAAGAAAATATGTAAAAAATAAACATTAAAACTACAAAATTTGATTTCATAAAAAATATAGTTTCAATTTATTTATTATTTTACTAACTTTTACTTAAAATACCACTTTTTACGTTATTAATTAAACAGATTTTCCAAATGTAGTGGACATGTAGGAAAATATTTTTCCTTTGAATTTTCTTCAATTATGTTCTCAAGTTTAGATTGGTAAAGAAAATACAAATTTTGATTTGGAATTCGTTATTAATGTTAAGTAAATGTAATAACCATTAGAAAAGTTGTTAAGAAAATTTCAACAGAAAAAAGGAACACTTAATCATAAATATATTAACTAATACTGATTGTATGAATAAATAATAATCAAAATAAACAAAATTGCATCAAGCAGATTTTTGGGATAATTGTGGTTTCAGTTACATTACAGATTACAGATAGTCTAATTGAAAATCATTGTACAATAATGTCATTTACAGTAATTGGTAATCACGATTTTACCTCAAAAGCAAAGCATAATTCCAAAATATTTCTATTTAATAAAATTTTTAAAAGTAACACAACAAAAACTAACTCAATTCGTTCCAGGCACGATAACATTTTAGTAAGCTTGCTCAAAATTAGCACATTATCTGACGAATGAAGGACTTTGAAGTACCTACATGTTCGTACAGAGTGTTATCAAAAATTAATCCATACAAAAAGGAAATTTAGACAATAAAAATTCATACAGAAAATATTTTTTTAATCAAATAAAATAAAACAACTAAAATAAGACCCACTAATATTTTAATAGATGACCAAAAAAATCCGAGTACCTATGTACATATTTGAAAAAGGTGAAAAAAGTATTTATTTGCATGAGAAACTCACAACCAATGTTTCACCCCTAAAGTGCGAACTTACTTAAAAAGTCCTGTATTAGGGGTGGAACGTTGTTTGTGAGCCTCTCAAATTAATAAAAAACCCTACATCACTTTTTACAAAAGCAGGATTATTTTGATTACTAGGAATAATAAGGGAAGATGGTCAAAACACTGTATTACTTACAATTAGTCAGAAAATTAATTCAATTTTACAAAGGGTAGTTGACTTTTTATTATAATTCACTAAAATTTAGAAATTTACCTAACTATTTTAAAAATGGAACTAATTAAAACAGTTAAAAAGAAGGAATAATTTACAAAAAATCTTATTGGCAGGACAAAGAAAATTATTTTTAGAAATAAATACCTAAACTTTGCTTTTCTGAGTCGATTTCCAATACTATAAATTTAAAAAAAAAAGACAGTAGATACCTATGTTACGATTCCGCAATAAACATTCTTAGTATGTACTTATTATCCTGAAAGCAGATCCTGGTAAAATACTAATAAAATTTTCCACTTATTACTATACAATTTAATTACCTTCAGTTTACAATAATTTTCAACAACAAAATTGAGAATTCGACCACAAAAATGTGCCTACATGTACAATTCCTTTGTGTACTTTACAACCTCATTAAAATGAAAAGGATTGTTAAAAGGACATTAGATAAAAATTTTATTTAACTTTATCTGTGTGCTGTAAATTATTCCGAAGTAATTTACGTTTAGAATAAACAAAAGCTTACCGTAATTCGTAGTCATATTTCCGTAACAGGCAACATAAAACAACACAATAACGTTGAAACAACGCCACATCCACTGGACTACAACTCAGATTCTGGCCAGCAAACAACCAATTTATCAGATTAACTTTGACGAACCTTGACACGAACTGGCTGACTGACGTAGGCACCTAAAAAGTTATACAAGGCATAATAGAATAATTATTTTACGTATACAATGGCTGATTAATAAATAATAGGTATTACAATAAAATGTGGATAAAATTATTATTTGACACAGAATTTAACATCACAGATACAGTTATACAAATAATTTTTTTTTTTTTTTTGAGTAATTTGCAAAACAATTTAATAACGTGAACGAAATTATTTTACGTTATCGAGCGTCTGCTGTATTGACTGGAGCTTCGAAAGCCGAGCCAAAGCTCGCTCAAATGTTATCCTGCTATATTCCTGATGTCCTGTTAGCAAAGCTGACTGCGATCTTAAGCAAATAAATTTTGCTTCGTGAAGCATAACCTATCACGTCATAAATTATGAATATGTATGGATGTGAGTGTTTTATTACACGACACACATTCATAATAGTAGCTTTTTACCCTCTTCGAAATGATGAACATAAATATGAAATTATGAAAGATTTTTTGCGACGAGACAGTCAGTAGTCAGTTTATCGATTCACTTTTTGTGAGTTAATTACTAATTTCGAAAAGAAAAAGAAAATGCTATTTTGTTTAATTAACGTGTAACTGCTGGAGCCCTGAGATAATTGTATTTTACAACATTTCAACCAGACAATCGCTTTTTATTAGCGTGAACTGAATATACAGGGTGTATACTTAATAAACAGAATATGAGCCAAAAGCTACCCCTTCTAGATAATTCTAAGTAAATTATGTAGTAATAAATTTCGTTATTTGTCTGGGATAAAAAATATAATTATGATTAGAAAATCAATAAAACAGTAAGCTCAATTTGCTTAAAACAAAAATAAAATAATATAATTTTTTTTTCCTAAATTCGATAAGTTGTGTTTTTCGCTTGAGATCCTCGCGTCGAAACAACAATAAAAGCCAAACGTTTCCATTGTCCTGTCTATATTTTCTGCTCAACGGCATTCCAGACCCTCCGACCGTCAAGAGAAGGGTGCAACAGCCTCAATTGCTATTGCGATGAGAAATAAGACGGGGGACGAACGCGATATCCGGTCAATATCACGCCCAACGTCATTCTGCCTTATCGTCAGAATGAAAGTGATATCACCAACAGTTCACTTGGTAACAAAAGAACCATCCAGGAGGAAGCAATCAAACAATCAAGGAATGTCTTATATTTCATTCATTAAGAAGTAGCAGGGAAATAATTCCTTTTGGAGTTTCATAAAATTAGATCAAAAAATTAAACTAAACTAACCCTTGATATTCTAGGAAATTCTTTCTTGCAGTTACAATTTACCCAACACCCTGTGGAATAAGTAAAAGGGAAGTAAGTAGGAGGACTTGTTTATTTTATATCATCTTTTCCCTAAACCAGTTTTTCTCAACACCCACTGTTCCTCAAATCAAAAACGAAACTTTTTGAATCTCCTTTGTTGATGTATACAATTTTGATTAGTAAAGTTGCACTTGGATTCTTATAAATTAGCTGTGTCACACCCTCAATTAGTTCTGGTCTGATTTGTCACGACATTTTGCGGACAAATTACTTTTTGTATTCTAGATGACGTGCCCTCTTCCTTACCAATAGATGTGGGGTGGCGCAGGGGTGGCCCCAGGGCGTCTAAACCGTCTCTAGTTATCTGACTTCGTTTAAATCACTGATAAATATATATACATGCGAACACCAGCAATTCCAGTGTCCAATTGCACGCAATAAAACAAGGAACGAATGTCCATGACAAAATTTCTGGTCTGCAATGATTTTTTATTCATGAAACTGGAAGGGAAAATCATCCATAAGTTTGATGATGATTCGATATGAGAAAACATTGGATGATATGTATGTCTAATTTAAGACAATGATGCTGTCTTGGAGGAGGAATGAGGAAACAGGTCTGGAAGTTATATCAAAGTTAGGAACATAAAATTGAAAGAACTAAATCTAAGAAGATTTGAATGCAAAAAGGAAATAAAGGCTGAGATGAGAAGGAATCATAAAATGAAATCAAAAATCCAAATATGTTTGAAGTGCAATACGTGAATGGTAGATGAAAAGAAAAAGTTGGAAGCATTTGAAATAGGCCAATGGTGAAAATACTATACAAAGCAAAAGCCAAAAGAACTAAGGAAGTCGATAGGGAAAAGAAGATACAATATGGTGAGACGTCATCTGAGACATGAAGAACCAATTGGAGAGATATGAGGAGTCGAACCAGGAGTAAAGGGAAAGGGGTCTAGATGAAGACCTAAATTTAGACTATTGTTCTCAAATAATTAAGGATGATGGATGTTCTGGTTTTAGAGGAATCCAGAGATGAGCTCGAGATAGAAAAGAAGGAATGGGTGTCGTAGCAGTCTTCTGGCTGATGACTTTGTGATGAGGATCATCAGCTGAAGACGAGAACTTTTTTGATGTCTGAAAGGCAAATATTCTTGGAATCTGTTGTACACTTCGGAATATCCCACATGGAAGTGTTAGGAAGACTTAGGTTACCGAAAAGTTACCTCAAGATTGGTTAGGTTAGGTTAGATTAGGTTAGATTACGTTTCTAGCCTCTTGACAACTTGTCGAGTATAAAAGGCTTTTGGCATGAGATCCAGCAGAGAGGGATGACTTGTTCAGGGATATTGTGACTTGTAATGAGTATTGGTTGTAATTGCAACCCCTTCAACGAAGAATTGGACGTTATTATTAAACCAATAAACTTTCTGAAACAAAATTCTTGATTCATCCCCGTATTAAATTGCAATTTAATTGCGGTTTTACATTGTAATTTTGTATTTGCGATTATTTATCATATATATATCTAGTCGACAAAGCTAATAAAGTAGAAATTTCAATTTTGTTCTGTCAAAACGTGCAAAGTTATGTTGTCCTTCTGAGTCCCTTGGAGATCGTATTACGTTCAACAATCGGTTCATATGTGGATAGTGAATGTTCCTCGGTTGGAAATTCTTACGTGCGATCGTCGCAAGTAACGTCGGGAGTCAGGAAACGTTTCGAATGTTTTGTGGCGCTCAAGTGAGTGTTCGATATCCGCCGTTAAATGGAAACTCGAAAGATTTTTACTTATTTTCCGATTATGGAAGAGGTTTAAGAGAACGAGACACTTCGACGAAGTCGATCAGTAAGTACACAAAGTCCGACACATGCCACAATCTTCACAAGAACTAAAAGGGCGAATTTGACTCTGATTTTCCAATTTTTGTAAAATCTCTTTGAGGAACGTTTTACTCGTGTAATGCAGTGGTGGAAATTTTGTTATTTAGAAAATGGGGTGACCAATTTTTTTTGTTTTTGTTGGATCACCCCATCGTTTCAATTTGTGTTTAAGGAACTTTTTTTTTTGTTTTGAAACAAAACAGTAAAAGTAATAATTTTTTTTATTATTCATTTTTGTTTGCGAGGGGTTGTAGCAACCGTAGTCGGGGCGACTAGGGCTAGTGTGTATTCGCCAGTGTTGCTTTGAAGATACTTAATGAATTTTTTAAGCTTGTGTTTTCTGATTTTTTTAACTACTTCAAAATACCATTAGTAAGGCGAGCGTCGGTAGCGTCGGTGGTTTGAAAAAAATCTAAGCAAAAGCAGTTCCATTGAATGGCAATTGAAAGGTCTCATTTGGCAGAATGCGCGGACGGCATGTTTGCTGAAAGTGTCGCTTTAAATGAGTTCGTCGCGGGTACAATGGTACAAAGAGGATCGTATGAATGCATGCAGTTCCCGTGGGCAAATAAAGAAACTAATGCGCAACGTTTTCCTGCTACTTACCCTGAAATGAAAATTGTGTACTTACGTATTCGACATAAAAGTTGTACAACTGCCATTACGTTTCCTCTTCCGTTATAACAATCATTTTGCAAACCGGATTTCGGTTTTAACATTTTCCTCTCTTATTCGACACGAGCAAAACGAATATACTTAATTGAAATGAAGCATTTCCTGCGGGAGTTGCTCGTTCAAGATGAGCAAAACAATAATATTACCGGAATATTACAAAAAAAAATATTTAAAGACTTTCAGTATAACGAGTGAGGATTATGATGTGCAAATTTTTTTTTTATTGTACAGTGTGTCCCAAAAAATTGTATATGATAATGGCAGGAACAGTAAGACAGAAGGCAAAGATTATCTGAAAAGTTTGTGCAAAACATAATTTACAAGTGACCACTGCCTACCGTAACACCTCACAGTGTCAGCTAATGACTAAAACCAAAAAGGCAACTAACAAATTTGTGTCGTGTTTTTTTTTTTAAATCTTCTGATGGGTACGTGATTTCTCATCTTGTATTCTCTCACTTACAATCAGTAAACATAAGCCACATAGCGAGTGGAAAAGATGATTCGACATATTTGTTTCCTCTTGCAAATTACGATTCGTTGTAACGCTGCAGTACGAGCGCCAATTTGTTAAACAACTTCGTTTAGATAAGCCAATAGTTTACAAAGATGAACAACATCGACTCGAGCGTTGTTTTTTTTTGTTTAACAATTAGTCTGCAACATCCATAAGACAAATGACTTACTAAAGTTTGCTTACCTTGTTTTGACTCATGATACCGGGTGTCTCAATAAATATAAAAACACTTGAGATGGTGTTGGTACGAGAAGTTATCTGTTTACGTATTTTTATGATTGTTTTCAATTTCTTTTTTTTTTATTAGTGGGAATTCGTCGTTGGTGTTTTTAATTCTTTTGTTTCACTGTACACGCTTCCACGATCTCGTACAAGCACGGCACACCAGTATTTTGCATGCCACTTATTTTTTGATCGGATATCGCGGTGGCCGTTCCTGGATCGCGGACCGTGGCAGAAAAAACTAATTCCATTTGAAAGATAAAAGAGACCGCGCACGGCACGGCCATTAGATATTTAAATGCGACATTAACGCTGACGGATATGTTGACCCTAAATTCTAATTACTCGATAATCCTTCGAACTGATAACGTAAGCTCTGAAAAGGGGGGACAAAACATCGAATCAACTTTTTTACGTATTTATATTTTGTGGTTTCCTCCCCTTAGTTAAGCAGAGAACTTAAATATTCGACCCTACCTTTAGAGGAAGTGTCTTCTTAGAAAACTAACTTTCTCAACTAAAAGGTGAAATCGAGTTAGAATCCCACTGACCGACTACCCTAAAAACCTGTACCATATATTTACCCTAAAAGAGCCACAATTTAAGAGACGACACAAAAGACCATTATAAACGGGTGTACAATCGTTAAAAGTTGCTGTTATCCCCGGGTGACCTTTGTCAATAATTTGGCAAACCGTGAAGATTGGTTACCTCATCTGTGTGTGCATTCGGACAAAACGACCAAGGTGGCACATTTTCGACAACAAAAGCTCGAAAACTATTATGTACGATGCGCGATGCGAGTCAGAGGATTCACTTCGGGATTGATTAATGGGCTCTAAACTGGTGGTCATGGCGCACTTGATTCGGCGGTTCCGCTTAACGTGCCGAGCTTTGTGTGAGAGTGTCCGACCAAAAAAAGCTCTATCTTTTGTTGTGACAACTGTTCGATAACCGAATTACAATTCGCACCGCAGATTCTCGTGGTTGGGCCGTGGCACAATGCGTTGTGGTAGTCGACGTGATGAGCGGCTCTTTTATTTGCAAATTTTGGGTCGCATCAAATCCCCAGTCAGTGATCGATAATCGACGACAATCGAAAAGTATTGATAATTATCCAGAATTGTTTGGTTATTTTTTTTTTCCTAATCGATATCGCGCGAATAAAAAATGATATCGATTTCGTTGACGTTAGGTTAGGTTAGGTTAGGTTAGGTTAGGTTATGATAATGATGAAACACTGAAATTTAAAAAATTCGGGAATTTTTAAAAAATCACTCTTTTTTATACTGGGAAACCTCAAGAGTTCCTTGTTAGAAAATTCAACACAAAGTGAGCCTTGTTAGGGTCTCCTCGTGATAAGGTCCGCGATCACAATTTCTAGCAGGGTAGTTGTAAACATTATAAAAGTTTGTCAGAAATATTCATACTTGGGTAGGTACATTGTAGCTACATAAGAAAATTTCAGCAATAAAGAGTAATCGAGAGGAAATGTTTATATGATTTGGTATATGTATATTCGTACGAAATGTACCTACATGTATGGTATATACAGACGATTGCACCTCTACAAGGGAAAGTTTGTGCCCTTTTGTTTTCGTTCTACCCCAAAAATTTAGTAGATTGTTTACGATCATTTGTTCGATTACCGCTCGAAATACGCTTTTCAATATTCTGCACGACGAAAATAATGGATCGTTTTCGCCAAGTTTCGTTTAACATGAATTTTTATGAGACCGGTTGCGTACGTACGAACTCTATGTTGGACGGCAATTTTTCCTGTTTTTATTTTGTCTGATACGAGATGACGATCAATATGTTTACGAAGGAACAACTTTGATAAATCTTCAATCTCATGTGAATTAACTAATTATGTTGTTGTACCCAAAAAAGTCATGAAAGAATTAAAAAGAATATATTTAAAGAACTCAAAATTTCGGAGATTTTTGGGTCATTAAAATTTTTGTTTCTTATTCTTCCTTCTTTCCTGCCTTCTTTCCTTCCTTCCTTCCTTCCTTCCTGTCCTCCTTCCTACCTTCCTTCCTTCCTTCCTTCCAGCCTTCTTGTCCTCCTTCCTACCTTCCTTCCTTCCTTCTTACCTTCCAACCTTCTTGTGCTCCTTCCTACCTTCCTTCCTTCCTTCCCTCGAGCCTTCCTGCCTCCTTTCCTTCCTGCCTTTCTTCCTTCCTTCCAGCTTTCCTGCCTCCCTTCCTCCCAGTCCTCCTTTCTTCCTGCCTTCCTTCCTGTCTTCCTTCCTTCCTGTCTTCCTTCCTTCTTTCCTTCCTTCCATCCTGTCCTCCTTCCTACCTTCCTTCCTTCCTTCCAGCCTACCTTCCTTCCTTGCTTCCATCCTTTCTTCCTGCCTCCCTTGCTTTTCCTCACCTTTCTGCCTTCCTTCATGCCTTGCTGCCTTCCTTCTTTCCTTCCAACCTTCTTGTGCTCCTTCCTACCTTCCTTCCTTCCTTCCCTCGAGCCTTCCTGCCTCCTTTCCTTCCTGCCTTTCTTCCTTCCTTCCAGCTTTCCTGCCTCCCTTCCTCCCAGTCCTCCTTTCTTCCTGCCTTCCTTCCTGTCTTCCTTCCTTCCTGTCTTCCTTCCTTCTTTCCTTCCTGTCTTCTTGCCTTCCTTCCTGTCTTCCTTCCTTTTTTCCTTCCTGTCTTCTTGCGTTCCTTCCTGCCTTCCTTCCAGCCTACCTTCCTTCCTTGCTTCCATCCTTTCTTCCTGCCTCCCTTCCTTTTCCTACCTTTCTGCCTTCCTTCATGCCTTGCTGCCTTCCTGCCTACCTTCCTTCCTTCCTTGCTTCCATCCTTCCTTCCTGTCTGCCTTCCTTCCTGCATTCCTTCCTTCCTTCCTTTTTTCGTTCTTTCTTTCTGTCCTATTTTCGATCACCATTTCCACCGCATTTACAAAGTCAAAATAATTTCGACGAATTGGTGCACAAATAAAGTTTTAGTTAAAGTAACTTCAGACGCCCTTTGTGTCAAAATTCGATGATGCAGTCGGCGCTTCGCATGTCTACATATATATATGCACGTGTATCGTGTATCGTTGGGGTGTAACGGTTTTGCACATCTGTCGAGTTGTATCGGAATTTAGTGTTTGACGACTTGTCGGAGGGCTCAAAAGCTCAGGCGAAGCTAAACTGGGATGGCGCGACAGACAGAGCGAGGATCGAGGATGGCCCTCTTCGCATCACGAAACATTTTTAACATGCCGATCCCTTTGAACATGATACGGACCAAGTTGATTTTATTCGCATAGACGGATCTTTGTGAACAGGCCACTACGGTGGCAAACACGTCGTACGTCGTATCACTTCTTCGATTCGATGTAAATTTATTAGAAATAACATTTTTGTGTAGGGGAAAACAAAACCGTTCGATAAATTAATCTGAACATAAAATTTTAAGCTTAAGAAATAAGAAATTGGGAAAAACTGTTTCAGTAGGTAGTCCGATGACCGTGAATTAGTGTGCGCCACAAGTAGTGCTGACCACTCGTGCGGTCTGGCAGCTTGAGGGTTAAGCACGACCACTTGTACCCACAATTTATGTTGACCACTTGTGGCCGCCACTAGTCGTCGTCACGTCGCCACAAGTAGTGGTTTTGTCTGTGGCAACGCTAAATGTGGATACGTATCTTTCAAATGATTCATTATGTTTTAATAAAACCACCACCGAGTTACAATACGCCCGCTCCGGTTTAGGTTTTTAAAAACGATTTTATTTAATTTGAAAGAAATAAAAGGTTTACAAACTTTGTTGTTAATTATTTAATGAATTGCTTGTTGATTATTTATTAATTACACTTTTGATTTATTACCTTTTTTAACCGGAGGGCGCATGGAGACAACGAGCTTTTTGGGTAAATGTTACCACTTTTACATTCACTCGAAGACTAACTATTTTGTTAATGCTTTGCATTAACATCGCCTCTTGGCAAAAACACTAGTTCAGCAATTTCAGTTTAACTTTGCTATCAATATCTTATTAAAGCAGACGCTAATTCAGCATTAATTAACAAAGACTTATTGTTTTTAGGTCTCTTGACTCCTCCCTCCTTAAGATGGGATTTTATCTTTGGAAAAGTGAAATTCCAGAAAAACTACTATTTCTTGAATTAAAAGAAAAACTGAAAATGCCTCTCTGTTTACATACTTAATTAATTATTTCATTAGCAGTTCTCTGCCTAGGTAACGGAAATGCCGTAACATCCCGCAACAAGTGTGAATCAGAATGCGATCGCTTCAGCTCGCCTTTTTCATCTCCATCTACCTTTCCGTTTACATTATTTTTCTTATTAAACTTATAATAAACATGTATAGTAAACGTTACAAAAATTACAATTATTAACATGACTATTGCTATTATGACAATACATATTTTACGGTTTTCGCTTACAACTGGAGAATATGGTATTGGGTCATTCAAGTCTAAGGTTAATTTTGACAATTTATTCAAGTTTATTTCCTTTAAATCTAACTGTACTGGTTAGTTGTGATTTACGTATTGGTTTAATTTCTTGTTTGTGGTAAGTTTTATTTTTGAGTGTGACAACTTTATTACTTAAATTTTCCCTAACCCTTTCCTCTCGATAATTGGGTACTCTTTTATCCCTAACTTGCTGTTTAATAAAAATTGGTGCGTTGATAGGTATGTCATAAAATTCCGTTCTGTTTTTATTTTGGTAATCTATATGTTGTCTTTTACTATTTTCTGCAACCTCGCCCGGATGATTAAATAAACTAAGAAGGTCGTCCGCATTAGTTTCCAGAGGGTATGCCTCTAATCTTGACAGAAAATCAGCATTTGTGTTAAATTTTCCTTTCTTATAAATTACATTATAATCAAACTCTTCCAGTTTTAATCTCCAACGAATTAATTTTGAATTTGGCTCTTTTAGACTAAATAACCACTGTAACGGTTTGTGATCTGTTATCACATCAAATTTTCTTCCATATATGTATGGTCTAAATACCTGAGTGGCCCATACTATTGCTAAGCACTCTTTTTCTATGGTGGAGTAGTTCTTCTCATTTTCGTTTAAAGTACGACTAATATACATAATTGGGTTGTCTTTTCCTATCACACCTTGAGATAAAATGGCTCCAAGTCCTACATCTGAAGCGTCAGTAGTTACATTAAATTTTTGTGTGAAATCGGGATATGCTAATACAGGTGGATTTGTCAAAATTTTCTTAATTAGATTAAATGCATTAACGAACTCCGTAGTGTGTTGAACTTTATTATTTTTCTTTAGGCAATTTGTGAGGGGTTTTGCTATTGTTGCGAAGTTTTTGACAAATTTCCGATAATACCCTGCTAAACCTAAAAATGACTTAATCTGCTTAGTGGTTTTTGGTAATGGTATACTTTGAATTTTAGTTACCAATTTGGGGTTTGGCTTAATTCCATTAACCGTTATTAAATGCCCTAAATATTCTATCGTTTGCAAACAAAATTCTGATTTTTCAATTTGAGCTTTGAACTGATATTGTCTTAATCTTTCGAATACTGTACGTAAATTTTGACAGTGGTCCTCTAATGTTTTACCTAAAATTATTATATCATCAAGATATACTAAACAAATTTTATTAACCAGTCCCCTTAATACGTCATTCATTACTCTGGCAAAGCATGCCGGTGCATTTTTTAGTCCAAACGGCATTCGTAAGAAATGCCAATGACCATTTTCGGTTGAAAAGGCTGTTTTAGGTTGGTCTTCCGGTGATATTTCTATCTGGTGATAACCGCTTTTTAAATCAATCTTCGAGAAGTAGTTTGATTTACCTAACAAGTCTAGAATCGATGTTATATTTGGTATCGGATACTTATCCTCAACGGTTTTTTCGTTTAATTTCCTAAAATCTACTACCATTCTCCATTTCCTTTTACCTGACTTATCGGGTTTTTTAGGTACTAAAAATACTGGAGCACTATAAGGTGAATCGCTCTCTATAATGACATTTTGCTTTCTTAGTTCTTCGATGTGTTCTTCTAATTCTTTTCTTTGCGCGTATGGAAATCGATATGACTTTGCAAAAATGGGGGTTTCTGAGTTTAGAGGTATCTTATGTTTTGTTGCATTGGTAAAGGTTAGTACATCTCCTTCTCTATAAAATACATCACTGAATTCATTACAAATATTTTCAATTCTATCCTTTTCTTTTAACGATAAATGTTTTAAATCTAATGGAAGGTTTACTTGTTCGTGATGACCAAAGGTTCGTAAGTTACAAATATCGGATTGACTACTATCTAAATGTCTTGCTTTAATTTTCGGGGGTGTCCTAAAACTTTCGGTGGCTTCGCCAACCGTCGGTACTACACAATGATAACTCTGAGCAGTGGTGATTGTTTCTGGGATTAATGTCCTACCTATCGTTTGTTTCGGTATCAGGACTGTACCTTTTTTGATTGGAATTTTGGCAGTTGTTTGTCCAATTTTGGGAGAATTTGTTGTCTCAAATCTCAACAAATCATATACACTATCATTCAATGAAATGGTGCCCAATTTATAATTAATTTCCGCACCCATAGTCTCAAGACTATGCGAACCCAATAAAACGTCGAATTCCGAATGGAACCGTACAATAAAAAATTTCAAGTTTTGGTTTTCCTGAAAAAGATCCGCGATTACCGCTTTATTATGCATAGATTGTGTTGTAATCGTTTCTAGAATGAAAGGTTCGTCGATCTGATTGTCTTTAAAATATCTATTTGCTACACCAGGATTTATCAGTGAATTCGTAGCTCCTGTATCAATCAAAATTTTAAGTGGTGGATTATTAATCACTATGCAAGGTAACGAATTATAATTAATTTTTCCGAGGCAACCTATTGAAAAATTTACCAAATGTGGTAAATCGTCACCGTCATCTACCTCCTTGTCGAAATAAGGTTCATCATAAAGATCAGAAGGTTGCACGTTCTCGACATTGTCAAGATTTTGTCCTGAGCATTGCTCTTCCCGTAATGGAGGTTCAAAGTCAAGAAGATCTTGACCCTCGCAATTAGTAACCGTTGTATCAGTAAAATTTATGTTTGGTTGTCGCCAACGTTTAAAGGCTGAAGTTTGAAATTTTGAAACATTTTTGTTGCTATTAGACGAATTTCCGTTTCCCGATGCATTATTATTGTTATTTGATGGATTGGTCTGGTGATTTTGAAAGCCGGTTCTGTTTTCGTTCGACCTATTTTGAGAACCCTGACCTATGTTAGAATTTATATTGTATCGAGGTGGCAGATTGTTATTAGTAGGGTAAATTGGATGTCTAAAAGGACTGTGTTGTGGCGTCGGTTTTTGAGGTTGTCTGTTAGTAAAATTATTATTTGGTACTCTCGGATTGGTAGAAACACTTCCAAATGAATTGTTCCTCTCATGCTGATGTTTCGTGACGTAACTTAAAATTGTGGGGGTAGCTTCCGTTAGTGTATTATGTTCCCTAACATCTAAAATTGTCTGTAACATTGGTGGTGCATTACCGTACAGAATTTCCAAAGCTGTTTGTTCATTAATTTGGGAATGTAAAACTCTCTGTTCCGGGGTAATTGTAGTATCTTGCAAAATTCTAATGTCTAATTTTGTCTGTAAAGCTTTGATTCGCTCTATAAAATTTGGCAACGTTTCGTTCGGTTTTAAACTTAAATTTTTAAATTGTTGAGCTATTACCTTTCTATCGGTGTAATCTCCAAATTTATTTCTCAGCGCTTCCTTCAAAGTTGTCCAAGAATTTATGTCCGGTCTACAACTAACCAATTCGCTAGCTGATCCCAATAATTTTGAACATATTAAGCAAAATACGTACGAATTTAGCGTATCGTCAATGGTATTACCATATTTGCCGTAGTAGCTATCTACCCTAAGTATAAAGGTTTCTAAATTATTCGAATTGCCGTCAAAATTTGGCAATATTTGACCATAATTCTTTGCAGCAGCTATTAATTGCTCTGTAGGTACTCTTTGTTGGTTGACCACACTAACATTGTCTACATTTACATTATCGTTATTAGGCATGTTTAATACTCTATCAGTTACACTATTATCTATCAAATCGTTTAACCTAATTGAATTTAAAGATATATTTAAATCTTCGATATCCACTATTTCTACTCGCTCTCGAGAAGAAAAACTCAAATTCTGCAATGACTTACTTAATTCAGACACACTTTCACTCATCTAAATTTACACTGAAGTCTTCACTTCGACTTCTTTCTTCCTTCTTGAATTTTTTTTGTTTTAATGAAAAATTGACTTACTTGGAGTCGGGAGGCCTTGCCTTTTGCAAAAACGCTCCTCGTTGTTTGACGGGAGACCTCAACGATGTGGGGTTGCTCTTCGTCGGTTGGGGAGACCTCAGCGATGTAAGGTTGCTCCTTTTGCTGGTTGGGGAGACCTCAGCGATGTGGGGTTGCTCCTTTTGTTGGTTGGGGAGACCTCAGCGATGTGGGGTTGCTCCTTTTGTTGGTTGGGGAGACCTCAGCGATGTGGGGTTGCTCCTTTTGTTGGTTGGGGAGACCTCAGCGATGTGGGGTTGCTCCTTTTGTTGGTTGGGGAGACCTCAGCGATGTGGGGTTGCTCCTTTTGTTGGTTGGGGAGACCTCAGCGATGTGGGGTTGCTCCTTCTGTTGCAGGTTGGGGAGACCTCAGCGATGTGGGGTTGCTCCTTTTTGGTAGGTTCTAAATTACGGTGCACCAACACGAGCGATACACGCTTTGGTATTATCGAGTCTCGGTATTAGGTACTTTCAGTCCGCAATTTAAAAAATCCGTAAGACTGCGCCAGTTACAATACGCCCGCTCCGGTTTAGGTTTTTAAAAACGATTTTATTTAATTTGAAAGAAATAAAAGGTTTACAAACTTTGTTGTTAATTATTTAATGAATTGCTTGTTGATTATTTATTAATTACACTTTTGATTTATTACCTTTTTTAACCGGAGGGCGCATGGAGACAACGAGCTTTTTGGGTAAATGTTACCACTTTTACATTCACTCGAAGACTAACTATTTTGTTAATGCTTTGCATTAACATCGCCTCTTGGCAAAAACACTAGTTCAGCAATTTCAGTTTAACTTTGCTATCAATATCTTATTAAAGCAGACGCTAATTCAGCATTAATTAACAAAGACTTATTGTTTTTAGGTCTCTTGACTACCGTATACAATTTATCATTAGTTCTATTACTTGTGTATTGGATAGACGCCCGGTCTCACGGTGACGAGACGACCTGATCAAAAAGCGTACAAGAAAGAGGTGGAATCCATCGGACGTCTCAAGGAATCTTGTCAATAATAACTGAGACCAATTGATAGCCCCGCCATTTACTTGTTGAATGTGTCATAACTTTGATTGTTGTTATTAAAATTAACTTCGATTTTGACATGAGCAGGACCGCTTTATCATGATTCTTTGCAATTGTTAGTTATGATTGTTCGTACATGGATCGGTTGGTACAGGCGTGCATGTACCTAACGTATACCACTACTGACACCACCAAATCAAATAATTTAATTTATAAATATTAAAGTTACCCATACAGGGTCCTACATTGAAATAAATAAAGATAAAACAACACTATTAATTTCAATATTGTCGTAATGCAATTAGGAGTTTAACAATTTAAATTTGTATTCATTAAAAATAAAAATGACATATGGTATACGCTGTTAATATTTTGACCCTTTTAAAGTTACCTTTTTTGGCAAACCCTGAGCAAAATATCGAGGATAATGATACAGTTTGTTAATTACGTCTTTTGTTTAAAAGGAAAGTTAGTAATGTAATATTTAATATATCTTCCAACTTCATTTTATGGACGTAAATAATAGTCCATCATAAAGTAAGTACTATTCCGGATGCTTTTAATTCAACGCCCTTTTAAGGCTGAGGTTCTAACTATATAGCCGCAATTATAACTTTGTTTTGGCTTCAATTTTATGAGAACTAATATCAAACATGTACCTAACATTTGCCAAAACATACTATAAACAACATTAAAACACGACTATTAGTGGATGCTAAAATTTCATGTAGTAGATTCAGTTTTATTGTAAATAACAAGGGTTAGTAAATTTTGTTTTCAATGAATTATAAGACGTAAATATACCATCAAATAAAATCATACCTAAAATCTGTCGTTCAGATTGTTCTTCTCGTAGGTTGATGACAGGATAAAAAATGAAACACAAGTCCCTAATTTCGGGTGTCTGCACCCCTTCGCCAGATGGCAATCGTTGTTGAACAAATATTCGTTTTCTTAATTACCTGAAAACTGCCGCGAAAGGCTGTGGCGCCCATTAACCGTTCATTAGAAATGTTGAAAAGGGGCGAGCGAGCAAAAGAGAAACAAAGGGAGGCTCATAGATACAGTTAATTATTACCTGTATCTGGCATCTGCTGAATTCGACCGAAAATAACAAGACATTTATTCAATTAAGTTAACTTAAATGATGCCCTTTCGTCTGCCATTTTTCAAATAAAACTTATTAGCAACGAAATTATGACTACCGTTAAGGCTTTACGAGTTTCAAAAACAGCTATTTTCAGTTTCGTAATTTTCACGTAGGGTAATTAAGCCTGAAAGTTATTACGTAGCTTCATCAAATGTAACAACTAAAGGAATATTTAGACAATACAAATGAAACACTTTTGAAAAAAAAATCCAATTGAAAAAATTCAAATAATGGAACTCAAACAGTTAAAACTTCCATAACTGGTGTGATTTACCAGCGCAGGTGTAGTGCAACGAATTGCTATAAGAACGGAGCAGTCAGATCAACGGGACAGAAAAACCGGTGCTCACTTATCGAACAGTAAGGGACACGTGGGTAAGAAGAAAAGTTTCGAGACGTTTTTCGTTGTGTTGGTCCAAAAACTTTCTATGTCAATTTATAAAATTCCTTGATTGATTCCAGTAGTCTTATTTTTTTCGGGAAATCTGACATCAACATTGAGAAATTTCAGACAAATACTTATGAGGAATTCAATGAACGCACGATAGTACCTAATACCATTTTAGGAAAGATGTAGGCTAGTAGGTAGTGTGCACGGAGATGGTTTGTCTGCAAAGTAAAAGGGATATTTAGTAGAGGATACTACCGGACACTAGAATGTCCGTTGCAAATATTACGGTGTCTGCCTATCTCGAGTCACGGCTAGTCGTTTATCGTCGTGTGCAATCCAAGTAAGGCAAGTGATTTACAGAGGTGGGTGGTCCGTGTAATTGAATGTTTGGTTTCGTACGGCATGGCTGGCCTGTATTAAACCCGATAATTACGGGTTTGTGCATACCCGGTCGTACGTAGCTGGAAACATGTAGACCCTAAATTACATGTATATTACCAAAGTCGCCCTTAAATTAAAATATTACTCC
This sequence comes from Agrilus cyanescens, assembly GCA_947389935.1. Taxonomy (NCBI): domain Eukaryota; kingdom Metazoa; phylum Arthropoda; class Insecta; order Coleoptera; family Buprestidae; genus Agrilus; species Agrilus cyanescens. The sequence continues at coordinate 26,143,466 of OX376710.1, read as the reverse complement.
TCTAGAAGAGGTGCACTTACTCAACAGACGACGGACTCTAAATCACCTGCTCCGCGAACCTTATTAATTTCCTTGCCAACAAGTTGTCTAAGACGGGGAAAAATAAAAGAATTACCAACCATCATCATGGTCGGGAAAAGTCGACGGCCTATCACCTGCCCCTTAACCATGAATTAATGTTACGCCGATCGTAAATTACAACAACACTCATTTAAGAATTCACGACACGCCATCAACTCACAGATTTCGGGATACAAAACATTGAAAGTCAATATAAAGGCATTTCTTGTTTGTCCTCACTATTCTCCATAACCACCTTATGCAACTACTTGCAGTGGGTGGAAGGCGCCGAATGTTGTATTTCTCATAAAGACCTGAAATGTTCTAGATTCATCAAAAACTTTATACTGAAACATTCCTGGATGAATGTAGAATTCTCAGAATCTTTGAGAATGATTTGGAATGTTCGTGAATGATTAAGAACGTTCCAGAAAATTACAGAATGTTTTACAACATTCTATGACGATTTGTAGTTTTACAAGACTAAAAATTCTTATTCATTGGTCCAACTGACAGATAATGATAATAAAACCAAAAACCGTGTTCCTTATCAATAATTTTCCGAAGTTCAAACTTCCGTTTTCTTAATGAACTGATTAGTGATTAACCCCCCTTAATTAAATTATTAAGAAGCAAGTTAATATGAAAAGAGAGGATCCTTTCATAAACGGTATGATGATCAGAGATGGATTAAGTTTTTCCATTTTGCAAGCGGCCATAGAGTAAATGAATGGAGTTGTTGGAGGAGTGAATCCTGCCTGGTCTGGCAAAATAATAATTATAAACCACATCGTGTCCGATCGTCTGTTTGACAGGAACGATTCTCATGTCAGAGCAGTTATCTCGTTCATTGTTTCGGAATCTCGAGACGCCATCAATTAGCCTCAGTGCTTATTATGTCTGTTTCTTCAGACAATAATGACGATACAGATATTTAGAGCGCCGCATCAGGCACTTCCCAACTTGTCAGCGCGAATATTCTCTGGTAATTAGATGCTTTGGTGGTCTTCCAGACGCTTTCAATTTTTTAGGTTTAAAATGAAATGAAGAAGGAAAGAAAAATAAAAGTCTTGGTGTCATTTTTCACCACAGACCACAAAACATATCAACAATATTAACAGGAGTCTCCCTTTGATCCACTATACTCCTGTTTCTACTTCTGCAGCTTTTTAAAAACCTCAGAGAGTTTTTTGATATCCTTAATATCGAAAATCCAACTTCCCAGCCAGGACCTTCTAGTTGGAATGTTTTAATTAACAAGTTGTTTTTTTTTCAATTTAAGTTTGAAACAAGATCACTACGTGTGCTAAATGTTTTCAAACATGGTAACTGCGTCGTTTGGCTTTGGTGATCTTTTCATCCGATAGCCCAAATAATTATAATTGTTTTATAAATCGATTATTTATCCCACATCGTTGAGTCAATGGGTAGTTTAAAGGAAAATTGCGTTTTAAATTTTTTACCGGTCCGTTCGGAAATCAATTACATTCTGCCGATATTAAGAGAAGCATTAAGATGGCAAATCTGAATGGTCAGTGCAATTATGGTTGTCGTCGCATCAGAAATAATAGCATCGTGCGTTGAAATTGTAGTCATTAGCGAGGCGGGGCCGACAATGGCACCATAACGCGGACTTTCATGTAATACAACGCTAAAAACTTATTTACAGACCGTCAGGGTGGGAAGGTGCAAACGTGAGAGACATGACGAGAGAAAGCGAGACTGTCAGGGTGGGAAGGAGATAGTCCGGGTGGAAAGATGTATACGTGACAGACAAGACGAGAGAGAGCAAGGCAGCTAAGGCGGGAATGAGACAGTCAGGGTGGAAAGGTGCGAATGTGACAGACAAGACGAGAGCGAGACGTACAGGGTGGGAGGTGCAAATGTGAGATACAAGACGAGAGAGAGCGAGACAGCTAAGACGCGAAGGAGATAGTCATGGTGGGGAGGTGCGAACGTGTCAGACAAGACGAGTGAGAGCGAGACGTACAGGGCGGAAACGAGACTGTCAGGGTGGGAAGGTGCAAACGTGAGACAAGACGAGAGAAAGCGAGGCAGCTAAGACGGGAAGGAGATAGCCATGGTAGGGAGGTGCGAACGTAGCAGATAAGACGAGTGAGAGCGGGACATACAGGGCGGGAACGAGACTGTCAGGTCGGGAAGGAGATAGTCAGGGTGGAAAGGTGCGAACGTAACAGAGAAGACGAGAGAGAGCGAGGCAGATTAGGCGGGAAGGAGATAGTCAGGGTGGGAAAGCGTTAATTAAAGTCTTAATTCTTTTGTTTCCTCCCACCCTTTTTTATAAATTTTTCTGCATCTCATACATCAATTGTAGCGCCTCTGGCATTTTATGTTCGCTTGTTCATGGACAACATGTCATAAATTCAAGACGTCTGTCGTAAAAGGATAATTCAGGCCATTTGCTACTATTTTTATGGCAAAGTAATGTCTTAAAATGCTTTAAAGGCCGGGATAAATTCTTAATCGCATCAAGGTCCGCGTTGCTCCTTCTTGATCCGCTAACTAGGAAATTAGCTCGAAAAATTTGTTTCGGAATGGAGGATTGTTGCCTGCTAGCGAAGCAGTATACAAACTATAATTAAGGAGCTCATCGATAACAGTTAATGAAGGCTTATAGTTTGCTAATAGAGGTTTAAGTTTGCTATGAAGACATGAAAATGAAGAAAAAATGTTCCAACTTTTATAGCTTTTGTTATACAACGACAACGCTTGTTTTACCTTCCTGCCCACCTTTTGTCGTTAGATTTCCTATTAGTTACTATTATAAATTATGTATAACTAACTAAACATTAATTATATACACACTGGCAATTAAGATTATTTTAATCTACCAATAAACTTCGAGGGATAACTACTGATATCAGTGGCGTAACGAAAAATCTTAAGCCTCCACCCCTCAATATCAAATTTGGGGCGCTTACCATACTACTCCCAATCTAGATGAATTTTATTTATATATTTTTTTGTCCCTCAGACAGGGATCCAGCTTTTACTTTTTAGTGCAAAATACTATACTAGTTTCTTTTTTAAACTGCCTGGACTAACTTACAATTAGTTCTTTTTTTATTTTTGATTACCACCGTTGATAATGGGCACTTTCCGCAGCCCATCGAGATCGGTGGTGACGTTACGATAAAACAGCGCTCATAGAGAGAATATGACGCCCGACGTCTCGTCTGTTTCGCAGCCATTACCATTTAGTTGCCTGAACAGTGAACAGTTTTTGCGACGCATTTCGCGAACAGTAAATGACTTAATAAGTGTCTTGTTTCCGGTGTACATGACGCAGACAGGCGGCCCCCTGGGGGTGGTGTGTCGTCCATTATCCCGGGTTTAATGCGCTCGTTGTGGTTGAGATCATATTCGTCGGTACCGCAGCGCAAATGGGATGGATAATCTGGAGCATAATTATGAACAGCTTCTAAACCGCAACGGATCTTGACCACAAAACAACTTTGAAGCAACCAGAGCTCGCCTTTATCCTTTATCTATATTTTAGTTACTCCAGGCTATAGTTAATAGTAAGTTCTGTCTTTGAAATATTAATATCTACCCATAGTCGAAGGTATGATTCTTCGATAGGCAATAGATACGTTTAAGGGGTGAGTTAGGGGGAGGAAGTTAGCAGGAAGGTCGTTATTAAATCTAGTACTACGATATTTCAGAATTAGTCGAAGAAAACGAGTAAGAATTGAAGTAATTGCAGTCGTCTGGCGTTTTTAAACTTTTAATTTCAATTATAAACGTTTCAGGCGAATTCATTTCGAAGTTCAATTACGGTGATTTCTTTCCATCGATTCGGAGCTGCCAGCAAGTTGTAGTTCGTAAAGCGTCGGTATTTAAGTCAAGTTTCAATCGCGAAAATATTTCCGATGGGAGTGATCGCGTCTTTTTTCTTATTTACTACAAATAGCGCCGTGCTCCGGGCCAGCGGCGGCGCCAAAGAGAGATATTAGACAGTTTATCAACGGAAGGAATGTGCAGTTATTCGGAAACATCCTTTGTAAAAAGGTTTTTCTAGGAAATTGCCGTTTACACGCATCACTTGCCGCTACTTATCGAGTCTTGAACTTTCGAGGGAGACGACGATGCTTCGTGCTGGTGTTTGTATAGCCAAGCCAATGTAGAATTCAAATTTCAATTTCATTCACGAATGATTAAACTAAGTACCGACACGTTAAAATTTTTTGGGAAATTATTGAACTGATGACTACATCAATTGCTTGGTCCTCTCATCTCAGTTTTTGCTTCCAGTGGAATTTTCAAACAAACATTGTTTTAATTGTATATTAGCCAGGGGAGTAACTATTCCCCTCGTATTAGGTACACGGGCTCCAAGCAAAAATAGTGTCCACTACCGTCGTTTATGCACGAGGTTGCTAGTCGCTCCTTATATAAGGTGCGTGCGGTGGTACTGGTTCTGAGAAGAACCGGTTGAGGTGCGGATTTCAGCATCTGTGGTGAGCGTCGGTGGTAAACGATTAATACCTCTTCGGTATTAGGGTGGATACCTCTTCGGTATCTGAGGAGTGAACACTAAGCGTCACCACCGAGACTAGGAAGGCCTTTACCATAGTTATTAAAGGCCAGAGCGCTCACGTGCAACGTCATATAAGGGCTAGGAAATCGCTCTAATCTTATAGCCGAGGTATTTGTCGTGAAAAAATTTTTTTTTTTATCGCGGATTCTTGTAGAGGAAGATCAGAGGAGCATTTGTGTAAATTTTTAGCATTGGCGCTCTAGCCTTCTTTATCCATGGTAACGGGAAAATTGTTTTTAATCTTGGATTTAAAAAAGCCACTTTTTACACTGATCACCATCTTCAAGGAAGCTGAATTAGAGCAGTTTTTACCCTGACTATACCACTGACCTAACGACAAGTCACAGATATATATTTTTTTAGAAATATTGGACACCTTACGTTTCCTATTTCGACTTGTGTTGTTTTTTTTTTTAGTCACGCCAAAATTCAGTCGTCGTTTTTTACGTGATAGCCGTTCGCGATAAGTATCTTTTGCGTGGCTCATTAGGTCCGGAAAAAGATTAACAATTGATGCAATCACTTACGACACCAGAATGAAGATCAATCAGTTGTTGTCGGAGGTGAAACTTTTTTCGTCTGCGTGTAGTATCTACGTTTTTGTATAAACGTACATACAAGTACAAACAATGTATTACCTGCGGCCACCTGCAAAGAGCCGTGACCCGTCAGATGGCGCAATAATATTAACTTTCGGTTTTCATCTGATTCCGCGTCAAGATAAGTAATCAGAGGGTCGACCGAAAACGTTACGTTACGAAATTACTGAGGATGACGACAAAATACATTTACTTGCGTGTGCACTCATATTTTTTGATTTTGCGGCTCTTGATACACAAGGACCACCGTTATCAATTACAAGAATTACAACGTATGTCATCGTTGGAGGAAGTTCTTTTTTTGATATCTACTTAAATATTTTGCCAGTGGCCAAATTTGGAATTTATTGCTGCCCTATTTTTTTAAATAAATTCAATATATGTGTATACCTACATCGTATACCTATTACAAATACTTTCTTTGTAATTTGGTTCTGCACGTCGTCCCTTTGAATATGTGGCAGCCAACTTTTCAGTCCAGCAGCCACGGCAATCATTAGTCTGTTTGGTTTAACGAACGAAACGATTAACGGTAACCGGTTACAAAGACAAATATCTCTTTGTTCAAAAATAATGAGAGCCTTCAACAGTACATGTTCAAAGTAACTGGACGCCTTTCGACGGACACAAAAAAAAAAGAACAAAAAGGATACAGCAGGACCGAAAACTAAATAATTTTTAATGTTGAGCAGTGTTTTTCATCAACTTAATTGTATGCTATCTATCAAGAGAAGACTTACACGCAATTTTCTCTTGGTTTGTTACTATGGAATTTGTGCAAGAAATTTTAGGATACATTCTCAAAGTAACGCTCTTAAGATTCTAGGGATTTTGCCTGCTGATGTACATGATTTCGAAAATATACTTACATCGATACAATAAAAATTAAATTTGTATGACTTACCCATTTTGGTGACTCGCAAGGATTGCTCTTCTTCTGAACGTCAGCTGTAGGAAAGCATTTCTGGAAAAAAAGAGAAAATATATTTAATTCTAAGCTAAACTTCACATCTTTAACTAAATACAAACAATAATCTAGTCTAAGTCTCACTTTGCCCTTCTTTATTCCTATTTCTGCCTATAAAACCTCTCCAACTAACCCCTCACGTCTCAGAAAGTGCCTTTTCATCTAATTTTTCATTTTTTAAAAATTAGGTAATTTCCACAGGGCTTTTACTTTGGTCCTTCCTCACATCATTTTATTTGTACATTGTTATACTTATCAATACTGACTTTATTTTATTCCTCAAAAACTGAAAAATTTCTTGCTGATCCTCAAAATTCTACAACTTTCTCATTTAATTTCACAACCCTAACCATTCTGAAAGTAAATAAAGGAACGCAAAATATTAGCCAATGGATAGCGAGGGCCTTCATGATGAATAAATTGTGTTCACGATATTTCTGTATAACAGTAGCTCATTTATTACAGAATGAGATCAGGACTCTTTGGTCCCGAGGGTCGGGGTTGATACGGATACAAATCTTGGTTAAGTCTTCACAAGTAACAATGACTGATCGCTGCCCTGGTGATACTTTTCATTAGGTTATTCGAAACCTTTGACCTTTTTTTTTTGTCGTTTTGTTTTTTCAGAAAAGTCAAAATCCTGATTTGATAAAGCTTAATCTGTTTCTCAGAATAAGTCGTAAAAAAATTTTCTTAAAATTGTACGTGTGCCTTCGTGTTTGAATAAAATTACAACATCGTTTCCGATGTAACGTAAACTTTCAGTTTGATTCGGAAACGAATTGGATAAAGATACATATATGTGTTTTTCTCAATCGAGACATCTTGTTAAGACCACAAAGCCTTTTGTGTTCCAGCTGCTTTTGATCTTTACACGCCATGTCATACTAAGACAGAGCAGACCAACGAATTGTTATTGCGTGATCGAATAAAGGGATCAGTGACGAATTGGAATTCTTCAGTTAGGAATCATTTAAAATTCTAATAGTTCCTGATTCCATTTTATACGTGTCACATTGTCATAATTCTGAACATGCCCGACGTTTCCTTCTTTCTTTTACCATAATCCCTCAAAACGAAGCGACATGTCTATTTTAAGAAGACAGGAAATTATTTAATCTTAGTATAAAAATTCATTTATGCATCAGCCCTTATAATCATCAACTTCTTTTTTTATTGATAGTAATTCTTGAACCCCTCTACAACCACTCCCTTTATATGCACCCAACTTTACTTGTTTCATACTTTTGTCATTCCAATTTCCATTTTCTGACACTTCACAGAACTTTCAAAGCAACCCTGCATTTATCATCTCCACAATGTGCCACGGTGGAGTGCAAGGGTTGCTTCTTTTCCATCCCTTTTTCTCTTCATTCGCGCATTTAGTTTGCTATCTAACGTGGTTGGCGCTTCAGTTTGCCGCAAACAAGGTGAAACGATATGTAATTTTATATATGTAGCTATTCCACAAAACATCAGGCAAAGGAGCACACAGGAAGCCTTTCTGGGTACACACAAACTTTATTAAAATTCCATTTTAGAGCAAAAACGTGGACTAATCTTACACAGGAATGAGATTTTAGAACACATTTTACCGCAATTTAGGTACGTATTAGTTCATGCTTTAGTAACGATAAAACCTTAAAATTAAAGACGATATCATGCTTACAAATTTGAAGAAAACTTAAGCAGTAAGGTTAGTTACTATCCTTGGTTATATTTTTTAACATTAATAAACGATAATGGGAACCAAAATTTTCCAATTAGGTGATAAGTATAGATTTCACCGTCTTAACGTACCTACAATTTAGTCTAAAAGGACGTAAGTCTTAAATACTTCCCAAAAAAAACTATTTCGCACTCTGGTAATAAATTATCGTTGCATTTATGCAACCAACAACTGTCACGCATATCAAACTGGTTGTCTATACGTTGGGAGTATTCGGCTGTCATTAAAAACATTTAAAGTATGTTTTTTACTAAAACATCATACGAAAAACATTTCAAAAATGCAAAAATCAATTTAATGAAAGCTGCTACAGACATAAGTATCATCTATTTTATATAAGGAGTCATATTTATATGAATCAGGGGAGAAATCATGCTGAATAACAATCAATAATTTATGTTCGTGGCATTTCACCGTTAAATTTTAATCAATTATTCATTTAAAGTTCATTCTGCAGCACCTGCAGACCACAACACACGCAGTTCTCGGTAACGCCTGTCTCGTACGCCGTAATTTTTATTTATGGCAAATCTATTGGGTATTCCTCCCCCATTTGCGGATCTGATTTGCTATCCTATTCATACCGTCGATAACATCTCTCCCCTATGTAGGAATTGTTTTCGTTGTCACAGATTCACAGATTCCGTAAATAAAATATAATTTCTTACTGGGCTTGAAAGAATTAGTCAATGTCTACAAATTTCGGAGATGAATAAGAAACTCTTTTTCCTGTAAAAACTAGAAGGGTTTTGTCCTGGACTTTTTTATATAAAATTCAATTATCTACAAAAAGGACTCCTTTATATGACGTCGCTCGTAAGCGCTCTTGTTTTCGATAACGATGGTAACGTTAGTAGTCGAAGGATGAAGGAGAATTTTCTGCTTTCGTGTTACTGCACTCGCAGTCTATGGATGCTTCAACATTATCCACTGTTGAATGAAGTATTGTAAAATTTTTCAACTGAGACTTAACGACTAGATGCGCACCAGCAAACCCCGCCCTAAAAAGGTAGGTACAATGTTGAAAGGAGCAGGCACTCTAGTACGCTTATGAAATATGCAGGTATCAGCATACAGATAGGCACGTGATTGGCTGACCGATTTCAAGTCTCGATTGAAAAATTTCACTCTACTTTTCGCGTTTATTTTATTAAAAATAATTCATGTATACTTAAATTGCCCTATTTTTATGTGTTAAATGGTGTAAAATAGCAACACCATTATTACCGTAGATGTTGCATGAAAGGTACGTCTTCGTGCGGTGCAGATATATTCCGCACAACGATTACGCCCAATTTGTTACATTGCAAATGCGCGATAATTATCCGGAATTGTAAATTGCAAAGGCCTGTGGCGAGTACATTTCAACATATTCCGTATATTTCACGGCCTGTACGTTGAAAAGTGGAAACACAATTTATCTGTGCTATTAAAATCATAAATTGAGAGAGCATATGCGAAGTTGTCGGATTAATAGTGGCTCTCCGATCGACACGTTGCTCTAATTAGTTCAATTAGCGACCGGTCACTGCATAGACAGGCGACTCCTCACGTACGTACGGTTACACACACACACACACACACACATAGATATTATGAAAGTACACTCTATGGTTGTTCCTCTGAGCGAGTCCTGATTGTTTCCTGTCATATGAAATACTAACATTTTACCATTCGTACCGCCGGTTGCCATTATCCGGGACCAATTGGCTCTGCTTTACTTTCAAAAGATAATTTTTATTGACCACTCTCGTTGACATTACGAACATTCGAAACGAATTGGGACAATCACAGAACTGACACGATACGTTCAAATATTCTTATCAGGAAATGAAAATTCGAGTTTTTAATGCGAATAATTTTCGGACCGAAGCTTTTTATTGATACCACAGCTTCTGGTCTTTTAATTACATCATATCAGTAGATTACATATTAAAATTTCATGCGATTAAAATAGGGATGAGTGGAGAAATATGGCGCACTGGTAAAATGTGAGCAAATACAATTTTGCAATTTAAATTTATCGAGTTAACATTTTCCTGGACATTATAAGTGTATTCTTGATAACAGTTGGAACATTTTACTGGAAGTATCCGACAGCGTCTGACTAATAAATCATCACGTGACAGGTCAGGCGTCTGGAATTATGTCGAACCACACCGGAATATGTTAATTTACATGGCTGTTTGTTAAAGCAGTTCAACGTGTGACAATTTTAAATGATCGATCGTACCATTAATTTAATATCCGCTTCTGTGTTCGGGCCTTACGTTCAAACGATGAGAAAAGAGATACTGCTCTCTTCAACAAACGACCCTTTAATTTGAACTGATTTAATATGACCTTCTGTTTAAGTATTTTGTTCTCGATACATTTATCATTCATCCTCATCATTTGACTCGCGTATAGGTAAGTGGTGTTTAAAATTTTCAAAGATAGAACTTTGTGCAACAGAAGATTCTCTGGACTAATACAAAAATATTAGGTTAGAATATATATATATTGATTACAATCTCTTTATTTCTTGTTATCTCGAAAGTCCAATGTTGAAAGAGTCTAGGTATATGACATAAAATTTTTATCCAGCAGCAGGGAATATTGTAAACGAAAACAAGTTAGAGAGGTCATAAAAATTTTACACCTTTCCAAACAATGATTTGATCCCTGTAGTCATGATAGTGGTGCATCGTCTGCACCTGAGATATGGACGCATCTTTCTCACTGCCTATAATGTCGTAAATTTTGATTTACGACAAATCCTTGGGGTGCCGTAACAACGGCTGCACAGATACACTTTAATATAAAAAAATAAGTCACGCTATCCCTTCTCGGTGTAATTTTCGCCCTTTGCAGACGCCCTAATGGCCTCTTCCAGTTTTTTCGACTTTAGGGAACTTCCATCGAACGCACTGTCTCCAGAATAATGAAACTGAAAGTCGCCAAACTGAATACCGAAAACTTTTCCAACGCAACCAGACTACAAAATCAACTACGACTTCAGTTTATAAAACAAATACTTTAAAAAGTTCAAATTTTAGTCGGATATTACTTACTTAATTGTAATTTAATTTGCTTTAACATTTGGACCAATAAGTTGCGCTCAACAACAATGTGTCACCGACATTGACAAATTGCGTCAATAGTTTTTAGGGGAAGTCCCGCATAATAGCTAAAAAACTTGACGGCTCCGGCGCGGCGTCTGTAATAAAAGGCGTGTGACATCGAAATATACTTTCGGTAAATGATAATCGAATAGGGAGCATTTATTAAAAACACATCGGGGCGGAAAGATCTTTCCGATACGGTCACAAAGTGCATGGGGCCCAACTTGAAGAAACTCGAAGTGACGAACGCCAGGGACCTAATCCAATACAAACTAAAGGGTTTTCTGAATCAGAAATAGGGGGACCTAATCAAATAAAATGCCGACCTACGTAGATAATCTTGTCGTTGATATGAATTTTTATCTGATTACTGGCAAATAGAATTTCATACTCCCATGGTCACGGATCTTGAATTGAATGAGTCCTTTCTATCCTGACTCTCAGATGATGTTGTTATTGGTTGTGCTCCTCAACCGTGCCACCCCCTTTTTGTACCTTCAGTTTGATTTTGAAATAAATAGAAGTTTCTTTTCTACACTCGGAAAAGTAAAATTGTTTTTGTAGTTTGTAGCAAATGGAATGAGGCTTTCGTTACCAACTTCCTTTGCAAAGTCACCAATTAGTTACTCCCAAAGAAGTATCACTTCTGAAGTTTAAACGATTCTGTTTAGTATTTTATGGTCATGGAAAGAACGTAAGAATTCTACATTAAAAATACCTGAACTTATCGGCCGCAATAAGTAATAAGTAATGAAGAAAAGATAAAAAAGAAGAAGAGAAGTAGATGTTGATGTTGTTTTATGGTAGCTACAAAGTGTGTTTTGCAACGAAGGTGCCCATTTTTAAAGTTTACCGAAACTACCGACCGACATATAATGGCGTTGGCGAAATAAAAAGTTTGTCACCCTCATTAATCTCGAATTTGTGCAAATTGTTTCCAAGTTTACGGGGCACTAAAGCACAAACTGGTTTTCATACGACCGAAGTGGAATGTATGGCAAGAGATTTCTTTAGAACTCGGTTAAGTGATGCAACTCGCGGGGTAAATATTTAAACAGCCCCAAGATACAGATGATGCAAATATGCTGAAACTTTTATCTCGTAAAACTACAACACTCTCCCGTTTTAAACTTTTTACTGGCATCAAGATTTCATCTGCAACGGCACGGATCCTCTGATACTGCAAAGTACACTCCAGACAAATTTACTCGAGGGGAACGAAACTGCCTGACGCCGGCATATAAGAGACACACCCGCGTTTCGAAAGGAATTCCACAGTGAATTTTCTCAAAAGTGTATCGTGCAACTAAACTTTTTTTTACAGGGATTATCCACTACATACATTCTCGATACTTCTTACACTAAATAGTTTTGACTTTCAACTTCTTGATCAAAATCCACTATAAATTCTTCCCCCAAGTCTGGCGAAGCCAATGGCTGGCGTAACGATAATTTTTATTTTCTTTAGAAGGTTATATAATTTTCCAGATGGACACTCATTCCTTATTCCCTCAATTCAGGTCAGGGGTGGTCAGGTTAGATTAGATAAGAAGCATGAAAAACAGTATGTTCCCTATTTTGGGCCATGGGTTTTGTAAGATGGGCACTGCCCACCCCTGACCAGCCTCTCCATAATGGAAAGCATCAGGACATTGGTATACAGAGTTGGCGAGTTTTGTTCGTTTTTGGCAAGGAATTCAAATCGTGAAAGTTGTTAAGGTAAATAGACACGGACATCATTTTGTAGGAGCATTCGGTGGCCGCGAGTTTTATTGTTTAAAATTGTCGTTAGTTGAGAGTCGAGAGCTCATGTGAACACACAAATTTAATCAAGCGAATCGAGAGCAAAGGCCGCGATCCAAGTAAACATAGGGCTTTATGGGCTTCGTGCAGCAGTTGGAAAGTTGTAAAACCGAATACACTGCCGGCCTGGCAACTGCTACAGCACACAACAACTAACGTAGCAGAAGAAAACTGTTTCTAGCTACGAGCCAACAAACGTTCCATGGAATTTTCTGTTCTCGCCATTTTCGGACAGGAACGTTTACGTTACAAACCGAATACTTTTGTTCGCAACGCCGTATGAGAGAAGACACAGAGAAAAAAAGTGAAATAAAATTCCGAAAACTCGAAAGAATTCGATTAAGGATGCTCCAATCAAACGTTCCCTTGACTGGATTCTAACATCTCAAATCCTGCTTCAGGTTTCACCAAAAGATATAAATTACAGAACATGAGCCAACTGCTGTAGGTGATGTGAATTTTTTTTAAGTTGCACAATCAATCCTAAGAACGAATGCCAGCAAGAACGCAATTTTTATTTTTTTTGTCTTCCTTTTGATAATGGCGGCTGAAATCTGGGCTATTGGAACAATTAAATTCTTTCCTCCACAAGCGCACAATCTTCGTTGAAACGCGTTCAGTAGATGTCGAAATAATATTCTAGAAAACGTAAGGAATCCCTTATTTCTTCCCATTTGCGAGCTTTTATTTTTAAGCTTCTGTTTTATTTCGCGTTGCTTTAATTTTAATCGAGACAAAGCCGAGCAAGCGAAGGCGAGGGAGTAGCAGAGAGTAAAGAGGAGAGCGTGGAGAGGCAAAAAGAAAAAATAAGAGAAAAAATAAAAAAGGAAAAGAAAAAGGTCACCCAGATTTCGTCTCCCAGGCATTCCGTGAAATTTCTCAGAGGCTGCCGCTTGTCGTGTGTCCTTTCGATTCTTTCACGCATTCTTTCATTTCAAGCTGCTCCTCACATTAGCAACCGTCTTTCATCAAACGTAATGCCGGGGACGTTTCCGAACATCAACGGTCTTCCCTCAGGCTAATCAGGGTCAGACGTAACCTACATTAGGTACCTTTTCGACATTATGTAATAATAATGAAGGGCATTATTTTTTTGTCTTATATAAATCCGTACAATGTACGTATATATATACAGGGTGTCATCAATAAAGCTTTTCCTAGGAAGGAAAGCTCATCGATAGAAACTTAACATCCATATTTACCCTCAAAGGATAAATTTAAGAAAAAATTGATAATTACATATTAAGAATTTACTAAGCAACCATAAGTAGAATTATAAAAGAAAAATGAAAACAATAACCTATTTTGAATAGGATCAGTACAAAAGCAGGTAATTTCGAGATGGAAAATAGCAGCAAAGGGAGCACTCAATTTGATTCGTAGATGTTGCCAGCTAAAAGAGAAGTTGACAAAAGTGAAGTTAAACACGACTCTTCGGTACAGATAGAGCGACATAAAATTTTATGAGACGATGCCTGTATAGGTACGGAGACGTTAAATTTAATTTTAATACTCCCATTTGAGAGATAAGGCCGTGTGGCACTGATACCAACTTTGTGTATTCCAACTTACACGATATGCAATTGCCAACAGGGCAAAAGCAATTGTTCCTTTTTCTCTCATTACTTTTACTTTTTGCTCTGCTATTATTTCGCTCTCGCTGCTTTGTATGGTGTATGACTGGTGGGCGAGGACGAGGACGAGGGCAAGGGCGAAGAAGACGCGCAACACTACGCGTCAGAAGCAATATTTTTCACATTTTACGATTACGAGAACCTGAGATTGCCTATTTCGCTTGTACGCTTTTAACATCATAACGCTACTCGTTTTGTAAATTAAAATTTCTACAGCTAAACATTAAGGGAAGTCGTAAATTCTAATCAGTTTTTCATTTAATAATGAACAACGACTTGTGCAAATTGTATCGGACGTCCAATTCAATGTGGAGTCGTAACATTTTATTAGCGCGAAATAATAAAAGCAAATAAAATTCATGCATATCAACTACAGAACTACAGCAAACACTCTACAAACAGGTTGAGAATATCCCATAGTAGATACCAGTAAAATATCACTAACCTCCACCCATAAGGATCAAATCCGATGTAACCGCAACGGGTCTACCACTGCCACTTATATACACTTTCCCCCACCCATCTTAAACGCCTAGGGAGGGGGAAACGCGCTAACACGTTTAGGTGACTAGAGCGATAGCGTCATAGCGTCAACACTAGTGATGTAAAATATCGTTACTTTTGAGTATTTGGAACGATTCGTTACTTTCGTTGTTAGTATTCGTTACTTGATATTCGTTATTTCGCTACGTTACTTCTCCTTACTCGTGTATTATATGGACGAATTAGCAATCGTTGTTCGTTTTTGACGTAGGCCGTAGGCGTACGGATAGATAAAGTAGTCTCGTTACATTTTATACATTAAGTTGCGGCGTGATCCATCGGTAGCGGTGCGCGCGAAAGCGACGATTCAATGGTGCAAGTTATAACCTATTTTTTTCATAAACTATACGTTTTATCGAAAAATGTTTCAAATAAAAAAAATTCCTTGATTCATTTCCTACATTTTGTCTCGATTAATACCCCACCTATCTCTAAAAATAAAAAAGTTTGTCGCATGCTCAATTTCTGCCTGCACTTACGTACGTTTCGTTTGAACAAATTCCGTCGCTTTTGTTTATAACATTTAATTTATGATCTTTACAGATTTGGAATCTACAAAGATAGAGCTTTCAAATGGTATAAAATTCATTAAAAATACTTAAGAAATAAGCGCGAGGATGCAATGCAAAGATAAAATTTCGGGGCCCCGCGCATTTATTTGCTTACAATTGCGAACGCAAACGTTCAGTCGATTTCATTTCCCTTACCATGACTTCGCACATAGCGAGTACCTAGTACCTACTACTTGACTTGAACTAGCTCTCGGTAAATAACGTATTAGTATATTAGTAACGAAACCAGACAAGGAACGAATACTTTTAAGATCGAGTATTAGTGACAACGAGTACTCAATGAGTAACGAATACTTTGTAACGAATAGTTACTTTTTTTACATCACTGGTCAACACAAGAGTCTAGCCGTCCGACCGTGAAGAATTCGAAGATACACGACGTCTTTTGATGTTACTCGGTATGCCTTATCCCCTTACTACCCTTATTACTTAATTGATCATATTCTAACTGTTTTTAATTACTACAAACAGCAGTCAACTGCAATTCTGTTCGATCTAGACTGGAGGTGTAAGGATACGTCTGGGTATTCGTATACTATGTATATATTGTTGGTCGATGGAGAGAGTTAGTTCGGGACATAGATTAGTACAAGAGCGAACAGTGGAGACCCGCTTGACAAAACGGTCCTAAGAATAGAATCGCAACTGGCTGATTGAACACATTGTTCTCCGTCTGGAGTGTTGTGTCGTTAATTAATTTTAATTAAGGTCGAACGTCTGTCTCAATTATGCTCAATTAAGTCGGAGGTCAGTGCTTTGCATTAACGGCCGAGGGATCTTTATGACCACCTCTCGATTCCCTCACTCTGATTTGCTCGGGAATTGTTTACTGGTATCGCCGGCTTTAAATGGAACGAGAGATGCGATGGGTAAGGAGGGATTTCGAAATCCTGCAACCTTACTTCTGAACCCGTCTGAAAGATGCAGTTGGATTGCATCTGAGAAACTCGATTTCGTAAAGGAATTCGTCGAAATTAAATCGAATGGAAATCACGAGAACTCGAAACCATTCATTACAGGTTATTAAACAATAATTGCTTTTTAATTAATATATGTTTAACGACGTATACCACCGCAGACAGCAAGGGAACGCCATCTGTGATAGTATAAGGTACTCGTACAAAACTATTAGAACTAAATGTGCAATATTCTGTCGAAGTTATTAGGCACGTATCACTTTATAATTCTCATCAGCGCGTTATAGGCGGTTTCAATAGAAAAACAACTACTCAAATCCTTGTGTCTCCAAAGGAAGTTAAATATTCCATCATAGACAGCATAAGAACGACATGACTCTTTGATTGATTCGAAGTTAGTCTCTATGGGGCTGATTATTTTATCCTCGACCCTACCCCTATTAATCGCATCTACAAATGTTCCATTTATTTATTAATATGATTATTTAGAGCAATTTGGGAGTTGTTTTTTATGTTTGAAGGGTTGTTGTTGTTGTTGTTGTTTAGATTCCGTGTCCGTGGCTCGATTTAAAGTTAACCGGGAGCGCATTTCACATCGATCGGCGTGAAAAACGATGCAGTTTTGGTAAGAAAGTGGAGCGCGCGTTTGTTTGTTAGCTGGTTGGTTGTTTGGTGCAATTGATGTTGATTTAAAAGAGAATTGCCATCGCGTCTGTGGGTCTCCAAACAATGCAACATTCGTGAGTGTTTCAGCGGGTGCCGCGCTGCGCGAGATGTTTTCTCACGACCCATTCATCTAATTTTCACGCTGGCTGCTGCATGTTCTTGTCTCGATAAAGCAGATGCGGTCGGAATATTGCTCAGTTTAGGAGCGGTGTATAATACGGTAAAGCCGAGGCTCTTGCACACGAGTTACACCAGATACAATCCGCTCGTTCTATTCCTTCTTTCCCTCGAAAATATTGCAAGTCGGGAATTGTTGGACTGTGCAAAATTCGATTAGGAGAGGGAGCCAAGTTACTGGTGATCCTAAACTTACTCAGCACACACAGCTGCAATGGCACGTTGCTGCCTTCATCGCCAACGTACTAATTTACATTCAAACACGTATCAACTTTAAATAATTAGTTAGTCTTATTACACAAAACAGAAAATCTCCAAAGTTTGGAAAATTGAGTCTTCACTTCCGGAAACTGTTTGCAAAATCATTCATTCTGTACGTCTTCAAATTTTTTCACATCATAATAGCAATCCACTGACTACAAAGTAAAAGTTACTTTCCAAGCAGAAAATCATTAATGAAAGTAGTACTTTTTCTCCTAATGATCGCTTCAATTTCTGTCGTAAAGAAAAAGGTGAGTCACGATTAACCATATACCAAATACAGGCATCGGATGAGAAAACATCGCATCGAAAAGTCATAAGGTCATCATCTTGTTCTACAGTTCCTGCGCTTTTGGAAGATGCAAAATGTTACTGGGTTGATCCAGAATAATTATTGTTACAAAAGTATCAATTTTGTACAATACAGTTGAAGATTTATTTTAGCTCCTTCCCTTGAAACGCTTTGAACTTCCACAGACGATCAAATGAACGCCATCTGTGACGATTTACATTAGTGAAGCTACAATTTATATCAAATCATCACAGACGGCGTTTATTAGGCCGTTTGTGGTGACCAGGAGATCCAGTTTAGTTGGCATTCTGTGGAAACTGCCCATGTCGTGATGATGAGAACTACGGGTTCAAGTCTTCTCAAAAACATACTTTAAGTATTGCTTCATAATTTATGGAATCCTTTAGAAGTCAGCGACTGATCGTATGATACTTAATTTAAACTAGATGTCTTGTCAAAGACGAGACAAAATGGTTACATTACTAATCGTAGTGGACCTGTCAATTTTGATATTGTCATCCTCTTGTCAGAATTAGTGAAGCAAAAGTAGGCTTCTTTCCGCTAAGGTTGTTTATGCGTCAAAAGATATTATCGTCAGGAGCAGCGTGTATAAAAACATAAAAGCCGCAAGTGACCACTGGATGCGGACTGACGGAGTGTGAAAAAGATTATAAGCTGCCATCAGGGGCTGCGGCACTTACGGGACATTCAAAGACAGAAAGTCCACGGACAAGTGAATTCGATGAAAACCAAACAAGAGAAAAAAACAATAGAGCAGAAACAAAGCATATAAAAAAAAAAAAAAAACAAACCGCAGTTCGTTAAAGAATCGATGTTAAACAATACGAAGAAGTCAATAGAATGGCAATGAAATATATAAAGTATGGGAAGTGAATGAGACTTTAGCAGAACCGAAATTAAGGTTGAGATTGGTTTTTGCAGTTACCCTATGTGTCATTTTTTTTAAGTACCACCCTGTATAAATGTCATAACTATTGTTAATAAACGTACGTTGCTCTGTTGTGCACATACATAAATAATATAGGGAGTTTAAAAATCCAATTTACCGGTGCATTGTGGCTGAACATTAACTGCCGATAAAATTTACACAGGGTATATTTAGAGTCAAATCAAGAGAATGAAAAAGAAGATGAAGAAGAAGAACATGAAGAAGAAGAAGAGTAACGGTAACAGTGTTACAGACCAACATCAAGCCAATTTAAGTCACTTGTTATACGTTGTTGGTTTGAAGTAGCGAGTGGAACAGAGAGCTGTGTGATGCGGTCGCTAGCATAGCAAGTTACACTTTTATTGTGGTTTTAGTCATGAATTTAATAGTCGTACGATAAATCTTGGCGCATTTATGTGACATTTGGGTTCTTTGTAATTAATTTTATTGCCATTTTATTATCTGGACGTGCAGATGAACTCAATGTTTGTAAGATAATGCGAACGGCTGCAGAATTAGAAGCGTAAAATGTACTAGATGTCCATAAACGAAACAAGGACATCATTCATTTAATTAAACTACGTACATACGTATATATGTGACACGTCTGTTTGTTCTTCGAAACTTAGCATACAGGATAACTACAACCTGAAGAGGAAACCGTTTCGAAACACCACGAACAATGCTACTAAGATTTGCACAAATGCTCTTCTGACCTTCATCTACATGAATCCGCGATCGAAGTAATTTTTGCACGATAAATACCTCAGCTATAAGATTAAAAGGATTCTCTTCGAGGACCCCCTTATATGACGTTGCACGTGAGCGCTCTGGCCTTTAATAACTATGGTAACGGCCTTCCTAGTCTCGGTGGTGACGCTTAGTGTTCACTCCCCAGATACCGAAGAGGTATCCACCATAATACCGAAGAGGTATTCATCGTTTACCACCGATGCTCACCACAGATGCTGAAATCCGCACCTCAACCGGTTCTTCTCAGAACCAGCAACCTCGTGCATAAACGACGGTAGTGGACACTATTTTAACAATTACGAGGGTGACGCCAGTACGCAGATAGACGGATGACTGCAAACAGTTTAGTTCAACAATTGGATTTCTAGTTGAACATTATTGAACTTATTTATGTACCATATACCTGAATTTGTTTATAACGGATACATTTAAAAAAGAACAACAAATTCAGTAATTTTGTTCAAGTTAAAACAGGGAAATGAAACTTTGGAATTTTAATGACAATGTTAGTTAATTAATTTCGCAAGTTTGTAGTGCATCGCTTTTGTTACATTCAAAAAATTAGGCGAAGAAAACTTCAAACTAGATAATATTAAAGCAAAGTTGATGGGTTCTTGTAAAGTGAAGTAAGAAAATTGGCCTTTTTAAGAAAATTGCTCGAAAGAAGAAAAGTGAACTGCAATATCCTGTTTTACAGCGACGGGATAATAAGGCAAAACGGTTTTTTCCCTAAAAACTTTTGCGAAAGCTACTTAATGCACATTTCTATTTAAATTAGTGCCATGCAGATGCACGGCCATCTGCGACTGCCAAGCGAATATCTTAATTTGCGCGACAACAAAGTCGTCATGCTGTAATAAAATCTGAAAAGCGGTAGCAGGAAGCTCAAGGAGTCTACGCTTGCCAGGACAACTAAGGACCTCCTTCCCTCCTCACTAATTACGCTCTTTGTGGCGAGTTGAATGCAAATTCGTTATCAACTCCCCATTTTCTACTTCACTGTCACAAGTTATTCCTGTTGCCCGGCCCACTCTACCATTTAAAATCTAATTCTAAAACATCCCTTCAAAGTGACAAATTATCACCCAATTCTACATTCACCCGAAACAAGGGTGTAAATCTAAACATCTAAAATAACGTTGATTTGTTAATATTCTCTAATGAAGTTGAATTGATTTCGATGGTTTGTTGATTTTTATTCTCCTTGTAAGGTAATTGTAGAACTAGTCTCATGAAGGAACGGCAAGAGAATCGAATTCCTCTGCCTCAAAGACTAAATTTTTTTGCAGTAGGTTAACAGTGGTATTTAGAGACCAGCGGCCAGGTAAAACCCTCCGTATAATAAAACAGTAACGTTACCCCGCGGCAAAGCTCGATTTTTCTAACCACAAAGAATTCGACCGCATCTAAAAACGTTATTGTAATGGATAAAATAAAAGCTTTAAGCTTTAAATAGCTTCCAGTTGTGTTTATAGGACCGCAGATCGTAATAATTTATCCCCTTTTTTTCAAACGTATTTGTTACAAATAATAGTTTCCTTTCAAGTACAAAACGGATAAAATTTATAGTTCTGGTTTGATTTACTTAGCACAACAACGCCCTAGTTTATGAATTGTTTCTTCTACAATATACGCACACAAGAGGGGGTTTAAGGAAAGGAATGAGACTTTGTTACGAACATAAATGTAGGTACCTGAATAGTTTGAGTCACCAAACTTACCCCTGTAATTCAAAACGACATTTTATTATTTCGTATGTTACCAAAATTAATTTGTTGAAGAGAGTTCTTCCTTTTGGTCTCTATATTTAATTTATATTTTCAGTATAAAACTTGGGTTTCCCTAAATGGTCGAGATAAGAACAGTTAATAAATTTAAATTAATTTATGTAGTAGTTCACAAATCCGGAACTGACAATCGTCTACCTTTGACATATTGCAATGGTGTGTTGAATGTTGATTTCCCACAGAATTGAGTCCATTAAGCCAACAAAAGTTGATAATAAAATTAGGAGAACAATTTGCTGACAATTTATAACGGGGAGGGAAACGGGGAAAGCAGATACATATACAGACACAAAGACTACCAATACGCTTACATTTATCAGAAACGGCTGATCTTCATTGATGGCAAGCTGTGGGCAAAATGTTACCGTTCGGAAGACAAATGGCTTCCGAACAGAACAGTTTAAGGGTTTTTACAATGGGAGTGACCCATGGCAATTTAGTAATGCAAGCAATTGTCCACTGCCCATGGACAATGGCGAGATATTTATGTTTGTATGTGTGTTTGTCGAGAATTCACGTGCCCGCATCTACCCACATGCTCAATAACTAATTGTTTATCACTTCCATTGTGTCTATTACAGTAGCGTACATGTAAAAATAATTTTTTTTTTTCTTATCAGAACATTTACAACAGTCCTACTTACATATATATATCTTTCAATTTGGAGGAACAACGCGAGAAAGGGTTTTGAAATTTTTTAAATACATATGTGAAAAAGGCGTACTGTAAAAAAGAGTACACTCACAATTTTGTGAAATAAGCGTACAAGGGTTAGTGATGTATACCTGGATTTGGTCAGATAGAAGTTAAGAAATGTTAGGGGTGTGAGAAAAGCTCATGTCTTTGACGAATTATAACAGAAAAGAAGAGGAAATTGTTCTATTTTATTTTAAATTTAAATCTTACATAAAACTTAATATAGAACACTGATTTAGATTATTTTAGAATCCTAATTAAAAGTGATTTTGTTCTTTCTCTTTCGTATTTCTC
Organism: Agrilus cyanescens; assembly: GCA_947389935.1. Lineage (NCBI taxonomy): Eukaryota > Metazoa > Arthropoda > Insecta > Coleoptera > Buprestidae > Agrilus > Agrilus cyanescens. Next base: position 26,121,101 of record OX376710.1, on the reverse strand, counting down.
GCCAAATCATTTTGGTTGCAATAATAATTATAATTATTTAAATTAAAAAATATAATAAAATCCTATAATTTTTTATTTTTAAATTTAATTTATGTAATAATTATGGATATTATTACAACGGAAATGATTTTGCGAAAAATAGGAGAATAGTCTGCTTTTATCAAGAATACGAAATAAAAATCATCTTCAATTGGGTTTTTAAAAATAGTCAAAATTACCACCGAAAGTTCAATATTCAGCAGTAAATCGCCTTTAAATTTCTAGAACACAATCAGAATTATTCATTAATAAAAATTCTTCGGATACAGTGTGATGGAAATCAGAAATGGTCACCTTGTACACCAAAACATTGTCATATTTTTTTATCCGGTGGGTTCAATTATTTCTTTTTATTTTAATTTTACAAACACAATGAACTTTGTTGGATTGCCTACTCAGGTGGCACTTTTATAAGGAATTCTGTGAGGATTGTTCGTAAATATTAAAATAGTTATAAACGAGCCGCCCTTGATAATAAACGCCTTATCCAAGTCACTGCCGGACTATACAAATTGTGCTATTCATGGAACGTGTTTGAACAGTCCACATCAACTCTTCACCTTTTATAGATAACAATCTATTCAATGTACAAGACTTTTTTCATTAAAAAAAAAAAAAAGACAATTGACCCATAATTCCATATAATTAATTAACTGCAATGTTTAATGTAAACAATAATCAGTAAACGAGAATAAGATTAAATTCTATGATATACTGGAGTACGTTCTATTGTACCTGGGGAATTGTGGACGTAACAGTATGCTGAAGCTCGCCGCTAGGAATTAGTACGCGCCCGTCTGCACAGTATATACGTGGGAGATTTGTATTTGAATTGGGCGGACCACCCTCGTGGTACGTTCATTACTTTTGCACTAACAACAAAAGGTACGGCAAAGCATTTTCTATACACAAACGAAAGCTGACAGATAAAAAATTCTTCATAGCTGCCGCAGGTGTAACAGGTAGATAGATGGGGCTATACCATGTACCATGATAAGGTAAACAATTGAAGATTGAAGCGCTTGACTTTGGAATTTAATACGTTTATTAAAATCAAAAAGTTCAATATTGATACGATATTTACGTATTTATTCGTTACCATTTTAAAATCAAAAGATTTCTAACTTTCTAACACGAAAAAAAAAATTGAAATTACTTGTAACTCATTTCTCTTTCGTTTGAATTGAAGGAAGAAATAATAATTCCGTTTGAGAAGGGCTTTCGATATTAATTAATGCCCCATCGTTAAATATCAATAAACAAGTCAAAGTAAAAATGTTTTCCGAAAACGTAATAAATCTTTTCTTTCTGCGAGCGATCTGCTTGCTACCTTTTAAACGTTCGAAACGTGAAACTAAATCTGAACGTATCGACATTCGTATGCTTTTAATAAAATATCAGGTTACGAACCTTTGATCTGATGATAAAATAAAATACTGTTCAGGCAACTTTTAATTATTGCCTTGCTTCGAATAAGAGGAAGAAGATACGATAAGGGTAGAGTTATGAACTTATGAGCATTCCGATAAAAGAAGAAACACGACCATGTCTAACACAATTTAAGAAGTTATTGCAAGTTATGGCAACACAAATCGAAAAAAAAAATGGAAAACGTATGATTCTGTCGCTATTGTCAAAAAGGCACTACTTCTATAATGAAATACGACATGGTACGCGGTTAGCAGCGCCACCAGGCAAATTGGCACGATCCCGCTCTGCGGTTAGCAGGCAAATTGGTACGATTCCGCTCCGCGGTTAACAATGACGCTAGTGGAAATCATACGATTGCGCTCCACGGTCAGCAGTGGCACTAGGCAGAATAGTACGATTCTGCTCCGCGGTCAGCAGTGGCGTCAGGCAAAATCGTACGATTCCGGTCCACGGTTACCAATAGCACAAGACAAATTGGTACGATTCCGCCTCGGACAATTTTTTTGCAGAATCGAAACCTAAACTTTCGGGGCGGTTAAGGATAAGAAAAACTAAAATGACGATGAATATAAATTTCCATGTATAGTTGTCATTAGTTTTAAAACCAAAGCTCAGTCTCTCAATTTTAGAGGAACTCCAAACTCTGAAAGCTTCTCGTCAACTAGAAGCCTGAAACATTACGTTATAAATATGTCGCGTTTTTGAAACAAATATAATTTCGTTGAACCAATTTTTTTGAATTTTCAATTATTATCTATGACTCCCTAACAATTTATGCAGAAAACGAAAACATGCTGTCATCTATTTTTAGGTTTTGTTTTGGAGAATTTTCCAATTTTCCAGCGTGTATGTTTGTGCAGTTAATTTTGCGTAAATATGTAGAGATCTGATGTTAAAAAGGTCTATGTTGCCAAACATAATTCAGCCCCCGGTTTACACTAACAATTCTCGTTGCTTTATTATGTACATAAGCTCATGTTTATTCGAAGTTTAGAGTATGAGCTCGTATTACAAATGTAAATAAATATCAATTAATGTCAGTTATGCTTAGAGTATCCGAAAACATTTTCGACATTCTCTCTTCCTCTCATTCCTTCCATATATACGTATATCTCTCTCTTACTTCTCATTTCGTTCAGAACTTGTGTAAATTATCCTTCCGACTCACTTATAACTTATGTGCTGGAAGGAAGTTCCAATCAATGATCAAGAAATTTTCAACTAACAGCCAACAAATAATCAAAATGTCTGAATACATGAGGCAACATCCTGCAAGGGTCTACAGGAGTTAATTTGCAATTTAGATGGGAAAAATTTATAATACTTCAACATACACATGTTTGACAAAAGTTTATTTTTTTCAAAATAATGATTTGCAATAAAGTGTAAAACAGTTTAACAGGCGTCCATTATTTTCTAAGTAGTTGACAACTGATACTTTTCGAGACTTCAGGTTGATTGTGTCATTCAATATGGAAACCGACTTGTATTGCATTTATGTATGTTAGTATTGGAAGATGGTTTAATCAAAAAGTGCTGACTACGACTGCAAAAGTTTGTGTCCATTGCTAGGTCGTATTTCCCTCACGTTTACCTATTTCTTCCTTCTTAAAAGCAGCTATCAAATATCTAGGGGTGTCGACCCTAAATAACTCCCACTATGTAGCTTATATTATGTGTAACTTTCCTGTGCGTCATACTATCTCTACTATGCGTCAAAATATACCTAAATTCACCCCTTTATAAACATAATGTTAATGTCCAACTCAAAAAAAAAAAAATCCTTAAATTAAAAGAACAATCTAAAAATGTATAAGATGAAATAACTCACCAATTTGATGTGCACTTTATTATTGTTTATCAAATGTTCTTGTTCATAGATGTAAGTCCTCAATATATAAGTAACTAAACGGTAAAATAAATGTTTAATTACTAAAAGTCCAATAAATGTACTCTAAAACAACACTCCGTTCGCGACACTTCTAATACTCGAACTGATACAACTCAAATTCCGTATGGTACAAAACGATGCCGTCCTTATCTGCAGGCATAGAACGAATGTGATGAACTCGTAAAATATCCATTAGTGTTAGATTAATTTAACATAAAAAAAGCGAGAAAAACAAGTCGTTCAGTTCACGAATGATAAACAACACTGACTGATGGTCACCTTCGAAGTTTGCCACAATTCTGCCTTTCACTTTGATAAGGTTTTATCGCGGACAACAAAAAAATTTAATTTGATGGAAACGGACGAAAACAACCTCTATGAAAAGGACAAATAATAATACGCAAAGGAGAAAATACTCAAATTTAAAAATTAATTAAATGTATTAGAAGTGTGTATAATAGAAAAAAGAATTAATAAGAAAGTTGAAGCAATAGACCTAATCTAAGTTAACTTCATGTAAAAATCTAGTAGAGAAAATGACGTCAGAAGGACCTATTGAACTAGTAAGAACAAAACAGTGTTGGACAGGGGCTTAATTACTAATTATTTTAAATGAGATGGGGTACAGGGGGGGGTCTGAATGATGACTACGTCAGCAAAATAATTTTTGAAAATTGTTTTAACCAATGAGCCTACAGCAGTTTGTTTTTGTGTCTAGTTTGCGATTCCCGTTTGCGCGTTTGCTATATGGGATGTTTACGGGCAACAGATTTGGTTATTTTACCCGTAAATAACGAACAGAAGCTGCAGTATTTCGACTTTAATTTTCTGGTCGCTTATTAAAGTCAACAAGATGGAATGTTATGGGTCCAGTCTCTGCTAGTTTTTTTTATTACGGTGTAACGCCAGATGATGGCGACTATAAATGTACAAATGAATAACGTTTTCTTATTTTCGAAAACATTTCTTATATTCCTTGATTTTATTACTCACATTCCACCACAAACGCAACAATGTATTTACTATCTCGAAAACAGAAACAGAAATGCTCCAAAAAAATTGTTGAATAAAAATAAATCTTAATAAACTGAAAATGAGATCAAAATATATAAAATATCGATACTTAGTGAACTTTTTTTATACATCACCCTGTCGTATCATACAGAGGGTTTTTGATACCCACAGACGAACTAATACGTATAAGGATTTAAGTTGAAAAAAACAATTGTTCTAATTTACATTTAATTCACTTACTTAACAAAAAAACAAGTAAAAGCGTGTACTTATGCGAGTGTAGTTGTTTCTATTCAATTGTATAAAACAACAAAATTGTGATTTTAAATTCAAACGGTTGGGAATTGTTTAAATATTTGCCAAGGCATTAGAGGCGATCCCATTTATTCCAGTTGCAATTTCGCACATTGGGTGTTATTAACCAGTTGCTACAACAGGTCTATACATAGGAATTGTCGTTGTTTCTTCTAGAATAGGTTATAATTAACTCGAGAGCGAAATCGTTTTTCGTTCGCTGGCAATGCCCTTAATAGGCTTTGTCTTTGTTTTGCTGCCATTATAAAAGAGACAAATAGTTCTCGAAATGCTTAAACTTTACTTTAATTGTCATTAATTGTCGCCACTACAATGAGAACAACTCACGTTTGAAATTCTTATTTTTACTCATTAAGTACATTTTATTATAAGTTAACTACATACGTACATCACTGATGTCCCTCTGCAATAATAATAATTAGAAAAATAATGAAAACTTATTTTCTTGGGTTTTAAAGTGTTAACAATTTATTATTAATTAATGAACTATAAATTAGTAATTTTTTAGAATATACAATATTCTACTGGAATCGACAGCTACCAAACAGTTGCAATTACCGCTTGGTTCAAATTTTTTTTTTTTTTAATAAACAAATGTAGATTCAGTTACTTATGTTAAAAAATTACTTTTAATTAATTCAATGTAAATAAACAACAAAATCATTACGAACTTTCTTTTTGTTTACGTATAATTGGAATTTCAGCTGGAGACTATTCTCAACGGGCCACAGATGTTTCTGGTACATAACTATGGCAATATTCGATACTACATTTGACCCCACTGGGACAGTAGAAATATGTGGCAAGTTTAAAATTAAAACAATAAAGTGGTTACGAAATTGCTGGGGCTTTTGGGACCAGTGCATTCGCCAACAAAGAATACGATTTGTGTGTTGAAATTCCAAAAGACAATACTCTTATTTGAAACTACTTCCACATGTGGAATGAAAAAGACTGTGGTCTTTTTGATCATTTACATCTAGATAAAAATATGTGACAAAATTTTACCAATAAAAGCTTTTGTGTTAATTTTGGTATTTTTACTAACTTAATTTTTTTGAAATGCAGTTTGAGAATGTAAAATATAGAATTGATCAACAAAAAACAAATAAAGAATTAACCAACAGCATCATCTGAAAGGAAGTGGCGATTTCCCTATGAGAATTGCTGAATTTTTCGCAAATTGTCGATGTGCATCGTCCTACCGGTGTTGGAATTTCCTTTCACTTAGTCAGATCCATGAAAGGGATTCAATAACTACCAGCACTAAAATATATAATAAGCGGCCAAACCGTAAAAAGTAGGGAATTGATGGTAAAAATTTCAAAATCGTCGAAAAAATAACAACAATAAATCTAAATAAAATTAAACGATATGGCACATTTACGATGCCATTTGATTGTGGATGAAGCACGCGGCCGTATTTCTGAATGTGAGTTAAATTTAGAGGCCATATCGTTAGGACTTATTAATCGTCAGTCAGGAAAACTTTGTCTTCACATCCGCACCGTATAAATTCGACCGCTGGAACGACGACATGCGTTTTCTTATGACGTGACAGCTGCGCTTTTCGAAAATTTACAACCGCAACTACTCATCATTATGTGTGACAAAAAGTGATGTGTTTTCGTAAACATGAGCCACCATTCGGATTTATGGCGGTAAAAATGAAAGAAAAATGCCGCTCAACAACACGAAAATTAAATAAAAACCCATAAGGAATGGGCATCCCCTTTGTAAAAAATAATTAATTACAATTAGGTATTTTGAGTACTAATTTGTCTGTGGTGCTTAAATAAAATTTCAAAGTGGGTGCATTAATTTTTCTTTTTTTGCAAATATCTACATATTCACATAATGTGGATAAAAGTCCATTGGACATGGTAATAAACCTCCCTTCTAATTTATAGTTTAGAGATGAAAAAAAATGAATAGTATTTAAAGGGTTCGAAATTCTTGAAATCGTCCGCCGAAAAATTAATTTGGACGCATGGTGAGACAGCAGTAGGTGCAAAGGTAGTTTATTTAAATTTCCCTAATTACCGAGTTTGGTGGGCTGTCACGGTCTTATAAATAGGGCGCGGGTTGATCAAAGCGATTCGGACATGGCCAACCGCTACCGAAGATTTAACAAAACGTTCGCTTTATTGGTATTTCTCGGACGACTCGAATTCTTCATGCGGTGGCCGAGAGGTGTTCGAGAAAAACGTCCATTATAAAATAAAATATTCGAGACTGGTACCTGTTGGAGCGTCAGGGCAAGAAACGAAAACGTTAACGTGAGAATATAAATTCTTTCGGCAAAATCGAGACGCGAAAGACACTGCGGCGGCAATCATCATTTCTGAACGAGTTAGCTCAACCTGAGACAATGTTAACGGATTCCGATAGTCGGGCGTCGACGATTTAGAGAAATGACACTCCTTTACCAAGAATTTTAAGTTTAGAAATACCTTAAACGATATTAACGAGAATTTTCAAAAATACACTCCCTCAATCTCCATAAAAACAATCTATTCTCTCTGTAATGATCCATCGAAACTTTTATTTTATTTACTAACAATGGGGACGTACACGTAAATAAGTTAAGTAAAACATTCTGAAGTAAAAAGGTTGCGTACAATCGACCCTCTGTGGTGACGTACCAAGCTTTGTACGTGGAAGCTGCCTGGCCTTGTCGCGATGATACTGTCGGAATCGTGCTATACTGTTAACCGCCGCCCGGAATTGTGCCCCATCGATTGGCGGCGCAATATACGCACGTCCTCGTAGGGAATTGTTTTAATCTAATAGTCAAGAGATTTTGTCGTCCAAATTTTTTTTTTGATCGCGGATTCTTCTAGAAGAAGTTCAGAGGAGCATTTGTTGAAATTTTTAAGCTAACAAATAATTGTTGCTACTTCTTGTTGAGCGTTAAAAGAAGTAAATTTTACAATGGTACAACTAAAGCTGCTTCATTCTTGTCTCTATTAACCCGCTAATGAGTATCTACAATATTTTTAGATTCAGATAAAGTGGAAAATGTACAAAGGCAAAAATCGTGGAACTCATTCATAGTTCCGGATGTTTGGGTTACGATGTTACGAATACAAAAAAAGGTATATATTTTTAAAAGTTTCGGCTTTCTGCTTTCCATTACAATTATACAAATAGAAGAGAACGCTTTGTATCAAGAACGCATTGGATAAACGGAGATCAACAGACAAATGTTTTTCGACCGTATCGAAGCAACCATAGTCGATACTAGCTTATTCACCAATACGTATATGTATATAAATGTACGTATCTGTTCACGGCATCCTTTATCCCGGTGATGTATACGAATAGGTCGCAATTTCTGCAAACACAGCGCATCCTTCCTTTGTATTTTTTCCCCGGTAACATTCATGTTGACGCTCTGCCACTGTCATCCCAGCTCGTCTGCTTGTAATCTGAGGGATTTATGGGGGATGTTTGGGGTGACTTTTCGTTGTCGTCTATTTTAAACGACATCGCCGGCGACATAAGGACGTAATACGGAACGAAAGAACAGCTGGCCAAGTTTCATATTCAAGTCTTCAGATATTTTTTTCAACAAATACAAAAAAATTTTATAGTTGCAGTTTGTTTAACTCATACCTATCTGTGTAATAATTACAAATTTGCGTTGCAATTAAATTTATTGTTCAAAGGCAGGGCAAAGTATTTTGAAAACGCGTATACGAATTCCACAGTTATAAAACGCTCAATTTAAATGCCAGCTTTTCCTCACATTTAAATTCAGTAAAAGTGCAATAATTTACATTAATGAGTACGTATCTCGAGTGGGCATTAGCTAATTATTCCGCTTGCATGCAAATTAAGGAAACTAGTTCACACTATCAACAAAAACGATCGGCTTTTTACGATCAACATTACTTATGTATGAACAATTGTGTATGTCTTACCAGCTGAAAATGTCTCCTGGAAGCTATTTTCATTAATAAAATACGTACAAAGCAATTTCCACATAACAACGTTTCAACTTTAGTATTTAATATTCTCGTATAACTTTTAGAACAGGTCAAGAACCCGGCTAAATCTTAAGACTACAAAAAAATGTTATGAAAGTTGACTGTAAGAAGACTTCAACGATAGAGAGACTATCGTTGTTACAAATTCCCACAGATGGCATTTATTTGCTAAGTGTCGTTGTATAGTAAACAAGATTTGTCGGTCTCAACTTAATTGATCGATTTAATTATGGAATTAAAGGGTATCCCTCGTTTTCCTGCAATCCCTCGCAGGGCGGGTACTGCGGAGGCGTTATTTACACCACTGAGCACAAAAATTTAATCGTCAAGATAAAAAGACGGTCTGGAGTGAGTTAACCGTGTCATGTAGGGGTATCGTATGAAAGAGCTTCATTGGCACAAGCTTAAACAGATCTTTAATCATTTTAATGATGTATAGGTTTAGGAAACTGAATTTCGGGAAAATCTTGGAAAAACTACTCTCTAGCTCTACATTCACACCTACGTAATTTCAAATAGTATTACCACCGACTACTTAAGTTAATCAGCTTTGTACTGACGCTTTTGCATTTACGAAACTTCTCTGAGAGACTCTAGTTTGGAACCTCTCATTTGTAGTATGCAGAACAGCGCTGCTTAAGCAGTCTGTTGGTTTCCAAGTTATAAACGTAGACCACGCTGCAGTCACCCACCATATCATTTCGTGTCCAATTCACTCATTGCATTCCGATTGTCTGTACATGTCAACTCTATTTATTCCGTACTAGTTGTTCAGTTGCATAGAAACAAATGAAATTCCGAGAATAGAGACGAGAGAGGTTCGCTGTTTGGCGGCAAACCTTTGGTGAAGAATCTGTAGCTCTCCTCCTCTCTCTGTCTCTACTCCTCGACAAAATAAATTATTCGTGTGCAGACAGACAGGCTCGAGCTCTCAGACATCCGTAGCCGTGGCATGATCGAATTATGGAAACTCGGGGGACAACACTCCGTACTCTTCATGCCGTGTTTCAAGACGCTAACTACGATCTCTCTACGAATTTGCAAAGGTTATGTCAAGGAAGGCGTCCTCTACGTGCAGGAAAACTACCAAATTCAAATCCAGTTTCACTTTACTTATCTATCAATACATTCACATCCTACATATGTACTTATGTATATTCTAAGAGAAAGAAGAAAACCAGCAAAATCTCTGAGATAAATAGACTTACTCAGTTACAGTTCCAAACCAATTCCAATTTTGAAAATCCAATTTGTAGTTTTAAATATCAAAGGGAATTAAAATTCTTCCGGTGGCACAAGGCAGATGAAACCCAATAAATTTATTCGGGAATTTATGATCGGAAGTACCATGATTATAGTTTCCAGATGCAATTTGGATGAGACACTTCATCACAAGACCAAAACAGGTGGAGGCTGAAGATCGAGATTAAACTACGAAAGCTGCATGGGACGGCGGGTATTGAGTAAAAAAATCTTGAGGGTTTTAGCCATTTGTAACAAGGGACCCTCAGTCAGTAAAAGAGGGGCGTTAAGAAACATGAGGTTTATAACTATCCATATTTGTTCGAAATCATGATCTTTAAGTGGATACAAAGTGCGAACATATTTCAGTGAGATGGGTTTACCGGATACGCAGGACGAGCCGCACATGTTTTCCTCTCTTCCAGTTGCTACGAATATATTTTAATGTTGACATATTGCTACAAATCGTTCCGGAAATGCTGCCGCTCCTTTGATTCCACACACGTGTGGATGATTCGATTATTAGACATTTGTAATTGGATTTTTTTATGGGAGAGAGCAAAAACTATTTGGTTGCATTTAGTTGTCTGTAAAGTCCTTGCCAAGAAAAGACGACTGCACCGAATAATTTGAATTTGATTCTAAAGAGATCACTCGAGTACCCGTTATTCCTGAAGATGAAAACTGTAGTGGTTACAGTTGAAACAATGCGAGCGTGTTTGACAGCAAGTCCCAGTATGACGAGCCTGCCATGTGCTTTTAACATGTACACGTTAAGTCAACACGTGGCGGCTCCATCAAAAGCGAAGCCTTTTTGACGAGAATGCCACTAATCAATGGAACAACCTCCAAAACGTTTCTACATTTGTATAAGAAGAGGCTTCCTATGCTTTTTCGTTATGAATAGATTTTATTGTGTCTTTCTTTTTTGTTAGTTATTTTCACACTGTAAAAAGCTTCTAACAATCGGTGGCTTTACTTCTTAAAAAATTATAAATTGCACCGTTATTTTAAGTTTTTTATCCGATTCATTCGAACCTAAAGTGCTGAAAGATCTTTTTATTTTTCTTTAGTTGCAGTTGCACCTAAACACCTAAACAGACGCATGTCAACAACTTGCAACTGCTTAGTTGTATCACGTACGAAAGCTCAACTGGTTATCGTTGTAACACGATAATAGCTAGAAGCTTTCACGTCGAAATTCATTAAAGTGACTTTTTTGACAAATTGCTTCGTTATTTATTAATCTTTGAGCAACTTCAATGCTTCGTCTAGAAACACCAATAACGAGTTATTTATGAAAGCTTTCCTACAGTGTGGACTAAATTCCATGAAGCTTTTTTGTTTTCTGATTAACTCTCGACAACTTTACGACAAATTTATCCCTCGTCATATTTCTGCACAGAACGAATTATTCGTGTCGATACAAGAAACATTCGCATGTTTGTTGTGAAAACAAAGGGTTGTATTTCATAATGTCAACGCGATAATTGTTTGCTGATTACCATCAATACCAACCTTTAATGTCTTTATGGAACTATAAATAATAATTTTTATGGTAACAGTTACTTCATTATAGATTTCAAAACGTATGTATGTATGTATGTAAGTATATTTAAGCTTCTCAAAAGTGCCCCAAAGGTACTAAAATTAATTGTAGACTATCTTCTATTTGTTTGCATTTACCACAGATTTATTTTTCAAATTTTTGCTCCATACTACAAAGTCATGATGTTATGGCAGGTAATCATGATTTTGCAAATTAATTTACTGTTTTTGATTGGAAGGAATACTTATTGTCATCCTGTAAATTAAAATTCAATTTCTACATAATTTTTTCATTAATTATCAGTTCAGATTAACTTTACTTAACAATCTCTCAGTAATTATTCTTAATTGAATACGATGCGTCTGCTTGTAGTACATATCATAAGACTAACATAACATATTTTTTAATATGTAAGGAAAAACTACAAAGTAACATCAAATTTCGAAACAGAAAAGAAATAGTTAGCGCCGCATGCATAAAATGTTTTAAATTGCCAGTTAATGGTGTAATTATTCGGTTAGTAAGCCATGCGTTACTAAAAAATATTAGAAGGAAGTAGTTAAATGCTTTCTTCAATTTCTAGACAGGATATTTGTACCACCGAAACTAATTTACCTCCAAACAAAATCGAATAGCAGAGAAAAAAATCCCTAACAAAAATAACTCCAAACAGTGCCTCGTTTTTAGTGAAACACTTTGCTTTGAGTATATAAGACTGTCCCTGAATGTATAGTTTTGTATCTCAAACCTCCCATGTCTTTTCGTTACTTTTGTCCCTTTAGTGTTGAATAAATGGTGCTGGAAGAAAGTTATTATTCCCGTAACAGATATTGACCCGTCTAGCAAAAAGAGTGCATCACATTCACTAACGTGATGCATCACTCCCCATAACGTCAACCATCTGGCAAACAACACCCTCGTGAATGTTTTTTTGTTATCTATTAGATAACCCAAAAAGAAGCCGTTTTTATTACGCTTTTGCATTTCGCCCTTTTTGTGTTTTATTTTCACAAAAGCATCAGACGTTCCATTTACAGAAAGTGTAGCATTAAAAATAGTTAATTTCGTGAGCATATGCATTTCTCTAAAGATTTTTTTTACAAATAATTTTTGGTTGAAAGGTAAAATATGACCCTACATTTGACAGTTATTAAACTCGTCTTGATTTAGCCTACTCGCTTACGTTTTATTCGTACTGAAAATATAGCACTTAGCAAAAGAAAAAGAAAATAAACTACAACCAATTTCACAAAGCCCATGAGATTATTAGATCGTACAATTGACCGCGGGGAAGAATCCTACCATCACTAAGATTTTGCCTGGCGTTACTGCTGACCGCGGGGGTGAACCTTGCCATCACTAAGATTTTGCCTGGCGTTACTGCTGACCGCGGGGCGGAATCTTACCATCACTACGATTTTACCTGACTGTGTTATTGACCACTGAAAGGCATCGTATCACTAAGATTTTGCCTGAAGTTTCTGTTGAACGCAGGGTGAAATCGTACCACCACTAAAATTTTGCCTGGCGTTACTGCTGACCGCGGGGGTGAACCTTGCCATCACTAAGATTTTGTCTGGCGTTACTGCTGACCGCGGGGCGGAATCTTACCATTACTAAGATTTTCTCTGAAGTTTCTGTTGATTGCAGGGCACCACCATATGAGGTCGTCAATCATTTTGCTTCAGTCTGAGCGTTTTCTGATATGTAATTACTATTAACTAATTGGTCATTCATGAAATTCTCCCCATCAAGTTACAGTGAGTAGATTCCTACTGACTTCTAATGTTCCTAACCCCAAAGTGATATATCCTCTCAATTTCGTTGAAGTCGTCGAAGATCATGTCCTAAATATTCGTGCCATACATCCCTTAAACTAAACCATACCTTCCAACCATCACCTACATACAAGCATACCTATAGGTATGTGTATATGTACATGCGTCCTTCGGCATGCAATATTCAGAAGGTTCGAACACGAAGCTCGGAATGCTAATATCATGGAGGACATATTATGAAGTTGATGGTCTGCGTGCTCTCTACTAATACACTCGAACGTAATCGCCACGACCGCCATTTATAGAACTCCATCCAGTGGACGTACGTTCCCTTGATACGATTACGCCATTTTTACTACTTGCTTTGAATATCAGTGATAAACGAATTCCACCCTGGCCTCCGGCGGAAATATGTAATTTAGGAATACATGTGTGTTGGTTTCAACATACGTACACATCTGCATTACGAAAGCACATTTATAGAGTCGACTGTGAAATTGCAACCACTTCTGCTAGAAAGTTTGAGGCAGGTACTGAACTGCATCGCTCCCTCTTTGTTTCTCTCTTATTCTCGCACAAGCATGGGCTCTATCTTTGTCGCGATTCGTATATTTAGCCACTGGGGAGTATCGAATAAAACAGAACTTTCTGCTCCACGACTAATCTAAGGAATCTCGGGAAACGAGGTTATAATTTTTGATTGCACCTCTCGCGACGTATCGCAACTGCAATACAGGATTACAACGCTACAGAAACTAATCTCAGAAAGCTACATTTACCACGACCACAATAGCTAATACCATAAAATAAACAAAATAGTTTTCTGTTCTGAAATTTTTGCCCAGCATTTACAGCAGTACCAGAATATTAATTCAGGTTTTTAGACCGTGGTCTTCCAGACATGTACCATGGTAACTACTTTGAGGTGCACCCTTTAGTACTGTGCTTTCTTCTACTCTCTTCACAACCCTCCAGCTACGCCACTGGAACCCGTACCTACCATAACACATGTGCGGTCTATTTTTTCAGGTAGCGCCCAATATGTCAACTGTTCTAACGACGTGTCCCAATTAAAATTTTTTTGTAAATATCTTGTTATACAATCCATCTTTCAAATTTGGCCACTTCACACCGAAAAGAGTCATTTCAAGAGCCGAACTAGGAAATGAGTGACAGATGTTACTCAGGGTGCATTATATAATATGTTTTTACAAGAAGTCTTCCGGGTACAAAAACAAATTAAGTGAAGATATACTCTGCATTCCATTTTCCTTTCCAAATAGGATTACATCAGGTGAAAAAAAAAAAAGGCGAGTCTTATAAATAATTAAAATAAGATATTCATCCCAGCTGGCTCGAGTCCACGATGGCACTACACAGATATATTTTTTAACCTTTCAACCTACAGCCCCCTGTCAGCGTGATATACAGGGCCGTCCCGAAATTTGAACAGGCGTATATGTCGGGCCAAGGCGGAAATTTTTTCGGAGAAAGTGGCAAACGTATAAAATTTTAACACGTTACAAATTGTTGTGTCACCCTGTTGGAGATTCAAAGAAGCTAATGTTTTTATTCATAACAAGCCAGAAATAATCTCTCCAGGTGTCCCGCTTCCGCCAACATGTTGACGGGCACCAAGCTGAAAGATTTCACAAAAGATATTTCCGATACAACTCTCTTACTAACTAATGAATTTATAATTATACGACGTTTCTGTGTACCAAGTGTATACCAGACCTCATTACATCAATAACTAAATACCTGATGTTAAATAATTAAAAACAAAAAAAAAAGAGGAAGAAATAAAGCCCTCACTTTTCTAAGCGGTAGTTAAAAGGTCATTAATTTGACTTCTTACAGCTTTATTTCAGAGCTGGATTAACTAAATAAATTTTAAATAATTGCTTCATTATTAATGGGCCACAGTTAGGTTAACAAGCAACGTTATGAAGCAGCTTCCTGTCTTTAATTATTTTTTAAATAGCCTTTTCGCTTACACGAAGTTACATTCCTCAGGAGGAAGCGCATTTTCAAATGTAATAGTAGTAATTTCAGGTAGGTACACATTATAAGAAGATATCGCATGTACATACGGATTATTTTTAGAAATTATAAATCGAATTTTCAAAAATTTCCTCTCCTTTGTTTTCCATAAACGTCTAATGAACCACCCTGTATATACGTTATATATCTACATATATGAAAATTTGTTGTACTCTCGAATGTAAGTAAATAATGGTCCTGTATACCTGCCTGTCTCTGACCAGGATATGCGAAGGTACGAATCTAGAAGATGCTTAACTGATGACTAAGGTGAGCATGGAGCAGCTGTTACTTTGTGTGAGTTCTGTTTGTTTTACTTGACAGACGAACAAAAGGTTATCTTGCAAATCAAATTTGCTAAACCATTACCAAGAAATTCTAATGGATTCAGTTTGCAAACGGAGTGTCCGGTTTGACGCAGCCTCCAATCGCTATCTACCTACGGTAGCCCGACATCCGATAACTAATTTGTTACCTTATTTATTTAACACAAGCTGTTTGTCACTTAATCTTGATAAAAAAAGGCCTGAATACCAAAGGAAGATATATTTTGCATCTGAATCTAAAATATAAAACTAACACCCACAGAGGAAAATAGGAAAGAAGGGGTGGTAGCGATAAGCTAAAATAATCGACCCCTGAAGTAAATTTAATTTAAAGGATTTAACACAGACAAGTTTTCGCTACTACTGTAAATTCAAAAGAATTAAAAAATTATTTATTCTTTCTCCTCCCAATGAAGTGCTCTGTTCATCAAAATGTCACTCCAACTCGAAAACACGTATAAAAGAATATTTGCTGCGATACAAAAGTTTTACACCCTCTAAACAAGGAGTTCGTCGACGATAAGGGAATTAATGAATATAATTTTCACCCTTTCACAAACGATTCCTACAAATCAAAGCGGCAAAAATCACGTACCTACCACACTCTGATCCATCCAGTGAATATAGTACCTAAAGAGGGACAGACACCAGGCGATGTTCACTTTTTAGGGGTTAAACATCTGTCACCCCTGCGTATTATCCACTAATACACACGAACACAATGGCACTTAATCACATAAACCTGAGCTTAGTGGATGCCGGGGCCGTTTATTGGTTTCATTATGCTACGAAATGAAGCCCATTTGCTGGAACGTCAAAACATCGCGAGGATTCCTGATTTATTGTTTTCCACTTGCCATCGGGAAAAAGAAACGGAATTTATTGTTTTCATTTGTTACAGCTTTCGTGGTATAATTTGATGACTGAAAAACAAAAATTACTCTTCAACTAAAGACTCTGTACTTTTGGAAGAAAACTGAACTCTGCATTGATCATCAAAAATTTGAATTTTTTATTGTGAAAAATCAAACACAAAAGTCTTTATATGCTACATGTCAGACAGAATTTTTCATTTTCCCTGACTCGACAACGAAATCTGAAATGCAACAGATTGCAAAGAAATAAAAGGAATCGAAGGAAATCTTCTGCTGGCAATTGCGCTCGGTTATCCAATCAAGGGAAAACGAGACGAATAATGATAAATGTAGATTGATTGCAACCCCTGCTGCCAGGTCCGCAACTTGCCGACCGTCAATGCAGCATTCTAATGTCTACAGTACGTGATGTCCGTTCGACTTCCAAGATTAATTCCCCACGACAATCAGAGGGTTCATTTTATGGGTCTACTTCGTCGTTACATTTAAAGAAAATCTCTTTTAAACTCCATCAATGTTGCACGACCAACATTTACGTCTACATTCAACAAATGTAACAGCCCAAGTAATTAACAAATTTCCTATAATAAACGAAGCAGAAATATTTTAACGAATGAAATTAATTTCGATGGACGCGCCTCGTGTAAAGAATCGATTCCGATAAGAAATTAATTTGATGTGACCATTAATTGTCCAGCCAGCTTTAGAATGCAGCTGTTTGAGTCAGTAATAAGGGTTGACGTCGTGATATCTAAGACGACCGTGTTTAGATTTCTAAATAAATTAACTCTGATATGAACCCAACTTTTCGATTAAATTAAATTACTACATGATAAGAGCGTCAATGAAGAATTATGTTCCTGGAAGTACAAAAAAAAAGATTAATGACCCAAAAAATAGAAGAAAAAAACCGTAGGATATACTTAAGACCACAAAAAAAAAATTGAAACACACCCTGGCTCCCTCTCAACGTCTGAATCATATTATGGTTTCATAGAACAACAATTTTAACTAGTGTGGTATCAGAATCTAATCGGAATTATTCGTTTTGTTGCACATGTTTATCTGACCACCTAGACGAGAGACAGACGAACGTAACCGTCATCGTCAAAGGGCTGCCCAAGCTTTCTGAAAATGCACGAAAGGGTTGAGACGAGACGGAAGGGAAGGAAGAAGCGTGGTCGAGAATGTCGAGCGGCTCCGGGCGAGATCCAATAGTCAAAGGCGGCCTGGCTGCTCGAAGAATCTTAATCTCTGTCCACAGAATTTCATTAGCTCGTTAATTTACACGAGACCCTTGGACGAGGCGCCTCTTTCAGCTCTTAAAGTTTATCGGGCAACAAGGAGATCAAACATTCCACGGGACCCTATACATGCGAGCCGTTTTCAACCTTTCGTTGTCACTGCCACAACGTCAAAATTCCCTGTATCCGATATCTGATCGTAACACGGTAGCTACCAACCCGAAATTCGGATATCCGGACTAAATCCATTCCTTTCATGAATCAGATAACGAAATGTCATATGAACTTACTCATATCAAAGGTTTTTTTTATGACCAACCTGATCTTCCTAATGATCTGTTTCCGTCAAAGACATGGAACTGTATATAAAAGTACAAAGTACGGACCCTGGGTGGGATGAAATCTTTTGAAATGTGACACCTACTGACTGATACGTTAACATAGTCAGAAATAGGACTAAAGAGGGACAGAGAGAGACCTAGATTGGGTTAGTTACTGTTCTCAAAAATAGCAAAAAAAATGTTGAAATCTTTAGCTTTCTACGAATACAAAGAGTAGTTCAGAATTGGAATTGGTGGATGTGGATATCCAAACTGAAGCAATTTGACATCCACAGTGGCAGATAATTTGCAGTTCCCTTGAGATGAGTTTAATAAGATTTTTTTTAATTTTTTGTGTAAAAGGCCATGATCACTTTAATACTAATTACAATCCCTCTGCAAAATCAAAGCGACGTCGTTGTCAGTGTGCTGACAAAGAGGATGTGAGGTTGTTTAACATGCAGGTTGTTGTTTGCCTTATTCGAACTTCAAAGTTGATGACATTCGTTTACCTTGTAGTTGTAGGTAGGTTGTAGTAGATCGTACACCAACCACTACCGGTAGTAGTCCCAAAGTCCTTTACCTTTGTAACCTAATGGATCCTCAGCCTTTCCATTCTATGAGCGCATTTCAAATATTACACGGAACAAAACAAATGCAGAACAAATAAACCGTGTTTGATCAGGAGGCGCCACTTAACTAAGCATCTGGTTCTAACAAATTGAGTTCCTCTACTACATACCTACTGTTTGTTTCAACACAATTTTATGAAATCAAAAAATGAAGCCAAAAAAAAACCGATGGGATTTTCCCAACATATTGGATTCCATTTTGGCATTTGATAAAATCATTAATTTTATAAAGTAAAAAATTAGTCGTATGTATTAGAGAAAATAAATCTACTTCAATTCTTATATCATCAGCGATGTTTCTCAGGGCTGTATTCCTAGTATCCTAGTACATTATATCTATTAATTTTCTGGTTTAAATATCTCTATTTCTATTTTTTGAAATATCTAAGCATTAGTACGTTTAATTACTTTGGAACTTGTCGTAATGGAGCAGAGTCTAATGTCTGGTGCACAAAGACGTTCTAGCGGAAATAGAGACCTATTAGGATTAGCGTTTACAGTAAGTAGGTACTCAGTATAAACACATTAGTTACGGTGGCTTTGTCTTATAATTAGTTAAAGCAGTCGAAACAGGGATTACTTAAAGTCATGTAATGGTTTAACAATTTCCTTCAGCGCTGCAAGGATCTCCACATACCTCCAAGTAGATGTATAAATTTCATCAGTATCTTTTACTACATGGAAGAAATAGTAGGAATAAACTTTTTCTAAAATGTTTGGGGTTAGGTTCAATATCACCAAGAAGGTATCCTCAGGTTCCATATACAATGACTAACAATGAGTTCATCAGAGGAATTTTTAACATCAAAGACACCTTTCGGACAATAAACCAACAGTGAGATAGACTTGATGAGTTTATGTGAGATACATGTCCGTTTGTAGCTCAGAGCTGGTTGATTTAATAGACTTTTGCGGGCCGTATCTTGCAATAAATTTTCCCGTACCCGCACAAATACACGTACATATGTTTGCGTCCCGTTGGCAATGATGATCATCAGATGTTTACGAGCCAGGGCAACCGAACTTGGCTTTTTGCGCTTCAACGCTAACGACACAATTTGTCGCGTACCGAACACTAAACCCCCATTCGTTAGTCGTTACCTAAAAATAGTACCACCGATGAATGCCGTGCATAACCCCTGTGTGCTAACGTTACAAATACTCACATAGTCTATCAGTCACAGTTCTTTAATAACTACGCTCTCGCACCTCGGCGTCGTATTTCGACGCTCAAAACTCATAATCGACGCTAATGAGTCTTTGTTGGTGCAGAAGGGTAAGTTCGTAAACGTAAAGAAAGAATCTACTGTTAGGTTTCAAAATTTAGTAAGTACTTAATTATGAGGAGACTGAGAGAAATGTAGGAAACATAAAACATTATGTTAATGGGATACTTTTTCAATTAGTTTTTATGATTCACTAAAAGTTAAAAAAAAATTACTCACTGGTCACTCTGGACTATATATTAAACATTAAAAAGCTCATTAAAAACTTAGATTTTCACGATAAGAATTGTTACCATAGAGAATAGGAAGGACGACAGATAGAGGTGAAGGAACTTTTTAAAAGAAAATTCATTTCCCTACAAGAATTCGCGATCAAAAAACTTTTTGCACAATAAATACCTCAGCTACAAGATGAAAACAGTTCCTTACAAGGACCCCCTTAGATGACGTTGCGCGTAAGCCCTCTGGCCTTCAGTAACGATGGTAACGGTGAGACTCATTTTAGACTCGGTTTATTTTGATGATTCAAACATGGGCTTGTATAAGTAAGTAGTATTTCTTTGAAAATATGAGTGTTTTAAAATCACACAAAAAAAGTAGTGGATAAAGAACACACGTCTCGGGAAGTTAAATAAATTTCGAGATCGAAATGGTTGTGACTAACCGAGTGAAGAAAAGTGAGTAGTATTTGGGCAGCAAATAGAACGGACGTGGCGCTACATCCTCGTAGGTATACACCAAATATACGCCGCGTCGTGCCATCGCATCGCATCAGTTTGCTTTCGTTTGGCCGACAAGTGGCGCTGTTCACAGAACGTGATGAATGGGCCACAATAACGAAGCACTTAGCGAAAGAAAGAAAACAACCTGATGAATCCTTAGATAAATATTAATAAAGTGGCTTTGTCCCGGGCAATTTCGAATGAAAAGAATATTGTTATGCAGAGATTTATCTTTCTTTTCTTTCGAATATTGTTATTATGCCACCAATATAATACAACTCTTTTCGTTTACCAAAATGCTATCTGAAACAGTTATTTTTCGTCGCGATTGATATTCATTGTATGGTAAACAGTATGAAGACGAGCACAATTTTTTTGTGAGGAAGCCTTACTCCATAGGCGAGACGTTGGTGGTTGTATATTATGTCTCAAAAATAAAAAATAAAAACTTTCATCTGTGCTGTTGTTTCTGGAGAACCATCAAATGACCATTTCTTTAATGAACTAATAAATGACCAAAAATAGTAAAATTTTTAGACCTTCCCTCAAAATGTTATGGTTCCACCCTGATCAATAATTTTAAGAATCACCCTGTACGTGTACAAAATCACACCTTTATATCGCCTTCGACTGTATCTCCCTTCTGCCAACGTCTATAATCATCGACAGCGTCGCGCCGCTTTGAAACAACAAATTAAACGTGTAAAGGCAGCCGCGTCTGCGGCTCCCCTTCGCGCATCCAATTGACTTCGACAATATTGTGTGTGATTTATGGGTCGGAATATCAGCTTCGGATGCTTGAGAAAGACCTTTGTACTTCGCACCTCGTCTCTGCTACTCGAGAACCGCAGCAGACGCAGACGTGACGGACGGTGCCGCACTGGCGCACCCGCCGCTGCCTGTCATACCCGATCCCTTCGTTTGCATACATATTGCACGGGGTTCAGTTCTTTTATTTGCTGCCTGAAAGGCTCTTGTCTGGCCTGAAAGTCGTTTGCGATTATTACGTACCATTATTATTATTACCACTACTACAGACCGTCCAAATTGCGACGAGGGTACATAAGCATTTGCGAAAAATTAATCAGGAATACCATTTCCTACCGTATACCTTTACTTGGAACCTAACCAAACTGTGCTGCAAAACACTTAGTTGTTGTACGCTGGATTTAAGAAGTTTCAATCAAAGCGACCATTTCATACCATAACCCCATAACTTAACTGGATAATGGTGAATACCATTTCTTACCGTTACTATGCTTCATCGTGAAATCTTTTAAAATCATCTCAAGAGTCGTTTTGGCAACACAAAAATAATGAAAAAGAAATTTTGGAGTGTGTATCCAAAACTGATTTCAAGTATCTTCATCTTGGGGTACCAATATGAAGGAGTGTCAGGTAAAAATTTGTTACGGTTTCTGTTATCAACCATTCTCACTTTGAAATTCTTCCATCACGTACAATATTTTTGATTATGTTCATCATGTAAAGAAGCTCTGCGTGAAGTTATCAGAAAATTAAACGTGCGGATATTTAATGGATTCGATTTGGTTTTAAATTCAAACTCTGATACAAATCAGACTTTCAAAAATTGTTTCTATAACCCTCTACGTATTTCGAAAGCGAAACGTCATTTAGGCAGGGGAGAAAAAATTGTCGGACTTTGATTTAAGGAAATTACTCCATCACGCATTCGCTGTTTATTTTGTGGCTCGATGGTAGGAATACAGAAAAAGCCACGATGATATTTTCAATTTATTATTTGGATGAGTGACAGCTCACGATGAGAGGCAGAAGCGACATGGCGCGCGGTGAAGCACGCCGCGTTGTTCACACCCAGAGATTCGAACGCCTCTCGTTCTCTGCTTCCTTCTATCTCTCCCTGACTTCCACACATATCCGCTGCGATTGCTAGAATCCAATCGTCATCTTTT
Source organism: Agrilus cyanescens (assembly GCA_947389935.1). Classification (NCBI taxonomy): domain Eukaryota; kingdom Metazoa; phylum Arthropoda; class Insecta; order Coleoptera; family Buprestidae; genus Agrilus; species Agrilus cyanescens. The sequence continues at coordinate 26,098,528 of OX376710.1, read as the reverse complement.
TTCTTTCCTTCTACCATTCGCGACTAATCTAACAGCTCGTTACGTAACTTGTTAAAAGCTAATTTTAAATTCATATCAGATCTACGTGCAACACGTATTCTATCTACGACTTTTTGAATAACGAACACCATGCCTGGCTCCGCTGGGCGCTGCAGCCAACGTAGCCCATGAACGCTAACAACCCGTATCTATCGTTCCGTGAAACTAGCAATCGAATTGCCAATCCAAGCAGGTTTTCAAAAGAAATTCTCTACAAAATTGATTTTCTATCTCCCATCTATAATCCTGCAGGAATGGATTCCAAACTCCTCACACCAAATCCTGCTGAAGATGAAATTTTTGATCAGTAACACCACTGACAAAGGTTTTTCAAAATGTGATGGCCTATAGGCCTACAGGCTAGAATATTTATTGAGACTGTGTCCTTTGTCCATCGCAAATAAGAAGACTACTTTTGGACCATTTGGAGTAACGTTGGCTACAAAAACACCACGTTCAGTGTACATTATGGTTCTGGTTTCATATTTTCTGCAAGACATTCCTTGCTGTTAATGATAACTATAATTTATTGAAACAAAGACTCTTGAACTGTACAACAGTTTGATAAAGCCCTCGACCATATGACAAATAGTTTGTGCTTGTGGTCATTATATTTTTTTACTTTTCCTTATCGGAGACTAATAATTCTGACATAATTAAGTGGCCGTATTTCAGATATCTATCTGGGTCTAGCAGGCGGGCTGGACACATCAGTTGATCTGTGCATCCGACCAAATTTCGATCACAGTAAGCTCCACCGACGATTCATAATTTTACCAACTGAGGAACATTTCTTTAGCTTCTACTTCAAAGGATAACCTAAAACTTCCTCTTCTCCAAAGATGATACCAACATGAGTGTTGAAACACTAAAATAAACTAATTGAGATCGTGGCTAGTAGCTGGATGAATAAAACTCACATTGACAAGGTGTTGGAAACAAGGCTAAATAAGGAAAATCTTCAGAAGCGACGAGACTGAGTCTCTCTTGAAGCGTGTTTCTTTTCGGTAGAAATTACAGGTGGCCAAACGATTTGGAGCCATTAGTAATCTGGAGTATCTGAATACGTGTGTGAGTTTGTTTGAACGAATGTCTGCCTTGTTGTGGTCAGAAGAAACAAAACGATGGCAGACAGTTTGAGGACGTGGTAGATGACAGGCAGCTTCCCGCTAGATGTGGGTATCCCAGCAAACGTTGAGTTACAACCGAGCGAAGCGGACAGAAACATTTGAATTTATAATTGGATTAGATGACTTCGGATCGGATACCTGCGTTCAAATTTATAACCGAATGGGAGGTGAGATTAGGCACCCACAGAAAAAAATATTCTTACAAAAACAGATCCAGAATAAACCACCGATTGATTCCGAGAATTCAACCAACCTCATAGATACACATCTGAGTTGTTCAACTTTTACAAAGTTGAAGCAATTGGAAATGAGCTATTATTATACATTTTTAGCGCAGTTAATATTTTTATCTTCTTTGAGAAACATGTCTATTGAATAACAAAAATTCGTAGCTGAATAATGTTCGAAAAAAATTCTTTTGGCCATCGCATAATCTATTCAGCGATTGACAGCTTGACAGTCAATAAAAGCGCAGCGGGTGAGCTTGATTTCCATTTACTCATGACGTACGCAAACACTCAGGTAATTCACTTGATGTTGATGCCACGTCATGCGGGCGCCCCTACTGATAACCTATCCGACATTTTTTCAATTAGAAGGATCGAAGATTGTGCAACGTCTTCGTCTTATTAAAACCGGGATTCACCCTGTAGGTACATTACGATTAGATCTACCTTGCAAGCTTATTTTCCACTAGTAACTGACTGACAAACATCAAATCTAAAAGATTTCGATTATGACACAGCTTTAGAATGACCTTACTTGCATCCATTGCAAACAAAGAAGGTTTAATTTCAATAGACTTCCGTCATCATCCCTTGGGTTGGAATTGTGGGAAGACACCCTTAGATAATCTCACCTAACCTAACCCAATTTAACCATCTGGGGTGGATTCTGAGGATAAGGCCATCAAGCCTGGATAAAATTTGCTTAAGTTTGCACACCAGGCATAAAAACCAATAGGAAAAGAATTTGTAGAAGCTATTTTTGGCTGAGAAAACTTTTTAGACGAATAAAAAGTTTGCAGTTATACCTTTTACTGTTATATTTTAGATACGCCACTATTTTCGCTTTCACTTTTGGATACTTATTTTATAAATGCATATTTCATGTAGAGATTACGCACTAAATTGTGAAATCGTGATTCGTGAGACTACGTTGCTTAATATCCACTTAGACACTACTAAAAGACTTCACTTTCAGCAACATTATCATTTACATTAAACAATTAACAAAAAATGCTTTTAAAAAAAGTTTATCACGAGATGAAAGTAAAAGTAGTAAGAACACTTACATATCGAGGAAACGTTGCATCTCTGGAGTCGGATCATGATTTAGTTTTTTTCGTACAGCTTTAGATATACCTGAAAGAAAAACGGATCTTACATCAGCTGTTCAGAATTAAAAATTTGTCTTAAGAAATAACAAGATGTTGTACTTGTTTCATTTGAAAGTAATCAGAAGAAGCAACGTCATGAAGATGTGAAGATTGTTCTTCTTCTTAGATATAAGTTTACAGAAAAGTAATGTATCTCTAAAACAAACATATACATACATACCTATAAATAATTAATACCGTCTTTGCAAGGACGCGTAGCATATTTCAGTACGTAATTACAACTGGAGAATCATATTCCTGTAGGAAGGAATTCTCACATTATTACTTACTAGCACAAGTTATAATTAAGTTTCGTAGGATTTACGTTTAATCCTTGACAGCGTTGTACTCTTAGAGCGACATTCTATTTTCTTAAGAGATCATTTCTTGATACAGAATTATCCTATCTACCTCCATGATAATTTCGTAATTGCTACTTATAATTCTACATAAAATTCTAAATGGGCGCATTCAATGAATCCAGATGAGCTATAATGGATCACATTGTAACCAAACTGACAACGCAGTAAAGTTAGGTTAGGGAGTAAAATTAAGTGAAAGTAACGGATGTAAGCGTAACGGAACTAACGCTGCCACTGTCCCCACTCAACGTATACTGAACGCATAGGGAAAGGGAAACGGATATCTATGTGACTGTCGACTCCGTTCGAGGACTTCGCGGAACTGTTTCGGAAATGTCTGTCCGGTGACTAGAGCATGTGTGTGAACAATCTTACAACTTACTTATCATATTATCATATTTTAAAATAATTTATAGTTTTTATGGTTTTCATAAAATCACCATACAATCAATGTTCAATGAACTTATAAATTTGTAGTTTAAGTACATTTTTTATTTTAAGTGTGTACTATACTTGTAATTTTGTAACAATGATTCTTTGTTTATATGTCAAAAAAAATTTACTTAAGTTGTTTGGCCGTGACCCTAGGTTATCGCATAATGGATGTCGCTTCTTTTAACAAATATATTCCTGATGTAACGGAATGCTGCCGGTTTCGAGAATTATGTAGTCGATACTCTAGTACAAAACGGGAACAGTGATGAATGTTTTTAACATTATCGGTCTCACTGTTATTTTGTTAACTTGCTACTCGAGTCAGTCGAACCAACAAACTGAATATTTTGTGGATTTAATCACACAAAAAGTGCTTAATGCTCAAAAATACGTATTGCCTGATTACTACAAAGGTTTTGAAGTTAGTGAGAAATGTGAAACTCCAAAAGGTAAGAATATAAAGCAATTTACGTCCAATGAAAGATATCCAAAGAAAATGTTCATATTTAGGCTGATCTACCTTCATAGATCCCTGGAGATCTCCAAAATTGATGAGTGCATTCATTCGATTCACATAAATCATTACAACTTCATTAAACGTGATGAAAAATTTTTGTAGAGCTTCAAGTGAAATATTTTTTTAGAATTCGGAGTCTTTGACTTTATCATAGTCGGAGCAGGAGCTGGGGGATCACTTCTAGCAAAACGCCTGTCAGAAATCCACAATTGGAAAATTTTGCTCATAGAAGGAGGTGGCATATCAGACGATTTTGTTAACATCCCAGCGGCATTTAATCATTTACAAACTTCGGAATATAATTGGGGTTTCAAGACAACACCACAACGAGTCTGCCAAGGTACGAGTGCCTCAAAATTCATATACCTAAATCACATTCCTTATGCAGATGCCTTTCAATTTCTTTTCTAGAAAACTTCAAAAGTATATGTCAATATCCTAGAGGTAAAGGTCTAGGTGGTTCAACCCTTATTCACACCCTTGTACATGCCCGTGGAACTGCCTCAGATTACGACCATTGGGAAAAGCTGGGACTTGATGGTTGGTCTTACAACGACGTCTTACCGTATTTCAAACGTTACGAAGATGCATCCCTACTTGAAGACATTGATTCTGATCATCATGGGTTCAATGGTCCGTTTACATTAGAAAATTATCGAAACACGTCAGACATAGAGAAGGCATTCATCAAAGCTCTGGAGAGTTTTGGTATCAGCCAAACTGATTACAACAGTCAAAAAGTGTACGGCTACGGACGCTCACAGTTGGCAACCCACAATGGACGAAGAAATGATGCATTTACATCCTTTCTATCAGATGCCAATAATAAAGAGAATTTGAAAGTCCAAAAAAATTCGTTAGTTACAAAAGTATTAGTCAGACATGCAGCAGCTTACGGAGTAGAATTCATCCATAGGAACGATAAATATGTTGCAAGGGCTACCAAAGAGGTTATACTATCAGCAGGATCAGTGGGGTCTCCTCAGTTACTCATGTTGTCAGGAATTGGTCCAGAATATGAACTATCGAAGCACAAGATTAATTTGGTAAAAGATCTACCAGTTGGAAAGACTTTCCAAGACCGACCTGGCGTCAGTGTCTACGTAACTACAAGCCAATTCGAAGAAGTAGACCTAAGGGCTTTAATTGCCCAATATTTACAGGGCTACGGGCCCATGACAGTTTCACAAAGAACCGCCATTGCTTTTTATAAAAACATTCAAAACAGATCTATGGAGATAATGCTACTTGACGGTGAAGGTTTCGTGATACACAATAACTCAGTAAATTTAGGAAAACCCGGATTAAAGTTATTTGGAATTCGTACTGCCCTTCTGGATCCAAAATCTGTAGGAAGCTTAACGTTGGCATCAAAGGATCCACTTCAGTTTCCTGTAATAAATACGAATCTCCTGGCTGAACCTGAAGACGAAGCATCGATGATAGAAGCTCTAAACTTCATAGCAGACGTTGTGGAATCGGAACCAATGAGAAAACTTAATGCTACCATAAAAGATGATACTGCATGTAAAATTTTACCATTCAGAAGTAGACGTTACTGGAAGTGTTATCTGCGTACGTCAATGTCGGATCATGCACTTCATCCAATTGGTCCTTGCAAAATGGGTCCAAATTCGACTGATTCCGTGGTAAATAAACGACTTCAAGTCCATGGTGTTGATAGATTAAGAGTGGTAGATGCCAGTGTGATGCCAACTTGTGTCATTGGACATCAATTTGGTACTGTTTTCATGATAGCCGAAAAGGCGGCCGATTTTATTGCACAAGACCATGGAATAATTCTCAATTCAAGTAGATAATAGTGGAATTATGTAGCAAAGTTTTTTCCAAAAACAAAATTTACATAGATATACATAAATATTGTAATAAACCAGATAGTAATTATTTATTGAAGAAATTAAAAATAATTTTAAGAAATGACATGGTAATTTTTTTTGAACTTGACCTCTATTTCTGTATATGATAAGATTGTTATAAAAAATAATATTAAAAAAAAATATATGCCTTTTAAACAGTTAATTTCTTCATTAAATGTTAAAGGAAACCCAATTGATTAAAGCATTAATTACTGTGGAACTTTATAAGTAAAAATAACGACATAAGAAATAGAAGTCCAATAAGTAACACTTTCTCCATGGAGGTGCCATGATGGCGTTGTTGGAAAGAAATGCAATTTTCACAAATTAAAATTTAACTTCCATTAAATACAGGTTACGTAGGTAGGATAACGACATGAACTCTAGTACTAGCGTTACCGTTTTGCAATCTAAATTTAATCTTAACCAGAAAGATTAAATAATTTTCCTTTTGGTAGTGAATACCAGAGGCAGTAACGGTGCAGAACAACTTTTAATTAGAGCAACCTAATTTGCATGATCATGATCATCATCATTAACAGCAAACGGTTACGTGAGAAGATCGTATGAGGTCTCCAGCAATGTCTGATTTAGAAATTGTCACGGAGTAAATAAACATATACTTAATGAGTGTATTAAAATTAAATCATAATTGGTAGATATAAGAACTGACTTTTAAATGAATTGATTTTAATAGATTTGGAAACTAATTGGTGGTAATATGAATTCTATAGTAACAACACTTTTGGTTCTGAATATATAATAAATATTAAAATGTTGAATAAACTGACCATAGACAAAAAAAGCTGATTTCGATCTGAATAGAAAACAAATAAACGTTTCTCCTTCATCATAGAAGATGAAAGAAAGAAACGTTTGTTGATGTTGTTGGGTTTTATCAGACAGGTAGGAAAGTATACTTTATAAAGACGAGAGAGTGAGAGAGACAAACATAGAAAGGTAAAGTTTATCTTCAATCGGGAGTTTCTTTGTGGAAGGGTTACTTGGATCTTTCAGCACAAGGAGCCGGTAATTAATGGATTCACGTCTTAAAGTGTCTCCGAAAATTCCTTACGTTACACGGGCCGAGAGACAAGTGATTTTTTGTTTCCACTTTTGGGCGAGGTTGTTGATAGTATCGCGTTAGAAAGACTAATGATGGGACCCGGGGATTTAAATAGCTCGTGAACTTATTGATTCTCCATGTGATAAACTCAGCCTCGCTTCCAACAGAAATTAATTACCAAAGATATATGACCACCTGACGCACCAATAGGTACTGTTCGTTCGTTCGGTATATCTGTGTTTATTACATAAATTAATTTATATTTGCGTATCTAATTATAGTCCTCAAAAACACGAGACTACAAATAATGCTACTGTAAACAATATATAATTGGTAATTCCCCTATAAATTGCAATGCATTCGTGGGCACGTGTAGTGCTGGAGCGGCATCAGTCTGTTAAAGATGGCCGGCTGATAACGCGGCCACAAATTCCATCACACCTAAGCTGTGTGTGAGCCTACTATGATAGTAGGCTCATGAACAGCATAGGTAGTTACGTACTCAGTGCGCAGGTCTTGTCTGACGATAGTAACGGTGCGAGCCTACTATCATAGTCAGCGCGCAGGCCTAGTCTCACGATGGTAACGGTTGAAGCGGTATAACCGTGCGAGCCGACTACCATAGTTAGCGCGCAGGCCTAGTCTCACGATGGTAACGGTTGAAGCGGTATCAAAAGTTATATTCACAAAATTTCCTGTTACATTTAACGAGGATGTGAGTAATAATGAACTTGTGCCCTATTTATAACGCTTTCCGATTTCTGCATGGGTAGGTCCATCTCAATAGTTTGAAAATGAACAAAGTTTGTTGTTGTGCAGATTAAATTTGTTACACGGGCGTTCGAAAAGTTGGTGACCGCTAATTTTGTACCACCTATGCAGTTGTTTGATTGTGCCTTGGGCTATCGAAACGATTTAATTTAAGTCGAATGACCGCATGGAATAGAAGGTTATGTATGGAATCTATGCAGTGAATAGGCGCTACAAGTTTATATCGATTTCGGAAACGGCACAGGTCATTGCAGATATTGCTCGCAGTACTTAGTGGATCGCTAGGTGCATGAATAAATGAATAAATAAACCGAATTGCTGCAGGGAGCAGACCGTTAGGATTCTAGTAAAACAAGACCAGAAACAATGGCCGAGAAAACTTAATATCGTCCCCCTATTCCACCGTTTTAATATGCAAGAATTACTTGTTGTGCACTAAACAATAACCAAAGACGGTTATTGTTTTCTAGTTTCGTTTACTGGACGAATGGGCTCTTAAGAATGCAACTATAAGAGAATTGTTCCAGTCGACAAAAACACTTAATGCATATCGTTGTTAAGAGAACTGGAATGTTTGTTTTTAGTTCTGGCAACCAACAAGTACAAGACCATTTTGTTTGTATAGAAACCATTGGTATATACGTAAGCTGGCACAAAGTACCCATAGTTTTAAAACAATACAGTACTTTCTTAATTCAAACCCCCATAGTATTGCCCAAAGTGTCTGGGAATTTAAATTCTAAAACATATCAATTTTCTGCAACGTGGATTTCCAGCAGCTCGTTCCTTGAGACACACCGTCATATATGGTTGAAAAACCATATTTCCGAAAGAGTAAACAAAGGGTGCAAAGGGCACAATTGAAGTCGAAAAGGAAAAAGGAGAAGTAGATTGATAGGGAGACTTCTACAGACATATTAGAGGCAGAAGCAGGAGTACGAAGTGATAGAGGATGGGCAAAATTAATTTATTGGTCTCAAATGATTAAAATTGTTAAATATTTTACTACCTTTTCGGAAGATTAGCTCTCGACAGGAACTCTTCTGACTGATACGTCTGTGACAACGATGATCTAGATTAAAACAGTTCCATATGAGTACGTCCTTGGATGACGTTGAGCGTTAGCGCTCTGGCTTTCAATAACGATGGTAACGTTCCTGCACGTTTTATTGGTTGCATATCACGAGGAAGTGGATTTGAAGTTTTTGTAGAGACTTGAAAGCTGATTCGGCGCTGCCAGAGAGCGTTAATTTAAATGCATATAAATATTTGAAGAGATTAAGTCTCACTCCCTTTTCGCAGCCACGCTTTACGGCCCTTTTATAGAGTAAAACCTAATAAATTAACAATGCAATCATCAGAGAAACGAGAGCCTGTTCAGAGGTCGGAGCTTTTGTGAACACTTCCGTGTGCTGCCTTTGAATTCATGAGACAATTTAGTTGAAATGGCGACGACGACGATGCCAACGAGCACTGAGAGAGGGTTGCAAAATACCGTCAAAGAGTTGATACAGGGCTGTGAACCGGCATCGCGACCGATCTTCATGAAAACATCAAACCCATCGGCGATAAGCTCGAAGATTGTTTGCCCCGAATGAGACGAAAACACTTATGGAAGCTGACGAGTAAATTTCATTAAAAGACATCAAACGTAATGTCAAATAAGACATATACTTTTGTATATTTAGTAGCATTTTAGTTAAATTTGTTGGGGTCAGAAGCTTCCATTTTCAACTATTAGTGATTGATCAGCTTGCATTCTAATGGCACCGTATGTAGTTTAAAAACCGATGAAACTTCTGATGCTTCGGGATACTCTGTTTAAAACTTAATTTAGTCGAGTTTCGAGCAAAAAGTTGATGAGTTTGGTTGGCGTATAGCTACGGAACACTGAAAATGGAAATTGATTTTGTAACCGGTTGACATTATATTTACGAAGTAGGGCGTACAAGATCAAAAGTCTCAACGGTTTTTAACAAATCACAAAATTTCCATAGAGATTTAAACACATTTTTCCACATAGCCATCAATAAAGTGTGGCCGGTGGAAAAAAGACAACTATTGTAGATACCAAACCCCATGAAAAACGAAAATTAGAAACGAGGAGAACTTAGGAGGTCCTGAAGGATCGAAATTACCGAGACCAAAAGCTCTTCCAGAGACTACTAGAGACTGATAATTTTGTCCTGGGTCGTAAAAGAAAAATATTAATTTAATTGACTACAATCTAACACAAAAAAAATTGCTACAGTGAATTACCCAAACATGGGGTTTCAGCTCATGAAGGACCGACCATCAGATAGACATGTTTTCTCTGATAATATTCGTGCATAAATTCGCATGGCTTTTTTACGATAAAATCCGACGCAAAAAATCTGTCGCCTCGGTGTGTTAGTTGATTCTGTTTCTGTTTTTTTTGTACCAATGTGAATGATCCATTAGAGGAATTAATGGGCATACGGAAAATTTGGTTTTAATGGAAGCAGACTGGTTATGGTCGTCGCGTCCATTTCCGTCCATTTTCGTAAATTGCCGCTCGCAATCGATATATTAGGAAGCGCGAACAGAATCATAATTTAAATTAATTACGGTAATGGCGTAATTATAATGAACTGGGACAAATCTCATAGAAACGCAAACACACTCCTGAACACGTACACTCCTAGCGTAATGTTACAGCACAATGTTGCCACACATTATCCCGGAATATGAGGGCTGTTAAAAGAGTACGCGGATGTAACCCAGACGTTAAGGGTGTGATGGCAGAAAAATATTTAAATATTTTATAAAGGTCACAACTAACTGCCTAACATTATACGTCTACTTGACTTGATGGAGTATCAGAACGTAAGGGTGTATTTGAATTTTCTTTTCAAAATTATGAAAAAGATGAAAGTCAGTACAGGAACTTTTCGAAAACGAGCCAAATAAATTCCAAATAGGTTTGATAACTTTGAAATTGACAACGTTGCACGACGTTTCCGCTGTCGGCGTCGTTTAGAAGCCCTCGGCCGTTTGGTGTTCCGTTGTTGTTATTGTCGGTGCATGTGTTTGTGTGACGATGGCATTGCCAGGCAGCAGAAACGTTGGCTGTGAGCCGCCGCAGCCACCGCTAAATTAAACACATTACGCCGGTAACCGCATGTTCCAGCCGCACATAATCATTTATTTGTAAATATTGCATAGTGCCGAATTAATTGTTGCCGACAAATTCGCCGACGGCGCGGTGAGGCGCAGCGCGGCGCGGCGCGGCGCGGCATGGCGTGGCGTTTTGCCGACCGACAATGTCGGGCGACGTATTATACGTATGAAAGCCATATCTAATTAATTGTTACCGGTTGTTCACAAATCACAAGATGCGAGAGCGATTGTAATTGTGTAATTGATATTTGCCGTCGCCCTAACGTAATTGTATAGCCATTTAACCAATAATTATTATATACAACGTATCTGCCGAGAATTCCTGAACAATCCTTTCAGATAATAAAAATAAAAAGAAAATGCATTCGAAAATTCTTTACCATTAATCAACCAGGACTCGTCAGTTAATATTAAAATTCCAACTGCATTGTTTCTGAAAAAGCACAGGTTTACATACCTATTGCTTTTTTTTATATCATACACCAAGCGAATTCCTTTATCGACTTAGATTAATAATATTAAAAATAACTAAGTCTAGCTGATCTTCAACCCCTAACTGCATCCCATTTCTCCACCAGAGTCATTCCTAATCCACGCATCATTTCACTGTATATGCCACGGTGGGCGCTCTGCCTAAGGCAAGTAGCATGGTACGCCCCGAAGATACAAGGATCTGGCGTGAGCATCACATTGCGTGAACAATTGTTCAACGTTCAACTCATTCCTTCCGACCAATAGAAACATCATGCCACTTGCCATAACATGAGTCATGTCGTACGCCACACTACTGCAGTGGGTGCTTTGCTTTATGGTGGTACATAATTTTCTTTTTATAGTGAAAGGTTATCCGGGCTGATAGACCGCATTCCGTATGGATTTTCTCCTAACGCTTCGTGACGACTCTGCGATGAGTGTTGTCGGTTGCTCAGCTGCGACGGTGTTTATATAGTTCCGGATGGTAGGAGGCGACCTATGCGCATGGTAGTCAAAACTGAAGCCCCGCCCTCTACCGCCCGGAACGATATAAATACCGTCGCAGCTGAAAAATTGAGAACACTCACCGCAGAGCTGCAACAGCAGACACTACGATGACTATCACATTGCCTTTGCCGCAGTTGCAGACGAAACTACAATAAGATGCCGGCCGTGAAAGCCTAGGTCTTCAATGTTTTTTGTATGTTCCATTCTTTGTTTATTTATTTGTTTTCTTTTGCCAGCTGTTGCTTCAGTATGTAACTGCTTGATGTTTATTTTTTAAATCATTAATATCATCAATTTAGCAGAATTGTTTTAAGTATCTATTGCTTGATTAGTAAAGTTTCCACTTGTCACTTAACGGCCAACAATTGCAGTGATATGTTCCCGTTGGTTTCAAATAAACATTAAAAGCAGTTACTTATAGTCGAGACCATTTAAATCAACTTAATTCCAATTGTGTAGCATCTATTAGACGCGTTGTCCCACTCTATTAACCAACAATTGAACGAGTTAGGTTTATTCTCTTAATTAATCTCTATTGGCCTATTTTTAAATCGTTTAATGCCCTCCGAAACGTTTTTCAATAATAACGATTAAGACAAGAAGCAATTAAAAAGCCTCTGGTAATCAAGACATTCGGTAGAGTTCGAATGTGGGTCAACGTACTTACCATGTATTTTCTCACGTCTAGCGAGGAAGTAAAATTTTTATTGAGTCGGTAGATTAAGTTATTTAGAAAGTCTTACAAATAAGGAGGAAATTGGTATAGCATTTTCTAAATGTGTGAGCTATAGCACCTCCCTGTCAATTACCTACCAAATTGTTATTTCTTTTATATAATTAATAACTGGACGGATGTGGAAATGTTTAAGAGCCCTAAGTCATCAACTTTAGCCAAAACAAGCGAAAAATAAATTTAGTACATCCACATACATAAGATAAATAAAGACAAGCAGTACACTAGACAATGTAATGATGTAAGCCACCAGATACGGGCTTTTCGGGTATTAAATTAATGTAAGGGTGAATCAGTTTGGCCAGTGCTGTTGTACTAGTACGCAAACTTAGAAGGACGAGACCGAGAGGCGGGATCAGCGTGTTGCTGCTCACAGGACTTCCCGTTCACAGAACTGGAGCATAGTTGTGTATCCTCTCCTTCGTTTGCATCAAACAAGGAGCCTAATTATTGAGGCCATCTCTTCCTTGATGTTGACTCGGTTGATGGGTTGTTTGCCTGAAGGAGCTCCTCGTTTTCGGTAATTATTTCCTTATTAGAGATTAAGGTGCTTACTTGACAACGCGGTCATGAGCATATACTTACATGATGGCCGTTGGCGTTGTGAAAATTGAGACAATAACCGATCGTGTATAGTCTGAAGGAAAACTTTTCCCAAATTACTTAACTACATTTATCCGAAATGTGTATCATTAATATTAACGGAAATATAGAGTCTATCGATGTACAGGGTGTCATAAGACAAGAAGAACGATATCACTACCTACTCAATTTTCTACAACGTTAAATACCTACTTTTTACATCGACCTCTGCAAGAATCCGCTATCAAAAAACGACAAAAATCCTTTATCTATTTGAAGAGTTTCATACATCGCCTACCTGCAATGATGTCGTGTGTAAGATGCCTGGCCTTCTATCGCTAAATGATTTTGCGCCGTGGGAACAGTAAATACGGCCACTTTCTGTACGTTTAAAGCCAAGTTCTCACTGAAGAGACGCAACTATGACGCTGATGCGACAGAAAAGCTAGGAGAGGTTAAGGTTTAAAAACATACCTACGTATTCAAAACGATATTTAAGTTTACAATTTAATGATTCAATGATTTATTTAATAGATATTGGATCAGTATTAGATTAGTTCTGATTGAAATATAGTAGAATATTCGACGTAAGGTATCACATGATGTGGTAACAACTATTATCCAACGATTTCAATCATCATTAACCTGAACATCTTTTATGATTGGGAAAAAAAATGTAGAGCCTGAACGAGACCTGTTTTGGTTCATACATTTATTAAATACATTTACGTTCATACTTACTAACCCATAAAGACGTATATGGGTATAGGTACCTGTCGTGTTACAGAAAATATTATTAAAAGGTAATTTTTCTTCAGCCCCGTCAAGTAATTAAATGGCCGTATCAGAGCGTAGGTAAAATCTCAAGCTATATAGTATGACGTGCATGTTGAGGCTGATAATTTCGCGGTATAACAGACATAATCTTGATCACAGTAAACGTAATGAAATCGCGTATGAAATTATAGCTCCCTTATTTACTCGTCCATTAAATAGGCTTCCTGAGCGTCTATTGTCTTGTTTTATTGTCGGCCGTTAATTCGGCGGTGGCAGTTATTGTCCGGCAAATTTAACGCACTACCCCGTCAAACATTTCGAACACAAATTACGTTCTAATTTCACGGAGACTGAAAAGAAAATTGACCAAAGGTCGTTCGGACCTTCGTCAAAACTTTTTGTTCTCGTCCGCTAGGGATACACACGCCGTATCAAAAACGTCCCTCGGAGAATTAACTTCCTTCCTAAATTATTTATAATCAACGAATAAAGACGATGTGGGAAAATAACCGAAGAAGATAACACGCAATTAATGAAAAAAAAAATTAAAAAAAAGCAAAATAACCAACGGAGCATCTATCTGTATTACCGCACCATGCAAGGGAGCGCCATCTGTGGTAATCGTTAGAAATTATAAGTAACCTTAGTTGTACTATGATTACCACAGATGCCTCTCTCTCTCTTGCTATTTGCGGTGGTATATTAATCTACCTGTGACTACAGGAGGTTTCGACAGAATCCTGATCAAGGACACAATGGTTTTGATTGATACTGAGAATTATGTAGTTCAAAACAAGATTTATTTCATTTGTAAAAACACTTTTCATTACATGCTCACAAAATTATTTGTTTGTTCAGCAATCGTTCGCGTTAGGGATTTTCCGTATCCTGTGAGAGTATCCTGTTAGTTCAGGACAAAATTGCCAGCATCAGACCACACGTACCATCATACGGTTGGTGTACCCGGCAACTTACGTTTTGCATGTTAAGCTTTGTCTTATTCGCGCCCGGCTAATATTTTTCGCGATAGCGGCTTATCTACGGCAAAATTGTACTATAAATTCCAAAACTTAAGAAACTTTATTGAGGGAAATGATAAAGAAGCTGTATTACGTGGAGGAGCTTCCTTGTACGCCTGCCGTCTTATCGATTACGTTTAACTTGTTTTGCTGCACGAGCAGCATCTCATATCTCCGGGGATGCTGTACATAACTGCTGAATAAATTACAATGCCATTATTATTATCGAAGATGCTCTGTAGGTACGCAGATGGTTTTCCCGAAAAAAAATCAAAAAAATAACACGAAATTGCTCTTACATAATATCATTCTTATGCAACGTTATTTGACGACAATAAAAATGGAATTGTAACAACGTTCAGACAGGCGACGGTTCCATTTCTGGTTCAGAATTGTTTATGGTTCTTTTATTGTTAGTAGAATGTTAGTGGTGGCTCGATTCCGCCACAGTCTCTCCTGCGATATCTTCGGAACGGAATCGTACCATCGATTTCAACGATTCCTTAACATTCCGGGCGGAATGGTACCATACTTTTAACATTGAGACGGAATCGTGTCATACTTTTGACCGCCCAGAGCTTTATATGACATTCAAAGTCGCCATTTATTATTGTAATGAGCGTATATGTGTGCGAGAGCGGGCAGTGTAATGAGCGTATATGTATGCGAGAGCGAGCAGTGCAACGAGCGTATATGTGTGTGAGAGCGGCGACGAGATCCGACAGCAATAAGGGGAGCTCAAAGAATTCCGGCGTCGGTCGGCACTTTTATGACGATAAACAAGGCCATAAATTAGACGAACACAATAAGCACTCCAGTAAAGTCTAGTACGTCATTCTGGAACCTTCTGGATTGTTCCTAATCAGTATAAATACCTGTTGACGTGGCCAGTAAGAGTTAGTTCACAGTGAGCTTCCGAACAAGTAATATAAATAGCGAATTACGATATACCGAGTGATATAAATACGCATTTTTCCTGGTCATATAAATAAGTTGTTGAATTATTATTAGTGTTTAAGTATTCTATTAGTGTTCAAGTGTTAAATAAATAGTTGTAAAATAAATAAGTTCTACTAGAAAAGTCGTTACATTATTCATATGACGCTATTCCTAGAACCAATTTGTTGTAAATAAATATGTACTGTAGTACGGCTATGCATATCTACCTATATAACAAAAATTCATGTGGGAAGAACCCAGCTGATGGTAATAGAAATCAGAAAGCAGAACGGCAAGTGCTTTCTATTGATAACAATAGAACGCAGTGTCACCGTGTCACCTGGATTCGTTTATACATTCATTCAATTTAAACAAACTGTACAGGTGACCTTTGCAATTGTGTTCGATTTCATATTGGTTTAAACGATGTTACGAATTAAAATTGAAACTTCATACATGTACTAGTGAACAATGTCTGAAATATTTATTGATGTCCTGATAGGTAAGGACGGATCAATGAATGTTGTTCAGTCAGTCATAAACCTACGTGGTCAGTTAGAAATCTTATTGAGTTAGGATTTTTTTAAATAAATAATTTGAATGAAAATTTTCTAAAAATATCCTTATTGGACATAAAAAAAATACGTATGTTTAATACATGATGTTGCTGAAAGAGGTCAAATCGGAATATCTGAACTCGTATGTTCTTATAATAGGTAGGTAAGGTACGCGTCCGAATTTGATAATATGGAGTCACGATCTTGCAACTAAACTAAAATTCCAAACACGTAATCGTTTTCGTTCGGCCTATGTAGACGGACCTGCATGCATACTTCACGAAAACCGTATCGAAATCCGATCTCTTAAGCCTTTCTGGCCGAGGGTGATGGGCTGCTTCTCCCCCTTCCAAATCGATTTAACAAAAATATATTTCCTCTGCTACAAATACGTGCGATGTTCTAATACTCTTAAAAATACTCACTTTGTAACTCTGATCCCTGCAGAAAAACAATGAACTAACTACTAACTACCCATCAAGTAATTAATAATCGTGCTGATTCCACTTGTACAGAAGCACAATTTAGTGATGTCCAGCACATAAACAGTTCATAAATGTTGTGAGAACTATTACAATGTCTGCGGTTCTTCGCCATGAAAAATATTTCGCGACCATCACGGATTGTATTTCCCTTCCACTTCCGGTGGTCGACGATTCTTAACGTCTTTCAACCAGATGCGGCAGCTTAACGTCCGTAACGATGCTATAATGTTGCCTCATGTTTCATCATTGCCCCTTTTTACATCGTATTGTCTGGATCGCAGTTTCGTTTACGTGTCCGGACTCGACAAGAGCGTACGTTGCACGGAGAGACAACGCACGTTGCCTTTCATATTGCACCGAGAATTAGATCGTCAAGGAGCTATCCACCCGACATGGGTGTATTTAGGAGCTTATAAACGAACCGTGTGGCGATGGCATGAGTAAGGAAAAACGAAAAATGTGGAGTGGAGTAAAGAAGAGACAGAGAGAGAGATTAAGAGGACTTTTATTTAGAGAGGCAAGCAAATGGAGACAGTTATGAGTTCTGCACTTTTCTTTTTCTTTTGGACCGAAAAATGAAAAGTTGCTCATATTCCTCCATCTCTTGCTTAAACAATAAAGGTAGAATAACCGCTTACAACATCAGACATGGATCGAGATTCCGAAATTATTGGCTGAAATTAACGCCATATTGGCCGTTCCGATAGAACACCAACCAAACTGAGACTTCTCCTTTCAATGAACTAGCAGAGTTGGCAAGTAAACGCCATCTGTGAGGATTTGTTTTCTCCCAGGGTTATCACTTTTTTGGGATGCGGAAGGGGCTCAGTGCTATCAGTGGCATGGGAAAACAATAGAATCCCAGGGCATTGGAACGCTGCAAAAATAGACAAAGGACAGGAGGCACTCCCTCTGGTGCGTGTAATGAGCCAAACAAAACTTCCAGGAATGTGCTCATCAGCTAGGAACCATTGTTGGATGTTGCTCCAATCTAAGATCCCAAATACAGACAGCATCGGTCGGAGGATGTGGGATGAGGCCGACCTGACTCATTGAGGAACGGAAGAGGGTTTTGGTTCGTAGACCTATGGAAAGGGGGTGTGTGTTCTGACACTTTGGAGGAGATACGATGGCAGAGTTGATGCGAAGACTTAATACTCCAGCTAATGGGTGCTCGGTTAGGTTAGGTTATGGTACAGACGGAAGACGGATATTGCCCAGCGAGGGGTGCTCCATATAGTAACCGATAACGATCAGAATGTATTTACTGGTACCTGACCGAGGGTGCCCAAGGAGCTTCGGCTTCTCCCCTGCCACTGGTACTGGACTCAATGAGGCTAGTTGATTGATAGACCACATGGAGGGTTATGGGCTTTTCTAGGGTTGGCTAGTCCAGAACCTGATAGTAACTCGCCTCTCAACCCTCAGGCATCTTCGTAGTCTCTTGAAACCAATCTGCTTGGCGGAGGAGGAGAACTACAGCAACAAGGCGCTTCTATACTGGATTGATCTGTGGATGAGCTACTAGTAAGTGCTGATGGTATTCTCAACAGTAACTGGGTGGAGTTAAGATTGACAGTACGTATCTTATCTTCGGAAATTATGTATACAGGAAAAACTCCCCTAAATATCTACCCTTATAGCCTTCGAATTTCTAGTGCTATTCACTCTGTATATGCAGGAAAAATAGTGAAACCAACGACATAGATCTAACAAAGTAACATTTCATCTTAAATGACAGTCAGGAGTCACGAAAAGGACTTGCAGATAGAAAATTCCATCAGTGTCATTTTTGCTTTTGAAATAAAAGTGTCACGGATGGCTGCACGAAGAAGAAGAAGAAGAAGATGCTGCCGATGTTCACTTGTCTGCCTACATACGAACACGAACCGTATTTTTCTTTTATAGAAAAAGTGTTGGTTCGAATGCGAAGTTCAAAGACATGAAACGCTGACACAGTTATCGGGTCGCAAATCATACGTAGGAAGTAAACCTCAACATTAGAATTTCAGATAAGAGAAAAAGCACCACTCGACGATCTCGTATATATTTCATCTTTTTTACGGCCACGTTAAGTTTCAGTTTACGTTTTACATTTTACCACATACATGGGTTTTCGTGATGACCGTGAATGATATATTGAACGGGCAATTAGTTTTATAAATTGCTTATAAACTGTGACACGAACATGTCGATGTCGCAACGTGTGTGCCTCTTCTGAACGTTGAATATTATTGAAATTTATTTTAAAACGTTTCCGATAAAATTATCTTAACAAGCAGTAGTGAGTAGTAAATTATCGGAAACGAGGTATTTCGTAAAGTTCGAGGTAAAGACGAAAGCAATTTAATTTGAATTATTGCACCTATAAATAGGCCCAAGTATTTTAATACTGTCACACGACTTCGTTATTTATGTCCACTACTTTACGTTTACCAAAAAATTTTTCACTCGAATTATAATAACATCAGATACATTTTTTTTTTTAATATTAATGTTGTTCACGCATTAATTTCAAATCAATAAAATCTGGACAGAATATTAATTATAATGGTTTATAATTAACTTTATAATTGCACAGTCTCTGCTAATAGATCTGATAGATCTGAAGACAAGATTTCTCTACTTAAATTTTGTTTTAACATGTTGCTTTCCTATATCAAATGTACAACTTTTCAAAAATTTGAGTCCAGACAGGACCTCCCAACTAAAACTCTTCTAGCTCAGCTTATAGAAGGGTCCTTTCACTGTATTCCCTTCAGACGTATATATTTGTAGAGTGATTAAAGTCTGTGGTAGCGATTCTCAAAATGTGATTAAAAAAAACAATGAGTAGGTATATGCATAAAAGCGATTTTTAAAACGTTTGACGGTATGATTTGATGCACCCGTGTTTGCGTTCCTTACCTATGATGCTGTGAATCAATTTGCCGTTTGGCATGCATGAGAAGCGGTGGAATATTAATGAGAAATTGCCGTAATGTTAGCCCAACAAATCGATCAACTAATCAAAGTACTGCCTTTGAGTGATAGGATACCGTTCCGGTCTGCGCCAGTTTGTTTACCTAATTGCACTGATATCATTCGGAATGTAATTTCATTTAAACATACAATTTGCATCCAATCAGATAAAAAAACTCTCCAATAAATTTTACAAAACATTAATAGGATTTTTAATTATTCATCTCCCAAATCGCATCCAACAAACAGACCGAGCGTTACCTTCGTGACTGATTGATATATAAATGTTTCAATGTTGAAATAATAAGGAATTAATAAATAATAAGTAATATAATTTTGTATTTATTCCTAATTGGAAATTGGGAGACAAATTAGAAATAAAAAAAGCAGAAATATAGCAACCCAATAAAGCTGGTTTTTTAAATCAAAGTAAATAAAGAATTAACTAAAAAAACAAAAACCGAATCACTGTCTACATCTGGTGTTGAGAGTGAGAACTTTAATTTACTTAGTTGCATTATATTTCCCCTTTTTGTTCCCCTTAATACCAAGGCCTACTTATTACTTGAATGTGTATACATATAAAACAATTAATTTCTAGTTTATATGGTACAATAAGCATAAAATCATTGAGAATGAACCAGGACTTTAAAATCCACCCATCCATCCTTCCAACGCATATGCTCTTTACATAATCAACGTACATTATGATTGTATGTATGTAATTCCCATTATGAAACGAAAGGACTTTTAATTTATAGCCACAGTTAAATTGCAATCAATTTAAAAGGAGCAATTGACTTGTTACTGGTTCTTAAGTGAGTATTGTACGAGCACGTTTTATTAAAAACAACAATTGGTATATTGTGATTCAATCATGTGGAATGATTCGTGTTGCTTTAATGTTTCCAATAGGTTAACAACAATTCTGCATACATACGTCAACATACGTATTTTGTAATGTTTTAAACTTCCAACCATTAAACATACAAACCCTTTAAGCAGAATCAAGGAAATACTTAATTAAATCATTTAGTATATACACAATTATATGATTGACAAGAGGATGATGAAAGTAAGAACTACAAAAGATGTATGATGTTTATAAAAATCTAGGGAAATTAGACGTTTTAGGTAGGAGAGGTATAGTGGATCCATTCTCAGTTGAAAATATTATAAATTCAGCGTATCTACGAGGGATGTTCATATTTATGGGTATTTACATTATAACAAAGCACGCAAGACAGCGTTTTCGATAAGTAACTTGCCTTGTATATGAGTGTAGTCGACCAGATGTACAATTGCGTCGATGCGAGTGGACGACTCACTTTACAAAGAAATACTACACCCCAGTTTTTTACATAGTTTTCAAATGAGATTAGAAAAACTATACCAAGGGCACAAATATTTTAAACTAATAACGTGAATTGAAAGACATTTCATTTATCAAAGTATTTTTAAAAACTTTCTCATTATAAAGAGTTGGATTTGATTATATCCTCTCGTTCTATACCTAATTCAATTACTTTGCAGTATGTATAGATACACGTACATTGAATACATTTTTTGATCGTAATGTCTACATGGTAGGTATGTCAGAGTCGAGCCAGTACTGCGAGAGATGTGAAAATAGGGTAGAGAGATGGCCATTTATTTATTCTGTCCATTTTTGATGAATAGCTCGGTTAGGGTTGCTTGGTCTCGACTGAATAGGCCATTTCCATTTACTTAATTTGCTTTTTTGTGTAACGAACCTCGAAATTGAAAAGCATTAGTACTGTGATTAATAAATGCAACACGCACTAAATGTGTTCTTCTATTATGAGAAATGTATTACTTAATTAAAAAAAAAACAAATATCGACGAAACGACACCACTGTTTATCAAAAATAAATACTTCAGTTTTTCAACTATCGACGATTACTGAAGTCACAATTAAATACTGTTAAAAAGCAACAGGATAAAGGTCAATAATCTTAATATGAGGAACAAAATTGCGAATCCTTAAAGTCATCTTGGATTTGAAGAGATTACCATAGCTGAGGGAATCTTTCGTGATTGATGTACCTACCAAAAGCTCAAAAATGGAAATGAACTCAAAGCTGCACCTCGATTTGGCAATTGAGTTCCATGAAGAGAAATTAAACGAACTTTTATAAGAAATAAAACGATAAGGAAACTGGTGGAGAAAACTGAGTGCTTCCACACTTCTACAGAGAAACATCTTCACTCGATGGACAAATTCCGAAGAAGTGATGGGTGATGGGTCAAGCTACAATTGGCCACAATCTCCGCTCATTTTCCTGATCTGATTATGTAAGGTGGAGGTCCAACAGCTGTAAGGGAGAAGTTGAAACGAAGGGTAATTTTGTTTAAAAATTGATCAAGTCTAGTGAGTGCACCATGAGAAGGGCGCGATAACTATAAATACACATCAATGCAGAAGCCGTCCTATACATACAAATGTTTTTATATCCATACATATTTAAGTGCATTTTGCTACGGTTTGCGATGAATCATCCTCTAATCCATCATTGATGCACTTTTCTGGATCTGCTTATTCTAAACTGTAATCCAAATATACTTATAGCTCGATTTAATGGAAGAACAGTGTACCTAATGCATAGTTTATGTAATATGCGAGAGTACTATTATAACTTGTTCAAATATCTATTAAAATAGAGGAAAACAATAGGTTTCTAACTGTATTAACAATTTTTGTATTAAAATGCAAAAACAACTACTCAAAAGACATATGGTTGAAAATAACTCTAACTAAACAGTTGTGCAACCAAAAGACCTTAAACACTTAAGTGATTGAAGAAGAAAATTGATACAGTGTTTAGAAAAAGTTAGAAATAAAGTGATGCTGGAAACAGTGGGAGCACAAAGGGTTTAAAAAGGGCACAGAAAACAAGAAGGAAAATGAAAAGTGGTGCGACAGGATACCTTCTGAAACATGGAAGGTAGTCGGAGGCAGAAGTAGGAGTAAAAAGGGCGATACTTGGTATGATGACGAAAAAAAAAAAGAAACTTTCATAAATTTTACAGTTTAAGTATTACTTATAAAGGTACTGACCCTTGTTACATTCTTGTGCTTGCTTATAACATGCCACAAGTCACTGGCTTTAAAAAACTAAAACTTTTACTGCCTTTATTGAAATTTAAATTCGTTGTCGATGGTTCTAAAGGCGAAGAAAATTATCTTAAGAGCCAATATCTTTCTTGGTGTTACATTGTAGTAAGAAGAAAAAAAGACAATGACAGAAAAATGTAAATGACTAAGTATCATAGGGTCAACGTTCAGCATATTTCCATTAACGTACCTGACATCAAAAACACACCCTTACAAAACTAGCAGCCTGTCGTCCGGTCAGCGCACATTTAACAGGAGTTATAATGCGCTATAGCGCGGACATTAATGGAAATGCAAATATAAATTATTTACGGCAACGGAGCTGTTCGTCCGTTCGTTCGGCTTACCGTAGTAGTGTAGTGTACGTATAGAAATGTTGGCATCTTTTTTTCAAGCAATTGTTCGTCCCGCCCAAATCCCGCGAAATGCACGTATTCATATTCAAATTGTATTTTCGGTGAGTGAACAAATGCATGCGCCTGTGGCTGGGCTAAAAAAATAACCGTAGCAATCACAACAAGCGACATTGTCGCGACACATTAGGCCCACGTGCAAACCAAGGAAAAACACAAAATGCAAATTGAACACAATCAAGTTGAATAAAATACGCGACTGACATGACCGCAGCAACAATTTCCAACCGCAGTTGAAATGCTTTCAGCACAGGTCATCTATTGTCGTAAATAAATTACCATCAGCTTAAACTGATAGTAAACTTCAGCAATTTTCTTCGTAGTGTTAATAAAAAAAATACTAATGTAAAACGCAAAAACACGGTGTGGACCGAATGCTGTTGTTTAAGGGTGGAATTGTGCCCTTCTATATATTATTGGTCTTTTTCTCAATCAGAAAATCTTGACTATTTTTCTATCATCAACTACTTCTTCCAGCAGGAGCAGCTTTTAGCCTTATAATGGATAAAATCCCTGAACTGAACCCTGTTCTACTTTCGTTCTCTATTCTTCACCTGAAGAACATTTTTAGAATTGCTGATGGCCAAAATAGTCAGAAATAATAACGATAATTTTTATGAACGATCAGAAAATTATAGCCCATTGAATTATTATTACGTTGTACCTGTTGTTGACTAAAGTCTTTTCTTCTGTCCCAATTAGACTTTTTGAAGAACACCTAACAATTCTGATCAACTACCGTTTGGGTCGTTTCCGTCCAATTTAACGTGCACAGCGTTAACAACAGGTCTGCCAAACGTAACCACAGCTTTGCAATCTTTTACTCAATTTCAGGTAAGCTCGGCTCAGTTTGTCGGGGGCGGGAAGCCAAATCGTGGCAGAAACATGACAAAATCATCGAAGATGTATAACAGCCAAGTTTGCCACATGTTGTCTTCAATTTTTATCTTTCATCAAATTATCACTAATAGGCCTCAAAAGAGTCCTGAAAATTTTTTTTTCTGCCAAACACCGTTGGGGATTACGTATAGTAAACATAGAGGGTGCAGCAGGGAGGTTCAGCTGACTATATTTTTCATGTTCGGTTAAACTCGTCTCTTATTGACGGATCACCCTGCCATACGAGAGTTTTCACTCCAAAAAAATCAAACAAGATTTTCTTGTTTTTATCTTAGACAGGTGCAGAGAGTAGGGGTGAAAAGCCAACACGAGTGTAAACGCAATTGGACCGAAATATTATTTTTATGACGTACTTATAGGGAGGGAGTTCACTTTGTATCGTTTGAACTGAACTTAAAACGGTTACATGGCACGTCAAGTGGAAAGGTGTCGTGTTCTTCACAACGCAACTGCAGCTCAGTTGGAAGCCGTGATTATGGCGTGACAATCTCATTGCAGAACATGCAGCTATTGGCCAAGCTGCTTTTTCACTCCAATATGGTTAAAAAAAATCATACCAAATGGTTTGAGGGTTGTTATTTAAGTTTTTGCAATGACCAAATAGCGAGTTTCATAGAAACATCTTTTTAACTTATGGTCCCAACCGTTGCCATCGTTACTGAAGGCCAGAGCGCTAGAGCGAAACGTCATATAAAGAGGTCCACGTAGGGAACTGTTTTAATCGTATAGCCGAGGTATTTATCGTGGAAAAATTTTTTTGCTCGCAGATTTTTGTAGAAGATCAGAAGAGCATTTATGCAAATTTTTAGTATTGGCAAATGACTGTTACTAATTTTCATTTAACGTTAAGTTTTGCAGAATGTGTTGTTGCTTACGTAGCCAAAACCGAGATGGATATGAAAAAGGTATGTAGAAAATTAAATTTTCTACAAAAAGGTCCTTTTCTTAGACTATTAATCTTGACTATGAAAGGCTGACCTATTTCAAGTGCCTTTTTGACCAATCCCATTTAAATTTAAATCCTTTTGTCTCCTTCGTTGTATCAATGTATGTGAAAATCCTCAGTGGTTATTCGAAAAAGACACTGTTATGCGGAAACTTCCCCAAGAAATCCTACTGTATAAAGCTTGATTTAAATGTAATGCATTCGTGATATAAGGAGCTGTCAATGTCTGTTTCAACGAGAACATGTTTGCGAATCCTGATCTTTCTCAGGTAAAATGTCATTCCAGAAACAAAGTTGCCTCAGTTTACCGTGCAATCATACCAATATATTCAGTATGTTTACGACCAGGATAGTCGTGATTTTGAAACGACAACTTCATCTACTGCTTACTGTCAACTTCTGATGGTAAATACACGTGTGTATGTTGCAGTCAGCTCATTCAGTTGATGTCTGTTGTCTGTGAAAACAAGGATTGTATCTCCTCATTCTCATTTTCCATTAAGTATAAAAATTCTTTGTGGAAGCCATTTTCTTGCAGTGACTAATTTTAATTTAGTACCAGCACCATTTAGAGAATGGAGATAACAAGAACAAAAACGTTTTAATTAAAAAAATGCTTAAAGTACATTTAACTTCCATCACGGACCGTTTTCTACAATATTTAAAAGCGTGTGATAGGTTAATTGGCAAAGCTTATTGTCCAGAGGCGTAGTCGGTTGCTTTGTAATAAATAATTAATTTGCTCCGTATTGTTCCGAAATTATGAGAGATAATTTAATTTAAACGCATTTTCAACCGTCACGCACCGCATGAATTATAAAACAATGTGAAATGAATGAATGAACCTCGATTTTCACACGGAAACGTTTCGATCATGAGAAAATAATAAAAAACGCGGTCTTTTCGTTAAAATAAATAAATAAATAAATTAGGTAGGTACTTTTGTCTAACAAAAACTAATACTAAATACCATATCAAATTTGACTTGCTCATGGGTGGGCTCCTTATTTTTTTTTTTTCTTTAATTAAGAAGTCTTTCTCCGTGCTTTACACACAGATTCTGATAAGTCGTTACCAACGTTATTGAAGGCCAGAGTGCTAACGTGCGACGTCATATAAGGAGGTCCTCGTAGGGAACTATTATAATCTTATAGCCGAAGTATTTATCGTGCAAAAAGTTTTCTGATCGCGGATTCTTATCGAGGAAGACCAGAAGAGTATTTGTGCAAATTATTAGCATTGGAAAATGATTGTTACTATTTTTCGTTTAAAGTAGCAACAAACATCAAAAATGATTAGTTCGTTCTATTGTATTTTAGTAAATGGCGCCTCTATCACTTTTGCCAACTAAACTAAACCCTCAATATCTGCTACTACAGATATGTAAGTACTTAAGTAAGTATCTATATAAAACGTACGAGAGTTCGCGACTAAATTTCAGTCTAATGATCTCATCGTGCGCAGCAGGGATTACAAATCGTAATCCCATAAAGAACGGACCGAACACGATCAGAACCGCTGGCGACTAATAAGTAAAAGGGGCTCTCGGGATACGCCACCGCGCTGTCCATAATTAAATCCGATTTAAAATGTAAAGAAGCTATTTGCTAGTCATTCGTATTCATAATGTAGATATTGAATTACAATTAACCGCGCCGTCCAGCTGCAGAACAGGTCGCAACTAAACCATCCCTGTCCGAACCAAGAAAGCTCTAATGTGTGTGTGTATGTCTTTGTGTGCTTTAACATGCTTGTACTAAGTACGTGGGTCAGTGTATGTGTCAGTTGTGAGACATAGTTCACGACGCGGCGCAGAGTTGCCTTTGGCTGCGTGTGGGCCGCGCATCTCAAGCTCAACGCGTGGCTGCTGGAAGACTCATTGGAAATTGTTGCACAAAATTCCTTTACATGATGCCCATAAGATACATCATGTATTTTTTGACTCATTTAAGATTCCCAGCTACGTATTAGGAAAGGAATATATTATATTACACCATAACAGTTTCTCCCAGTTCTACCACAATAAAAACATAACTCATAGATAACATGACACATACTATCTAATGTATTCTATTGAAAAGGTTCTTCCTAAAAAAGTCAATTCTAAGAGGAGTCACTTTTGTTATACATAGTCATGAAAACCTTTAACCTCTTCCATGTCATTTGGTACCTTTGGTAGAGAATTATCAGCCCAGGAAGACTCTCGACATATTGTCGAAAATTTGGAATATTGTGCATTAATCTAGATCATCCTACAACATTCTTAATAATCGTCGAAGAACTTAAAACATTCTGCAATACTCCAGATCATTCTCGAACAATCTGGCACATTTTAGAAAATTTTCATGCTTCACTACTGAACCCACAATTCCTTCAATTCAAAGGCCAGTAATTTCTCCATAACCCGACTAATTCTCTGCAAATGTACCATATGGGGCGACTGTATTTTTTTTATATCTCATTTCTCACTGATTACTTATGTAAGCAATATGGTTTGAAGTAGACTTTGTTGACACATGCTGCCCCATAATATCGTGGAAGGTGTGCGGAGAATCGAGCGAAAGTGAACGAATAGGCGAGCAACAGGTGAGTGAGAGCACCTGCGCCCGTGCTAAATATGCCCCGTTATCGAATTCTCCGCTCCGTAAGGGATTAAATTCCCATTGCAATCGAAGCAGCAGAGGACCAAAGTTCGAAAGATTAAATGTCTGACAGATTGCGGAGCGCAAAGTTGGTCGTTGCGACCTGCATTGCCACGCGTTGGCCCTTTGCTGGCTTCACTGCAGCCCACCCAACGACACAAAAACGTAGACTTATGAAAAATGAATTACTTCGATAAGAAGATAATTAATTTACCTTTTCAGCAGCAGGGTAAATCCCACAATCTCATATGGATTATTAAATTTTTTCATGATTCAAACGAGATGAATCATTTTTATTTATTTTTTTCGATAGCGGATTCTTGTAGAGAGAGGTCAGAGGAGCATTTGTTGAAATCTTTAAGCGCGTCTTTTTACCAGTTCAGTATCGGAACTGGTTAGTTTATTGATCAATGAATAGCAAATTCTTGTCCCGATTGAAGGGTCCTCGTCATCTTACACCTTTTTTCCTACTTAGTCGGCGCTCGTCCTAGTAATCACCCGGCTCGATTAGCATATGTAATCCAAATTGAATACTCGTGAGTTGACGTTGATATAAGACCAGATTTCAAGGAGTCAAACAATGAGACCTCGAGTACCGCCCAGCCATTATGGGAGTCTTTATTGTTACGTGCAGGAACATTACCAACCGCGCCCACAACCTACGCTATTTATTAGCACCAGTGACTAGGGACTTTGCAGTTTCTTAATAGGAGAACACCACTGACTACGTACCTCACTAACTTGTTGCGCATAGATGATGTAAATGTTTCTTACAATAGTAAAGTAGGTATCTATGGTAGATGTAGTTGTATGCGGTAGCGAGGATAGTGGATGGCCATTTGTCATTCAAGAACTACATCGTCTACTGGAACTTACAAGCCGCAACATTTCGTTGGATATGTACACATAATAATTTGTCTAGGGTAAGGAGCAAGCCTCCTCCTTCGAGAATATGGCAAGAAGTTCGTCTATAGATCACAGAACCAACCAAACTTCGCGGTTTAGTTCGTAAATGAAGATTTGTCTTACTTGCGCCTTGCTTATGATAAACTATGTTAAGAAACAATAAATTGGAGTAATAAATCGTTGAACGCTGTACATAAATAAATAAATAATAGAGTTCAATATGAAACAAAATTCAAAATTGTAAAAACTCACAACAGATATAATAGAAAATGGATAATTTTTGGAAAATCCTCGACTAAAAAAATATTTTCAAATAAGGGTTGATTTATCGACAGAAGACTACTAACAACTAATTAGGGCTTTCTTTAAGTCGTTCCTAATACCTTGCTGTGTCACAGAAAAAGATTCAGTAATAATTGAATGAAGAAAAAACAATCAAAACTTACCCCATATTCGAATTCTAGTTACAAGGTCCATCAGGGCTTATGGTACCAATAAGCTCAGGAAGTTGTACTAAAACAAAAGAAACACGGTTTTAAATTTTTTTAACTACCAAACTAATTTAATGACATGTGACTTTGTTGTGTTATACGTTACACATTAAAAAAAAAATACCGGAGTCTCGTAGTTTTTTCCGGAGCTTTACCTGAAATCCAGTTTTCAAAACTACATACTATTGTATAATGGTACATATCTAACAATAAGTAAGTAATACTTAATAGTGTGGTATGATGCAGTAAGTAACGTTGCTCTGCAGTAAATTTGCATAAGGATAAGTTCAGCATGGAAGAATGGTCGACGACCACCGGCAGCGCAATATTTATCATAATTCCGATGGTATTGTATAAGAAATGTCGCAACCGAGATTTATATAGACGAAGAATATAATTGAGACTGAGAGTAATGATGATAAACTTTACAAGACAGGTATTGTACACTTTCCTTTTCCTCCGGTCAGCCCTTGGGGGGTTCTCGTATGTACGATTACTATTATTCCTTTTTCATTGTACAGAGTGCGTCAAAAATCTATGGACGGAAAACACAAGAAATGGGGACTGGAGTTTTCCATGAATATGAAAAAACTACGTGTGGCACTCGGGGACTGCCGCGGTAAAGCTATTGCATAGTTTATCAACTTATGCAATTATAATATTTATGCAATTTTTTTTTCTTTGATATTAATATAATAATACGATTTCGGAGCAGCTCGTCTCGATCCGTGCGAGCTTCGTACAGTCTACACGCATACGTCTAGTCGGACGCACCGCTGTGCCGGTCGGAGTGGGGGGTGTTAGGTTTTTTCGTTACGGAATTTCTTGATTCGGTCGCCGCGCTCAAAGCCCGCGATAAAAGCTATGCAATAGCTTAAAAGTAACATTCAATAACGAGTTTCCCTAAAAGGTCATAACACTTATTTTGTTACAAAGCTTCCTTGGCCCAAACTTTACTTTATGACCTTTTTAGGGTTAGACCGTATGAAAGGACATTTTCCTTTGTTTCAATAAAAAAGGGAGGTTTCCATTTAAAAAAATCAACCTAACTTTTAAATAATCTTCTTATCAAATGCAGATCATTACAGAATAGTCAGGGAAAGACCCTGTAACTTTTCTACGAACAAATAAATAAATATAGTGTTCCGTTTTAAGTTTAGGTCAAGACTTTTGTCACACCCTGTACAGATACCTGTGATAATACCACACGGATGCGTTACTTAACTACAATAACTTTATGCGCGACGAAGATGAGCTTTGGATGAGGTGCGGCCAGATGGGACATATCATAAATACACAAAGCAATAAACAGCGTAATTGAAATGAGGATTGTGTGGGAAGAATAATGTACAGGGCGATTTTATGAATACAACTCAATTATTTCTTTTGTGTGCTCATCTATTATACCGGCAATTCACCGAGTTATACGTCAATTCACAGAAACCTAAACGACAACAATAATTATTATAATAGTGGATCTATGAATCAATATTAATGTGACGGTTTAAAAAAGTTTCAATTAGAATTTATTAAATAGTTGAACGTGTAAAGAAACGATCAGTTTGTAGGATTTCTTGCAAAGTTGGATGAAATTATATGTAGCAAAATGATAGAGGTCTGGAAAAACTTATTAGAGTGTTTACGTCTAAATTCTTAGTCAGCAAATGGAATATAGGAGGAAGAAGCGATGCAGAAAAATTCGGTGTAATCAAGCGCGAATTACCAATACCCTTTTATCTGGTTAGTGCTCCCCCTATATCACATGTCAAGCCAATTCCAGCGATCTTAATCAATTAATCAGAAGCCGAACGTCATAATACTGTCCCCGACATTTTTACTATTATCGAAATTACCATTCGTGATTTCATATCTGGGAAAACGAGGGTCATCGCGATTTATCGGGACCTGCTTCTGAAGTTTGCAATATAACACAATGGCCAAAGAACAAACTTTACCGGAGTTATCATATAGAAGGGAACAAAAAGAAGATCGAATAAAAGGAAAGGAAAAAAAAAGACAGGAAATAGTGTAAGTGTTCAGAATTCTCCGTTGACTGTCACGGATCAGCGATGCAATTGTGCGATCTGTTTTCGTTTCGAAAAAAGAAGAATTGTGATTGACAGTCTTTCCCGAAGGCAACCGGTCAAAATGAATACGGTTCGGTGGCTTCAGGAAATGCAGCTGGAAAAACTGAAGGACAATGCCGAGAACTAGACGAAAAGAACCGCATCGTTCGCTACACTGGCTGCACTTTCGCAACTTATGTAGACAGAATAAATGAAATTCAAATTTCAACGACAAAATCAATTTTCTATCTATTGTTAAAGTAAGTACTACGGCGAATAAAGACGAGAAATTACATAATTCTACTACATGTGGAGAAATCCTGTTGGAACTGCCTGTAGCACGCTGATGAGAATTAATAAATTCGAAATCCAGATGGTCTCAAATCTGCAATTTAAAATGTAGGTATCTACTTATGTATGTAATCCCTTAAAGAGATAATAATTTCGTCAGAACACGTTGGGTGTTCCCAACATGCAAAATTCGTCAACAACTCTTTGAGCATCCCTGAGCGATATCCATACGACGAAAAGCTAACAAAGCTCGTCGAAAACAGGACATAAGCGGACAGTATTATTTTCGTAAGTGTTACTTTTGTGCGACCAAAGTCGAACAAGCCAATCTCATTTGTCTGGAAGAGGATTTGCTTGCCTTTCTCGCGTCTATTCAAAAGCGTCGACCGTCAGTCAGTCCGTCCGTCCGTCGCTCAAAACGGATTATCTGGGGTGTGCAGGCCCCGTTTCCTGCCTCTGACTTTGCCTTTGCTCTTGTCTTTCGCGTACAGCGAGTACAGAAGCAGCGTCGCACACACCGCGGACGGCAGCCACTCACTCGAACGGAAAAATTTAGTTAAAAAGTCATAGCGAAAGAATTTCATTAACTTTAAGCGAAACGTGTCAATCAACGACAGCTGTGCCTTCTTCGCATGCTTCGCTCGACTTGATTCAGCCACAGACAAGAACCGATCTGTTCATTGTATATTTGTACAGTCATCATAAAAAATAAAGGTTGGAGTCACCATGAAACAAGTTTCCATACTTTGCACTGCGATATACTACATCGTTTACAGTTTGTGACGATCACTGTACAATTGACTATCGCTTTCATCAACTGCTTCTTGTTATTCCTTTTGAAGCTTATTCATTCGCCGTTAATAAGGAATGGAAGTTAAAATGAGCGAATGAATTTCTTGAAAAGGTGCCCCTTAAGAATAAAAGAAACGTCGAGAGGCCACGAAATAATTTACATTGTTATTTCAGTAAACTTTTATCGCACGTCAAAGGTGAAGTGCTATTGACGTCAAATATATGGCTTGTATTCAAATTGAAAGCTTATACCTACTACTAGTTATTATTGGGTTCATTTAGTGGCTTTGTAATTGGCGAAATTTCAATAATTCAAATTAGTGCTGAAGCACGAGAAGAATTTTCCAAAAGTTTATTTAATTTTGCAATACAGTTGTGGTGACGTTTCAAAAACTTTTATACTATTGAAGAGATTTTAAAAACTAACGTATGTAAAGAATTTTCTACGAAGAAAAGTTTACAGTACGTCTGTAAACATTTCAAGACCGTGAGTAAGTGACAACCTCCAGGAATATTAACTAAGAGCACGATTAATTAGCTACATGTTCGTTACAGTTACTTACATGCTATTGTCTTAAGAGATAAACTAACAATAAGAAACAATGCTTAAGGAATTCGGGGTATTTCATGAACAGTTTTTCTTTCGGAATTTGCAATTCTAATTGAAAAAAAAAATGCTCGTTGTTCTTGAACAGGAAGATCCATAAACCAGAAACTTTTTGTGTTTCAAACACATTTGGTTATCATAATTGGTGACAATTTGGAATATTCACAAAAGCTCTTAAAAAACTTAAATATGAGGACAAAAAATTGTTCTAAATTTAAAATCCAGCTGTTCATATGCCGCAGAATGTGTAGTTGCATATAAGGCAAAATAACAACAACCATTCGGGCTTTTTTCCCATTCTGACAACTAGTGTTTTAAATTAGCAGCAGACATAACATATACGTCAACTAACTTTTCAATGGCAGAAATAAAAAAAAGTAAAAATTTTCACAACGTGTTTGTTTTTAAACTGCTCTCCGTTCCAAACTTTCTCACATCGCGTTCTAATTACGCTTTCAGTTCGAATAAATCACTTTATAGTTTGTACAATAATCACCGAACCTTTCAACTGGTTAGATTTTTACTCATTTTGACTCACTCTAGAAACATTCCACTCCATGTAAATTATGATGACTTTGTGTGACACACCAACAATTTCAACAGAAAAAAAGAAGGCACCAAGCTGAACAAAATTTAGGCAACAGTCGTTAAGAAAATCAAGTCGCTCTCATTTGCTACACCGTCTCACGTGACGGCAACTAACCCCGCCCCTCTAGCGAGCAATATAAATTGCGGGATAGATGCAACGTCAGTCACATTTGACGCCAGACAGCCGAGAAGACTACGAGATAGAAAGCTTCTTCAACATCCGAACTATTTCCGCTGAAGACGTTAGCCGCAGCCGTTGCTGAAACGTCAGGCAACAATTCAGCCTATAGATCAAGGCTCTCGAGCCCGGAAAATCATCATCATTTATATGATGCCGGCAGTGAAAGACTACATTCCACACCATGTTAATAAAAACTACATCTATCTATGCCTTCTATTTACCATAAAATGACAGTAGGTGTAGGTAGTTTTCTATGACATTTTTGACATTAGACCAAGGTCTCGGTTTATTAGTCAGACTATAGATGTTCCCACATATGCACCGAAACGTTTTGTTCCTTTGCACGAGTAACAACTCACTTTCCGCTTGAATTATTAATGTTTCCATCGCCACGCATGGAACAATATTTACCTTTGGTCCACGTACTCCGTTTCTAATTGTTTTCTGTCAGATATTTGTTTCGAAAATTTAAAACAATAGCCGAAAGGTAACTGTAGTTCAACTAACTAATTAACCGTCATGCTGATTTGCTAGTTTTCGAGTGGTCGGTGCTGGGTCCCATCGTCGTTACCATCGCATGGCACCGGTACGAAATCAAGTACCCACCCGTACAATAACCAGACGGTTAATTCGGATTCTTTTGCATATAAATAAGGAACCGGATGACTTACGGAGCCGCCAAATTGAAATTAAAATAACTGACGGCACGTCAATCTTAATTTAGCGGATATCAATGTATTGTGTGCCATGCGGCCGGAATGACAGTTACAACTTACTTTCGAAATAGGTGCATATCATTATGTACTGACGACCTACAAGCAACTCTTCTCTCTTATTCTTCTCTCATGTGTGAGAATTGAGAATGTCTAACTCGGTCGGATTTGGGCGGAACTTCCTCATACTCAAGCAGCCTCAATTTGTACCGGCAAACGCTATAGCATTATAACACACGAATAATAATGTCAAGAAGAACATATGTGACAACTTAATTACAAAATAATCATCATATTTTTTAATAACATCCTGCTGAAGATGTCTTCATTAGGTATCTAACTTTCTTTTACTTATTGAGCTATCTATCTATACATCATGGTTCAAGAATACAAAATACTTTAATGCAGTCAAATTTAAATATAGAAATATTTAAATTCGAAAATCAATTCTTTTTGAATATGATTGATTTTTTATATAGAAGATGTTTTTTTAGTTTGAAGGTATGTAGCAAAGCTCTTAGGTCATCCTCATTGGAATTATAAGTTCAACTGCAAACGAAATTTGGAAAAAGAAAAAATTAAAGAACTGAAACTATTTACATCTGCAGAAAAATTGCCATTGGTTTTTCTAACAAACTAGACAGTTTTTAATAAGAAAAAGCTCACGAATAAAACCTCTCACAAAAAAATGCCTTCAACTGCCGCGCCATTCAAATAATAATAAAGTAAAATCAACCAGACTGAATTTAGTTTTGGCAAAAACGCAAAATATGAACCAAAAAAAAGAATGAACATTCTGCTGGTGTTTTCTTTAGGGGATGAAAAGGGCACTGAATGACAATTATAATGGTATTTTTCTTCCAGGAAGCATAGTTGACAATAAGGGTTGTTTAACTAGTATAGTTTGCAATAGAAAGCGCACCCCAACAGACCCTCTTCAAGCGATTCCTCCATTTCCAAATTAGAGGTAGATCGCGGTGGCTTCCAACTGCGAAAACAACCGCATCTACCCCAATTTGAAAAGGCAAAAACCGCCAGCATTTGCAACAATGCTCACCCGTCGAGCCCATCTCGGACCCATTGTGCCAAGTGGCACAGAAAATAAATTTTCAAAAGGCAGATGCAATTCGAAATTGACGAGAAAATCGGCTGTTTTTACAATCGGTGACGAAGCAAAATATATTGAATGTGTCTTCCAAGATTTATTTTTGTGCGTTATGACAGAACCTTGAGAACACAATGGGCATGGTCTAAATGCACTCACGAGACCAAAAACTGCGATTTTGGCTAAAGCAATTTAGTCCAGTAATTGGTCTCTCATGCTGTTTTTGAGATTCTCAAAAAAATGTATTCACATTAATGGCATCATTAGTAGTTGTGTTGTTGGGTGCATGTTGTATTTGTTATTTTTAGATTAGATAATGAACCGCTAAAGCAAAGACACGTAGGCAGTAGTGATACGCGTTCTATGTCCGCTAGTACGTAACTGGCGAGTACTGTTGCCCAGCCGCCACGCCAGTTGCATTCGAGGTAGAAAATACCCAGCGCGGCCGAATAATATTTGGATAACCCAGTGCAGTTTGTACATTTCGTAGCGTTAAACCTCTTAGTTTAAAGATTTACAGCGTATCATAAATGACAGATCCTTCAAAGAGCAGGCTGGTTGCCTGGCTTTATTGGTTTATGATCGCGTCAAAGGCGTTGCACAGTCATTTTCGACGGAATAAAAACATTAGCAGAGCAACGAACTTGTTCTCGAATAGATTTAACCACGGTTTGCGGTCAAATTGCCGCTTCATTTTATGAACTGTCGCCGTTGTAGTCGTCATGCCGAATTACGCTTTGTCTTTTATCAGCACGAAAATTTACGACTTTACTCTTGCTTCCGGATGTACGTACGTATGTAGATATATAACTGACCGCTGTTTTTGTCAGCTTAGGGGTGGCTTCTAGATGACAAACCGCACCAAAGTTAGGGGACGTGAGTCAAGAGACCTAAAAACAATAAGTCTTTGTTAATTAATGCTGAATTAGCGTCTGCTTTAATACAATTGCAATAATAAGATATTGATAGCAAAGTTAAACTGAAATTGCTGAACTAGTGTTTTTGCCAAGAGGCGATGTTAATGCAAAGCATTAACAAAATAGTTAGTCTTCGAGTGAATGTAAAAGTGGTAACATTTACCCAAAAAGCTCGTTGTCTCCATGCGCCCTCCGGTTAAAAAAGGTAATAAATCAAAAGTGTAATTAATAAATAATCAACAAGCAATTCATTAAATAATTAACAACAAAGTTTGTAAACCTTTTATTTCTTTCAAATTAAATAAAATCGTTTTTAAAAACCTAAACCGGAGCGGGCGTATTGTAACTGGCGCAGTCTTACGGATTTTTTAAATTGCGGACTGAAAGTACCTAATACCGAGACTCGATAATACCAAAGCGTGTATCGCTCGTGTGGGTGCACCGTAATTTAGAACCTACCAAAAAGGAGCAACCCCACATCGCTGAGGTCTCCCCAACCTGCAACAGAAGGAGCAACCCCACATCGCTGAGGTCTCCCCAACCAACAAAAGGAGCAACCCCACATCGCTGAGGTCTCCCCAACCAACAAAAGGAGCAACCCCACATCGCTGAGGTCTCCCCAACCAACAAAAGGAGCAACCCCACATCGCTGAGGTCTCCCCAACCAACAAAAAGGAGCAACCCCACATCGCTGAGGTCTCCCCAACCAACAAAAGGAGCAACCCCACATCGCTGAGGTCTCCCCAACCAACAAAAGGAGCAACCCCACATCGCTGAGGTCTCCCCAACCAACAAAAGGAGCAACCCCACATCGCTGAGGTCTCCCCAACCAACAAAAGGAGCAACCCCACATCGCTGAGGTCTCCCCAACCAGCAAAAGGAGCAACCTTACATCGCTGAGGTCTCCCCAACCGACGAAGAGCAACCCCACATCGTTGAGGTCTCCCGTCAAACAACGAGGAGCGTTTTTGCAAAAGGCAAGGCCTCCCGACTTCAAGTAAGTCAATTTTCATTACAACAAAATTCAAGAAGGAAGAAAGAAGTCGAAGTGAAGACTTCAGTGTAAATTTAGATGAGCGAAAAGTGAGTCTGAATTAAGTAGAGCATTTCGAAATTTGGGCTTTTCTTCTCAGGAACGAGTAGAAATAGTCGATATTGAAAATTTAAATATATCGTTAAATTCAATTAGGTTAAACGATTTGATAGATAATATTGTAACTAGAGAATACAATCTCAAATTACCCAAAATTTAATAAATTATATACCTTTTGGTATAGATCCGCTGATGATATTTTGGCTTGTTTTTAATGGTACTATAAGATAATTACATTTATTGTTGAATTATATCAACAATCCACACAAAAATATTAGGTTTACCTACTCTAGAAACAGAAGAAAATTATTCAGTTGTATTTTAGACCAATTACTAAAGATTAAAACTTATCACAAACAAGAAACTAAACCAATACGTAAATCACAACTACATTAGGCAAATTTCGCATTTTGCAAAATGAAAACCCTAGTTGTAATCCTACATGCGTTACTAATCGTGGGGCCAGCCTTGATGAGTCCACCACGTCAGGTTAGGGTCAAAAATCTCGACAAAAACCCCGGAATACTACCCCTTAATCTAGGACCGACAAGAGTTCAAAAGACCTATCATAGTTTCATCCACAATGTGCCATTGAAACCATTGGGAAATTTTATCTCAGAATTAGAGGATAAGTTCGCTTTAACAACAGAAATCATGGAAAAAACGACAAAATTGGAAGCAACCTTGGAAATGCAATACTTAAAAAGGGAGCTTGAACATCTTAAAACGGACATTCGGGTAATTCATCCACACATACTTACAAACATGTCAATTAATAGAAATAAGAGAGGTTTAATTAATGCTGTCGGGTCAATATTTAAATTCATATCGGGAAACTTGGACGCAAGCGACGGTGAGCGTTACGATCAGGCAATTGCGGAACTGACTGGAAACCAACAAAACATTATCACACGGTTTAATCGACAGATTTCAATAAATAAAGACGTAATTTTAGAATTCGAAAATCAAATACGTAATATAACGAGTAATTTGGAAGCTTTTAAGAAAATAATGGATGATTTTACAGATTTAAAGTTAAACAGGGCTATACTTTCTCTTAGACTAGCTGTGTTAGATGTGAGAAATTTAATAGATAAACTGCAAACGGCATTAACTTTCGCAGCGATGGGAAAAGTTCATTTAAGTATTATTTCGGAAAGACAAATTGAAAACGTAAAGTTCATGTTGAGTAAACATCACTCGGAAAAAGCCTTTTATAGCGAGGACAACATATTATTTTTACAAACCATAACGGTAGATTTTTATGTAAACGAGGAAAATCTAGTTTTCATTTTGCATGTGCCCATTTTAGACACGGCACATTATGTATTGTATCATCTGTACAGTATCCCTACTCCTCGAAACACCACCATTATACCACCTACCCCATATGTGGCGATCTCGGATCAAAAAATTCATTATCTAAAAG
Source organism: Agrilus cyanescens (assembly GCA_947389935.1). Taxonomy (NCBI): domain Eukaryota; kingdom Metazoa; phylum Arthropoda; class Insecta; order Coleoptera; family Buprestidae; genus Agrilus; species Agrilus cyanescens. Next base: position 26,059,562 of record OX376710.1, on the reverse strand, counting down.
AAAAGTGCCAAAGCATTCAGTTTCAATACTTCTGTTCTAACAAGGAACTCCAAAATAATTACGGACGGGATACTTGCGTTAAAAATTTGCTAAATATACAATTTGACCCTCATTGTAATCAAATACCTTTAAATGTAACAGAGACGTTCGTAGAAACGATTAGTACTGATAAATATTTAATTATATCACCTAACGAACTTTTAATTCACGAAAAATGCGACCGGGAAGAGGTGCATAGCCTCAAAGGCGTGTATTTATTAGAATTACCGTATTCGTGTAGTTTTGTTACTAAGGATTTTGAATACGTCAACCTAGAGGAAGATGTGATAGGAGAACCAGTATTTTTACCACCTATGGCGTTCAATGTTGCAAATGTAAAACCAGTACAGTTAGATTTAAAGGAAATAAACTTGGATAGATTGTCAAAATTAACTTTAGACTTGAATGACCCAATACCATATTCTCCAGTTGTAAGCGAAAACCGTAAAATATGTATTGTCATAATAGCAATAGTCATGTTAATAATTGTAATTTTTGTAACGTTTACTATACATGTTTATTATAAGTTTAATAAGGAAAATAATGTAAACGGAAAGGTAGATGGAGATGAAAAAAGCGAGCTGAAGCGATCGCATTCTGATTCACATTTGTTGCGGGATGTTACGGCATTTCCGTTACCTAGGCAGAGAACTGCTAATGAAATAATTAATTAAGTATGTAAACAGAGAGGCATTTTCAGTTTTTCTTTTTTTTTAATTCAAGAAATAGTAGTTTTCCTGGAATTTCACTTTTCCAAAGATAAAATCCCATCTTAAGGAGGGAGGAGTCAAGAGACCTAAAAACAATAAGTCTTTGTTAATTAATGCTGAATTAGCGTCTGCTTTAATACAATTGCAATAATAAGATATTGATAGCAAAGTTAAACTGAAATTGCTGAACTAGTGTTTTTGCCAAGAGGCGATGTTAATGCAAAGCATTAACAAAATAGTTAGTCTTCGAGTGAATGTAAAAGTGGTAACATTTACCCAAAAAGCTCGTTGTCTCCATGCGCCCTCCGGTTAAAAAAGGTAATAAATCAAAAGTGTAATTAATAAATAATCAACAAGCAATTCATTAAATAATTAACAACAAAGTTTGTAAACCTTTTATTTCTTTCAAATTAAATAAAATCGTTTTTAAAAACCTAAACCGGAGCGGGCGTATTGTAACTCGTGTCATACCGCGATCTGTCACGGTTTTCTGCATAATTACCACGTTCTTCTATTGTCACTATCACACAATATTTACAACGACTGTATAGCCACAAAAGTTGGGCATGAGTGTCATAAAAATATACAAGTTGTGTAAACTCAAATTAACATTCAACTACAAAATTACGTTTTCTATGGAACAAAATTTTTTTTTAATTAAATATTTAAATGTAACTATAATAAATTGTAACGAGTATATTTCATCAGATTATTTTACAGTTATTTTCGATTATATAACAACTATATCGCAATGTTTGATTTACATGTTCAATATTTGAGTAACAACTTTTTGTATGAGGAACAATAAAGTCTGGAAGATCAACAAAAACACCTATTTCACATTCTAACGCCACTTTCTCGTGAAATCAATTAATAATTTTCTATGCAAATTTCGTTTCTTCGTTCGGTAACTGTCAACAGGAGCTAATATAGTTTTCAAGTGGAAACTTATTTTAACAGCTCCACAGATTTGAATTTAACGAGTCTTTAATATGCAATAATGTAACCACTGATAAATTTATATGCAAAACAAATTTTTAGATTTACCTACATAATTCTAGTGAATACAGGTGTGTATGGGATTATACATAACAATAATTTAAATTTTAATTTGAGTCTATTCAATTTTAATCATTGCGTCGTATACCCGTTTACAAACTGAAATTTAGTAAAGGATTAAGTGAAAATTTGCAAAATACATCATTACATTTACAACACCATGTTGGTTTGTGTCATAAACAGGTAACAGAAGCATTAAAATAAATTGCCTGTTGATGTGACGTCGTTCAAATGCGCACGCAACTACCTTCAAAACGCTAGACCTGAAGAATTCTTACCCTATAGGCGAAACGTAAGTCGGCTGATTATAAAAAAAAATAAAAAGACTTTTACCTCACAACTCCTTTGTTCTTAATTCTCTATTCCTTAAACAATTAACTAATAAATGTTTTTTTGATCATAGGATGAGATACCCAATGTATCTATACATAGGTATTTTTGTAACGTTCTTACTTTAACAGAATTAACGAGCAGTTAGTTTTCGTAGGTTGGTATCTTCACAGAAAAAAATAATTAAAATGAAATAAATCCCGTTAAGCTCCTTTGGTCGATATAAGCAGTGTACCTGGACTGTTAATCCTATTAGTCGGAGACATCCACATTTATCCTTTTTGATGTGGTAGCCGCGAAGAGGATGAGACGGCTCAGCGCGGCACACCACATACTCACTCCGCTGCGTTACAAAAGTTAAGCTATGGGCCGTTATGGGCCCATTTTGTTTCAGAAGAGTTCGAAGAAGCATCGAAACGCAATTTGGTCGCCGATGTTGTCGTTTTTCCGGCGCAAAACGTTATTTCAGCAAGTCCGGATTATAAGTGGTCCTCGACCAGCGCGACAGGCCAAATCCTTTTCGAAAACTTGTCCTCTGATTTCTTTTCCGACGACGCAGCCGACAAACGTTTCAATGCCGAAATAAAATGAGGTGATCATTTGATCAAGTTGGCACTTAAAGAGGAGAAAACGATCCTCTTCACGGAATTCTTTTCAAAGGTAATTACGGACTTTGGCTTGTCCTTAAATAATTCCAAATGCCACTTTAAACGGAATCCGATATTCGTGCACCTATTAACCTTTCAACGGTTACGGTTACGGTTACGGACTGCAGTGATCTTCTTGAAACTCAGATTTTATCGCTACATCACCAAAAATAAATTTCTTACCAAATTGTAAAGAGACCAATATGTATTTTCAAAGACTTTTAAAACCAACACTAGGGTCACTGTTAATTAAATAACAAAATAAGCTGAATCGGTTTAGGTGTCTCAAAAATCGATGGCATTTCTCATTTTTCGAATCTCACAAAAATTTATCAAGAACAAAATTAATCCTTTCACCCTTCCTGAATTTTTTGGAAATCTAAAAAAGACGACACCAGCAAAATAACAAAGTTTACTGATGATATTCTTTATTTGAACAAAAAACAATAAAAAATAAACAACCCAATTGCAATCACCAACAAACATCTCTATCGATTAAGGAATGGTAAAGTGTGAACAATTTCGACAGGTGATTAACGGATTGCAGCAGTGAAATAAACAAGAAAATGTGCTGGTTTATGTCGTTTCTTGCACTACAAATACGTGCTGAAATTTTTCACGTACAATCAAGCGATGTGTTACTACAGAATGTTTCAAATTTCAAATAAAGCAAAGCCAGGACGACAGCAGTCCCTCGCAATAACCGCGAAAATTTGCTGCAGATAAGCAACACATTTTTCTAACTTAATTAAAATTGGCTGATGAACTAATGACACTTTAGTCTCGCTCTTCATCATTAGTGTAAACAAATTTCAATTAAGAACACTTTTTTGTTAACGAATCAGATTAATTAATGTAACAGATGATATCATGGATGGATATCTCCAAAAGGATAGGGAGAAAGAAGTTTATTTTATTACTAAATTTCTGACTTAATCCTGTTATCTCTTATCAAAAATTATCCTATATATGTAAAGGATTGTACACAATATTCAAAACGTTACCATCGAGAATAAAAGGACATCACTCCCCTATCCAGTGATCCAAATTCGACTTTGAGATACATTATACGTTTCAGCGGGTCTTCAGAGCGCTGTATCCTCCTCTTTGGGTGACGTCACGCGTAAGCTGCTGGGCCTTTTATTCTCGCCGGCGTTGCAGCAATGAAAAGCAAAACAAAACACTTCTTTCCCTGTTTGCTATTTATCAATTCGGTATCGGAACAAAGTTTTCAATTTTGGATTGTTTTTTTATTTTATCGTCGTATTAGTTGCATTTTCTTCGCAAATACCTTCCATTTATTAAATTGAATTAAATACGTCGCCGGGGAATGTTTCTCATTTGCCACGTTCTTTACGAACAAGTTCAGCTCGATTGACCGATTCAACTTTTAGCAAAAGTATGCATAAAGTTTTCCGAAGAAATAAGGAAAGTTTGACGTATGAAAATTAGTCTCTCGCAAAGTATTTCACTTCGGTTCGTTTCGATGCATTCCATTCCATCCATTTATTAAATTAAGTTTAAAATTTAGCGAAATAAGGGAGCTTAGTTGTTTACAATTTTTCGAATTCCGTTACTAAATCATTTAGATTCTTTTTGAAATGTTTTACAACAAAATAATAAGTATTCAGTTACTTATTCTGTTAAAGAAGAGTTGAAATCATAACAGAAAATATGCACTTATTTTTATACTCAAAATTTTGTTTCGAATTTGACTTCTTGAATGTTGAGGTCCTATAAACAGGTAAAGCTAAAGGCTTGTTGTTTTAATTAAAGTTGGTTATTAAATTATCGTTTGTTGTGTGTCATTAACCGTTATTTGTTAAGTTATGTTAACACCAGTTTACCTTCTGTTACAAAGAACTGGTATTTTTGAATTTTGAATTGACATCTAATTTATTTTATTTAAATTTATGTGAATAACCCGCCTAACACAACATTTCACATTGCGGACCTCCCGGAACTAGAAATAAAATAATAATATCTATTACGTAAAAAAAGAGAACTAATTTTTTTACTCTCGACCTCGGGATGTATTTTAGTATCTTTTGATGATCATTTGCATAATCATGCATGAGTGTTATGTCAAATAAATTATTTTTTTATTGTTATCTTGGACGTTCAAATAGTTTTCTTTGAGATAATAAAACCAAAAGTCCATTTCAAAGCGCCCAGTGTATGTTTTTTTAATTAAATGCTTTAAAAGTTTCAAATCATAAAATTTTCTTTATGAAACTGATTATATATTGGATTTAAATAATTATTAGTAAATATAAAACAAAAAAATAATCAATTTAGTATGAATTAATTAGTTTTCATTTCACACAGTCGTGTCTAATTGTAAGCATTGTAAATTGCGATAATTAAATGACATTACGCAAAATTGTTTTTGATAGGTACCTACTATTTAATTGCTTTTAAGTTCGAGCGAAACGAAATATTGGTTTTTCGGGTAAAAAGGCCGGATTTGTTGAGCTTTTTTTCCGTGCTCTGAGAGACACGATATACAAACAATTAAAATTCTTAGAAATTTACAGGCTTAACCGCGGGCTTCCACGTTCATTAAAAAAAAAAAGCAAACTCTCATAGCGAATTGCAAGTGTCTTTCTCACAGCTTGCTTGATTACTTATTTTTCTCGTGGCCATTTTTAATTAATTTCACAATGAAAATGTGAGCAATCGCTATTCTAAAGGAGGCTTAACTCGGCATTAAATTTATTACAACAGCTACAAGGGACGTTCCAAAATTAATGAGAAACATCACAGGTAAGTTGTCTCGGTTAGACCGTTACCACCGTTAGCGAAGGCCAGAGCGCTAGCGCGCAACGTCATATGAGGAAGTCCTCGTAGGAAACTGTTTTAATCTTATAGCTGAGGTATTTGTGTTTTTGACCTCATTTCTGCGAATTCCTAACATTGGCAAATAATTGTTACTATTTTTAATTTAACGTTAAGTTAAGATAGTTGGCAACATGCCCTCTGCAAGTAGAATCCTTCCCAGTTGCAGAAAAAAGTTAGGTTAGGTTCGGTAGGTTCTCTCGCTTATTTCATGATACTTCGACTTTCCGCCATTTGCCCAGTTCGTTCCTATTTGATGATACCTTGTATTAGAATTATTTAAGTGATGTTGCAGAGAGCGAGGTCAAAGGGCGATTGTGGTTCGTGATAAATTTTAATGAAACTGGCGATTGTTTGTTGCCTTAGAGTTTTGTTGTAACTGGAGCATCGGGCATGACCGGCGTCACAAAAGTTACCATTAAAGGAACGCTAAAGGTCCTTGTAAGAGATAGGACAGAGAACAACCCGGTAAGATCGTTAATTATTTACAACAGCTTTATGCTGTTTCGCTCGACGTAAAAATGTACAAAATAAACAAGTACTTCACACCTGCACCTTATAAAACTGGCAAACAGGTGTTGCATAACAGTATAGTGTTGGGTATGTAAGTACGTACGCATTTGCATGCTATTGTTCGCAAGGCAATCCACATTTTATGGTTTAAAGAGAATCCTATTCTTCATAGCCCCCCCGTCCGTTATGTCGCTATAACTACTATTTTTGTTACATTTTTAAAATTAATAGCAAATGAAGCTTTTATTGTCTACTGTCAAAAGACATTAAAGTTTATCTTCTTGTTCATGCACACGGATTCTTATGGACAATAAGCCAATCAGCATCATCAAGTCACGAATTAATAATTTTAACTTTCATCAACTTTAATCCTGTCAGCAATAAATAATTGTGTCAAAGCAATGTTTTAAGAAAAAGTACTTGGTTATTTCTTCTTTTCGAAGACAAACGCTACGTGGATGATTATTATATTGCTCCCAACTATTATTAGTAATTTATTGCATGGCTTTGAGCCCAAAGTGAGACAGAGAAGAAGAAACGCTTCAGGCTGAAATTAATTACAATTATTAAACCAAAGGGTTTCGTAGTATGAAAGTCGGGTCTGAAGAGGAACTGAGAACAATGTGAGAACATATGTGGATACGGTAATATATCTTGGATTTCTACAAATTTTTTTTGTGACGAATGGCCTACACAGCTTTATATACTTCAATACGAAAATAAAGCTCTTCGAGTGTCATTCTTCTGAATCTCTGATGATGTGCTAAAGTGTCACATTGTTTCTGAGAAAAATTGCGGATTTTAGTTTAAACGAGCACAACTTAATTGTGTAATTTGTCTATACTTGAACAAATACATCTTTGAGAAAGAATTCCGTCAACTAATTCATTTCTTCTGAAACGGAAACGGAAGGGGTTGCATGGGATCATTTTGGACCCATGACCTTCTTTCACCAAAACTACCCCAACTGCTACACTCAAGTTTCACCACCAATAACGATTATTTGCGACAGGTATTCTTCATATTCCAAAGCAGTCAAATGATCTTAACAGATTTTCCAGAGCAGTTCTGCTCTACTGTCATTAGCAGTCCTGGAATCCTTCGGGCAGACACTTTTTTCTCATCTATCTAATTCCGTACGAAACTTTCTCAAGATTATTTAGTAAATTGGATATCTTGATTATTGCAACTGTCACCTTTTTCTCATTTCTGCTGTTCTCACTTTATATCATTTTCGACCATTTCCTTTCTAACCCATGGAAATTGTTCAGACCAAAATATTATCTATCCAGTTTCTACATTCATTTTGGATTCTCTAATTTCGTATTATTCATTACGTTCCTTAGCCATGTTATCTTCATCTTGTCTCCTTTTTACATCAATAATATATACACATATACTTCTGTGGTAATGAGTTCTATTGGCTCTTGTTAATTAATCTTTACATTTCTAATCTACGACTCTAGACACTTCATCACGTCTTGCTGATTGGAATTTTCATTCTCATACTAAATAGCTGTTAGCTGTAAATTGTTGTGTCTAAATCTATCCATACGTTGATTTATCACATACTCAAACTTATTACGCCTACCAGAAAAGAAAGCCATTGTACAAAACACACTCAATAATATCTATTATATTCCGATGAATGAGTCAAGAATAAATCTTCCAGGTTCCTCCCTCCATCCCCTTTTCTCCGAACACATAAATTCGGTTGTAATTACATGCTTTGCAATGTGTTAATATTTCAACGGTACATTATTGCAAGAGTACAAGACTTATTTCTGCTGTTGCCCCCTTACTTCTGATAGCAGCTGTGTTATTCTTCTGCCAAGTAAATAATTCAAACGCTGATATGCCGGTGCAGTAGCAGCACAAAATACACATCCAAGTATTTGGCGTGAATGTCAAATGATGTTTGCAATAAGATTGTTATGAATGCATCGATTTTTCATAGCCCCCGGACAGCAGCAATGCATACTTGATTTGTGCATCGATCGTCGATGTAATGAATATACGTAGCGTTATTTATGTATTGTGTATGCAATAATGCAATACCTCTGCGAGATAAGTCAGATGAGAGCTTCAAATTGAACACCGGTATTATAATAACTTCTGCTGGGGTTTTATTTACTATTGATCGTTTGCCTGGTCGTAAACATATGTCATCATCTTTATTCATCACGTATATTGCCTCATATAAATGTGGGGAAGACAGGGGTAAATTAAATTTCTTCAATTATTCTATTATGGGCACAGGTAGGCGGAGGTCACGAGTTCCAGTGTCTAAGGGTTGCAAGTAATCATAACTGGAGGAAGCCGCAGACCAATAATGTAAATTGGTAAGCACTTGGCAGCCCCAGACGGAGACACCTTCCTTATCTGCCTGACTGTGTTGAGGTTGGACTCGTAGTGGCACACTGGGAGAAGTTGACTCTGTATGCTAGGGTTGTCTCGACGGATGAGCGCATGAGCGGCGTGTTCCATAGGTATCAAGCCTGCTTAGTCCGTTTGAGACTAGGTCGGTTCCGCCCGCACCAAAGAGTTCCGGTGGTCTTGCAAACCTTCGGAAGAAATTGATTTAGGCCTTCCACGCGCTGATTGAGCATATCCCAATCTCTTCGCCCTTGAGGGCCGTGGTGAGTAAACCTTGACGATGGGGTTGATACGTCTTCGGAGGGAATGAGAAAAAGTCTATTTTTAGTAATGGTGGAAGTGCTTCCAAGGACTTTTATTATACTCTGATGAACTCGGATCCAGCAGAACTCCGCTGTGATATTTTGGTTAATTGAATAGTTTTCAAAGGGTTGTCATTGAATTTGTGTCAAACAAAGTTCGAAAATATTACAAACTAGACGTTAATTTTGGAGAATTCCTTGAAGGGTGGTTATTCTATCATATTTTGTTATAGTTAAGTTGACAATTGTACCAAATGAAACCCATAGGGGCTGGGGGTAGGAGGATTTGTCATTAGTAGCTTGGTACAAGACCAGCATGTTCAAGTTCAGCTTCTAGCCCCGTTCTCAGTGGTTTGAGGATAGGGCTTCCAATTCCGCCATTCCGAGACTGGAACTTCCCAGGACGTTTATTTGTTTTGCGGTACCAGCACCCCTTCAGAAGTCCCAGGACCAAATTTGATCCCGAAATTTAAAAATAACGATCTAAAACATCATGAAATAACTTAATTGTCATGAAAATGACCGGCACCTTCTTTCCATAAGGTTTTTTTATCGTCAACAACGTAGAACACGTGTATAATAAATGTAATATGCGCATACTAATTACTTATTTAGGCCATTTCACGCCAACATGAAATTATCGTAACTGCCAACAGTTAATACTGATACATCTTAATTATAACAATTACCATCTGACAATCACTCCCATACATTTGTCCGAGAAATTACACGGTCATTGTTTGGATCCAGCGGAATGAAAATGTGTTTGCGAAGAATCGTTATTATGACCGTTACTGTGTATCTATATTATTATTTAAAGCATACACACATACGGGTCTACTTAATAATGGGGGGGCATGCTCGAGGCTAACACTAAAAATACATTTGCATTCCTCTTGTAATTAAAAGTTCATTAGATGAGGTCGAACGACACATTTTCAGTTCTCTTTTTTAATATTGCTTAACAAGATGGATGGGCTTATTGAACTTTTCGCTCTCTGCCGAATAATGAAGCAAGTCAAAAAATTTTTTGTTATTAAACATTAAGCTCCCATTTCATAAAGAAGGAACAGAGGTAGTAGCTAGTTTAAAGCGTAATGTGCTCAAATTAGGTACGAAACTAATCTCTTAATAAAAACCACTGTACTGAAAACGTCGTAAAGTGAATTTATGATGCTGAAAAATCCTTTCGAAAATGAAAAAGTAAGCGGAAGATTGCAAAACTGTTTAATTTAAACAACAACTCTTTTTATTATTATCTAACTAAATATCTTATAAACGAAATTACTAGCATTTTAAATTTACTAAATCAAAGCAATTATGGATTTTATATATATATTTTTTGGAGATCATTTCAAATAGAAAGCTTAATTTAAACTTTAGCATGATTGTAATACATAACTTCCAGACCTAAGCCCAATTAAGTAATAATTAGGTAATCTATTTTTAATTGAATGCTAAAATTTGAGAGAAGTTTAGAAAATAACTAAATATTAGATGATGAACAGAGAGGTCTGCAGTCAAAGAGAAGCTCTTCAAGGATTCAAATCCATCAGTGAAGAAACATCTTTGATCTGCTTACTAGCTGAACAACTTTAATAATATATTTACTGATTTTTAGTCGTTAATTTAATATATTTCCTGAAATTGGAACATATTAAGAGTTTGATATTGTTAAAAAAAAAAGAACTAAGACAAGAAAAAATGTACTTATTAGGTATAAATTGAACCATGCAACATTGTCTTACACATGACCCCATTCTTTTTATATTTTCAATACTATATCGAATCACAAAAATGTAACGTGAAATTTTATAAAAGGTTATTCAAAATTTTTGCGGTTATGATTTTTGTTATTTTGAAACGACTAGTTTCAAAATGAAGAAAATAACTGACAATAGTGATTGTTTCACACGGTCAAAAACCATTAAAACCGATTTAAGCTGGTAACCAATTACTAAACAACATAATGTCTTCATTTCTTACTAGTTGTAATTAAAGTGTCTCCATTGCCAACAACACAACTATAAAGTATTTAAGGATGGCTATATTCATTGTCAGACAATTAATTTAACAAAAAATTGCCTAGTAATACTAATGAAAAAATAGAGAAAAATTTTTGCATATCTTTGTTGGTGATATAAAAACTAATATGGTATAGTAGATCCATTCTCAGTTGAAGATATTATAAATTCGTAGGTCATGTATTGCCTTGAAAAGTTACGGGCGTGCGCCTACGGACGGCACGTGTTCGACTCACATTACAAAGCAATACCGCACCTTAGTCTTTTTATATCGTTTTCAATTGAGATTAGAATAACTATACCATTCCTCCCCACGTGTAATATTTCTTGAAGCTTTACCCTTAGTAATACAAACAATGCAGCTGTTATTTATTGAATATTGATGACAATGAATGTTATGGTTATGGTACGTACCCACATTAAAAAAAGCCCCATCTGCCCAAAGGATTAAACAAAAAGTGGACACCTACACCTCCTACAGATTCTTTTTTAGAAATTCAAATTAGCTTGTTGTTCCAAGATGACGTAAGTTAATAAAATTATAGACCAATAACGATCTTGTACCGCGGGTCGAGTGTGTAATTCATTCGTTTATGTTACAAAAAAAAATGAGGCATGTGTTCTTCTACTAAATAACACGTCATCTAATGGTATATTTTCACGGATTTACTGCTCGATTGGACCCACAATGGTCCGACGACAAAAAAATCTATTAGACGTAAAAGCATTACCTGTAAAAAATTCTGATTGGTTTTTTGTACTACAGCTACCCGCCAGAACTGTGACGGCTAATAAAAGTGAAATTGAATTTGAGTAACAACACACAAACATCAAAGATTGTTATCCAAATGGTAGCCTTTCAGCTGCATGTTTTTTCGATGTTAATAAACATTTGGTCAATGTGATGGACGAAAAGGTCCCTTACAATAAAAAATAGTACCGATTGATCGCGACCACTCTCGACAATTAATCTGATAAAAAAATTCAATAATGGACATTGGACTATAGACCTGTTGCTCCAGTTCAAATAAGGGCAGCCTTGAAACGTTTAACCAACATTAAAAAAAAAAAAAACAATGGAAAATTATACGTAGAAATTACCTTTAAGTGTGGTGCCAGATTGTAGTGGGAAATTACTGAGCATATGGTCTATTGTTGAATTGTATCTTGAATATACAATTATCAGAAGATAAATTATACAATATTGAAACAAATTTTATACTCGCAGAGAAACAGTTTCGCAAATGAATATTTATTTATCCACTTGACTTGATGGAAGACTTTTTTCGGAATTATTAATGCATAAACGAATCAGGGGGACATTCAACTGACGTATACCTGCTCCGAAATCATCACCTGCTACTTAACTGCTAGTTTGAAATTCAACAGGGTTTTCGTAATAACACGCAACATAAGCAAAGTCAATATCATTATATCTTCAACAGTTTGTTCTTCAGAAATTGTATTAAGTATAATTTTGCCTTACTGCGCCAATTTATTTCGAATTAGAGAGTAACAAGGTACACTTTGTAACCGTGCCACGACATTTGGCTGACTTTAGTTGTTTGGATTTCTGTCCTTAAAACACATTTAATTTTACGAAGGTTCCTGCAAAAAATTCTATTTTTAAGGTGTTTTTTTTCCAATTTGCCCTAGCACTTACGGTTTTTGAGTTATTTACTAAAAACTAAATGCCTTTATTTTCTCATCTTAACTTGTTTAATACTGTGCTAATTTTTTATGCGTTAATATAATATTTTAATACATTATTCTAGACGTTATTCCGAATTCAATAACCCATCGCATGTATTTTTAGAAGCTTAAGTAAAGCTGCTACTTAACTGGCGAATACTATTGCCCAGCCGCCGCGCCTGTTGCATTCGAGGTACAAAATACCCAGCGCGTACGTCGTAACGCTGCGACCGAATAATATTTAGATGGTTTTAACGCTAGGGATTCGGAAAGGCGATAAATCATGAATGCATCGATTAAATATAGAAGAGGAGCAGACGTTTAAAAGTAAAAAAAAAGAAGTTTCGATCATTATTAAATCGTCCTCAGCAAATCGTTTAATAACTAATAACAATCAGCTTTAATCGAAGCTAGTTAAAGGAAGCATGTAACGCGCCAACTATGATTTACGGCGGCTTGAGCAGCGTGCGATTGCACTAATTAAAATGCTTTAGTTGGCGTTTCCTCCGTTCTCTCTCTCTGTACTTAAATTGTGTACGAGTGTACAACGTATAAGTCAAGTTCGCGTTCGTTTTGTTAGTCGGTCGGTCGCAACGATGAAACAAAAGGCCAGCGAGGCTAATAAACATAGCGTGGCTAGGAAGTGCAACAACTCAGCACTGCATCCGACGCCGACGCGGCCGTCGCTATCGTCGCGTCGACGCTGACGCCGTCGCCATCTACGTTGGCCGTCGCGCTAACGTCCGCCTCAGCAAACCGGCTTTTAACTAAATTAGACGCGAATTATTCATAAAGAGTAGGTGAACTAAGGTGCACGGAAGGTATATCCTGCTTACTAAGAGCGAATAAACGGGGCAAGAATTAACTATTTACCACCAAGACGCTTAATAAAGGATCGGCCCTTTGACCGTCTAAACGATGGGGATAAATCGCTCAAATAACTGCTACTTTTACACCCCCACGTACACAAAATCTATAGCTACCATTTACATACATATAGAAAACTGGCCGTATGGTCGAGTTAGACCGTTTACCACCGATAATATACGTCCCAACAGCTTAGCCGTGACGTCATACATCGAGGCGGATATGCAGAACTCATTTAGTCTACTAAGTAAAAATTTTTTTTAATCACGGATTCTTATAGAAGTCGAAGAGAATAGGATATGTACAAATTTTTAACATTGGCAAATCATTGTTACTATTATTTATTCAATGTTAAAGTTTTGCAAAATTCGTTTCTTGACCTTTCAAAGCATACGCAGCAAAAACTATTACAAAAAAAATCCAAAGACAATTGAAGAGAATTGAGTTTTATACAAAAAATATAAAAAAATACAGCGCTCCAAAGACGCCCGTGACTGTGGCGCTGAGCTGAATTTGGAGCGCTTCAATTTCAATAGAAACTTTCAATTACATTATTTGTGTCATTCAAAAGTTAACATCCAGAAGTCCTATTCTTTTGGTGACATTTTGTATACAAGAATCACTAATTACACAACTTGTTTCAAGACCAGATAGGCGAGGCGCAAATTAAGCATTTGCCTTTAAAGTGTACTAATGAAGCGATTAACTCTTCGAAGATTGCTGCTGTCGTTACCTACTCGGCTGGACTTTACTTGACGCCACGGCCGTGGCGAAAACGGACACGAAAGGTAACTGTCAACGTTGTCATTACCGCCACCCAATTACCCGTACTAAACGAACTTTTTATGCCCCCAGCGCCCGGAACATTTTGTTCAATCTTTAACCAATACTGTCGGTGCCCTGGACAAACTTCCAATTATTTTCGAAAGACGTCACGGCTCATGCAGATTCAATTAGCAAGATTAAATAAATTAGAATCTCTCAACTATTATTAACTTTGCGCCCTCAGTAAAGGTAAGTACCTTTTCAGGTCACAACACTAAATAAATAAAGAAATGGACGTAAAATCACTGACTTGTTTCCATTAAGTCAGGAAGAGCAAACATAAATGGCGATCCCGTCACGCCTCTGCAGCTTGTCGAATCATGCGCACCTACAGCCGCTTCCCGTCCAATCGCAATGAGTCGCTTGCTATTTGAAGTTGCGCGCCTTACATGATTGACAACGACCGTAAGATACGGGGTCACGACAGCTAATCAAGAAATTATCCTGTCCTCATAATACCAACCCTATAATAATAAAACCCTGTTGTTGCCACAGGAGAAATAAACATTAGACACGCATTGCAATATGTAAAGGAAACGTCCAAAAAAATTCCTAATACAATACACCATCACGTAGGTAAGACACGCAATAGGTAAGCGTTTTCTAATTTTTTTGTTTTGTATGTGAAATGTTAGCCCTTTCAGAACGTCAGCGTGGGGACAGTGTAATGTTTGGGTAGCACGACATTTGTCATGCACGCATTAGATGGTTTTTCGTACAGTTTGGAACCGATCGCGATCAACCAGCGTGGAAAGACAAACTCTTCGATCTTCGCCATAGCCGGTCGATTTCGAACAGGCCTCGTGAGAACAAAGTGTCACTATTATCCCACAAATTGAAAACGAACAAAAAGTTGTCGACGTGTTACCGAATTAAACGTCCTTTTGCTGCTTCATAAACAGATTCGTCATGCATAATCTAAATTATTTACAATTTATTGTTGACTCCTTTGAAGGCCCGCATCCGGAGTTTATGGACAAGCCATTTCTTCTACATGAATTAATTTTAGTGTGTACACACTGAAGTGAATTATACATAAATTACAAATACATACTTTAAAGGGGCACTTTAAATAGTCGTTATGACACTCGAGGCTAAAAAAACTACCCCTAAAATATTTGCAGCACAGTAGGTATAGTGGATCCATTCTCAGTTGAAAATATTATAAATTCAGCGTCTCTACGAGGTATGTTCATTGTTATACGTATTTACATTATAAAAAGTCACGCTAAACAGCGTTTTCGATTGATAGACTGCACGTGTTCGACTGACATTACAAAAGAATACCGCACCCTGGTTTTTTATATCGTTTTCAACTGAGATGAGAAAAACTATAAAGTTCATCTGAGACATTACGAAGAGATGTTTTTAAAATTATCATTAAGCCCTTAAGTCACATCACAATATTGTTTATTAAATTCAGATTAGGTTTTTATAAGTTTAATAAAAATGCTGTATCAAAAATAAGAACAAAGCCAATTAACAAAAAGTAGTTAATGCCTTAATAAATATATGTAAGTGGTTAATATTTTTACAGCTTTTACGACCGTCAATTTACACGTTACAATTTCACACATGGTAAATTATTCCACTTATAAATTTTTTGCATAAAATACAAACGCGGTAAACTTCCCACTGTTATTCGCGTGTTCCAAATTATGCAGGCGGTTTCATAATAAAATTTACATTAAATTGTTTATCAGATTGAGTTTTACTTTTTCTACAATATCGAAATTGCGTGTTGACCGGAGAAAACGGGTTACCAGTTAGGCGTTAATATCATATCGGTTTTCGAGCTTTAAACGATAAGTATTTGTATTATGTATTAATATAAAAAAGCTCGCTGCATGTTGCATGTGAAACTTGAAAGTTCTACCATGAGGTTATAAAATGCCTAGTACTATCAACTCTTTTCTTCATTAAATTATTAATTCAATAAAATATTGTCTTTGGAAAGAATTTTGATTACGATTTTTTTGGATTTCTGATTAAACAATAAAATAAGCACGTGATAATTCTTTAGATATATTTTGTGTTAAATTGGAAATTAATTTATTGTGTTAAACAATGTACAGAGGGCATCACTTAATTTAACAATTTTTCCCGGTAACGAATTGTTATTGTTCGCTGGCCCGCGATAATAAAATATTCCGTGCATTAATGGAGTTCGCATTGGCTTGTTTGCGCGAGAAATGGAGTAATAATTTTTAATTAGAACCCGATCTCGAAGTCGCCGCAATAATTCAGCAAATTCGCAATTTCTATTCACATTCGCGCGCGTCGCGCGTTCGCGTGCCAGCCGATCATTACGCGGTGGAGACATTAAAATTAATTTTATTGCTGCAGAACCTTTTTGCTTTCAATAAGAAACAATGAGAGAGGCCCATAACTTGTTATCTCATTTATAAATTTCTATGGCTCTCGTAGCTTTGATATGTCGTGACCGCCGATAATTTTCACACTTACCACCGCAAAAAGGACACGGACGGACTCGCGTGCACGGAAAACACTGCGATACGCCCAACATCAACCTCCTTGTGGCGTCTTTATGAAACCTTCACAACCAACGGACAATTTTTACGAAAAAAGAACAAGAAACCCTCCATCGACTCGTTTTTTAATATCTCTAGGAATCTTCGTAGATTAGAAAGGCCCGACAGCTTACGCGTGACGTCATTCATGTACAGAATCCTTTAAGTCCAGTAACCAAGAGATTCACGGAGAAAAAATCTTATGACCGCGGATTCATCTAGAGATAGATATATTGTTCCATAAAGAAATTAGATTTCATCATCTAATATTATTCCATCTTCAGGTCCTTCAGCCCCTTCAGGTCCAGTCGAATGCTGAGAGAACCAATGCCACCTTCCTATTTTAGATGAATGTATAGTTTGTGACCTCATATAACTACCTAATGACTTGGTATATCAAAAAAACTTTTGAAACACATATTTTTGCATTCCAAACACCTGTTTCGATCCTTGTGAGAGTCTTCATCACATGCAAACGTAATTTTACGTCTCCTTTCATTTTACATTTTTTATTTTCTAACTGAACGGTGATTTGTAGGTCAAGTGAGTTATTTTTTATGAGTTTCTCGTAAGCGTTTACAACGAAAGTCCTTAAATTACGATAAATTCTATTTCAGAATTACTTTTCGAAAGCGACAGCCAGAAAAATAAATGAGTGCGAGCAGTGATCAACGAAAGGAACTAATTCGGTGTTCGGGTGGGTGTTTGGCACAGTTCCAGAAACGCCGCAACTCTTGCACGGTCTTTATTTTCATAACAGCCAATTAAATTATAATAGTTGATCGATTTACGATCTTCAACCTCATGTCGCTAGGCACATTTTTCATTGCAGCGAAATAGCTGCTGCTCAGCGCCTGCATAGTGCGCCTGAATAAATCCGTAATTTGCTCTTTGAAGTTGGTACCAATATCGTTAATTTCTGTTATTTCAGAGCAAATTTGTCGTGGCGTGTGGCGTATAGCAGCTCTACTCGTGCTTCAGCACATATGGACTTCGTTTGTCACATAGACTTGGTTCGTTTTGCAAATAAACAAAGCCCAAACTTTTCATTATACATTGAAGATCGATATCGAATGTCTGAATAAAATTACTAACGAAATATCTACCAGTTTTTTTTTATAATATAAGATTTTTCTCTTCAAAAACATTCAACTATTGCTTTTATTTCCATTGGCGGATATCTTTCGGACAGCTTCATGTAATTAAAATTAGGAACTTCAGCAACTGGTTGATGGGTTGATTTAAAACAAATCACATGTAATGCGTACTACGTACTGAGTTAGATGCACAATATTAGCACAAGTAATAGAAAAATATCGATAGTACGTGATGTGCAGTAGTTGTGTATCGATAGGCTGCCGTTCGTCGAATTGTTCCGCGGTCAATATTTACAGAACAGCACGGTGTCAATCGAGCGTAAAGAATTTCACAATCGAATAAAAGACGGCAGTAAACAAATGGACATCGCATAACCTTTACCGGTAAGCAAACTGAATACTAATCAGTCGTGATGTACCGAGGGGGACCTGACCGCTCTTGAACTTGCCGTCGTTGATGTCTGCAAGTTGTCAGCAGGAAGTTAGACAAATTCTGTTGTTAGACAGTGGCGGCTGGAGCACATTATATGCCAAACCCAACTCTTTACGCCAGAAGTATCTAATGTTAATGTCTTAAAAGACCGGAAGACATCATCACCTCCGATGCCTACAGGGTGCTTTATTTTTGGGGAGCCTCTTTTGAGGCGTTAGAGGTCAGGTGACATACACAGGGGAATTCCAAGGATCTATCCACGAATCTAGTAACTGGAAAACTATATGCTGCTAGCATCAGTCAACGGTTATCATAGACGGATGATTTTTAAAGAGGCCATAGAAATTCAAAAACAACCGGAGAAGTTCAACAGGAAGGAGGAGACCCTTAGATTCAACGAGATCGGGAACCCGATCCTCGACGACACCGTCCAACATAACACGAATGACTGAAGCGGGACAAGGCCCGCCCCCTACCCGCTGATATAAATACAACTTGCGCAGGAACAGTCGCCAGTACACATCCAGCCTCGAAGCTTGGAAGCAACTCCAACCGATGACGGCCTTTAGACTCAAATCAGGACATCACCAGTTCTAAGCAGAAGCCTACTACTCTACCACGTTCATTGTTTATGTCTTGATTGTCGCATGACTCTGTCGGTTGGGTTTAGGGGTTAGATATTAGTAATAGTAGTAGATACCCTGAAGCCGCCACTGTCGTTAACTATTCTCATCTCTCTCTTTCTCTCGTATTCTCTTAAGCTGCGTACGTTAAGCTACTAAACACGCGTCTACAACGATTGTACTTATATACACGCGTGATCAGATCAAAGTGATAGTACGGAAGATTAACAAAGAAAAAAGGAAAACTAGTTACTAGAGTATAATTTCCACCATTACCCCCTTTTCGCCACCAAAATTTATCTAACCTATCTATCTAATGCTTAACTAATTTAGATTCAACGTCACGTACATTATAATTTTAATAATTATGTTATCTAATAGATAATTGTTTATCAAGAGTTTAATCACCTATAATTTAGTAATAACTAGTGAGGAGGTTTCTAAAAACATTTCTATTGAAGGGGTGAATTCGTATAAAATTTATAAACTGATTTCCATGCCCATTTAGCTTTATAAGAATCCTTTTAGTGTTGATCTCACTGTATTCTGGAACGAATGTGATAACTAATTAAGTTTAAGGGAACACATACATGTATAGCTGTTGGTCAAATTCTTTTCGCCAGAAGAACAAATTGAAAAGAGTAGTATAAAAACAAAGCATATTATGGCGTGATCAAATAAAATTCTGTACTTTTCACTGCCTTGGCAAGCACTCAAACTACCAAGAATAACGTTCAGAACTAATGGACAAGCAAATGTGGACAATGTTAGGAAATTAATGTTTTGTGGTACAAATTTTTCTGAGAATGTCGTTTGGAAATAACTAAGAAACTAGAGAACAGACAATGGTCACTTTTAAACAATTCTAGAGACAATGTGGAAGAAATTATACGCGGTCTGTTCAAATAAAAAAACCAATGCTTGGTATGAAAAACAAAACTACAAATGAAATTTTGTCTGGAAAAGAATACCGTGGCATCAGACGTTTCGTCTTGTACTACTAAAGATATACTCAGTCTTCTTGGGAGCGACAAAATTCTTTTTTGTATTTGATAAATCTCTGTCGTGTATTTGATTTTTTAATCATAAACCTAAGTATCTGAGTAACAGCGTAGCAAATATACGAATTTCATTCGGTTCTCCGTAGTGTAAACTGGGAGAAATTCAGGTAGGTTTTGAAATTAAAGTGTGTAATTATATTTTGACTTCGGGGGGAAACAAACGAAAACGGTTTACATTTAATTAAATTCCTTTTCGGTTTCATTATTAAAATAACAACAAAAGACAAACACAAGAAATATTAAATTAGTGCCTGCAGCGTGATGTGCAACGTGAGCCTAGCAAATGTTTTCACATTAATTATTTTGGTTTAATTAATTTGCGTATAATAAAGGGATACATAATACATTTGTTGGTACTCATTTAATAAATTAATAATAAATGAAGAACTTAAACTGTCGCTCTAAACAATCACAATTTTGATTCTTATTTTCACAATTAACAAATTTACAATAATCATAGACAAAAAACCAATTATATTTTTTAAATCAAACATTGGATTGCAGCATGGAGGCGGCTCCAAAAATGATCTTGAGGGGAACATAAAAAAATTACAATAAAAAGATTTGTCAGGGGTAGTCATCATTTGCTTTCAAATAAAGAAACTTCTGGGACAAGTCTTGAAAGGGGGAGGGGGACGGAAACAAGACAAGCAATATAATAAAAATTTTGCATATTGATTTGAAAATTTTTTAAAACTCGAAGAAACTGCGAAGCAGAGGCCGTAATTTCGGAAATTCATCATATTTTGATAACGGGTCTGAATGTAATCCAATCCATCAGTCAACAGACTCGTTCGGTCGTTGATGTTAAGTTGAAAAGAATGAAGAAGAAGAACAAGAAGGAGTGCGCTGAAAGACGTGGGATTTTTTGTTCTTGTTGAGCACTTCGCGGTGGTCTCGGTAATTATAGGTTTGAAGGAAACTCGCCGTCCAAGACTAAATCATGAGAGATCGCGTTTAGTAAATGACGGACGGTAACTAGAATCTACTTAGCCAAAGATCCGTAGGCTTTCTGCTTCGTGAACATAAAAAGAACGAAATGGCGCCGTCCAAACTACAGAAATTAAGATTTTAAAATTTTAATGTAAACTGACCGTCATGACAAAGCCAAACCAAAACAAGCCATTAACTATTCTCTTATAAAACGACTTTCTTATTATTTTGAGCAAACATTAAGTTATTCTTCCTCCTATTTCCATTTAATAAAAAAAAGATGTCAACTTTGACGAAAAATTGAAAACTTTCCATGATTATCTAACCGCTGTATAGTTGCAGGACGAAAGCTGTCACCCTAAAGGACTCATAAAAAAAATTGCCATAAGGGCTGCTAGTGACAAAAGATATTTCAGGGAAAATTCGTAAAAATTTCCATTAACTTTTCCGCAGGTAGAATGTTCTTTCGCCATTAGCAGTCCCTTTGCCATTTTTTGTAGGGTAAAATCTTTCATCCTTTTACCGGACAGCGGTTAGAAAATTGAATTTTCTTTACACCTCTAAAATATTATCTCAACCCCTTCGACACCTAACATTTCTTATCATAAGCACGATACTTTCTTATAGATTTATGAGGATGGCAGAAGTCAGAAAATTGTCTCAGTTCACATTTTTTTTTTTTTTTTTGAAAATGGAAATCGAATTTTCACGAGGATTGGGTCAAATTTCCTCTTGTTCTACTCAACTTTCCTGTGTATTTTAGTACTCTTCGAGGCATAAGTTAGAAAAGTGTGGTTAAGTCCATTCGTTCATTCTTCTATGGTTCGCCAATGAGGTGAGAGTTGTGGGACCTTACACCTTACACCCTTCTTAATAACTGGATTATTATGAATAAAGTTGAATTTTGTCTAAAATTTGTTATTTTGTAACCCCATTAAAACGAGTGTAACCAACCCACTTGGTGCATAATGTCATTATTTTACAACCGGCTCGTAAGTGTTTTGAATACGTTATCTAACGAAACCACGTTAGGTAAATATACTTACACAGAGCCGGATTTCGCGCATGCATTGTTTGCGAGCAATTTCATTAGGACGAAGAGTGAGATTTTCTTTCCCGATTACCAGCTGTTGTCACGTACCTACAAATATTACTTTGCCCCAGTTGTTAACAAGAAAGCAAATAAACGCACCACCGCAAAAGCAATATCGATCTGACATTTAGATTCCGGCACAGTTGACACGAAACAATGAGGCAAAAAAAATTAACTTTGAAAAAATAAAGACTGAACTGACCTCAAGGTCCACGGGTGAACATTACATGGGTAACTAACTCCAACAACATTTCTGCAGAGTTAGTCAGTAACGTACTTATTAGTTAGTTAATATGCAATAGCCACTTAATTTAATATGTAGATAATAAAAATGCGTGGCAGGCGTAATCTAATTTATTTAGATCTAATGGAATAAATAGGTCATGAAATTGCATACATTGACCTAATGGGTAATGGGTGGGGTGTCAAAAGCTTCCCATAAACACATATTTTAGTTCATAAATAAAGCCTAGGTGCAAAAGGCAATAATGGCAATCTCAGCGTGTGTCCATTACAAGTCATAATAACAAGCTGCAATTTGCTCTTGTACGCACTCGTAATTCAACTACCAAGTGGCTTTGCATACACACGTAATAACTGTAAACATGGTATGTTATGCAGTGCTAACTTAAACCATTGGAATCGTCGTGCTGGTTCAATAAGATTCAGGTCAAAACCACAACAAAAATGCAAACGTAACCTATTGCAATTCACACATTATGACATCTTCATACTGGTTTTGAGATTTAAAAAATAGGTTACGGTTCAGGATGGGTGTGTTTACATTTACATATCCCTCACCCTTTCCTAACATTTGTGTTTGTAAAAGACTACGAATAAACTTTTACGTTTCCAATCTACAAATATACTGTGTATGTGTAATGGAGTTTCTTGTCTTCTATATCGTAATTGATGATAGTAGACAAAGTCTGTTAAATTTTATCTTGATAACGTCGCCGGTGTAAAATGCGCTGCTTCCAGTTTTACACGCCACCAGTACCACAACACAGTTTAGTCAATTTTTAAACAACACATTGAGCTGGCTTGTGTGGCATCGTTACGACCGATGTCACAGGCGATTATTCATTGCCATCGGTGACAATAATTGACTTCTGTTCCTTAGAATAGCTGTAGATACAGTACAGTACAACTGCAGACAAATGACCACTTGCCTACGCGTGATTTATTTGATTTATTGCCAATGTCAAATTGGCCAAGAACTTAAACAGTTTCCACCACGTATCTAACTAAGTGAGTACTATTATTTCCTGGATATTAGAGGAATCATTTTTCTCAAAATAAGAAAGAAAATTTTTTTAACGTTCCTGAAAGAAATTTCTTAAACGTTGGTATAATTTGATTTGATTTATTTTTTTGCTACCACATTAGGCACGTTCTCCAATCTCCTGCCTATATCTCTCAGGAAAAGTCAGACTTTGTGAGCTTTTGCAAATGGAATAGGTCCCAAAATTTGATACAAATATTTTAAAATCTTACCTTTTCTAGGATGACTGGAAGACCAAGATGATTGATAACTGTTTCTGCAACAAAAAAAAAACGATGAGTATTTTTTCAAAACCAAAATTTTTTTGATTTTGTAAGATCTAAAAATTGAGATATGAATCTCTTCAACAAGTTTGATAAATTTATTTTCAGTTGGTTTATAATTACATTCATTAAAAAAATTAAAAATAACATTTTACTCGTTTTTATAAATTTTTCTTGTGACCTTATTACGATTATTTATTCCAGTTGTTAATTTCAAATTATTCTAAAAATTGCATGCTAACAATGCTTTTATACGGTAAATATCACAAATTCAAATATTCCAGTGCTTTTATGACATTATGGTACCTAAAACCTCACATGTATGAATCACAAAAAATAACAGTTCACAAAAATGTCCTCTAAACGTTATTTTTTAGAGCTTTTGTAATATGCATACGTTATGTACGTCCAAGGTCATTATATTTCTTATAATTGTAATCTCAGTAGAAAAATGTAAAAACATTCAACCGAATGTCTACTTTCCTAGATGGAATTAAAGGCGAAAGATGCAACGATAGCCGCTTTACTGCTGAAAATGTTATCATGGCCTTAATGTGTACCATAAAACGAATTTATGTCTACGACAGTTCGTAAACAATGAAATAAATCGCAAGTTTCATATCAAACTAAGGAAAATATAATCTTTCCAAAGGACATTTACCGACAGTTTAAAGGACCTTTTAATACGAGTAGATTTAGATAAAGTAGCAGTGTCCTTAGAACTTCTACTTCTGCAGAAGAGTTTTGGTGAACCTTTTTAAAATGAGGGTAAATTTTTTTTGATAATCAGCGGCGTCCTTTGAAAGGATGAGGCAGATATTTTTTGGTTTTTAAAATTCTCAACAAATTTCATCAAAAACGTCAAAAAGTGATGTCAATGAGACTATAATTTTTTAAGATGTACAATTTTGTTTGCCATACGGTAGGAGAGGATCCGACCCTCCGAAATTCTAAAATAGGCCATAATTTTCACCCTCACCATGTTATTAGTTAAATTTTGAGCCGATTTTACATAAAAGCGTAAACGAAAGCCGTTTTGCGGTTTGGTTTGTATAATTGAAGCCTAAGAAATGACATTAAATTATTTTTAGCGAACGTACTAAAGGTAATAAATTATCGATACAACGCCCCTCGTTTCCGTCCAACAATTAAAGGCTCCCTTGGCTCAACGGGGTGCCGTTAACGGGTTCATATCACGAAAGATTAATTAAAGCGATATAAATACGTCTAAATTCTTTGCTAAAAATATTACCACTTGTATTGTTTGCATTCCCGTCATAACTTGTGGAGACGGAGTGTCGCGACATCGTTTTTCAGTTCGGAGTCCTTTTGATGTGACCAATTTGATTGGAAGAAAGGGTAGGGTAGATAATTATACAAGGGGAAGGTCGATCAAAGAAAGTAACGAATTCAAAATTCAGGAAACGTATTTCTTTTTATACTTATTATCTAATGTCAGTAGAAAGTTTCATGGAAAAACAAACTTGTTCCCCAAATTTCCCAAAAAAGTTATTTGTCCCGAAAAATTGTATTATTCAGTACAAACCAAAATGTGGCTTTTAGACCGTTAAAGTATTGTTCGAAAGCCAAGGATATAAATAAAAAGGATTTAGCGAAACTTTTTGCGCCAGAAAGAGAATCATTACATTAGTGCAGTAATTGCAATATGTTGCGGTTGTAGTTGTTCGGAATGGCAAAGTTGGAACGGCAGTACGAAGAGAGAGAGAAAGAGGGATGAGAAACGGGACAGAGGTTGGTAGGGACGAATGGGACTTTAAAGTCGCTGGTTCCGGCGCTGCCGGTGGTCGTATTGTATTTCCGGGCGGATCGCGACACTTAATTCCCGACCTTTATGTAATTGTTTCCTCTGTAACGCGATATTAAATGGTTTGCTGCGCCAACTGTGTGCATTATCTTGTCCACTAATCTGGAGATTAGCTCCCGTTGCCGATTTCAGTTAGAAATAATTAGGCCATTAAACAGCCATGCTGCCGGACATCCCGGACCATCGCAAATTATTGTGATGATTATTAAAGCCTGTATTGCCTACATGTTATGGTAAATATTGGACATCCCCAGAGGATGCTCATAAACCCTCGCCTTCATAATTTTGCAAATGTTGACGTTTTTGGCAATAGTCTTACACTCCAAACCCCTTTTTGAAAGAAGTTCAAATCCTTCCACTTCTTCATCAACTTTCTCCTGTTCATGGCTTCAAACTGACTGGGTCCTAACAGGAAGTAACCACTATAAGCCTCCTTCAAATCCTTCCACTTCTTCATCAACTCTCTTCTGCTCATGTCTTTATTTAAACTGACTGGGTCCTTGGCAGGGAGACACCACTATAAGCCTTCTTCAAATCCTTCCATTTCTTCATCAACTTTCTCCTGTTCATGTCTTTAAACTGACTAGATCTTTGACAGGGAGTCACCACTATAAGCCTCCTTCAAATCCTTCCACTTCTTCATCAACTCTCTTCTGTTCATGTCTTGAATCTGACTGGGTTCTTGACAGGGAGTCACCACTATAAGCCTTCTTCAAATCCTTCTATTTCTTCATCAACTTTCTCCTGTTCATGTCTTTAAACTGACTGGATCCTTGACAGGGAGACACCACTATAAGCCTTCTTCAAATCCTTCTATTTCTTCATCAACTTTCTCCTGTTCATGTCTTTAAACTGACTGGATCCTTGACAGGGAGTCACCACTATAAGCCTCCTTCAAATCCTTCCACTTCTTCATCAACTCTCTTCTGTTCATGTCTTGAAACTGACTGGGTCCTTGACAGGGAGTCACTACTACAAGCCTTCTTCAAATCCTTCCACTTCTTCATCAACTCTCTCCTGTTCATGTCTTTAAACTGACTGGATCCTTGACAGGAAGTCATCACTATAAGCCTTCTCCAAATCCTTCCACTTCTTCATCAACTCTCTCCTGTTCATGTCTTCAAACTGACTGGATCCTTGACAGAAAGTCACCACTATAAGCCTTCTTCAAATCCTTCTATTTCTTCATCATCACCTCTCCCCTGTTCATGTCTTTAAACTGATTGGGTCCTTGACAGGGAGTTATCACTATAAGCCTCCTCAACTAAGACAATATTTTTATTTACACAAAACACCCTGTATACACATGACATTACGTAACAAGTTAATTGTAATTGTTTGATGACAATCTCGAACGCTTTACGTCAGTTTTCCTTTGTTACCGAGTGCCGTCTAAAAATATTGACGGACATTGCAAGTGGCCGGAGCTTTAAGAGATTTATATCTCATTAACGCTATCTATTAAGCAGCGTCCGCACACTGAATCAGCACTATTTGTTCTGAGCACGGACGAGAGACGTCATAGAATAAAGAACAAACATTTTACTTGTGCAATTAAAAGGCTGCATAATTAACCCGGTTGCCTCTATTAGTCTGTGCACTGTGTTAAGTGCATCTGAAAGGTTCTTGTCTCGCCAACAGGACGAGCAAAGTAATCCACGGTAAATATGTAACTGGGCTCTTCACGGTAAGAACGGCGTCTTTGTGAATTTAAAAAAAATAGAGGCTCTCAAAAATCACAACACACAAATGAGTCTATTACCGCCATCAGTTACTTTAAGTTAGGTTAACTTGGATAGAGACGTGCTGCTAATATAAAATGACGGAAATTTGAACAACAGCTTCATGTGGGTAATAGGGCGTGATTTTACTCTACGAGTCGATTCATGAGTCGGTAATAATCACAGCAACTCATTCGGTATCTCATAGAATATCTTAGTACTTTCGGAGCACATAAATTTTAATTCTCTTATAACTTTGAGAGTGTTCTGCAAATGCTACTGTTTTAAATTTATCGGTCTCTTTATGAAGTTGTAAACACTACAAAACACTTTTTTTAGCGTTCTCGGTAGTCCATAAATCTTGTGGATAATAATGATCGTTAGAACAGACTGACGAGCGAGTTTAGGGAACGAGATACTTAAATTAGAATTATATGGGGGAAAGTATAAATATAAGGGACGTGGTAGGTAGTTACTATTGATAGAAGTTCTAGTCGACGACGGAGCTCTGTGACAGCTGATTTGTTAAAGGAATTTAAGTCTGAACAGGTGCGTTTTTATTGCATCGAAACGTCGGCCGACACGACGCCGCGGTCGAGTCACCGTCAATTTTACAAACCTTTGTTTATTCTGCGGCTGTTACGACGACGTACACTGTAATCAAACCCCCTTATGATTATAGTTCGCGAGCAGGCGTTGAGTCGACTGAAAATATCGTTAGAACACAAACAAGATAAAAAGATTACGGAGCCGAGCAGGTCGACCAATACGTCTCTTCTGTTCTCTTTTTCGTCGACTAAACAGGTCGAATTATAAATAACCAAGTGCCTTCCTTCCAAGAAACTAAAATTACTAATAAATGGCCCTATGGGCATTAGACCATCTTCTTCTTCTTCTTCTTATTAGACAACAATCTGACTGTTATTACAAAGACGATTAGTAGTGGATGACATTAAAGGATGATTTGGTTGGGAAAGGGTGAGGGATATGTAAATGTAAACACACCCATCCTGAACCGTAACCTATTGCAATACACACGGAAATATTACGACAGTTAATTGTATTTTATGACATCTTCATACTAGTTTTGAGCTTCATGTTGCAAGTAAGACGGAGACTTAATTTATAGTTGATAATTAACGACGTGAGGGTAAATATGAAGAAGTATCGACCCACGTAAGTCCCCGGTGTTCTCACTTAACAAAGAAGACATCGTTTTATGAATGGTTGAGGAACGGACATTAACGCTTCGCAACCGCGAACAAATGTTTGTGGAACCGGCACCGCGTGCTGTTATAATACGTAACATGCTTTATGACGTTCCCGAAGCAAGAACCAATATATTTCGGCAATTTAAATAAGTTTGACGTCCAATTTACTTTGGTTCGATTAGTTGTCTGTGGCGGCCGATCGGACAAATTTATAAATTTATTGTTCGCTCGAAATGAAACGACGAGTTTAAAATATTGCCCTCAAGGAGCACGGGAGCAAAAAGAACATAAAACTGAAACCTCGTAAAAAAATCTGGCCGCCAGGCCGCTAATTTATCGTGTATTGAAACAGCATGCTTCCAAAATAATTTTTTCGACGACAATGGAAGGAATGGAGGCCCATGACGTGATACGTAGGCGTACAGTAGTGGGACGTAGTGTGTGAACTACCCACTTCTGCTTATGACTCCATACAAAAACGTGGTTTTTTTTTGTGGTCAAAACACTCAAAAAAATTTCGAAAAATATTTAACAAGCCAATGTGCAAAACTCTCATACACCTGACGATTTCAATTTGTATCTCGGTTAGGTACGCAAATAAAATTCGAACATAAATGTACCTAGATACATATATACATTTTTTTTTATATGTCACGTTTGTGCCGGTGTGCTGCGATTTTTAATGCTCCTAGAACGTGAAGGTCGCGTTGACATATCCACTGGTCATCTTTGTGGAGTTCCACGAAGTCGAGTTTTGTTTTTGCGGTTATCTTCAAAAGGAATACTGATTACAACGAGCAGCGAATGTTCTGCGGCTAAATCGCCGTGCCCTGTTCTTGGCATCGCACTTTCTATTGTTATATTTTACACGACTTGCATGTAAATTTGCCGCTAACATCCTTCCGAGTAACGATTACCATTTTTGGTTCACGAAAAGTAACAACAACGCTAAAATTCTGCTCCTTATTTAGTACACATAATAATATGTTGCAAAATGTAAATTAATGTAACAGGTTTCGTAAAATTTGCAACAAAACAAAACTGCATCATAACCCAATAAATTTTCGGTAATTTATTATGATTACGACGTCGAGCTTCTAAAAGTTCCAAAATTTATTATTTTTAAATTACATAAGGAACGATTGAATGTGTAAATATGCGTTGTAGGTTAGGGTAGAGGTTGAGTATGTGTACCTCGTATCTCGTACGTTAGACGTCCCACAAGTCGTAGGTGCCACGTTTATAACTATGTATATAGACTTTTAGATAACATTTTAGACATTATTGATGATGGTAATCCAGTTAAATAAAATCATTTTAGATGATGGTCGTGGAAGTAAATAGATTAGTTAATTATTTCCTGTAAAACACACCTAAAGTATACATTAGTAGGTAGCAGAGTGCAAATAAAGTGGATGTCGCGTTGTAAATCAACACGATCTCGAAAAAATACGAACCGAGAATAAAATTCTTTGTCAACAAAGATTCTAATCGTTTGAATTTATGACTCGCGTCACGTGAAGTAAACACTAATGAAATTCTATCCCTGCGTTTATCTGAAATATTAATTATGCTGAACCAAAAGTCGCCTGACGTGCCACGTTTAAAAACGATTGTTGTCAAATAGAGACAATAATCATCACATTTGAATATTATACCCACACGTATCCTATTTGAATCTCTACTGTTTCTGTGATTGTAAATGCAACGAATGTTTCCAATTTTTCTTTTCTAATAACACGCGTGTAATAAATAAATTGATTACATAACATATTGTTTATTAATTCAACATTTTCTTCTTCATATGCCTGAAGAACAGTCAAAAAAATGTTAATTCTTTTCCTGCCTTCCTACAATTGTCGATTTATTTTAACTGATATAAATGGATTCAAAAGATTCTACATAGAGACAACCAAATTTGAAATAAAAAATTGGTCAAAAGCACTAGGGTTCCGTGTATGTTTCGTGTTTGCATTTATCAATGGAACCCTAAAAAGATATACTTAATAAAGCTCTAAGCAACTGTAAATATTTTTTAGGGTCACTAAAACTTTCTTCATCGCCTTTTTGTTTTCATATTTGTACATTGGCGTAGTTGCGTGTTTTCCTGGGGTGGGCAGTTAACCAGTTAACGAAAGGTTTCAATTATGATAACCTTTTTGTTTTTTAATGGCAAGCAAGAAAACAACTAGGGTAAGTAATGGATTTTGCAGGGTGGGCAGAAACCACCCCTATCTTCTCTAACTACGTTAAAAGAAAAAATATTATTTGTGGGTGTTATTGGGGACTTCTTAAATAATCTTTTAATAGAAACACTGACTTTAGTGACTAATAAACTACATATATAAATATAAAAATATTTAAAATAAAAGTTTGATACAACTCGTGAGTGCAAATCTATCGTTAGTTCGTACGACTCGCTCAGTTAATTGATTGTACTAAATTCTCAAACAAGCTTAAAACAATTTTAGAGTAAACTAACTTTCGAAACGATTTTCCCGACTGGTATTGAGTCGCAGCCGGGAAATCGGTTTACTTGTTTGCGGAAAACTGTTTTCCCTGGGCGACAACTGGATTTTTTCAGAAATTGTAACGAAGTTTCTACCCGAATAAACCGCAAATTGAAACTTACGAGTCGCAACACAACCAACAAAAATTTAGAACCATTAATTCGAAAAACAGCAATCCCATCCCCGAAGTGCAATTGTGTTCTGAAAATATGCAGTATTTATTGAACTCAAATACTAACTCTTTTGCAAAAAAAAATTCACACTATGCATTAAGGTCATAAAAGCAAAAAAATATTTAGTTCATCTCTTAGTTCCAATGAAAACTTGCAGAACTCTAAAACATCAAAATTTTAATTTTTAGACATATTCTGCTACTGGTGGTCTATTTTGAAAACAGCAATTCGTAAGAAATATAACAAGCACTGTATAAAAAAAGGACTAAAAAACATAGCATTTCTTGGCTAGATTCGCGAGATCGTTCTTTAACAGCTTGTCTACATCGTTAATCTTTTTTATAGCTTGAAAAGACACAAAAGAACAGAGACAAACTGTTGACATGCTCCATTTACTTATGTTTAAAGACGACAAAACGTTGAAGAAATTTTTCGCTATAAAAACTCCCTTTATTCGATTTATATACACACATAGTTAGGCTCATTGGACATCATCTGTCAGTCTATCAAATAATTTCTCATCACGGCAAATTAACTCGTTTGATACTACACTAAGTTTTCGAAAATTACCTATTGATGCCTATCTTTAAACAAATTATTTCTGCGTTACTTAATTTTCTCGAAGACAAAGGTCCTTTGTCATTTACTTCGTTTTTCGTTAGACGAACGTTCCGCACAATGTGGAGGAAAGAGAAAAAGAAAATAACGAACGTGATGTTAAGACATATTTACAGCTTACTGGAGCGTATATACAAAATAGCTGCCTAATGAATTAATTACCCGTTAAAAAAGAATAAACGAGAATAATTATTCATTGGTTCTAACAAAGGTAAATTCCACGCCATCAATAATAAACAACCGATCCCCTATTAAAGCATATTTTATCAGATAGCTGTTTAGGTGATCATTAAGTTTCTAAGAACGTCTAGAATTTAATGTTGGGTTACGAAAACGGAGGAACAATTTCAGATACCTACAAATAATTCACTCTTTGCTGTAAATATTGCAGATACGATAAATTCTATTGAAATTTTATTGACTTTAACATCATTAAGAACCAACTGTAAAGCAGTTAATACCAGGAGCTTTTACAATAATCTGCAGCAAAAAATCAGCGCATTAAATCTTATTCTGTAAGAGTCACACGGCTACGTCGCAGCTGTAAGCGCGCGCCCCTCGACGCTAGCGGCCAAGTTGTGGCAATCAAACCTTGGTGTACTCCGCGCACTTGGCTGACAATGCAAGGGACGCGAGCGCGACCTAAAAACCTCGGCGCACTAATGGCCAAGTCGGGGCGATGAGGACGTAGCACGAGAATCCAAAACGGCTAATCCAGCGTTAAGTAACTTCTGATACGAGTAGTCAGTCAGTGCATAATTTGCAGGGCCGCTATGCAAGCTGTTGTCTGATGTAACGCAACTGAATGGTCGCGTTAACAATTGGCCGCCTGCGTGTCGCCACGGATCTCGTTAGCCATCGCGACTTATTGGCCGTCGTTGACACTGGCAGTCATTTGGTCGCCGCATCCTGGGCGCGCAACTTGGACGCTAGAGCTCAGGGACATTGTATAGCGCGCACTTGACGGCCAAGTTGCAGCGCGACCAACCAGTTGCATTGCATCCAATGGATAAGCACGCACTACTGCTCGATTAGACAGCGGCCAGTACAGCGGTCCTGCAAACATGACAAATGCTTGCTCGACATTCACTTCACCACCGCAATGAATGACTGCCTGTATTAAAATTTATTCGTGGTACGACCTGGCCGCTAGTGCACGGAGGCTTTTAATGAAAGAACGTAAAAACTTTTACTAGTTAATTAAATATTTTGTATGCTTGTGTTTTATTTAGAAAATAAAGTTTTCATGGACAAACTGCTCTCTCTATAATTCCTCTGTATGTTTCAATTTATTCAAACGTTTATATAATAGTTTTGGCCTTGAACTTGTCGTGGAATTAACACTTACCTTGGTACTTTTCATTACTTATCGAACGCAAATTGATGGTACCCTCTCACACACAGCATCCTTAAGACACATGTGCGTGCATATTGTATAGCTGCCAACACAGCTAATGCAGTAGCAGTTTGTTAAGTGGTCTTCGAGCTCCACCCCCTTAGATTATGCGATAACAATATCTTAATTACATCTTTCGATGTGCGCTCGGATCAAAAATTCAACTTTTATGCCGTGCCATGCGACTTTTTATGAACGTCTTAATGGCGGTGCATGACACTAACAATTACGCGTGACCTGGAACTTGGAACACTTTGATGTGGTTCATGTGGGACGGACGGGACTGAGTACGTAAAGCACATAACGACTCTTAAAACGCTAAATCGTATAATTTAACGTTCCAAATTGGACCAGGCCATAGAAATTTTATAACGTACACAATAACTTTGCTTATTTGTAGGTACGACATAATAATTTCCTTTTAGGATACTCTATGGGTAATTTCATTACGTTATAAGATCCTTTACTCCTGCCTCCGTAAACTTTTAATAATTTCTAAATACTTTCACAACCATCAACGAAAGCGCTTTTACTGTAAAATTTGTTATCTTAATTTGGTCCTGAGAGCCGGATTTATACATGAATTGCGTCACAAAATGTACGTGTTTTTATCAAACAAATCTAGATTGGAAACTGAATCTGAGGTGAATATATTATTTTTAGTATCGCAACATTTAATAAGTGTGTAACAATTTGTTCAATATAAATGTCCTGTGATATTTTTGTACTTATGTTACTTTTGATTTCATTTTAGTATTGGCTTTTATGTCTGCTCCATAAAACGGGCAAAGTATCGGCCGTGGAAATATAAATAATAAATGAAACTTTAAAGAACTGCAAGCTTATTACGCCCCTGTACCGAGACTTTTATTCGTCACTGAAGGATTTTATTGCGGTATGAAATCGGCAACCAATTTTTTTTATAGTGCCGACATTACATCTAAAACAGTTCGACCAAAAACATAAAATCTTAATACAACTTGTTCATTGCAAAACTAGGAGTAACGACCCTATAAACCTTTTATGGTTGTAGGAAGGAACCCATCATGGACCCACGGACGGGACGGCGCCGTTATTCAACTATAGGGTGGCCAAATTTAATCATTTATAAAGGGTAGTGTTTGATAACACTTTAAACTAGTTTACATTAAAAATCACTGAGATTGTTAGTGATAAAAATTTTTTTTTATATCTATGGTGAATCATAGTTTCAATACATGCCGTTCACCCTGTACATAATTGTTTTTCTGTAATAAAATGGGGGTATAAACGTTATATGCAGTGGACAAGTATTCGCCTACGACCTCCTATCTTTATGATATCAGTAATCCTTAAAATGGAACAATAGCTGTCTTGTCTTGAAGGTTTAAAGTCAACTTTATTACCTCGACGAGACTGCTATTACCCACTGGCTAGGATGTGTACATCATTTAAATGAAAAAAAAAATAGTAACTAACATATGCAGCTTACATAATGTCCTAAAAATTAAGAAGTCTACAAATGATTATTTTTAAACAATTAAAGGTAAATAATGGTGCAAATAGATGCCACATTTTAAAATAAAAAATCACATCTGTTGAAGTGAACAAAAATTTAGATCTCAATATTTCACGTAACCAATATTTTTCCCCAATTGACTATTTATGTAGCTTCACAAAATACGTACATTGTTATAAATTTCCTACCCGCCTGGTATTTGGTTTGGTGGTAGTTACTAAAATAATTACATGTAGATATCTAAATTAATATATTTGCTTGTTAATTATTCTGCAAAATGCTTTAACATTAATGATTAAAAAAATTTTCGTCCTGACATCACTACAAAGACACTTTATAAATTCTATATGTACGTACTAGGTACCTATTGATGATCAAACTGAAAAGTGTAAGTCTTCGTAAAGTTAATTTTTTTTTGGTTTTATTTCTTGCCCTCAATTTAATATTAACTATTAATCGGACCAGTAATTTAGTAATAAATTGAACGCATTTAAATTTTAAAACGGTAATGTATGCGATTTATACAAAACCAACCGTATTCTCATACAATATTCAACAACTCTGACATACGGTATTGATTACATCAATCAAATATTAACATTTATAATGTAAGTTAGGACTTAATGGCGCCTGAATTTTGAAAGTGGTACAACCTATTATAAGGAATACTTACATATTTAAGACGTAAGGCATTTTTTTACTCTGTTAAACCGTTTTAATTTGTTTTTTTTTTTTGTAAAGTTAAAGAAAATCACTAATGATTTGTAGGTTATGATTTTGAGAGGTCTTTACCACTTGACTCTGGTTTTC
Source organism: Agrilus cyanescens (assembly GCA_947389935.1). Taxonomy (NCBI): domain Eukaryota; kingdom Metazoa; phylum Arthropoda; class Insecta; order Coleoptera; family Buprestidae; genus Agrilus; species Agrilus cyanescens. Next base: position 26,024,259 of record OX376710.1, on the reverse strand, counting down.
ATCGCGGCAACAAGTTTTATTTGTCCTTCAGATGTTTATGTTTGGTGACGTCAGTCTTGTCGAGAGTTGCTTATATTTCTTGGCTCTTAGCGGTTGTTCTCGAAACAACCCAACCAGAAAGATCAGATTCAATTCCAGTTTTCTTTACAAGGCCCTTTGAACATTTTTTGCATTTTGATTTTAAGCAATTTTGATTTCAGAATGATGATGATGATATCTTCGCGTGGAGAAACTGTGTAGTTTGAAGAGAGCAAACCACTCTGTGTTATTGCATACAGGGTTCAAAATTTTAAAATTCAAAAGGACTGAGATGGTTTTTTTTTGAAAGTATGTAAGACCCGGGTTCATTTCATTACAAACGGTTTTATAGATTACACATAGATTTTTTTTTACCATAAGATTAACATACACACCTTGAATATTTTATTAGAAGTGATCGGTAGATGGCGATCTTTATGCATCAAACATTCGATTTGTTCTTCGTTGGCGGTTAAATTATGGGAATATCATGCGAAATGAGCGTATGTGGGAAATTTCGCGACGGCAGCGACGATTCCTAACATCAGCGGAGGGCACCATAAATTCGGAATTGGAATGAATTAAGTATACGAACCTTAACATGAGCCAAGTTCGCAGAAGACGGAATGTAATAAGGTAATTTGTATGACCCGAGAGACCAGTCCGCCAAAGTTTAAATACGCCGGAATATCCGAAGTTTGCTCATTTATTCAAATTGCTGACCGTACACATTGAAACTCAATAAAGACAAGCTAGACATGCATGCATGTCTTGCACTCCTGATCCTTCGGCTACATTATATAACGATATATGTCCCAAGACTCTTCCCCTCACTCTTTTTCTGCAAGTCGTTTGATTTTAAAAAGTGCATATTTCAACCCGGTGAAAGGCTTATACGAAAAACATCACCTTTACTTTGCACTGTTGACTCAACGTCGCGTGCAAAGCCCGACTTTTTTGACGTAATTTACAATATTACCGTGTCGTTACAAACCTTCTTTAACATGATACTGCACTCAATTTTAAATTACAGCGTGGCACAACTTAAAAACGGTAATAGCGATTAAATTTTCATTTTATTCGAAAAAATGCAAATTATTTTGCTCGCAAATGCAGCCAAAAAAAGACAAAAACTTCACGAAAAAGATGTTGCCATGAGATACGTCGACATTATTCTACCCAAAGTTAGCTGCATAAGTGGACTACTAAATTTCCAATATTATGATATTAAAAGTCAGCAAGAGAAGAACACGAGATGTTTATGAGCTGCCCTGTAGGTATATTATAATTTTAATTTTAATCTATTATTTCGAAAATAGGTCAAAATGTTCTACTTTTAGTTGGATGTGTAAATTTCAACAGTTCTTCACAAAATAGAAAAACATCCTCAAAATTTAGTGGCATTCTCAAAAGAAAACGATAGATATCGTCTTTTATTTTCGAATTATAAACAAAAGTAGAAAATTTAAAATTTCGTCAACACACAAAAATTTCATTCAATGATTCATTTAAAAAGTCAATTTTTAAATCCACATTGTCTTTATGTAAAAGTAAACAATGAGGCATTGATATATGTATCAAAGAAGGAATGAGACAGAGAGTAAAAGGAAATGGACGCCCCTGAAAGGTGATTCAGTAGTAACAACAGGCAATTTGTTTTCCGTTCAACGAGTCTGTATTTTTTAATGGCTCATTTGCATAAACAGATTGATCGATACGTAGCGAAAGATCTCAGTCAGCCATCGACCTAATGGCTTTTGGTCTGCCTTTGTTTCAAGACGAGAAATCGGTAACAAAGTGATTCCCCCAAGCCCACATTTCTCATTACAGTGGCGTAGAAACAATACGATAAATATCAATAGAATAAAATTTGATGGAGTTAGAGGTAAACAGGAGTAGCAGAGGGGTGCTCCTATTCCTTATTCACTTCCATGGTGCCCTTTCTTCTTCTCCTACCCTACCTATTATTAGTTCTATTCACGTAAAAATCCACGACTTCTGATTCCATTTTTACATCCCCAATTTTGATACCGGTTCCAACCCTATGTTAGTATTTCCAGTGCAAGTTAATACTTCCATATTATTTTCATTAATTAATTATTATTAATTAGATCTGTACCGTCATTATTGAAATCATTTCGTCATTTCTACTGAATGTTTTCTGTTACCTATTAAAAAAATCCCATTCGGTTGAAAATTCCAACACGTAAATGTACCACACTTACTGTTACCATGTTCAAATATAAATTTACCGGATAATTTCACAGTACACGATTGGCTTTGCCCATGTGTAATTTGCTATGGTCGTTGTTTGACCGTTTGGTTATTTCATCGTTACGATTCATTTAATAAACATATTCCTTACGGCATAAACTGCGGGGCTAAGACAATACGACAATTTGCAATTTCACGTACAAATGTACAGGGCGTTCCATTTAACCCTGCTTTGATTTGGTATTTGGACACTTCTTGAGAATTGAAAATTTAAAAGAATTTTGCTTCTGTTTCCTATACCTAGCACTAAATTCTATTAATTATCGAAAACCTTCACATCGATCACAATTTCTTAATAAAAAGAACATTGATTGGTACTTGCTCCTATTTCCTGTTTTGGTGTAATTGTGAGTTAATTAAACGTTTCTCTATTTCCGCATTGCTTTGTACAATAGGTAAGCGCAATGACATGCAACGAGTGAAGGAAATCACAGTCTAATCAATCAAATGCAGGTGGGTGTGTATTATAGACCAGAAATCCTTAATTCGAACTCTTGTGTTATACAGGTGTGTAAATTTGCGAACAAATACAGCATTTATTGACAGGAAACGTCACAGGGCACGGTAGATACAACTAATTATCCTAATAGAAACGTACAGAAACTAAATAGATACACTGGCTGTGCAGAAGTTGCGTTTAATATGTTAATTTTCTACCAGACAAGATCCCTACGATCTACAATGAACGCTCCATTCATCCAAAGTTTCCAATCGCAAACTCAATACCTAATATGCACAGTGGTACGAAACTGTAAATAAAATCGGTCAAATCGGAGTGACTACTGAAGATGTATGATGCAGGTGCAAAACGTAAACGATAAGGTACGGTAGAATTATATTACAGTTCACAAAAAGCTAGGGATATTAGACGTTTTAGATAGAAGAGGTATACTGTATCCATTCTCAGTAGAAAATATTATGAATTCAGCGCCTCTAATACACAACACAGCGTCTCGATAATTATCTCGACTTGTATATGAGCGTAGTCGACCAGATGTACAATTGCGTGGTTGCGAGTGCTCGGTAAAAAGAATAAAGCCGATGATTGACATAACCAACTCTACACAGATGTGTAGACGTTCGACAATCTGATCTGAGCCTATGGACGGCACGTGTTCGACTCACATTACAAAGAAATGCCTCACCCTTGTTCTTTATATAGTTTTCAATTGAGATTAGAAAAACTATACCTATAAACATACGTGTTCATAGTACCACATTTTTGACCGCAAGACAAAATTGTGCCTCCCAATTTTTATATTTTCTGCTCTTATTTGGTGTTTCGTTCTACTGTGCATCGTTGCCTTGATCTTGATGATTTATTGTTGTCGCGAAGCGAGAGTATGGGCTCACACACACCCGTCCTTGCGTCTTGACGCGACCGACGCCGACCGCGTCGGAAATTTATGCAGTCAAAATGCGCCAAGCATCACGCCAGACGCCCGCCGTGCTACTTGTACAACGACTGCATACACATGCTAATGGCTGGCTGAATGCACCCATAACTTGACGAAAAAAAATTGCAAAACAATAGACGGTAAGTACGTACTGCAACAACAGATGCAAAAAGCACACGAGCACTAGAGCTTTCCGTTCTTATTGATATACGGGATGGCAAAAATTAAATCCGACCAATAGGGCTTTGCTTTGCCAGTAATAAAAATCTGCGAAAATTTTCTCCTCAAAAGAGTTTCATAAATGGACTACTTGTATTGACGTCCCGCGAAAGCTGTTGGGCCTTGAATTCTCGATGGTAACGTTCTTTATTGTAGGACTCATTGATCAAATATAACTTCATTTAATACTTTCTATATTGTTGCTATTATTTGTTATCCATATTTCCGATTAGACCTCGTATTGGTAAAAGCCTTTGTCCTTATTATTATTCCATCTCCAAAAATATTCGCATGAGTAATGCATTGTCGTGATGCATTTATAAAACGTATACAATATGGAAATTTGTTCTGTGGGTACCGATTTCGAAAAAGTACCACCACGATTTGTATGTGAGAAAGATCATAATATTGTGAGGTCATGTTGTGTGAAGGAATCTAATCGTTATTTTGATAACAATAAACCGCACGTAGAAGGTACACATTATACAACGTTTCGAATATTATCGTGGTCAGCTGACGGACAAGGAAAGCTTTATTCCTAAATCAGTAATCACGTACGTGGGTATCTATCTACTCAATTGAATCACTATTGAAAAAAAAAATACATGGCACGTTTTATGTCGTTGTAGAATCAGTGGCGTCTCAAGAATTGACATCATTCGTTTCCATTTATGTAGTGGGGATTTTGCAACTAGATGCAACCAAACTGTTTAGTTGCTAACGGTTGCAGCTGCATATTATGAGCGCACTCCCACATGAGCGTCAACTACAAGTTGCAAGTGAACACAGAGCCGAAGCGACCAAAGAAGAAGAAATAAATGGACTTTGACTTTCTATGGATTGGTGCCTCTGTGTGTGTCAGCTGCCACTGAATACCACACGTAAAAACCGACTGCTGTGTTGTGGTTCATTATTTTCTCAAAATTGAGCAGTACGCAGCTTGTAATTACTAACGACATTTTCATGTTAGTACGTAGGTATGTACATAAATATACGTGTCCACACTTTTTGAATGTGTAAACAGTTTTAATATTGAATTCAATTTATCAAAGACGAGATGTGCATTAACAATTAGTATATACAGTGTACTTATAAACATGTGTAAATGCAGTGGGTTACAACTTTTATTGTGCAATAAATCTTTTACGTTCCCGGATCAATACGACTATCAATACGGCCATAAAAAGCGATGAATATTTTGAAATTCGAAAAAGGCGACGACGTCTACATAAAGCATCAAAATTATGGACTTACTACATTAGCAGCTTTACATTTCAATTTATGATTGAAGAAACTGTAGAGCATTCATTCCAATAGACTTAAAATTTAAAGCATCACGCATCGAATTCTTGGACATGTCTTGAATAAGTAATTAGTAATATTTTTTTGAAAATAAGGGTGTCATTTTTCCAAAGTAACTCCTAAAAGGATTTGCGCAAGGTTGAGAAGCTTTAGACTTTAGAAGACATATTCTACACGTAAAGCCAAGGAGTGAAAAGTCCCATTTCAGCCTGAACCAGTTGTGATTGCCTAGAGTGCATCAACCCTTCAACCAATTGACGTTGGTTTTAGTCCAAACCAGTTGCAAATGCCTAACCTGACTCTAAACTGGTTGTAAATGCCTAGACTGAACCTAGGATTGGTCAATTAACCTTGGTTTCAGTTTGAACCAGCTGCAAATGCCTATACCGAACTAATCCTTGGCCACTTAACACTGGTTTCGGTTTAAGCCAATTCTAGATGCCTAGGCTGAAAAAATCCTCAGTCAATTAACCTTGGTTTCAGTTTGGGCCAGCTGCAAATGCCTATACCGGACCAATCTACGGCCAGTTGACACTGGTTTCGTTCTCAGTCAATTCTAGCGTCTACCAAGTTTAACTGACTGAGGATTTTTTTCAGCCTGAGCGTCTAGAATTGGCATTGACAGAAACCAGTGTTAACTGGTCAAGGATTAGTTCAGTTGAAACCGATTCTAGATACCTAGGCTGAAAAAATCCTCAGTCAGTGGATTTTAATCTGAGCCTACACTGTACCAAGCATTGGTCACTTAAACTTGGATTCAGTTTAGACCAGCTGCAGATGCTTAGACCGAACCAATCTTTGATCAGTAAACACTGGTTTAGATCTAAGCCAATTCCAAATGTCTAGGCTGAACCAATTCTTGATCAGTTAACCTTGGTTATAGTTTGAACCGGTTTTGAATGCCTACACTAAAGTGGCGCAGGCTTGGCCCAGATTTGGTCCATTAGTTTAATCGTACCCGGGCAGAGGGTGAAACATCCAGGGGGTTAAGTGTCCTGTGACACTGAAAACTCTGACGATTTAACTTTTTCTTATTTATGATTGAAATAATGATTTATATTATATTATGTTCGCTTATGTCGTATTTGTTAACAAAATTGTTTAAAACCGTTATGTACAGACCATTCTGCCGCAGCACCGTAAGTATTTGGAAACGCCATTACGTTACACAATTTAAAATATTCCTATTAAAATACCCTTTGATGTAAACAATTAAATCCCCCCGTTTAATTACGGCAGTCTATTAGCGGTCTATGATAAAAATTATGTTAATACAAAAGGCAAAACGAAAGGCTGTCGCGCGGCGCTGCGTTCTCCGCAGGAGTCCGTGTTTGAGATCGACATATCTATGAAGCTCGATTACCGAAAGCGGGTCCGAATATTAATTAGACCTTTAATGACCGTTTCGTTTTTCATGCCAACAGCTTTCCAACTTCATTTACACAACATTTTTCTCTGTTCGGCCTGAGTTATTGCAGCTTTCGGGAACCGCTTGTTTTTATATTTTCGACGCAGCGGGTAGTACCCAAAGATGCTTACCTAACCTACGTGTATAACCTACGTAGTCTTCTCAAGACTCTTCTTTTTTCTCATCCGAAGATCACGCACGAAATTGCAACTTGATCATCATCGTTGAACCCTCAAAAACCAACTTTCTTTTTCTCAGAAAGTCAGTCTCGAGTCCAAAATGGGTACCTAATACTGTGTTCCTGATCTTTACCATACGTATAATATAATAGATTTCTAAACGGTTTAAAGAATAAAAAGTCAAAACATATTATGTATTTTAGTGCGTCAATTTTTTTTTAAAATACGAGGTCCAATAATAATAAGAAATTATATATGCCAAAATTATTAAACGGCTATAACGACGGTCAACAGGTGGCAAATTTTCTAAATTTGATTTTTATTGTCAACATCGACATTATGTAAATTTAACTGTCGTTAAAATTTCGTTTTGAATAATTTCGCACAAGTTTCGATCACCCACTAGGTGTTAGTAAGTGGCCATTTGCATTGAATTAACATATTCAAACTTTTTATGAGGAATGTGTTTGGTACAGGCCAACGATTATTGTGAATTTATATATACATTATTCTTCCGTAATTGACATATCTGTTTGGACAATGAAAAAACGTTTAGCGCTAAAAAATTGATTTGGAATTTATGAAAATTCATTTATCGATAACCAAAGGACAAAGAACTTTTGTGGTCACAATTTCATGACATTTATTGCAAGTTCCTGTTGATGCATGTAAAATATTTTAGCTCTCTTTCTACTGATTTTGTGAATGCAACGGAAACGGGGAACATGAAATGGGAAAAGTAGACGCTATTCAATTTTGTGCTTGAAAAACAAGGAAAGGAAAAACCTATTTTTTAATTTTCCCTCTAAATAAATACATCAACATACTTTCCAATTTACATCTACATTAATTATTTACTTTTACTTTTCTCAAAGTGCTTTTGGCAGGTCTTTTGCTTTGTGCATCTCCACGCCACTCCATGGAGTTTATTTGAACACATAAAGTAACACGACGACGATTCAGGTTTACTCGCAACTTCTAATAAACTGTTTCGTCTTTTCCTGTGCAATTTAAATATTTAAAGGGCCTCTGAATTAATAAAAACACCAGAATCGTGTAGCTGACTGCAACAGCAGCTAAATCTCCAAGCGACCCTACTAAGAAAACACACCGAATGTCTTGTCTGAATAAATATCTGAAGCTAAGTAGATGGGTGACTTGATGTGTTAGGTTTCTTAAGCAAATTTTGGGAAATTGAAATCAATCAATTTATTTTTTTATCAATGTGAAATACTAAGATTTACCAACTCTGAATGATAAAAGTCTGAACAGTTCTGTGACTACCGTCCATTACAAACTTTTACCATCACTTACTTGTCAAATCGTAAGATTTCTGGCTTTTACTGTAACACCTACTGTATAACCTTTACCTGCAAGAAACAAGGCCCGGCATCTTACGCGTGACGTCATTTATAGTGGTCGATATTCGGAACCGGAACTTTTTTTGATTGCAATTCTTGTAGATGCCGAAGACATTTTAAGCACTTTTTGTAGAGAATTTTCTACAAAAAATAAGTTGAGGGCGGCACCCCTGTATATGTCGTGGTAAATAGTCTTAAAAAATTGTATTATAAATCCCTTGACCATACGGTTAAGTTAGGGTTCCTCACAATCCACATGTTGTGACGTTGTTGGAAACCATTTATACAATTTTTTTTCCCTTATACATTGTTAGTTTTTAAAGATTCTTTTTATACCGACGAACTCGGTAATATTAGCATTTGGAACTCATCTGATTTACTTAATTTTAAATAAAAAATGCTGGCGTCGTTGGGCCACACAAAAAGATTTTACTTTGTCAAATATTTAGCCGCTTAGCAGGTGTTCGTCCCACTAGGTGAAAATTAGTCGTTAATATGGGCAAAACGAAGCAAGTTTAATTTCAGGAAACAATAGAATGTCCCGACATTGGGGAAACAGTTATTTAAATTCAGTGTTTGTAGCGAAAAAAAGTTGCTTACAAGCCAACAAATACAATTTGAAGTTTGAATAACCCCATCAAGAAGATGAACAAAGACTACAGAACGAACAAAGACTTTCTTCGTTTATGTCCCCATTTTAAATGTAAAGACGTGGAATGGGCTAGAAGTGCCGATCAACGCGTACTAACGGTAATATGATCCGAAAAAAAATTACATAACATTTACAAAAAGACTAAAATATAGTAAAGTATGGAATTTTTAAAAAAATTGGTTCTGATATAACTCTATACTTTAAAAAAAATATAAAAGATAAAAGATATTTTTATCCAGTAATAGCAAAAAAATTTATAGTTTTTTGTAACATTAAATAAATTGCAAAAAAAAACGATAAATAGTTGATATTAATGGTAAATAAAACTGTGAATCGAATAACATGAGATTCATTAAGTTTCCAGTTATTCTTCTGTCGAGGTTTATCATTAAAAATAATAATTAAATATTATTAATAACAATTAAATATTTTTAATGAATGATATTGTAAAAAAATATAACAAGAAAAATTAAACACAATTAAATATTTTTGATAACAATAAATTAGTGTTATTAACAATGAAACATTGATATTAGCAATTACTCTTTAATATACTGGAAAATTATTCGTGTGGTCCTCAAGGATCAATTTATGTTCATAATAGTTTTTATTAGGATCTCCTCCCTATTATATGTACCTATACCTAACTCACGACGTTTCGACCATTCTAATTCTTTAATTTAGTTTCGATGTTTATAGTTGTTTTATTTTATTATAATACGTGTTTTTGGTACGTTTAAAATAAGAATTGTTAGCGGTTAGAGTGTATCGAAAAAAGGGCATTGAGCCGTCTCCTACGTGCCGTGCCGTGGAAGGAATCAGAACGAGAACGTTTAATGCTTACCCACGAGTTCATAAAACGGGCCCGTAAAAAGGTCGAAAAATAAGAAAGGCCATGTAAATTGGCCGCGACAATTCTCTTAAATGGACGAAAGCTGTTACGAATTCGGAACACACGGACGACAGCGATCTTTCGGGAAAAACAGTCGAATAAATAAGCTTACGACAAGGAGAAACAATTACCGTACAACAATACGGCAAGCTGGCCGTATGTTTAACATAGGGCGTGGGTGTCGCGTCTATCATTTACAATTCAAAGCAGACGTACATACACATAACGTACTGTATATCCGACTAGTACAAGGTACGTACACATATACGTGGATATCTATACACAACCCTATGCATGTAAGTACCTTTTATATACATAGATACATACAACTTTTCACGAAGCTATTAGCATCGAGACAGCCAAGGGAAACGTTACGAGCTTAAGACGTACCAATATCTTACGGACGAATAACGTATATAGGTAATACGACAGAATTGTCTGATCAAAAACAAATAAACGAAACGACACCAGTTGCCACATAATTTTATACCGATTGGGAAAATGTTGTTTTTAGTTGCACTTTTCCGACTGGAAATCGCATTGTGATGATCATGATCAAATATTCCTTAATGCGACCGTCAAACCAGTTCTCGATCGGAGCATCGCAGTACCGTATTATTTGATCCAGTAATCTGAACAATTTCTGGTCATTATGTACAGCAGCTCTTAGTCCCTTACGATTTTCTGGTGCAGCTCATTTGGTGCTTAATGCCATATTTTCGTTAGAACGTAAACGGAGTGATAAAACACAATCCAGTTCAAACGTAATTTAAAGTTAAATTTAACTTCGAACTTGACACCCTTTTTGAATTCTAAAATCGTCCTGCTGCACCTGTACCTGATAACCTATTTAAGGACACACCGTGTCGTCGGCAAAAGAAAAAGGAATAGTAAGATATTCTCATTCTTCTCCACGTTTCACAAGTGTTACATCAAAAATCGAATAGAACGGGAAATACCGTGGCGCATACCAAAACGGGGGTGAAACGACACTATCGGTACAAACTACCAACGAAAACAGTGCTGCCAATAGAGGAAAATAAAATATATTTGCCTTACCTTGATTCGAAGTAAAAGCATTGTCAGGATTAGTACAGTCCTTCCAGAGTCTGAAACAAAAAAATATACATTATTAATTGTTTATTAATTAGTTTTGAAAACATATTTTTTTTTAATGTTTGTAGTACCTAATAGACGTTGGTAAGCATAGAACATATGTTTCGACTTTCTACATATTTCACGAACGTTTTTATACCATTACAATGGGCTGGTAGTTATGAGATATGGGACCTGAACGCTACACAAAGTAGTAATTATGAAAAATAAAGGCACATATATTTTCTGGTACGCCTTTGTCCGTGGTAAGCATTTAAAGGCTGCATTTGTTACTTTAATGACTGCAGGTACTAATTCATCGACTAGAAACAAGCACATTTAATTAAGAGATGCTGAGCTGTTATTTATATACTGACAGATACCTAATAACATACCGCTCAATTTCCTTTATGTTTTCAGGGGATAATTTAATAATAACGGCTTGTAGTAACACCGGTTATTTCATAAAAATTATGGGGAGAAATAAGAACCCATAAAATCCAAAAACCACCTACGAAATAACCTACTTCAATCATGTTACTATGTACACGAATCAAAATTCTGTATTTGGTACCAAAAATTGTTTATAAAACTTATATTCAATTGATTTTAAGAAAAGTGTTGAAACGTGACGATGTTAAGAAAAACGATAACGTAGTCGAACTGCACCGAAGAAACGCTGTCATTCCTAACCGATGCAGTAATAAATTTCCGGGTCACTTCGGCGAAGTTCGACAGCCTTCGGTTTATCATCATCAAATTATCATTTATTTTTCATCCCTAAATTGTTTTAAAACAAATAAAAATGTCGAAGTGGAATATTCCACACGCACTAACGGAATCTTCTTCGTCTCCCACCAGTTGCACGATACGATATGAAATTAATAGACGCTGTTGATTCTCACTTCTCATTAGATAATTAATTAACAAGAAGTTCCCACACACTCTGCAAACTACGTAGTATTTGAATAACTAGAAAACTAATTAAATTTAACATGTAGGTATGAACTTAATAGACGCAATAGTTCAACAGTTTTGGTAATAACAAAACGCCAATTTATTTTCTGATTCTCAAAATTAAATCATAAATCACAGTTAATTATACAATTAGATTTCACTCGTGATAGTGTCAATCAAAGTTAATAGTCGTTTTACATAACATTCGTTTTTTCCATTGACAGCTGGTGTACTTATTACTTTTTTTGATGGGTGTTATGAAATTTACGTTAGTCACAACCACGGTCAGGTAGACGTTTTAGATATCTATGAACGTCAAGTTGAAATTGGAAGGGCAGTAACAGTGGGGAAGGATGAAAACTTAACACAACCTGCAGCGACCCGGATTAACTACCCCTTACGTAACATAAGTGGGGATAGGAAGAGGGTGATCAAATAAGAAAAGAAATCTAACCTCAACATAACCAAAATTCTTTTATATTTAACGTTTATAACTTCTTCTGCAGATTGAGTTAAGGGCTGAAAATTGGGGGAAAGAAAGTGTGTCCTACTCGTATTTTCTGGCTGTAGTTTTCAATCTACAGGAAAATTCGAAATTGGAGAAACAAAACTATGGAATTGGGTCAGCTAAAGTTGGGTTAGGGTTGCTATAACGAGACCATTATTTTAGTTAGATCTATAATCCCTTAGAAAGTTATCGTGACTTTAAATATAAGCCTTAAAAAATGAGTGGTTAATAATTATAATAAAAATTTAAATAAATCGCGAATAAAGTAAGAACTTTCATAAAATTAAGACGTGGTTTGTGTAGATATCCACACAACTGGTTTATTGTAGAAGTTGCAAGGTATGCATTTTAACATTATCTGCCGCATTGAAATAAACCCTGACATTTCATGAGCGGAAGTATTTGTTTCAAATGCAAACTTTTCCCTTTTAATAGCCATTTAAGTGACTCTTTATGGTTTTCGCAACCCCCGTTTTTATCTTTTTATTACGTTACTCTCGAGGAATGAATTAAACGAACTAACGCAATTAACGTTTAAAAACCTTTTTAACGGCAAGCTCGCCAACTGTAAATAAAATCTAACGTTTTCCAGAAAATTATTTCTCATTCATATTTTAATTATAGTTTGTTGTCTTTGCGCGAATTAAGTATCTTTTGAGAGGGAAGCGCCGGATAGAGAAGCAGAAGACGAAGAACAGAATTCGACGAATCGAAAATAACGTCTTTCTGAAGTTCCTTTTCAAGATTTTCAGCAGATATTTGTCTAATTAATTGTGTTTGTTTTAAATAAACCGGCGCGGCGTGATGCTTTTAATTTTTGTGAACGTTTAGATCGAAAACAAGTTAATTAATGGACCTCTCGACAACACTCGACGCTGTTCTCAGAATCATTTTGGTATAAAACGGGACCATTGTAAGGCCCCTGCGCCCACTTGCAATTTTTAGTTGCAAAAGCGACGAGTGAGCTCGTATATATAGTTCCAACGCAACTGTTTAGTTGCACAAATCTTTGAGTCCAGTTTTTTATTTTTTTTTGAACTTGCAAGCAGAAAATTAACAAAAGCTCGTTTTTGCACACTAATTTTTAACTTACCCCTGCATTTTTTTTAAATTATGTATTAATGTATCTATGCAAATAATCCAGACAATTCCCAGGGTAGGAACAACAAGCAAAGAACGTTTCAGATTTAATTAACCGGCAAAGAGTACCTAGATGATTAAGTTCGAGTTCAATAAACCATTCATCACGACTAAGAGGCTGCATCCTCTCTTTCATGTGATGATCTTTAATTATATCAACATTCATTTGACTGGCATGGCAAAATACATCATCAAGTTAATCTGCATATTGGGAAATGTGCACTTTCCCAATCCGACTTTGGGGCTATTTGCGCGGATGTAGGTAAACACAATCGATGTTTATGGTTGTAATTATTCCCCCAAGCTGTACCTATAGAATGCCTGTATTGCACGTAAATATGCGACCACGCAGAATTGTTAAACCATTATTACCTTTGCTCCATCTCTGCAATTTAGCCAACGATTTCCATCTAGAATCATTTTCTTATCAAAACATTTCCACAAATATGCCATTATAATTTGTTCGCAAATAAATATTTACTGTTATTTATAATAAATTAAAATCAACACAGCTTCAGTTGCATTTCAAAGAAGCAGGATCTGCAAGATTTACAATAATTATGGTACCTATATGTTTGATTAATTTGATTGGTGTTTTTCCAAAAGTGGATTCCTAAAATAGCCCATAATTTACGACCAACTAAGAAAACATTTCACAAAAATATTTTGCTAATTTCAAACGAGAGACACACGTATACATATGTATATAATTAATCAGCTGCTAATTATACTCCTTTTAACTTATTTCCCTAAAGGTTTGGCAAAGAGAAAACCGGCCAATATGTTACGGCTCGTCTTTTTTCATTCGTTAATTGAAAAAGGACCTTTTTTTGTTTTTCGGAGCTTTGAAAAACGGTTTTGTCATCAAAAGGTGCCGCTCGACCTGATCAAAGACAACGCTTATTAGACCGTCTGGACGAAGGCGGTTCAACCCGGAGGTGGAGTAGCATGACTAACAATAAGTAAGCTGATATTTCATGGGGATCATAGCTGGGTTGCCTTTGGCGTGGCACCCAGTCATCGAATGCCTTCAAATTTATTATACACGAGGATGTTGGTCAATAATATGTTGCGCGTATATTAATTTTCAGACCGGAGAGAAGACCTGTCCCGAAAGAGGCTCTAGAGACCATTTTTCATCTCGTACAAAGACACAATGGAATCAACACAAAGAGCACAATGAAATGTCACTCAGATTTCTAATATTTTGCAAAATTGCTACCAGAAATTACTGAAATAAAGAATTTTTTTAAAATATGTACATAGTTTTTTTTTCTCACTATGATCGATTGCTGTACAAAAACTTACCCCAAAAAAAAAGTATGTTGTAGAGTTAGTTCGTCATGCTGATCAAGATATGTTGGGCGCGGAAATGAGCCATTTTGATGGCGTTTTTGAGCTTCTAGATTTTCAATGTGTATGTGTACCAACGTGATAATGACATCATTAATACTTGTATCGTTGTGTTTAATTAATCTTACGACCATGTTAAGATGAGATTAAGGAACGGTTGACGAGGAATTGTACATATATTTATACTAGCGTACTACGTAGGTTATACGATGTAGGCGTGGACGTGTGCATTTACACGAACCTACACCTACTACCGCATAACCTATGGTTCGGTAACCAATCTAAAAATAATTAATACAACATTCACCCAATATTAAAATAAATTAACAACACAATTACTAATGATGTCATTATCGCGTTTTACACATAGACATTGAAAGCAAATACAAGACATTTTTGAAATTTTAGAAGCTCCAAAATTGTTATTTCCGCGCCCTAGATGCATGTATTCTTGATCAGCATGACGAACTGTGCAACATACTTTTTTTTTGTGAACAATTACCTTTAATTCTAATCAACTTTTCTTTACAACAATTTTCAATTTTCTCAAAAATTAACAAAATTCGTTAATGCGACTGTAAAAAGTGATCCTTAATTATTTGGATTTCAAACTACTAATAAAAAGGTTTTCCTCTGGTTAAAATTTAATTAGACACACTGTATATAGACATAAAGTCTTTTTTGGTAAGGAAACAGTAGATTTTAGTTATAAACTTACCAATTTTCTTGAATTCGAAGCAAACAATGAGCCATTAGTGCTGATCTACCGCAATATTGTATGAAAGTCCTTATAGTCCAATTTTAACACAAAATGTACTTACTAAACTACGTGCACTTTTAATTACGTAAGCACGTATGTAAAAATTCATAATCGAAAATGTTTTTCTAAAGTAATTTAATAGACAAAACGGCTAACACAAACTGTGTATAATATTAAATTAAACGTATCCACGACACACACGAACCTCCTGCCTCTAACTAAATTAAAACAAGATGGTGTTCGTTAGTTAATTTCGTCAGTCCGAGCTGTTTACGAACTCTTATCGCTCTCTGATATAAAAAACTTCGATAGTGTTCGCCTTGAAGCAGGGAAAGGAATGCGTTAATTTTAACTTATTTAAAAACCAGCAATAGTAAAAAAAGATGATGGAGACAAAGAAAACTATAG
Organism: Agrilus cyanescens; assembly: GCA_947389935.1. NCBI lineage: Eukaryota > Metazoa > Arthropoda > Insecta > Coleoptera > Buprestidae > Agrilus > Agrilus cyanescens. The sequence goes on along the minus strand of OX376710.1, from coordinate 26,008,336 downwards.
CGTTTATAGAGATACAATTAATTAGTTAAAAATATTATAAAATTTTAAAATCCACGACAAGAAAATAGAACCGGGCAACTACTAAAAATTTCATAAAGCACCAAAAAAAGTTTTGAATTCAGAAAAATGTTACACACATTTATGGCACTCGCAGGAATGTTTCAGGAAAATTAAGCTGAAAAAATTGAATCAAAATAATACGATCAGAAACTAAAAAATTCAGTTTCCCTTTCACCCCAGTTCATCCCTCTATATTTAGTCTTTGACGGTAACAATAGAGAAAGAGAACAAGGAGACGACAAAGCCCTAGAGAATTCCGGGGTGGAGCAGCGCCCGTAAGTAAACGGATACCTGGAGAGAAGGAAAGAACAACCGGCCGGCCTCATCCTTGTTGGCATCTCCGTTGCGGCGCGCCGTGGTCGTCGTGAACTTGGAAGCCCACGGGCAAAATCCACCCGGCGCCGAGGACCGATTATAAAGAGATTCTCGTTTTCGGGGGCGTGCTTCGCTAAAGAGGTACGCCAGTTGAGTAAATAAAATTACACGCGTTTGATGGATAGCGTGGACAATTATTATACTGTATGAAGTCGAGTAGGCCGCGAATAAAGTGCCTACAGAACCTAGTTAACACAGATTGTTGATCACGAAAACTTGTTTACGAGAATTTTTATGCTAATTTAAAAAATTGTTGTTGTGGTAACAGCAATAATAAATACACAAGTGACCTTTAAAAGTTTACGGTAAATAGGTATGTACAATAGCTTAATCCCTTCCGATTTCCTAATTTTGGGAAAGGGTGAGGGATATGTAAATGTAAACACACCCATCCTGAACAGTAACCTATTGCAAACTTTTGCCCCTGCCCAGTATATTAACAAAAACATATCTAGAAAACTTTGGTATTGCTAAATGCGTTTTTCGAAATACGAGCTGCATACAAATTTTGATAAAAATTGGATCAACAATTCCGATCATTTTCAATTGATGAAAACAATAGAGTATGCGGAACCGGTAGATGAAGATAAGTTGTTGTGATGGTAGTCTCCGTGCATCAGCTTCGGGTCCGTGATGGAATTAAGGTTAACGAACACGTTGGCTATAAACAGCCCGGTGGTTTCCCGTCAATAAACTCGAAATGAATTATGAAGTGTAGAAAGGCCATCCATAAGGTGGCGTTATAAAGCATGCCACAATAGACAGTCGCGCTATTGGGTTCCTCACCTACGCAACACACCGCTCGTTCACCTGCGACCGACCTCGTTCTCAACATTAATTAGAAGAATACGTTTCTTCATATGTCGGAAGACGAAACGGTTATGGTCTCCCAAGAATGCAACACCCGAAGACATATATCGCAAGACCATCCAACTCTGGCAAAAGACTTAAAGTCTTAAAAATTACAAAATTAGACCACCAGATGTAATTGAGAAAAGAAAATCGTCGCCATTACCATCAACCTAACCTAACCTAACTTTCTAATATCTGTGATCTACCAGAAAAAAACATCAGTTACCTGGTGACCATTTCATCCTTCGGACACAAAATAAATCTTAATTGGAAATCGATATTTTTTTACGCAGCACGCTTTGTTAAAAAAAAATTGACTACGTGTACAAACATTTTAAATTTTAATGTTGCCAGCTCTTGGAATTGCATACAAAAGCTCGTGTAGTTACTTTGCGCGGTACCATGACTTGTAATAAGATGATGGAAGCGGTACAAGATCAAGGCCGTGATAAACCTGTCAAATTCTTCAGGCGTGATCAATCATTCGAATGACGTTGAGTAATTCTCCTTTGGATCATAAGTAACCAATGTGTTTTGAATCACATTTTTATTTGCCACCATTTGTTTCACACGTTTATACGGAATAATAACGTTGATTTATTCTTATATTGGGCGCATGTTATGTTTGTTATTTTTTAGATTACATAAACAACGATTGAATGTGTTCATATTTGCGTCGTGGGTTAGGGTAGCGGCTGCGTGTGTGTACATGTAAACGTACAGGTCCAAACGTACAACCGTAAGGACTCAGATGTCCTTTATCTAATATACAAAATAAATTTTTTGTTTTTTTTTTCCGATCCCAATTTCAACTTTTACCTACTCAAAATCGGCAATAATTAGACAGGTAAGGTAGGCAGGTACAAGACGAAGAATATAAAAATAACAACACCCTCATTTGGTCGCCAGGAACCATGCGAATTGCAGGAAGTTTAAATTAAAAAAGGCTACGGTCGAAAATTGCAGGGTTCAGACAAATAACCCGTTTCAACAGGTAGAAATTGCTTGTCGATTGCAGACGCTGCCCCTTCGTTTGCTTTAACTTATAATACGTGAATATTTGGGGGCATTCCTTCGGCTCTTGTCCGTTATTATGTTTAAGTATTCGACGTTCGGTTAGAGCTCGTTATTTGTTGATTTTCTTAGCTAGACTGACACGAAACTTTGCAAGTCATAAACTGCCTTTGCTATTGTACATTTTATAATGTCATTCAGAAGAACTGAATAAACATTAATAGGCTTTATAACTGTCATTATTGTGTTAAAATGTTTGCACAGACTTTACATTATAAAGCCCTTTGAATCTACATACTTCTATTTCTTCTTTAATAGATATCCTAGCCATAAGTAGAACAAAATGTAAACATTTATATAATGGCTTTTTAAAGTCGTACTTAGTATTATTATTTACTAACTAATGTACTTTTATAATAATAAAAAATAGCTCTACATGGATTTCTATATTTCATTCCACCCCCAACCTAATATATCTAGTATTAGTATTAAGTACGTATTTAAAAAAATATTATGTATCATAATTAGAAAAAAAAATCATAAAGACAAAGAGATGAAAAGTTTTTTTAATAATCTAAGTCCTAGACTTACGTTTCGCCTTTTACTTTTTAAGCAAGACTTCTTCAAGGCTCCACCAGCAGATGTTTCATACCTGAAGGAGCCTTACATCAATTTTTATATCAATAATTTTGATTTTTCTTCCAAAATTTAAATAAGCTTTTCCTAATTATAAACATATTCCATTTTTGACTCTGAACATAAATCAAGTCCCATTCACAATAATAAAAAAAGTGTTATACACGAACTTTTCGTATATATAATATAAGCTAATTTCCAAGCTTTTTAAGGCCAAATTCTAACGCTGCGTGTAACTATGTAACTAAGGTACGTTAATTTTAATTTAATTGCAATGTTTATGTCCTCAATGATTTAATAGCCATAATTAAATGACATGTTTTTGATACCGCAATCGTTTTAGTTTCGAAAATATATTATAACGTGTTTGTGCCGCATGCTCAAATTTGGATAGGTAGAAGTCTCTTATCGGTGAAATAGGTGCTTAAAACTACGTCCGGAATTGAAATAAATCTTCCGCGAAAATTTATTACTTTACCAACCTTTAAATCGTTGTAGAAGAAACTGGACATTTAAATGGTGTTAATAAATGCAGATATTTCGTGGGATTGTATACAAACTCAATGGAACATGAAAAGGACAAAGAAGTCAAATTGAGTTCAAATTATGATCACTGAATTTTTGAAAATCATCACAGATGGCGTTTACTTGTTGCCCATGATGGTTTATTAAACCACCAGGTAGCTAGGTATTCTTTGGACTTTTGAATTAAAAAACAAAACACCATAAAATTCATATATCATATGCCTAATTAAAATGTCAAGTAAATGAGATCAATCAGGAAGTGTTAATGATACTTTTGAGTGACTTTAACACCATAATAGTTATTTACACGCAAGTAAAACGACTTGTTGATATGAATGATGTTTTCCTGCTGCTATGTAATAATACCCCTTTGATCATTGCATGTGCACTGAACAGACGAATAAAAATTAACACACGGGAAAATTATTAGCAGCACGCAAAAAATCATATCCCTTTTATTTTAACCACGTTAGTTACTAAAAATCAACTAAAACTTTGTGGAATCATCAGAAGAATCTTCTAAAGCATTGCTATTTACATGCATTTTTGACTTTCAAAGATTTGGTTTTAATTGTTTCACAAAGTATACGGTTGGTATATGGTCCCAATATGACTCTTGTGTACATTTTTCGACCGCAGGGTAACATCGTGCCCTTGCCTTAAAAAATCAGCCCGCAGGAGGATTTAAATCAATGACAAATTTATACTCTCCAATACGCTCTTAAGGACCTTTTTGTATTGTATAGTATTTTGCAACATTCCTTGTTATTTGTAATATCTTAAAATAGCAAAGTTTGTTTGTCAATCCATTCGTTATATCCTTTCAATTCTACTTTTCGACATACCTCGAGAGGCCCGGCATCCTCATTACCAATTCTCTCGAATACTTTACGTGGAACTAATTATTATGAAACGACAGGGTGCAGCATCCGAAATTTCCAAGGCTTACCATTTATTCATTGACAAATTAGTCAAGATAAGTGAAACATTCAAATACGTAATAGACTGATTGGAACGATTACTTAAAGCATGTTACTTTTCAATGCGTTTCCACCCGTTTCGATGAATAATAATTAGGCAATTATCGTATTTAAGCATCCTGTCCCGGAACTTATTTGTCAATACCATTATTTTCCTAGTGGTGTAGTTTTAGAGACTATTTTTCATCCTCCTACATATTATTGCATACAGGGTGTTCTCTTAACTAACTTTTGGTTAGTTAGTACGTATTAATTTTCTTCTCTATTATAAGACAAATGTAAGGTGATACTGATTTGGATTAACTTCATGAAAGAAACGTCTGTGTCAAGTGTTAAAGACTAATTAATTAGTTATAAGGAAATATCTTGACCTAACCTTACTTTCGTCAAGAAGTTATTGATAACATACCATCGTACAATTCAGGTTTAAATGAGCAATTAGAACTAGACGTTTCATCGATGACTGTGGCTGACTTCTTCAGTGAATACCACGTTGATTAAATGAGCGAAAGTTGTACCTCGGAGTCTCGATCTCTCCATTTAGCCAGTCGCAGCAGATACTACATCTACTAAAGATGTCTGGAGTTCATTTAGACTCAAATTCCGACCATGAAAGCTCATGCACATTCCAAAATTGGACTTTATAAGATAACAATGATCTGCCTTTAATTTGCTTCTGTTTGATCACTCCTATGGGCATAAATGTACCAACCATTACAAGAGATTATAAAAATTGGTTGTTGAATGAGTCTTGATTTTGGCGGTTTTGTGAGCTTATGGCAACGTAAGGTTTTGGTGTCTTGTGTGTGTTTCGTTGAGTCTTTTTAGTATCTATTTTATTGCATTAGTTTGATGTATTTTGCTATTTCGGGTCCTACTTAACAGATAGATAAGTAGCTACTGAATATTTCTGGAGCTGCAGGTTATTTTGACCAGAGCTGCTATGGATTCCGTCCCTGAAAGCCTATGCCCATTCCAAAATTGGAATTTATAATATAATCATTGTCTGTATTTAATTTGTTTCTAAATGGTCACTCCTATAGGTATAAATGTACCGACCATTACATGAGATTGTAAAGCTTGGTGTATAACAAACGTTAGCAACAGATAAGCATTGGCTTACATCATTAAAAAAAAAAAAGAGTTGAGCCGCTATAAAAACAACTAACGAACGGTACCTGAAAGGGGGTCTCAAATCGTTACGAAGTCTACGGGTGTTTTGACGGAAAAATATTGCTGTAATCGGTTTCTTAATTCTAGTATGCATGTAGCTTGTAGTTGGCATAAATCTTCATTAGAAGACAAGTAAACAGTAGAGCCCAGCGTACGGACAATTAGTTATGCGGCAAATATGTACGCTGTTGTTGTTGTTAATGTGTATGGAGTGTACGTACTTACTGTGTTGTATTATACATAGATACTACACGATACACGCCCAGCAGTGAGCTTGTCATTCTCAAATATTTTCCCATTGCAATTGCTGCGATAATTGCTCGGTTCGTGCGTTTATTTCTGGACTTAACTCTATTCGGTGACGTAATGTAAGCTACTTAACTATTGCAAGTGTCACAAGAACATTGCGGAATTTAAATATGGATTTATTATTCTCTCGTTTCGTAATTCTATTTTTAGATTTACAAACAGTAATAATTGTTGTTCATCAAAATTTCTTAAACAAAATTAGGAATATGAGACACAAAGACACAGAATCCTTAGGAATTAAGACCAAGGTTAAGTCTTGTAGACCTGTAGGTGCTCAACCTATAAGAAATGATAACAAAAAAATGGCCTCACCATTACAGGGTGAGAATTCAAGAAGTCAGAATTTATGTTATTCAGTTGACGTTGATGTTGAAGCGACGTGATATTTCAGTTGAGGTGGTGCTGTGGTGACCTTACATTACTAATGCGAGACAATTCATTACGGGGCAGTTCTTAGGTAAAAAAGGTGTACGACAAGTGGCAAATTCACTACGTCCGCGGAATTCCAGACCATTCGGCCGGTTTTTTCGTTCTTCGAGGTGCAGCCTTTTAGAAAACGAGAGCGCTCCGAATAAATTTTCACTAAAAGTGTCGTTTATGTTGCCGAGAGAAGACGACATACGTTGTTCTAATCTTAAACGATAGTCACGATTGTTGAACAAACGATGTTTTCACATAAGCGATCGCTGGTAGGAGATCTCGATTTCGATGCATCAGATGATACGTAGACACCTTTTTACAACGGACGACTTATTGCAGTCTTCTTTTTGTTTGCCCCAACAAGGCTCTTCTTCTTCAGTGCTCTGTTTTGTTCGCTTACGTTCCACACCGTGATGCTCCTCATTTTGTTTCTATTGCATTGTGTTTCTTAAAATTGCCTACGTACGAGCCCAGAACTATACATATACAAGGTATATTAAAAATGTTTTAGTAGATAATTCACAAATCACCGTCTCATCACCAATGAAGAAGATTTCCTCGATTGTGTTCCAAAACTTTGAGCAAAAGTTCATATGAAACAGAAGAGCAGTTTTTTCCGCCCTGAGGATAGCCCTCAACATCTCCGAAAAGAAATTGCTATATGGTAATATATTTTGGACCGTTTCAAAAACCTTTCCATTCTCATAAATACATCTTCGTGATGGAAATTCTTGTTTGGAGGAAAACTTTTTTATTTTATATCTATTTTTAATGCTTTTGCTGGGATAATCTAAGTCACGAAAAATCACGTCCTTTCATTCCTCGCCGATTGAAATGGTGATGGGTTGTTGCCAAACTTTCCTTCCAACTGAACTTGGTAATTAATTGCACTGAATTAGTAACGGAGAGACTTCGAAAGTAGTTGTGATTTTCTTGGCGTACAAGATAAAGGCACGGGGTGATTACTTCAGTTGTTACTCCTACTGAATTTTAATGCGAAAGGAAAAGTTTGTTACTTTCATCTTCGCATTTTCCAACCCTGTTTTCGAAGGACGTACACTGGTACCTACCAACTTTTTCTATTACAATTTTTTCCACAAAGTCTCCTCCTACCTAACGATCCATTCATTTCTTCGAGTAACTCGTCAGACGTACCAAAATATTTTCTTTCGAATTTTATTGGACTGAAGGACTCCCCAGACTTATGGGGAGTAAATGGGATAATATCAGATAATAATAAAGTGCAATTTCTTGATGAAGCATTGTTTTTGAAGGGACATTATTTCTCACAATAAGAAACTGCATCAAATGCCATAGTTCAGCAAAATATAAAGCGTCATTATAGCCTTTTGAGCTCGAGGAGCCCAATAAATGGACAAAAAGGTCATATCCTTGTGCTCGGGGATGATCCCAGGGTCGACTGATTTTGGTAGTTTTCTGTGGGGTAGTTAAGGGAGTCCCATACTGCTCATCAGTAAAAAATCATAAAAGAAAAACAGGTCGCATCTTCCACAGTGGCTCTCAGTTTGTTAATAAAACATATCGAATGTCGTCAGTGTTAAACAAAACAAGTTCTGTGATTTATACGCGTTTGTCTTTTTCATTAACAGCATCCGATCCATGCATCATCCGGAGCCATTTTTCTTCTCGACATACAGCCAATTCTAACCTGTCCGCTAAATAAATTAATTCCACTACATTATCGTCCGAAGTGAGAGTCGTCTCTAGGCCCGCAGGACGATTGACAGTGAGGTCAAAAGGCGAAAAATAAACACTGTTCGGCCCAGGCTCGCACAATAAAAGAACACCGAGCAAAAGAACGAGACGCCGCGCCATTCGGTAATAAGGAGCGTACGGCTGAACAAATTAAATGTCACTATGCACACGAGGCGATTCCAGGACCGTCTTTTTCTTCGTCGGTCCACGCAGCGGGACTCGCGCCTAATCTCGCATCTCTATCGAGCCAAGGTCAATGGTTTTGATAGATTGAACGCCAAATTGGTTATTGTTTAATGTATCCCGAGGTGGCCTTACGGACACCGGTCAATATTCAAATATTTATTTCACAGTGGCGGACCACGTACCGAATATTGTATACATACGCTTGCCATGGCTAGAATCCATGTTACAAATACAAATGTTGGGATAGCTGAGGGGTATGTAAATGTAAACACACTCATCCTGAACCGTAACCTATTGCAATACACACGGAAGTATTACGACTGTTTTTTGTATCTCAAAACCAATATGAAGATGTCATAAAATACAAAAGACTGTCGTAATACTTCCGTGTGTACTGCAATAGGTTACGGTTCGGGATGGGTGTGTTTACATTTACAGACCCCTGGGGGTGGTTTCCGCGGCCAACATGTATATATATTCTTGATCAGCATGACGAACTCTACGACATATTCTTTTTTCCGGAAAATCGACTGCAGGATTTCTTATTTTTTAATTGTCTATGTACCTAGCCATAGTGTAACGCCACTGGTTAGCGCCTGTAGTCTCGTCTCCCGCTATTCCGTCAAAACCGCTCTTACATCCTACAGAGGATTCGAAATTGTTTCATCTCACCTACATTGTCGATGAAACTATCTCGACAGGCCGCTTGAGTGTCGACTCATTTTCGATTCGTCTTGTTATTTACAAATTGCCCAACAACAAACAATCTGCCATAACTTGATTTATACTCGTTTTGTTTTGCTCGTGAGATCCACACCACACGATCGATCGGCTTGTTGCCTCCCCGATTTCATGACAACAGAACGAACATTCTCCACTTATTATTTGTTTTGTCTCCGATGTGTACAACAACTTTTATAATTACTTTCGAAACGTACGCCTGCTTACTAGCCAAAATAACACACGTATACTCACGTCATCTCGACACTTCTACGAATTATATACAAGTTGAACATGTGCATGATACATTCGTACGTATGTCGATGTTAAACATGCAATTCAGTTTCGATAAAAATGACGACGCGTCAACTACATTGTACGTACAACATGTACAATGTTAATGTTGATATGGATTAGTTGTAAAACATGCCAATCAATTTATGTTGCACTTTAACTAAAAAAAAGTGTTTTTGATGTGAAAACTTCTTTAGGCGCGTTGTGAATTTTTCAGATTCGCGGTCATCAATAGATCGATACCGCTCCAGCATTATACTTACAGATGTATACTTCCTCAAAGAGGAATCGTCCTATTATTTTAATGACATCTTTCTTTATATAGTAGTGGAATTTGAACTCTACTGACCTTTTGACTAGTACCTACATACAATTCAAAAAAGTTTCGTCTCAAATAAAGACCATTTTCATTAAAACTGGAAGGTAACTAAATTGAATAGGTAAATAGGCTTTGACGTTTTTAAAGTTGTAACACGACACGTTGGATATTATTTCGTTTGAAAATGTGAAAGCCGCGGCGCCGGGACGACGACGACGCCGACGACGTAGACGTCAACCAGCCCCTGTCCGGAATTCTAATCGTATAGAACGACCGGTGTCTGTCTGACGGTCGCTGCAACAACCCTTTGCAAGTGCGTGTTTGCACGACAGGAACTTGGCTTCGTAAGGGTTGTGTCAACGTACATTACGCGACGGAAACTTGTAGAGCAATAAAATACGGTTTGGAAAGGACATGATGTGTTGTACACGTATGTTTGTATCCATCATTAATTACAATGGTACTCTAATAAATACGAATACGGCACCGATAATTCCTACAAACTTCCATAAATCGTGTATCACTGGATGAATTATGGGTATGTACATTCCGGGATTACGGTAGGTACCAAAAATAAAAGCTCCGGAATTATGACTTTTTGGGTTTCTTTAAAGAATTTTTTTTTAAATGAAAGAAGGTGTCTAATCCATTTCCAACGTCTGCTATTAAAGGTCAATTTTTTATTTTTTATTTTTTTAAATAAAACCTTTGTTGCAATTTTAATTTTAAGGATTTTGGATGCACGGTAAAGTGGTTCAAAAAAGTTTTAAATGAGTGTACATAAAAACGCAGTAAAAAGAGGACACGAAAGCCTACCCTTCTCGTTTAAGCCCTTCTTGAAGGGTTGTTCCACCATTCACGGTTGATAATATAGGGGGAAGAAGGGCAGTAACGTTTTATTTTTTAATGCCCTGTTTTATTAAAGTGCTTTTATTGCACACTTTTTCCGACTCTACAGACCATTTATTATCATTAAATAAAAATAACGGGCCGAATTTTTATTGAACATTAATATCAAAATGGATCATTTGCATTTCTTCAGATGAAAGAGTATCGTGCTTTTCTATTTGTATTTCAACTAAACTGAGCTTTAACCTAACATATCATTTTTACCAAATTACCGTACTGACCTTTATAAATTAGCTAAATAGTAATCTCAACCCCAAAATATATAATAACTGATGTAGCTATCGATTACTTAGAGATTGTACAACTTTTTCCCCCTGTTCCATTCACGTACCTACGTATCTACCCTGACTGACTGCAGCTTGCTCAGAACTAAGTAGTTTTATTGTGATCTTTCCGAAGGGGTAGTTCTAATCCTCTAATTTGATGCTGCGGTCGCATGTTCCATTGAGCGACTCTCTTCTATTTTCCCCCACTGTTTTTTATTAGATTTGTTGGTATTTGATCCCATTGTGGCGATCCTTAATACTAATTTATGGCATGTTTTGACGCTAATGTAGCACTTTTTAGTCGCGCTGCAAGATGTTCTAAGCCACATGAATGGAATAAAATATTGCTTAGACATCTATTTATTAAACGGTGAATACGACGCGTTGTTCGCCGGATGAATGGCATAACAGTCAGGTGCAGGAGTGTCCTAAAGTGGCTGGAATGGGGACACCTACCGAGAGTCACTTTTTCGTAAAATACGAAGTCTTTATTGTTGGTCTATGGCCAACAGAATACACTCTATTATGGACATAAATTAATATACCTACACCAACTTAATATCTACCTGCTTTACACGTATCTTTTCGAATAAAGACGAGATAAAATCCAATTATTACTAGCTTTTATACGTCTATAACAAAAGCAATACCATCGACCATGTGTGGTAAAAAATATGTGTGCATTTATTATACTCAATGGTTATTTATGTACCAAATTCAGGAATTTGACGTCTGTGTACATGGACGTTCATAGAGTTTTGTTATGCTCGTAAAGTCAGTGGTTGTTGTAAAAATAACTAAAAAGAAAAACAAAGTTAATTGTTCTTAAATATTTCATGGCCTACCGCGGCGATGGGTAGCGAGTTGTTAAAGGAAAAAGGCCGGATATTACGGTATGTTGACTTCTAATAACTACCGTAGAAGACCGGGAATGCTATTGGCCACTATAACGTGGACTTTATCAGACATCTTAATCATCGTAGCGCAGTAACTTCTTCTTCTTCACTTCCGGTCTTATTCAAAATGGCCGGTTATAATTCATCGGATCAAAACGATCCACGGATAATGAACAAGGCGAACGACTGAAAATATAATGACAATCGTCTGATATAATTTGTTTTTACTTTAAACAATAAAATTGAGTTTAGGTTCGTTAAATTGTTTGACAATAATGTATGAAGAGACGTCGTATATCTTCGTGCTATACATGGTCTGGCGGCTAAACGTGCTAGTGCGTTTCCCTCTCCCTAAGCGTTCAGTTAGATGGGGAAAGCATATCTATGGAAGTGGCAGCGGTAGTTCCGCTACGCTTACATCAGTTACGTTCATACCCCCGGTATTATATTAATTCTTAAGGAGTAAACTCTAATGAACTCCACAAAATAAATAAGGTTACTTCCGATTGATTTATGAGTAAAGAAATGTCCCATTGCTGGGTACGATGAGAATTTTAAAAGCGAGACACATTTTCTGTAAGTAATGGGTAGGTTGCCTGAATTAATGAATATAAACTTGATGATTTCATGTTTGTAGCAGAAATATTTGCCATTCTCAACACGATGTTTTCAATTATGCAAAAAGTTTGTTCTCGTGTAAGGTGACGGCACGGAATACAAAAATTTAGCTCCAACATTCTATTTGAACCTCGTTTGGGAAATTATCAGTGAATGTTGAAAATTATTTTAAATGTACGCACCTATACGTGCTATGCTGAATAAATTTGAAAAAAAAAAACATTTTCAATAATTAGATGCGATAGAGTGTTATAGCCTTCTAAATTTGTCTTTAGGTTTTGCAGTTTCTTGTTAATTGTATATTATTGCAAACCAGATATTTATGAAATCATTTAATTGAAAATATCTTTAACCACTGTACAATAACATAATATGTAGGCCACCGTTTGAATAGTTTATTTCGGTAATGTCCTGTATTTTTTCTACTTTCTTTCCATTTGCCCTAAAGCAGTATGTGTGTGTGTCCCAGTTAATCTTGGCAGTAGAGAAGTACCTAAATAGTTGCCCAGTATTGACGCAAATTGCTTATGGAGCTTGCGAACATCAATCACTTCGGAGAGCAGTTAGCAGGAAAAAAAGGCTGATATTGCGTCTCCTGACAAATGGTCTCCCCTTTTACTTTAGAAAGTCCCTATCCATTTTGGTATTTATTTTACAGCTATAGGTATTTCCTATATCAGTGGCAACGTAAACTATGTCATGTGGTGGTAGGTACTCCAACGAAAATTAACAAAAAGGACTGACCAGAAAGGAATAACTAATGGACAAAGCCGATAAGAGTGTATTGGTCTTGCTACTGATTGTGAGAGTATAGTTTTTCTAATCTCAGTTGAAAACGATATTAAAAACTAAGGTGCGGTATTCCTTTGTAATGTGAGTCGAACACGTGCGTCGAACATAGGCGCATGCTCGTAACTGACACTGAATTTATAATATTTTCAACTGAGAATGGATCCACTATACCTACGAGGAGATATTGATAACTATTTGGCCTACCACACAAAACGCAACAATATTTCAAAACAAAAATTAATTTATTCAACATATTCTCCATTAAGACTCTAAATTCTAAATTTTTGAATCAACGCTAAAAGACTGTCTGTTTTTAAAGTTTTTTCTTCTGCAGGTTGAACTTTATTTAATTTGTATTCTGTGCTGAATGTTGATAATTTAAACCTAAACAAAATGTGTTTCTAATAACCTACCGAACCACAATATTATTAAAAGGGAAGCTGGCTTTAATTTGGAGTACCTAACTGAAATATTATCTTAATCCTAGATAATTAATAGCTAAAAGAGCAGAGTACGTCTCGTATAATCGGATACCACATCAAATAACGTTTAAGAGAGTTTTAATCTGAAAATAACAGAAGCTGTACGACGGTGCCCCTGGCGAGGGACGTTCTCCTCTCCTCTGCCTGAGCTGGACGGACGTAATAGAGGAGCCAGATGGAAGTAACATCGAGTATAGAGACGAGAGGTGGAGAGGACCGTGGAGAGCGACCCTCTGAAGCATAGAGAAACAGAACAACGTCAGAGTAACGTGGCGACACACACAAAGCCGACGTTTCATGAAATTGCTACTCTGCATTTGATAAGATCAGTAATTTGTTTGTCGTTTTGTAAACGTCCTCCTCTCATCCACTCTATACGTACTAGAAAAGCACAATCGTAGAAACATATCTTTAATCGCACTGGCTGGATGAGAGAAAGAAAGAGAGGATGTGCGTATACAGTATGTATATGTTAGAAAGAAAGAGAGAAAGAGTGAATGAAAGAACTTCATCCGGGCTTTTATTCGTCTGGGATTATGTCGTTCACGTCTTAACTGTTACTGTTCTGTGACGCAGTCGGAGGAATTGCATACGTAGTAACAATGGACCAAACAATATTCCATTCTTTTGAAATAAATACCTTTTCAAATCCATTCCAATTCGGTATCGGCCCTTTAATCATGGAAAGATCGAAGCGATTGATACTTTAGGAATCTTTTTTTTCTTACTCGATGGCGTAGTCATCGTCATGAACAATATCACTTACATTTCAATTGAAGAAACTGGTGGGTAATAATTGTAACAAGGGAGCTATTTCTACCATCATGGTATCAAGAAATATGTCAAGCAGAAACATATTTAGCCTAATGAATAAAAATGAAGCAAATGCTATAAGCAATTGCTATTTAGCAAAAGCAATTGCTTAACAAGCAATTGCTACTAGCTAAAGCAATTGCTAACTTGTGGTATGAATAATATTTTTAAGCAATTGCTGGTTTTGCTGCATATCCGGATCAATTTCAAGCAATTGCTATTAAGATTGTCAAGATCTATATCGAACTGCAAGTGTATAAATAAACTAGTAAAACCTACATATGTATTTTTACCCTGACAGTGGCGTTTTTATTGCTACATAAATATGGTTCTAAATAAGATGTGGATGTATTTCTACTTCCACACATTCCCGTTTCTCCAAACTTTGCTTTCTAATTTCTGCTCCTTTTGTACCCTTATTGAGATACGCTTTAACATTTTTACTTTCGATGCAAACAAAATACCCTTTTGTTCACCACTAGCTTTTTCTTTTTAATGACTCCCAAATTTCAGTTCTCTTTTGTTTAATGGTAGTTCAATATGTTTCTGTCTTTTAAATGCGTTAAAAGTCAGCGTTTTTTTTCTTGTCACATTCGTCCGGTCATTTTCTGTAGATTCCTGATGTTCCTCACTCTAAACTAGGTCAAACTAAATTTTTAGAATTGCCCCTACTTTTTATATTCATTTAAGTTTCATTTTCTGAAAAACTTTTTTGAAAGAAATTTATCAATTACTAACTGAAGTCAACAGAAGTCTATTCTTTTTGTCTTACGGGCCAGGTTAGGTTAGGTGAAGTACCTACACCGCAGGAAATTACTGTCGCGGGAATTTTTTCAAGTTTGTTCCGAATTTTGTACTGTAGAATAGGAAATCTAGCTTTCAACTGTCCAAAACACCTTTCGATTATAACCCTTTCTCTACTCAATATGTTATTATAATTTTGTTGTTGCTGATTAGCTGGATTTCGCCACGGAGTCATAATCCAAGGTGCTATTGGATAGCGCTCATCTCCTAATAACAAACACTCTTTGGGACTGTTTGAAAGGGTTATGTATATATCAGAATTTTTCCAAATTCGGCTATCGTGCACTGAGCCAGGCCATTAGCAATCTATACTTGTAAATATTTCTTTAACGTTGCAAGTTACTTGTACATTTGTACTGGAATACCCTTTTCTGTTTATGTATTCATCACCCTACTACCCCAATTGCACTTGGAAATAAACATTTCTGGGCCCACTGTTCTTTGGCAATCACAATTTCATCTGCAGTTGTTGGAAATTTAATCCAAATATTTGCCTTATTTAGCACTTTCTGCAATACAAAATTACTTGTTTTACAAACAGTGGTTTGATGAATTCCTAATTCTTCCGCAGTTGAATTCTGAAACCCGAAATCGGATATGTTTCTTAAAATCACTTTCATTTTCATTAAATGTGATAAAGCACCACCCAGTTTTTCGCCACTGTCTTCCAAAAAAATATTGCGCCAACCACTCCACATTTTCTTCTCCTAATCTATATAATTTTCGAAAATCATCGTTTCTGCAACTTTTGCGCACACTATAACACATTCTTTTGCGAATATTCAAGAATTCAGCCATAATAACGTCTGCTATATCTAATGAAAAAGCAACGAATGATAATTTTAAAGGCGTTCAAGCTGCTGTTCACCAAGCTTGTAAATTTTACAAGCAATTGCTACATAGAAAAAGCAATTGCTAGGTTTATTCATCCCATTTTAAGTAAATGCAAGCAATTGCTCACATTCTTTAAGCAAAAGGTCGACTAAAAAGCTTTTACTTCTTTTTATAGCAATTGCTTAAAGCAAAAGCAATTGCTCGAACTTTTATTCATCAGATTTTAAGCATTTGCTTATACTTTTTAAGGAAAAGCAATTGCTTAACTTTTATTCATTAGGCTAATTATGTTTAACAAAGACCTGCTAGTGGGTTGCTTTTTTATTATCATTAATTTTTTGTTAAAGAAAATCAGCCCAAAATTATAAAAATACTTTGGAAACGCATCTCCATTTCCTTATTTTCGAAACTAATTCTCCCAAAACTAAAACATCTAACATCTTCAATTATTTGCCATCAATGATCCAATCTAGGATTCCTTCCGTCCCTTTTTAATCTTGTCTCTACCTCCGAAATGCCTCTAACTACCCCTCATGTCTCAAAAGGTGTTCTACCATCTTATCTCTCGTATTCCTTATTGGTTTAAAAAGTCCCTTTGTCCTTCCTTGTTGTCGTGCTTTTAAAAAATTTTCCTCCCAAAATCTACATAACCTCATATACATTCTATGGGTATCTGTCTGTCTGTCTCCAAAACCAACATAGATGACACTTCCAACAAAGAGCCAAAAAGAGTTGTTTGCATTCTGACAAAACCACAATCGTTTGTACCGCAATTAGAAAATTTTGCAAGCATCGAGGCTTGTAGGTCATTTGAGGTAAATACACAGTTGCGATTTCAAATTTCAACCACTTAAAAATATGCTGAAATATTATATCTATTATTTGTTACATAATTTATAATAGACTGTGAAAACGTTTCAAATATGTGTTAAATTAAAGAAGCCTAGTAACCTAGAAAGACACTGGCTGAAAATTAAACTAGATATTAAACAACATTAAAAAGTGTAAAAATTGCAATTTTTATACCTATATTGTAAGATAATTGCAATTTCGTTAATATTTATGGTTTTTGCTGTAGAGAAATATTGGCAAAATTGGTCATACAAAGTGTTCAAAATTTTTTTTTTTAAAGAGGAATCTAGAGTTCAGAAACCCAGTTCGTCTGGGAAGTTCAGAAAATAGAAATATGAAAATGGTACACAATCTAATCTAAGCTTTCCTTTTTAGGTCTCAGAAAGTGTTTGATTATCTTTACTTCTGCTGATCCCTTTTTGCTCCCACAATTCCTAATAAGTAGGTACTCCCTCATTTTTAATTTTTTCTATCCACGATATCTTCATCATCTTCCTATAATATTTTCTTTCCTACCATTTCCACTGTCCACGTTTGACGTTTCGTACCTTTATGGAGCCGTGCTCCGAACATTTACCTTCAGTAATCCCAACTGATGCTTTTTCCATCATGTGGGGTTATCTGACATCCTAAGTATCGAAAATCCTCAACTTCTTTAAGTTTCACGTTCTGTATTTTGATATTATAGTTCCAACGATACTTTACCTAGTATGACTTTTGAAATTGTCACTTAATTCTTCAGTATTTACCAGCACGTTATCCAGATCGTTTCACGAGACCTAATCCGTCGACAGTGGTGTTGCCTCATAGACTACGTAGCTGCGTGCTTAAGAAATCTAATTATACCTGCCTACCTACACAGATACATTTTAAGTGAATAGTTGAAATCAGAAGTCGTTCTTTCTATCATTAGAAAAAGTTGCACCAATTTCACAGCAGACCAACGATCATTCAACTGAAACAAATAAAACCCGATCTTCTCACAGTACAACGACTGCGGTGCAGCAGCTGTTCCGTTTAGAAACAGCAGTCAGTATCCAACGTTCACAAAACTAACGCCTTTATGTTCATTGCTCGTAAATTATGCGTAAAGGAAATAGTGTCGTTTTTCTAAAATACCAGACTGAAATTTATCCGTAACTAGAAAACCATAAACTTTTATATAGCGGTTCTTTAACAGATCAACGAAAATAAAAATACACATTTATAGGAACGCACAAGGTGTTTCGAGTATAAGGCACAGTACGTGAATTATAACAAAATTCGAATGTTGGTACAAGTAATTAGTTGCGTACAAAATACGGTGGCAAAGCAGGTTCTCCCTGCTCCATTCTATGGAAGTTACTTTGTCTAGCTCACTGATGCCTTGGGCTTGATTTTATGGCTTAATTTGCACCGGATAATCTAAACTGTACGAATCTTTAAACAATCTGACGTAAGACTTTTTTTGCCAGTCCACTTATCGTTAGTTATCAGTTAATCAGCAGTTTAAAGTTAAAAGTCTTCGGCAGATAAACGCAAACTGTGCTATTATTTACTTCATTAATTGCGATTCGTGCGCAAGAGTGAACGCAAAACGCCGATACTAAATTAAACCTTATTTGCATACCCCCTTTTCTTCCGAAGCATCTACAAAATTATGTAGGTAGGTAGTTAACTTAAGCATGCTAACGCTTAAATAATTTGCCGTGGAAATTGTTTCATTAATCGAACAAAGAATTACATAGAATCAGCAATCGACTTATTGTCTTCATCTAGTCGATTACGTTTAGGAACATTAAGAGCGCATATTGACGCTTTTGTTGCGATTATAAATAAATAATAACAACCAACATACGCTACAGCGGATTACACGTGATGTTTGGTGGAATTAATTAATAAAACCGACGAATTAATCAACGGACTAAGGCAAAATAACGGATTACCATTAGGAACCTATTGAAGAAGCAATTAAGTAATTTATTAACCACAGACAACTATTTTAACTGCTATGTAGGTACTGCGAGATTATGCCGACTCTTTATATAAAAACTCGTGATCCTTAAAGCTGACAATTATTGTTAGAAAGACGTTCATCAAGGGTTAAAGTATTAATACAATTTTTTAGGATCTCTCTCTGTCAAAGATTACTAAGTAAATGATAAATGTTAGATCAGGATTGATCGCTATTTTTTGCATTTGGTCATTTATTGATTCGCTAATGATGCAGATTTTTCCTTCAATATTTTGTAAAATGATTCCTATTGGTGTACATGTATCTATTAATCGATGAAATCCAGCGTTGTGCCTTTTAGCCCGATTACGCGATGAAAAAGCCAGTTTAATTTGCGGTTTTCATAAAAGAAACAACAACCACCGTAACACTCACGTCTCGTTCATATGTTGCACTGTACGTTACAGACTTTCTTCTACACGCGCTCCCCGTTCGGTTAAATTGACTCGTTTTGAGCATTACAGCCCAAAGCATGCGGCCTGTATTAAAATTTTCATCAGAAACAGCGGCAATTTACGAGCAAATTCTAACATTGTAAAAATTACCCAAAATATATGCCCTTTTAAGCAAAGATTAGCCTGCAAATCATCGTTGTATTACACCCTAGGGTGTAAAGATTCACTCAAAAAAAGTGCGTCGAACTTAAACATATATATCCTAAATATCCATAAAACTTTCCTAATTGTTTATGTGCTAATATAATATTTTAATACATTATTCTAGACGTTATTCCGAATCCAATGAACCATCGCAGGTATTTTTAGGAGCTTAAGCAAAGCCATGTAAGTAGTCCGTAACTGACGAATACTGTTGCCCAGCCGCCGCGCCTGTTGCATTCGAGTACGTACCTACTGGTCTTCATACAACAAACTTTCTAGTGTATTAAAAATGTGTCAAATTTTGATAAACATAAGACCCATTTGACTCTTATATTCTTTACAGTCACCTTTCATAACACATCATTTTCTCATCGAAGAATCGAAACTATTTTCTTCTATCTATGTATCTACTGCTCGTATGTGTAATGGGATAGTTGAACTTTCTATAATAGCTGTGTCCATTTCAACAAAAGTCTTTTTGAGTATGGCTCAAAGCACTTCGTTAGTAATCGAACTCACGCGGGTAAAGTGAGAAAATTACATACAATGGTATGTACCATAATGTTTATTTCAGGTCTCGTAATGGTACGTTTGTTTTCCAGACTTTGAACCCCAACTACGTAACTGTGCGTGTTCGTCTAAACGTGATTCGACTTACAAATAATACCTACTTAGTTGTTTGAAAGAATGCGCTTCAGTTTTACCCATATTATGCCAATAGGCAATTACATATTCTGTTAGAAAGCCCAAACAGTGGCGCCCCTCTTAAAAGCTCTTACACGCGTAGATTATCGAACGAAATATCACAGACCTATATAGATTCTGTTTATAATATATTTCTCAATAAACAATGATAAGTGTCAGGGATAATGTGAACTAGTTGCCAAAACCGTTAAATTTATTCAACTCCACAGAATTATATTTGAAGTGGCGCCAAAACTGCCGGAATAAAAGATTATCGATTCCCATTCCTTCTACAGTCCTTAAAACTTTACCAGTGATGGTCGTACTGAAGAAAAAAGTTACCAAAAATACTACCCTTCGAGGTGGAATGCTTTGGTCAGTTGTGCAACCGTTTGGTTGAAGCTACGTGTTGGTGTACTCACTTGGAGTGCAACTACATGCAATAATTTGTACTTTTGGACTCAAGTCTCAGGGCCTAAAATCCCTTTACACAATCTATGGTGACGATACTACCTACCCTAAATGACCAACCAGTAGATTTATTTATAAAAAGAAAACGTACACTACTTGTGAGGGTAACGTTTCGTGATATACTTTTGCATGGGGTCTGTCCACCGTCGTCCTTTTTTGTGACCTCCGCCGACTCATTGTGGTTAAAAGCAAACAGAAAAAAACGTAATGTCCCGCGGTCATGCAACCTTCAGACGATATTAAATTAGAGCGATATGATATTCGCAGTGCACCCACGAACGTTACAGTATACAATGGGTTGCAAAGTTACCCTCCCATCACATCGACCGTTCTGCAATGCCAACGACTGATAACGAGTCACAAAAATAAATTCACGGTATTTTGAATGACGCCATCAGTTAAAGGAAATGGCATTTTAAAAACTATGATAATTAAAGCTCTAATTTGCATTAGTGTGAGTTAATAATTATCATTAGTGTGCTGCCTGGAATTAACTTGGTACCAATGTACAAAAAAATTGTTGCAAGACAGTAAAATAAAGTAAACGTGTTTGGTGAGGTGAGGATTTGGATTTCAAGCTTATTGGTTCTCATCAGCGCGCTATAGGATGAGAAGAAATGAAAATAAGTTAAAAATGGAGAAGAAATTTTTGGAAAATCCTGAAGGATTGTAACTGGAAGACATAGAGGACACTATAAAATCTTCTCCTATTGTTATAATAAATAAAAACAATAAATATGAAGTTCACAAAATCCCACTTTAGTAGCTTATACACCTCAAAGTGTAATTCCTCATCCACACGTAAATTATGATGAAGTAAATCGATTTTGATTTCTATAAATCGATGAAAACATGCACGCAAGTGTTTTGTCCAATACGGTCGAATATTCAGCGAGTTTTGTTTGAAAAACAAGGTCATCGAGGGAAGCGGAAATGGATACCCGGATGTGGGCTTACGACTGTAATGAATGCACAATTTAAAGGGACAACCGGCATGCTGTTTAGCCAACTATAAAAAAACTCCAGCGTATATACACGCATCTATGTGCTATTTCACTGAAACTCACGTATGCTTTATTGAACGTATTTCAGGATATTGAACATCGGAACCCTGAACGTTGATGGATCATAGAAATATTCAAACTCAAACTATGGACAAAATTATATACCTACTGGATGACGTTTCCAATTGGATATAGAAACAGAAGCAACAGAAATATACCATAGATAGAAAATGTTAGAAATGAGGAGGTGTTAGGTAATTGGAAATTGAAGATCCCTAAAAACCCAAAAGGAAATGGAGACAGGATGGATTTATTGTAGTAGTAGTAGATGCAAAAACAGAAGTGAAGAGGAACAGGGGAAGACATGGTGATGATGGTAATGAAACTCAAATGGGATTTTGGAATTTTATTGTGCCAGTAAAGTGAACCATAGGAGGAGGCTGTCTGCCATTTATAATGGATTATTTTTTACACGCCACTTGAGCCTTCTATTGGTTTCATCCACAATTGGGGAGTATTGATATGATCGTGTTTTTGTTGAAGTTAATTTAGGGGTTTAATTTTGTAAATTTGATAACAACAGTTGATTGTTTCGAAGGCATACAATGCCTACCTAATACTAGGATACCTATCACATATAACACAAAAATGGAGCTATACAGGAACAATTTTTAACAGCGAACGAGTTAAATAACAATAGCTAAAAGCGCAATTTGAGTTTCGTTCAAATTTATTCGATCAAAAGCATTTAGCCATCGGTTTTAGTTTATATGAAGTTGAAAAATTGCGCTGCTCGTTCACGCTTAGACATATAGGAGCTGTGCTGTGCCGCGCTCTGCTGTAAAAATAACAACTTTTAATCGCCATTATTCAGCGTAGCACCTACCCTCCCCACACACACACACACACACTCATACACATATTGAATGCATCAATATAAAATCAAAAACGGTCCGTAATTTCCGTTCAAAATGTAGTACAGAGAAGTTCCAACTTCCGCTGCTGCACAATTATTTTTAATTAAAAGTTCAACTGCATTTACCGACCTAATTCTTTTCAATGGGTACTTCGTATTAGTGAGCTTGAAATTAGAGAAACGTAATCATTAACGTAGATTCAAATTTTACGCTCCTGTATTTACTGTTTCACGTTTTCATCCCTCCGAAAGGAAATTTGTTCCTTTTTTTTATTTGAGCGTCTACATCCCCACAAACACCTAATGAATACAGGAACGGAGATGTAGAGAAGGGGGTGCTAAGAGAAAAATTCCTAAAAAATTTGTGAAGTCTTCGTACTGTCAAGTTCTCCTAGAGTACTCCTCATCAGGTCCTCATTATAATCATCTGCGTTACAATATCTTCGTGGGGAATACCTGATCTGGTCCTCATTATATTCGGAATTCTTTTCTAGATTGGTATAGTTCTTCGTGAACTATCAATGATTATTAAAAAAATCTTTTTTTATTGAATTCAAAACATTGTAAATAACAGATCATTCCTGAAACATCTGGAAATCTTTTAGGACACCGAATAACCTTCTTGAACAAACCTTCGGAAATCTCTTTGGAGAATCGAAAAACCTTACAAATCATCCTAAAACATTATTGTTGAAACTTAATGAAGGGTTTTGGAAAATCGTAGAAAAACCTAAAACATTATTAACCATTCTAGATCATTATCGGAACCATCTGAAGCTTTGTGGCAAATACAATAGCATTGTAGAACAACCTGAAATATTCTGAAACATTCTAGATCATTCTCAGAACTATCTAAAACCCCCTGAAAAATCGAATAACATTATAGAAGGTCCTGAAACCTCCTCAACTGTCCGAAATTAGTCTTGAAACATTTGGAAATCTTTTGGGGAATCGAATAACTTTTTTGAACATCCCTAAAACATTCTCAGCCATTCCACATCATTCTTGAAACTTTCCGAAGATTTGTGGAAAATCTAGAATTATTATAGAACATCCTGAGACATTATCTACAATTCTAAATCCTTTTCGAAATCTTTGGAAATCTTTTTACAAATCATCCTAAAACATTCCCAGTAATTGTAGCTGATCATCGAAACTTTATGAAGGGTTTTGGAAAATCGTACAATATTATTGAACGTCCAGAAACATTTTTTAAAATTCTGGATCATTTTCGAAAAATTCTTAAACTTTTTGGAAAGACGAATAACATTATTCAACATCCTAAAACATGGGTAACCATTCTAGATCATTATCGAAACCATCTGAAGGTTTGTGGCAAATATTTTGAAACATTGTAGACCATTATCAGAAAATTCTAAAACTCTTTGGGAAATCGAATAACATTATAAAACATCCTGAATTATTCTCAATATCAATCATTCCAGATGATTCTCGAAGTTTTCTGAAGCGTTTTGGAAAATTGAATACCATTATGGAGGATCCTGAAACCTTCTCAATCGTTCCAGATAATTCTTGAAGCATTTGGAAATCTTTTAGGGAAACGAATGACCTTTTTGAACATCCTAAAACGTTCTTAGCCACTCTACATCATTCTCAAAACTTTATAAATATTTATGGACAATTGTAAATTTCATATCGACATTTTTCATCCTTCTCCAAGTAGCTTATTATTTTAAATGACTACCCTTTGGGGTTTTCATCATCTCAAAAAAGTGTATACACTCACAAATGAAAATTCCTTCTCTTAATTACCAACCCTATTGTTTCATGGTTGTGTATCTAATAACACCTTAAAAACTTTATTGTAAAGAGGGGTACCTTTGGGATAGATATAAAGCTTTTGTAGTTTCCAATACTTGTTCTTCAGGGTCGTTAAAAATACATTAACGTCTCATTGTCAACAAGATTTTACCGATTAGCACTTGGTTTCGAGAAAGGCCGCGAGACACCAAAATGTTTCACAGATTTTGATGCATGATTACACTCATTGTGTGGTGAAACTTATGAAAGCAGGTGCTTCATTCCTTCAAGTTTTATGAAACAGAACTATTACGCACCTGTCGTTCACATAACAAATTTTGGGGGTTTGTAAGAAATAACAACAATTCATAAATTATTTGGTTAATTATTCAAAAAAGAAGAAAGAGAGATCATTATTGACTAATTATTATAAATCGACATTTCGTTTGAAATTGTAACATATTGTATATTGTAAAATACACTAAAAAACATATGTAACCACTCTTCTGTACGTTATAAAGCCATGTCTTTAGCAAACCTAATGAATATTTTATGTTCGATATTTAAATACTTAAAATTGTTGTTTCCTTTTTCGAAATATTCTGTATTAAATTAAGACTGATAGGTACTAGACGATTCGCCAGTGTTAAGTCGCCACGGATTTTTCTTAATTTCTTTTTTGAATTAAATGGACAAGGTAAAAGTTGTCGCCTATCGAGTAATAAAACGACCATGTACCTACCTGTGCCTATTGTACAAGAATATTTCCTTCTATTTTACAGTCACATAAACATTTCATTTTCTGTTAGAGATGATGCCCTTACAAGTTGTAGCCGGTGCCAATGACACCAGTAAAAAAGTTCGGCAAAACATTGGGCCACTAGTTGAGTGGAGTTTGCAATAAAATTTGTTGGCGTTTTTATATCGCAATAAATATTGTTCAGTGTGTTTCTGCAAACAGGTCTAATACATACCCACTTGCGGTCGTAAAATACAGTTTAGGGTGTTCTTTTTTTTTTTTTTCGTAATGTATCGATTTCGATCACAACACGATTATCGGAAAATAAATTCAGAAATTGTTTATTGTAACTTGCAAATATTAATTTTCTGTAAACTTTTCTTCGAAAACTTTTATCAATAGGGTTTCCAGTTCCAATTACCTTTAATTAACGTTTTAGTTAAAACAATTACTCAAAACATTATGTAATGACAGCTGAATGCTCCTAACCGTTACCATCGTTATTAAAGGCCAGAGCGCTAACGCTCAACGTCATATAAGGAGGTCCTCGTAGGGAACTGTGGCAAACTTATAGCAGAGGTATTTATCGTGCAAAATTTTTTTTGATCGCGGATTCTTGTAGAGGTAGATTAGAAGAGTATTTGTGCACATTCTTAGGATTGGCAAATAATTTTTACTATTTTTCATTTAACGTTAAGTTTTGCAGAACATGTATTTCGACCTTTTGACGCTCACGTTGTCAAAACCGTGATAGATATGAAAAACGTATGCAGAACTTTTTTGTGGATAATTAAATTTTCTGCAAGAAAGTCCCAGACGGCACCTATGTACCTTTTACAGGTAAAAAAATACAGCGTTTACAAAAATCTGCGAACAAAAAAATTTTTGGACTATAGTCTCTTGGCTAATAGTGCACCTATAAAATAAATTAGCAATTCGCTTTTAGCCCCTTGTAGGTATATGATCCTGGTAAACTTTTCTTAAAAATTTTTTTTTTGAACGAATTTATGTTTTTATATAGGTAGGCACTTTTTACAGTTATTGTGTCTCAACCTTTTCCATGTTCGGTTTTCGCATCAATAAAAGTGAATTTTTTTATGACGGTTTTTGCGAAATGTAAAACATTTTACCACCCCTAATAAAAACTACCGCCCTGTTTGCAAATATTATGTATCCACGTTGGTTAACTAGTACTAAAGCAATACTTTATCCTGTTGGATACACTAAATTGCGTTATCCTTTAAGAAAAGGTATAATAGAGAGTTTATAGAATGTCCTTCTTCGAACTGTTCCAAGTGCAAATTTTATTTTTCGGCAAGAAAATTATTATACTTGCGGCACAGTTGCGTATAATAACTGTTTACTACGAAAGACCCGTTTTTACCACCCCCATAAATAACGGACAGGGGTACCGTTTTAGAAATGGTTGTAAAAGTAAGTATTTGAAAATCAGAATCTAAATTTTGTTTATACCACCATAACGGTTAAATCGTTTTATTGGTGTCATATAAATGCCCTTTGCTACAACGATTTTATTCTCAAGTCAAAAATCTTTACATATTTTAATAAAATCAACGTTTTTTGCTTCGTATTGACACATTTTTATGAAAATTACCTGTCATAATTATTAAGCTTGAAAGCTGGTAATAAGAGAAAAATTTCAATGCATTTAAAAAAAAAAACTACTTTTCCAACATGGTTGACGGAGACTGTTAGAAAATTAAGTTATATTTCGAACGCTTTACATTCTTTACCAAGTAGAGAACATGCCAATAACGTAATAATTTTTAGAAATTTCGTATTCTCGACCAGACGTTTCGTTCCTTTTTAAGTATGCATGGTGGATAAGTGAGTAAGTATTTACGTGGACTAGATAAATTAATTTTACTTGTAGAGCCTTTTTAGTCTAAACTAATCTCGTACTTAAGTTCAAAGATCAAAAACTTATTACAGTATTTTAGCCCACTTTTGTATTCAATGTGTATGTGTACCAACGCGATAATGACATCATTAGTACTTGTAGTATCGTTGTGTTTAATTAATCTTAAAATAACAAATACAACATGCACCCAATATCAATGGTATTCAGGCTATTTTGCATTACATTTATCACTTCCTTCAATTTCCCGGCGCAATGTTCGATAATCATTCATGTCAAAGATATAGTGGGTTGGACCAAACGATTACCTACTACCTATTGCTGATGTGATGAAATACTTCTTCAGGCCCTTAAAAATTAATAATCGAAACGTTTCTAAAGATCAAACGGTCGTTTATTGATTTCTCTGTTATAATTAACATCCGCAATCGTCATAACTCATAATATTCAATTTAGAAACTATCTATTTACGACGGTGGCAATAGTGGATGTGTGGCAATTCGCCTTCATAAATTACAAAACCGTTTATGCTTTCATCGACGACGATGACATGTTCTCAGATACTCTGTACAATCTTACAATAATAAAAAAATTTGAGTAAAGTTTGGAATTATAGGTAATTACTAATCGTAAGATCATTTGGAAACCCAAAAATCAATTATCGAATCCTCAACATTCAATCTTCTTGACTTTCAAAAATTGCCAGTTTTAAAATTAGGTCTTTTTTTTAGTAAGATATCGCCCAGGGCATTTTTGACCTCTGGGATGAGAACAGATAGACAGACAGACTGCATTAAAAGAATTTAGCAAACATTCTGTGTAAATTTGTACGAAATAACTTTTAAGAAATCTAGCAAGACAAATACTACGAGCGATACCTACTCAAACTTTTTGCTTCCTTCAGAACAATACTGTTGAACTGTGTTCTACTTGAACAGTTTTAAAAAGTTTATCTTAAACACGTGAGAAACTAAGTAAAAGTAAAGAAATACAGTTATCTCGTTGTTAAGTAAATGGATTTGAAATGGTATTAAAAATTGTTCAAAAACTTCAGTACTACTCTTAAATAAATAAATAGTCTATAATAGGTACGTAGATTACAAGTGCCTGTAGAAAGTCTTGATTTCATTCATTTCCAGCGAGTGTTTACTTTTTACTATTGTTAAGAAATGGTGTGAAAATAAAGAGAAAGTTTTACTTAATTTAGTCTTTTCCTGCTTATATAGGGAATAATGAAACGCTAGAGTTTAATTTAAAACAGTTTTTTTCTACGTAATTAAATTTCATTTTATATTCGCAACTATGTAAACGGGGTGTTCCATTTTCTAATTCTTCAGAGTATCTCGTTGTATAGTTCTTCTAATCTCAATTGAAAACGATATAAAAAATCAGGGTGCTGTATGTCGCATCGATGCAATTGTACATCTGGTCGACCACGGTCATATACAAGGCGAAATGTTTATCGAAAACGCTGTTCTGCGTACCTATTTATAATGTAAATACGTATAAAAACGAACATCCCTCGTAGAGACGCTGAATTTATAATATTTTCAACTGACACTGGATCCACTATACCTACAGTTAGCTTTATAAACGATATTAAAGAAATATTTTTTTATTAAATTAAGAACACATTTTTTTTCAAAACTGAGTTTGAATTCTGTTATATAACCCCACTTTCGACCATAAAGACCCTGAGACTTCTACGAAGTGAAAAATTAAGAAACAACAAAATTACGAATCAAAGTGAATTAGAGTAGTCGTCTCATAGTTTCTTTTTGTGGTACAGCTTTTTTATAAGAAGTGTGATGACTTCGGAATGGGATTGTCAAAAGAACCATGTCAACTTTTGTCCATAAAAAATAAAATTTTCGAGATTACAGCTCAGTTTCGAGACCACTGATGGGGGCTCTGATATAATTATTCGCTTCATGAAATTGAAATTAGTTTAATTTGGTTGTAAGAACTAATAAAAATTTCTTTTAAACCCTCTATCTAACAACTTAGGTACCAAATACTCATCTTTGTTTCATCGATATATTTGTTTAAACTCTTGCTTTTTTTTATTTGTCAAAAATAACATTAGATAGTATGTTTCATCCATCCATCATATTATAAGAAGATTATGCTAGACTAAATAGCATTTTATGGAAACGGTGGTCTTGCTTCCACGGTTGAAAGATAATCGCTTTTAAAATGGTGACCACCATAATTCATGGCGATGAAAACGCCTCGCCTCGTCTCGCCTCTCCGAAAAGTGCATCAACCCCATACACAACTGCGACAAATTAAATAAATACGTCACGGGACCGGAACAACCGTAGAATCGCAGTGAAATTACCACGGAACCATTGAAAACCCGCAGCGGGTATATTAGTTTTGGGAACTTTTTCTGAAGCACTGGGCGCAATCCGATACGGACTAACTACCGTGGAAACCTTGAGCGTTTTGCTTCCTTGGGCAGGCTCATAGATAAACTTAAGGTGAAGACGTTACGATTACTTATAGCAAAAGATAGATACGCAAAGTGCATCTGCGAATATTAATAAGTAATATATAGGTACGCGATTTTCAAAGGGGTAAAAGTCACCCCAAAATATAATGTTACTTTAAAAATTCAAAGAATTTGTTAAGCTTAAAAATGATCAAGTAAATTTTTCATTTATATTTCTCTAAACAAATTTGTCATCTATCAGCACAATTGTAGCCTTCTTGGAAACACCCCTACTGTTTTTGCTCCCTTTAAATACGGATATGCACGTGCAGGTCCAAAACTTTTATTATACAGCACTTCATCAGTCAATTGCCAGCCATAAATTCCTTCCTGCATTGTACAGTCACTTCTGTGACCGGTCCATGAACGAATCTTTTTTTTCACTGGTCAACTAAATTCATTGTGTTGGTATCTTGAGACCACACCATTATATACCATTTCAGTTAGGTTGTGAATGCTGACACTTCTATTAAAGTTAAATTTTGAAATTAATGATGTCAAAGAAAACATTGTATTAAATGAATTTTGTTTATTAAATTCAACTAATGTTTACTGTACCAGAAAGGATTTAATTTAGAATTTTGTAGATCTATAGATAATTAAATGCAAATAAATTTCGTAATTATTGTAATCAGTGTAAAAAACAGATGTTTGATGTTATTTGGAATCAGAATGTACGTGTGTTTAAAAATTTCGATTTTAATATGGATACAGACAATTACTTGTCGCTATCTATATGGTCGCTAATTTAATTAATTACGAAGAAGAGAGAATATCGACAGAATCTACTTTAATCAGTCTAATTACGAATATTCAATTGATTAACGTCGAACCATTTGCAAGAGTTACACTGTACAATAAATGAAGGTAATTAATTTATTAATTTTCAATGAAAATTATTTTTTGTTCGTAATGTTATTAATTAAAAATTATATTTCATGAAAGGTTTCGAAATTCTGTCTGTTGGTAAATAAAAAAAAAAAATTCTGCACCATTTCCTATTAGTAATCATGAAAGCCCTAAAAAATAAAAAGAAAGAAATAATTAAGAATTGACGATTTATTTTGATAAGTATTTGAAATTCGAGTTAATAATGTAGAACAGTCTTTTTATACATAAAGTGCTGGATCACTGTACAATCTAATTTAATGACTACATTTGCAAGTTTTCACGTGTAATAAATTATTTTTTTTTCATATAATATTTACAAAATATATATACATTTAAATTCACATAGGAATCGATGCCTTAATATAAAACTAAATTCACAGGCAAAAATTGTATCATAAATGACTATTAAAATTAAGTAAAAAACAGCCTTTTAGTAATTCATTTTTCATTACAAGTTTACACAAAATAAGTTCTTTGTTGCGATTGATTATTATCTGGAATGGTATGGTACACATGGTGCGGTTCCCTGTACTGAGGATACTGCGAATACTGAGGAGGTCGTCCGTCGATCGAAACGTAACTGTGATTCAGTTGTTCTGACCCGTAATGTTGACTTCCGGCACTAGAGCCCTCATCTTCGGTACTTCTTGCTGATTCGCCGGAAACGTAAGTACTTTGAGTAGGAGTTGGCGTTAGATGGTTTCCGTGCATCCCTGGCGGCATAGAATGATACTTGTACCACGAATCGGTGGCTGTTGGAGCCGGAGTATAGCGAGCATTGGGCTTACAACGGACATCGGAACCCTTTTTTCCCCTAGATGACTTATTATTCATGATATCGGGCATTGCGTATCGCAATTTTTCCCAAAATCGTCGCTCGCCCCATCTGGTAACCATGCAAGCACGTAGGAGACTTCGTAATTCGGGGTCCATGGGCTCCGATGGACCGTAAAGGACGCATATCAGCTTGCGTCTGTCAGCTGTACGTAAGGCGGATTGAATAGCCGCCTTGAAATCTCCCCGCGCCCACTCGTTGCAGATAAAGTTGGGAGATAAGATGAGCGCACATCTCCTGGATGCATCCGCTGCGCCTACCATTGCATCAGCCAGGTAGGAAGTGTTTCCGAGTAGGTGTAGATCACGATAGTGTAGGCACATGGTATATCCTAATTGCTCCAGTTCCGAGGCTATCGTTCGGGCTATGATGTCATCATCTTTGTGACTGTAGACCATATAGCAGTCGTACAGTCGATCTTTGTCGTCGTTGGGATCATCTGGAACGCCCTCTTGGAAAATTCGGATGCCATACTTGGAATGTACCCACAGACGCACGTTTTGTCTGCATACGAACACGAGAGCAACCAGAAGACATAATACAATGAGACTTGCCAAGCTTGCGGCCAAAAGTGGAGCATAGCTGCCGCCTAAGAGAGAGTTACTGGGCAATAGCTCTCTTTGTACGATCGACGTGGCGATTACGTTCTCGGTCGTTTCACAGCGACGCACGGCGTCGGCGAGCGTCTCGCCGTCGCTATCGGCGCACATTAACTTTGATAAATCGCTACCGATGCCCCGAATCCACGCATCCAGTTTACCTAACTGCGCACATTTACACGACCACTTGTTGCCGTCTAGGACAACACGAGGAGCCGGACCAGAATCGGAAGTTTCCGGCAACTGTTGCCAAGGTGAAAAGTCAACAATCTTGTTATCGTTCAACTTTAGCACGTCCAATTTATGCATGTTCTTGAACGTTTTATTTCCGACGTACGCGATCTCGTTATGATCCAAATAAAGTTCTTGTATCTTTTCCAGTTGATCGAACTCGAATCCTCGCAATTCATTCAGATGGTTATCCTCCATGTGTAACACCCGCAGAGACTTGACACCATTAAATGTCCGATTATGTAGCGCTCTTATGTTGCTGTTGTTCAAGAACAAAACCTCCAGCTTCTTTTTACCTATGAAGACGTGACTGTCTAGTTCGCCGAGGTCATTTCCGTCGAGATAGATTTCAGTCGCGTCCATCGGTATTCGTTCTGGGACGTGCGTGTATCCCGCGTTTCCACAATCGACCACGTTCGACGACCACGTGTGATCGTGATAACAAGTGCAATTGTCCGGGCAGGTCATTTCACAGTCACACGCGTCGTAATCACAGCAGTGGCATAATGCGAAACAATGCGACTCGTACGGGCACAGGAACTGATTAGGTTTCATTTCGAGCAACGGCTGCGGTTGAGCACCTCTCGAGTGGGAAAGTTCACACATAACGTCATCTAGGTCGAGCACTTGAGGATACTGTCTTAGGACACTTAAGCGCGTAATACGCAGAAGCCATTCCATACTACAGTCGCAATAAAACGGATTGCCGCCGATATAAAATTGCGGCAGATCTCTATCGTTATTTACGGGCGTTAAACTTAGTGCAGCCAAGTCGAGGTTTCTTATGTTGTTGCCGTAAAGAACGACTTTTTCGAGTGACAACTTCTTATAGAACGTACCAGGATGCACGGTCGTAATGCGATTATTGTTTATAAACAGAGTTTCGACACTGTCTGGAATTGAGTTCTCGTTGATTTCGCTGATCAAATTGAAACTTACGTCTAGCATTTTTATTTTTAGCGTGTTACGTACGTCGTAATAGTTACCAAGCTCGCTAATTTCGTTCTCGTGCATGTCCAACCATTCCAGGCTGGTCGGCAGATGACTGTAATCGAACCACATGAGTTTATTTGATGACACGTTCAACCACACTAAAGTTTGTAAATTCGTGAACACACCGCTCACATCGGTTAGTTCGTTACTGTCCAATCTTATCGCTTTCAGGGCCGTGTTACTCGCGAAAGCGCTTTGTTCGACGTATTTTATACGGTTGGATGCCAAATTAAGAACGGTTAAAGACGGGAGTGATGAAAATGTGTCTCTAGATATGTTCACTATAAGATTATCGACGAGTCTTAAACCATAGAGCAACTCTAAACCTTCGAACGACGAATTAGTGACCGATTCGATGCGGTTCTTTCCCAGGTCTAAAGTCCTTAGAAACCGGAGCCTTCCTAATCCTTGGGGTACACCTCCCAACGCGTTTCCATTCAGGCCAATATCTTGCAGATTCGTTACGTTTTCGAACGCATCGGGATGAATAGACTCGATCTTGTTGGAATCCAGTTGTAATTGATGTAAAGCGTACATACCAGAGAAATGATGGGCATCAATTTCGGCCAAATTGTTGTGAGAAAGTGTTAAAGCGTGAAGATTTTTTAGTTCGGAGAAGGCACCTTCCGCTATAAAGTCTATCTTGTTGTTCTCTAGATTTAATATTTGCAAGGTGTACAAATCGTGGAACACATTCGCGTCGATACGCGTTAACGAATTGAATGCGAGATTAAGTACAACTAAACGAACTAGGCCGGAAAACGTGTCTCTGTTTACCCAACGACTCGACAAATCGTTCATTGACAGATCGAGCACTTGCAACTGATCGAGTCCCTCTAACAGTCCGGGTGCAAGAACACTTAACGAATTATTTCGTATGTACAGATGCCGAATGTCACGAGATGACTGAAACAGTTCCGGAGGTAGAGCAACGATTGCGTTGCTGGACAAATTTAAAGTGTGAAGAGCGCTGAGACCGACAAAAGCTCTATCGCCCAATGTGGAAACAGCATTTTCTTGTAGATGGAGTTCCTCGAGAGCACGAAGACCAGTAAGACTATTGTCTGGAATGGAAATGATGGCGTTGTCAGAAAGATCCAGTACTTCCAAGCCGTTTATGCAAGCATGTCCTGGTGCCAATGGACCCTTTCCCCAGTCTGAGAATTCGAGAGATGCAATGTCTTGGATTTTGTTTTTCGTAAGATTTAGCCGTTTGAGGTTGTACATGGGACAAAACAAGTCTGACGGTGTGGTCCAAATGTTATTATCCGCAAGATCTAAACTTCGCAACTCTCCCAGATTCCGGAAACTTTCGGAATGCAGTTCCAGAGTCATAGCGGACCAGTCGGAATTGTGAGATCTCAACGAGAACCGTCTAAGTTCTCGTAGCGAGGTAAAAACGGACGAAGGAATGTTGCGAATTTTACAAAACTCGATCCGCAAATCTCTAAGTCGTCTCAAGTGGGACAGAAAGTTGGTGCTGTACTTGCTACGTTCCAGAGTGCTTTCGAAGAAAAAGACGTCGCTGCATTCCAGCCGGAGGGCTGTAATACGATCTGCTTGGTTTTGGGTTAAATTGACCAAAAGTCCGTCTGCGGCATTGATGGTTCGGATCTGGCACACAAGAACAGGTTCTTCTTTGTCTTCGGACTCTTCTATTCTCTGCATTTGCCACTCGCATCCCTTCGGCGTTTGCCGGTCACTTATTAAAGTCCGGCATTCGACACGCAACACCGTTACAACTAAAATAACGCACGCAAAGTTTGGTAACGCGAACATCGCAGGCCACATTTTCTAAAGTCTTCTTCAAAACAAGTGCTAATATCACAGAACAATAACTTTCCTCATGAGTTCGTTTTGTCGTTCGTGATCGTCCGACATTCAGATCATCGCCACGGCGGCATGCAACTGTGACTGGTCGCACGATCACTACTTCTACTTCGGTGAAGGGTCGCAGTGAAACTGAAGGGGCAGTTTGTGTTTCGGTTTCAAAGTAGGGATCCGAAACTCCGCCTTCGTTTTGCCCCACTCAGAATTATCAGGCGCTCAGCTGTTCACCATCTGTGGAGCCGGCGAATCGCGAGCTCCTATTCAAATGAGCCACATGTGGCATTTTTTTTTCGGTATGATAAAAACTATTAATCATGGGATTAAAGACGCGCCGCCTTCTTTACCGTTTCGCTGCCTTATACAAATTAATTTAATTGCAGCAGTTGCCACCTAAACGCGTATTTCACGGCTCTGTCCAGATCGTTATGCTCCATTATTTGATATATTGACACTAGTTGTCGACTGATGCACACGATCAGCATGTTTTGGTCATGGCTTATAATCAAGCATCCATCATAATTCCTAATTCGAGTTCTTATACAAAATGAGTATGTGTACCAACGCGATAATGACATC
The DNA here is from genome assembly GCA_947389935.1 of Agrilus cyanescens. Classification (NCBI taxonomy): domain Eukaryota; kingdom Metazoa; phylum Arthropoda; class Insecta; order Coleoptera; family Buprestidae; genus Agrilus; species Agrilus cyanescens. The sequence goes on along the minus strand of OX376710.1, from coordinate 25,972,996 downwards.
ATTACTACTTGTATTGTTGTGTTTAATTAATCTTGCGATCATGTACCTACTGTTTATGTTAAGATGAGATTAAGGAACGGTTAACGAGGAATTGTTTATATTTATATTGGCGTACTATGTAGGCGTGGACGTGTGCATTTACACGAACCCACACCTACTACCGCATAACCTATGTATAGTTCGTTATCTTATCTAAAAATAACAAATACAACATGCACCCAATATTAAAGTAAATCAACAACACAACTGCTTATGATGTCATTATCGCATTGGTACACATACACATTGATGACAAACACAAGATATTTTTGAAAATTTAGACGCTCAATTAAAATTAAATTTCTTATTAGAAATTGTCTTTATTTTTTAGCCATTCTGAAATTTTTTATTTATTTTTTTTAGGAAATTTTTTTTGTGTTTGCATAGTGATTAGATATGATACCCCAAATGTCTGTAAAAGTTTACTGTTAAAAAAATACCTATGTACAATATGTCACTCAAGACAAGATTATACCTATACATATGAACATTATGTGCCTATAAGTTAATGATTGAGTTTCCGGGGATGTGCACTACATTCACCATGACATTTCCGTAATTGTGACAAAGTGCAAATCAACAGATTTCGCGTTAATTTGTCAAGTTAAGGCTGATTGAAAATGAGTCGTATAAATCATAGATAGATCTATACCTACGTAAGACAATTAATTGATGGATAGATTTTACCTATGTGTCGAAGGGTGTCAGGGTACTTCACCTCCGGGGCATTTCACCCCCTCACTATCAACATACGTACTTTATGTATCTATATTCAATAAAATGAAACATTGAACTGGGAAATTTAATCTCCTGTTTAGAAAAGAATTTTTAAAAATTCAACCCCATAGGGCTGAAAATGGAGTTTAATGTTTGATTTATTGAACTACAGACAGCCCAAATCCAGGGATTCTTATTACTACATATAATGATAACTATCGGAGTATCTTTTAAAATTAACTTTCTAAAAAGCGTACAGTGACGGTCTCATGCTGGGAGGGTTAATTACGTCTAAATAGGGGTTGCTATTTATGTTCTGCTTGTAAAATAAGCGTACAAGGTGATCATTTCTGATTTCCATCACACTGTACTGGAAGAATTTGTATTAATGAATAATTCTGATTGTGTTCTAGAAATTTAAGGGTGATTTACTGCTGAATATTGAACTTTCGGTACCTAGTAATTTAGACTATTTTTAAAAACCCAATTAAAGATGATTTTATTTCCTATTGTTGATAAAAGTAGACTAAGTATTCTCCTGTTTTTCGCAAAATCATTTCCGTTGTAATAACATTCATAATTGTTACATAAATGAAATTTGAGAATAAAAAGTTATACGATTTTATTATATTTTTTAATTTAAATAATTATCTATAATTATTTTTTGCAACCAAAATGATTTCGCGAGAAATAGGAAAGAGAAAGAACAAAATCACTTTTAATTAGTTTTCTAAAATAGTCTAAATTACTGTTTAAAGTTCTATATTCAATATTAGGTATATCAGATTTAAATTTAAAATAAAATAGAACAATTTCCTCTCCTTATCTGTCATTGTTTGTCAAAGACCTGAGCTGTGTACGCTTTTTTCACACCTCTAACATTACCAAGACCAGAGCCAGGTATTCATAACTACCCCATGTAGGTACGCTTATTTCCCAAAATTTTTAATTTTTTAATTTTTATAAAATTTTGCAAAACAATTATTTTTAATGTAATTTTGTGGATGTGTAAGGTTAGGTTAGTTTTTTTAACCTAAAAAGTAAGATAATTTTGGGTTCAAAGGGCATAACTACTGTAGAGATCTGAAGAAATTATTATTGTATTTGCAGAACAAAAAACTTTTCAATTCTTTCAGATTTCAAATCCTCAATATAGCTACAACCATAACCTTTAACTTCCCTACACCACCACAACCCCATTATTTGTATATCGACTCAATCGGTCTTTGTATAACTTTAGTAGCAGACAATACCTTCAGTGGTCTTCTATTTTCTATTATGTACCCAATCCATATTCGTGGATCGAGCTTTTACTGAGAATATTTCTTTCATTGTTTCCCACTAGGTACAGGCGCCGCTTTGACCCTCCTATCCGTCTCTGCTAATGAGTTGACGCTCGCTTATCTAGTAATCGTAAGACTTAACCTGCCTAGTCTGCGTCGTCCCACTGAGGTACGGTACCTACATATATACCTAATATTATTGTTATTGACAAAGTAACAACCGATTATATGGAAATATTTGCCAACATAATCTTCAAAGACAATTGTTCAGGCACAGAGAGACACAGCAGGTACCTGTCAGTAAAATACTTGGGTTTATTATTTTAGCTGTGACCGGAACAACGACTCAAATATCTAATGGTTAATGGTTTTCAAGAAATTCTAAATTCTCTTGCTGTTTCTTCGTTTTAAAAATATTTTACACGGTCACACAAGTAAGTAGGTAATACAAGGAGGTGCCATTTATTTTTTAGAATAAAAATTGGCCCACCCTGTAGTTACACGCAAGAAAAATTCGGTCAAATTTTTTTTATAGGCTAATTGTTTATTGTATTATTTATTATTAGTCATCGTCAAAGACATTATGTAGGTACAAAGTCATGATGTGGTTACAAAATATTAACTGGGTAACCATTATAATCGTTAGTCAGTTAGGCAATCATGATTTATCTGAGATCGTTCTAGTTTTATTGTCATAACGAATTTATTTATTACTATATATTCTTATAGGTATATATATACCTATATATGTTTGAAGGTAAATATCTCTAATAATATCGGTCACAACGATTATTTCATTTCACATCCCATATCGTTGGTATCTTTGAGGACGCAGTTACGCAAATATTTAGCTAAATAGATACATAGGTACGTTGTGTGGAGTATAAAATGGGAGCATTATGTTTGAAAAAAGTGGCAGTTTCGCTATTAAATGCACTGACGATGACGTGAGAATAGCATGACAACTGTACCTACTAGTTGCATGTAATAAAAATCAAATATGATAAGAACTGCAAGAACTGAAGACATGCAGCTGCAGCTTTTTAAATACTTACAATTAAGTACAATGTTTCTATAGGGGAACTCGGTTGTTATAAGACCTACAAAAAAAAAACCAGTGGCGCATCCTCGATCTCTTGTTTTGAGAAAAACTCACTGGTGTTTTCAAAAAATTGCTATCGTCTTTAATTTTTGAGTTATAAACAAAAGTTGGAATTTTTGAGTTATTAAAATATGTCCATATCTTGGTTCATGTTCATCAGGCTCTTTGTTATGAAGAATAGTGGTGTCGAAAAAAAAAAAAAAAAACTAAAAAAATCATGCACTTTGAAGTTATAGCATAAAGTTGTGTTTTTTTTTTCATGGAAATCATAGTTGACATATTTTTTTCTCCTTTCAAAAATATACATGTTTAATCTCTTTTGTTGTGTAAGCGCCCAAAAATAAAAATAATTTTTTTGTAGCTTTCATTCTGCTTTTTTATCTTTGTTTCTATTAGACGTCTGTCATTTAGATTCTTTTGACGTATCAAAGTGCTAAATATTAATTTGCAATTTCATTTTACGAAAAGTATGGGATGTTAAAATGTGTTATCTTCAGTAACAACCATTCTAATATATCAGATAGGCCACAATTTTATAAATTTATTTTAAAAATTAAAACTATAAGTAACTTAGAAGTTTAAATTTTTTTCGACGCTATTCTATTCTACATATTACAATAGTGACTAAATAATCGCGAAAGTCTTTTTTCTTAATTTATCCAATAACCAAGACATGTAAGTACATACGATTTCAAAAACTCAAAAATTCCAATTCAAGTTTTACTCAAAAAAAGAGATCGTGGATGCGCCAGTAGTTTTCCAGTTACCGAGTCTCCCTATAGAAAGATCGAAATTGGACCACCCTGTATATACCTACGTTGTTTTCTTATAAAAAAATTCTGACGGGGTCGAAACGTTGCTGAATCGCTCATCAACCGTCGTTGGTTATTGGCAAGATTAGATAGCTGTTATTGATCTTTTTCTCAAAATTTGTGAATTTAAAATTTTTACCATTTTTAGACGTATCTAGGTAATTTTTTGATAAAATGAAATTTAAAAAAAATTGAATAGAGGACCCTATTAAGCCTAAAAATTGAACAATTAGAAAGAATTTTGCTAGAGAAATTTAATTAAATTTTTAAGGTGGTGGAAGTGGAGGGAATTTTCCAAGGGTCAATCAATTAAAAAATTTGTTCTGCTTAATCTTCATGAACATAATGAACCTAACATTATCTAAACCTTATGCTCATAACGAAAACAAAAAAATAGCATGTTTTCTTTCTTTTTCCGAAAATTATAATCAACCTTAGATTTTCTACAAAAAATCTCCAAAAAAGTCTCCTGGACTAAACTTACCCTAAAATTTTCTGGCACAGACTTGGATTACTAAAAAACTTTTTTGATTTTTTTTTTTAATTAAAATTATGATCATATTATGTACTTATACAAAATGACAAGAATTTTCCAGTTGTTTTTCTAGAAGTGAATTTTTTTTCATATTGATGTTTTTAAAAAAAGAAAAAGAAAAATTTCTATTTAGCTTTTTTATGTGTCTAAAGATAAACAAACCAACAATTGACCTAAAAATAATTTCTAATATAATAAAAAAAGAAAAATTTAGTTAACATTAATCAAGGCATTAATTATTATTTTAAGCAGAATTTTAATTAAAGAGATTTGTGCTGACACCTAACGTTGATACTACATAATATATATTGGCCAAACAGCGACAGAAGTGCTATCTGTACGTACTAAATACATTTACTTCTGGACCACTTAAAGGAAACTTTCGTAGTTTGAGAAGAATCTCTGTTAGAAATTAGTACTCCAGCCATTAGATGGCGCGTGAATGTAGTTTAGACTGTATAAAAGATACATCCTACACAGGGCGATTAAAACATGACGACCATTACTACAGAAAAATAATTAGTTAAAAAATTCGAAAAAAAAAAAAAACATAAATTTAGTTAAATATAAATACAAATCGTTGGAACAAAAAAAAAAATTGAATTCAGACTTACCCACAAAAAAATCCCACAGTTAGATTGATATTAAAAGGCAGCTTCTGAAAAAAAAAATTGTATTAATAAACTGAATAAAAAAAATTATTTTTTAAACAAAAAGTTGTTTATGCTAATTGACCATTAAATTAACGTAGGTAACTGTAATAAATTGCTACTACATATAACAATAAATATTGTTTAAAAAAAGTGAAAACCACAAAAAAAAATTTTAATGATTGCCTCAAAAGATTTCCAAATTAGAGTACCTACCTAACTCATGAAAAGTCTTTTTTTTTGTCTATATGCAGAATTAACCGCAGTAATAACGTTCTGGCCATTCGCGATGGATGAAAAGTTTAGCGCAATTTTCGCGATCCAACCTTTGGAGAATTCAAAGCCGGAATTGATCTCTCGTATTAGGGCGAATGTGACTGAGGAAGCGGATTATACCGAATGGATTTTCTACCCTGATTTAAAGTTGAAACGGATCGCTGCGAAATTACATCACATAGATAATTACGAACGCTGAAGATAAATTGTTCTCTTTATCTGCTATAATCAAAAGTAATTTCATGAGTGCAATAGTTGTCGACTGAAAAGAATGATGACAATTCATAATGTTCGAATTAAAATTTATTTATTAATTTAGCCACTAATTGCAGGTAGATAGATTTCATCTAAATTTAAACGACGAGATAACCTAACCTAACATTTATTGATTATCTGTATATTTTATTAACTTATTCTCAAAGATGGGTTAAAATGGGCCGGCCACTCTGTGTATGGTAGATCAAAGCAATAAGGGTTGTACAAAACAACGGACAACGTTTCGCTTAGCTTCACAGGCTCCATCAAGGAAGAACTAGAACAACCAGCCTTGATAAAGATAGTGAGGTTAGGTGAAATATTATACGCTATTTGCAAATAAAATACATCAAAACAACCCTTATTGCTTTGATTAATTTTTTTATTGATTTTTATTTATAAGGGTTGGTAATCTTAATTGCTCTGAATTTGACTGACTAAACAGTAAATATATTTGCAAAAGGATAAATTATTATTACTTCGCCTTTGGATGAGGTACAATATTATGTATGTTGACAACATTCTGACGTAAATGTCGTTTCTGTTCATCAAATAGGTACCTATTTGCTAATCTTAATCATCTCCCATGACATGAAGAGTTTCGTCGAAGTTGTACACATCCAATTAAGAAAGTTATTTGAGTAGGATGACTTTGAACGGGTGTAGATGTATCATGCATGTTCTTCGAAAGTTTCGGATGGAGTTTGGGGAAACTTCGAAGACGTCGACAAACTGATTTCATATTGATCCTAATTTCAATGTTCGACGCCAAACTGGTTAAATTTAAACCGGCAGATCATCTCTTAATCCACAAATAAAATAAATCATTTTTGTTAACAATTCCAGAATTTATTAAATTTCAAAACAAAAAATCAACTCGACTGAAGGGAGGGATCGTTGAAAATATTTTATGCAATATTTGAATGCAGACAGGGGGTAGGTAATCTAGTGGATAATACACAAAATTGATTAAAATTTAAATTAAACAAGACAAGAACGAGGGGTGCAGGTTATTTCTTTATGGGATTATAAGTTTCCTTTCATTGCTCAATTCTAAACTTGGGTTTGCGGATTTAGGAGCGAAATGAATCCCGGAATCATTAAAAGCGACGCAAATCATCATTGCCACCAACTGGCGCTGACTTAGATTGCTTTACAGTGGACCAAGTGGGATTTAGGGCGAAACAAACCGTTGGCTTCCAGAAGTCGCGGGAATTATTGGGCCGAAGCCGAGAACGGTGGCGGTTCCTTATTGCAACGTCTAACTGTTCTCGTAATTCCTGGCTAAAACCCTCAGAACTCGGTTACAGCGTCCCAAGCTGGCTGCTTTTTCAAATCTTATTTTTAACACTAAATTCCAAGTTAAAAATAAAAAATACCTAAGATGTACCTAAAAATCTCATTTTTGCTATATTAAAGGGCATGAGAAGATCAAAAGTGCCCTAAGTAGTATTGTGAAAACAAAAAAATAAAGAATATCTCTAAAAGCTTTAGCCCAAAAAATTCAAGTGTAACTTCAAAATAATTAAACGTAAAAAAATATTCTTTTTTTCGTAACTTTTTACGTGAAAATAAAAAATTTCAACACATTTATATGTTTATAGGTCACTGCAGTATTTATTAATAAATTATCCCTGACAAGTTTATGTGTGGTGTAATATTTAATTACTAATAACAATGCTTCATTGTTAATAAAACTAATTTATTGTTGTCAAAAATATTTAATTGTGTTTAATTTTTCTTATGTTATATTTTTTTACAATATCATTCATTGAAAATTTATAGTTAAGTTCATAGAATTTTAATTGTTTTTAAAAATATTTTATTGTTATTAATAATATTTAATTATTATTATTTTTAATGATAAACCTCGTAATGGTAATACAGAACAATAAATGGAAACTCAATGGATCTCATGTTATGCGATTCAGCGTTTTATTTATCATTAATATCAACTATTTACCGTTTTTTTGGCAATTTATTAAATATTACAAAAAACTATAAATGTTTTTTGCTAGTATCTACTGGATATAAATATCTTATTTTTTTAAAAGTATAGAGTTGTATCAGATCCAATTCGATCAGATAAATTTTTTTTTTAAATTCCAGAATTTCAGTCTTTTTGTTTAAAAACAAACAATGACTCGACTGAAATGACTCAATGAAGTCGAGGCTCCAGAAGGAAAGGTGAAAGCCATTGTGGCTTCGCCTCTGCTTGTTTTTTGTACCTACTTATATTGAAAATTGTGAACAAAAAAAAAAAGTAGTACCAACATATACACTTTAATTAAAAATACTGAAAATCGGTACAGAAGCAAAGTAATGAAAATGATTTTGTTTTCGTTGTGATGGCACTCGGCATCCATAAAAGTAACAATAACAGGGAACAAAGTCGACTGCAACTGAGCCATATAGACAACTCGCTCCATTGCGTTTCCGTTCCGAACTCGCAAAGTCGCTAAAATAAACAGTATTCTCGTGCTTTGGAAAATGTGCTGCAGCTTTTTATCGGATTCCGTTCTCCGACATTAAGTCCGCAACCGTTCCAATTTGCTGTCATATCTTTTTCGATATGCAGTGCAAGTACGAAGAAGTACACGCGGATAATTGAAAACACTGTTGCCAAAACTAAAGCGTTACGTCCGCATCGCGACACACATTAGCATTTAGATTGTGATGTTACAAGAATTATTTGTATCGGTTCTCTATGTCATGCTACGAAACTGCGGACGAAACGACAGAATAGACTATTAAAGATAACGAGACTACGCGGTTTCGTATCTCGGAACAGTTTATTGTTTTTTAGTATCGTTATTTACCTATATCATGTCGTTGGAAGAGATACAAACTCACGTTTCTGTAAAGTTTTAAACGTACCACCAAAATAAAAAAGTTGGCAATTTGTAAAATATAATCCGTTTAAAATAAATTACTGTTTAGGTCAATTGCACCAGTGGTGGTTTGTTATAAGGTGCGCCGGTGCGCGCGCATTACCGGCAATGTTTCAATGTACCTCGACTGCAACAGGCACGGCGGCTGGGCGACAGTACTCGCCAGTTACATGCTAGCGTTCGCTTGGCTAACGTGGCTTTGATTAAGCTCCTAAACGTAGGTACATGCGATTCAGTATAAGATGGGTGTGAGGAAAGCATACGGAAGAGGCAACGATAGTTTCGTTACGCTTACATCCGTTACGTTCACTCGATGTTACACTCTACATCTTTTATGCTCCTTAAGGAACTCCAAAAATCACTTATTGTTGGTAGGATGATATTTATCAAAATGGTTACAATTAAGTTATTTTAAGAATAATAAGATGGGACAAAAAATATTAATGGATGCAGCTAATGTGTTTTTTTTTTTCGTCAAAGCTGTTATTCTACGTAGTCTTCAGCGAAGCTTAATTTAGAACGAGTTGACTTCTTTGGCACGTAATACACTAAGACGTTCCTTACGAACTAAGTTATTAAATAACGGATTATAATTGATTCTGACGTATTTGTCAGGAACCGGAAGCTGTTAGAAAAATAATTTCAAACTTTTTGTATTTCTTAGGACTATTTAATTTTGTCTACAGTCAGAGACAAGTTAACCAAATTTTTACAGAAAAATTTTTGTCAAACAACCAGATTTACCTACATGCATATACTGAAACGTTTAAAGGAATGATGTGTTGACAAACATAATTTCAATCACAACAATCGTAAAGTAGGAATAGGGATAATTAATAGTGTATTATGCACCGAGGTGGATAATAATGAGGGTCATCAGGAGCCGTCATGGTTCATCTCACAGGACGGGGGAAGTCGAGGTAAGCTCTGTACCATACTATGGTGCTCTGCCCAAGTATTAGGTACTGCTTATAATTGTTTAAATTAATTACGAAATCGTTTACTGGGAAATATTTCTGTTTCTTTGTGTTATTTTTCTAATTTCTGTTTTAAATCTAACAAGAGAGCGTTAGTAAAACAGTTTCGTTTGCAAATTGAACTGGGGGAAAAACAAAAGGCAAGCAAGTTTTCTTTGGACCCGCGCAACGAGGAAATAGATTAATTCGAATTTAATTGGATCCTTATTAACATCTTTTGTGTTAAAACGTGTTTCTGCAACAATTTAATTTTCAAGATCGTTGCTCTCTCTGCCCGTACAAGGTATGCAATTACTACGTTGAGTTTAATTAGACCACATGCCTGCGAGGAAGCAGAAACGCAGTTGTCGGGACCAGGCCATTTACTCAGTTAATTAATTTTCTCTAAATTCTAATTTTCTAAGTGCGCGTACACTTCAATTTACAACAACTTGCTTTCTTTTCGTCTAAGTTTAAATATAAGACTGAAAACAAAGCCATGTCGAGTTTACATGTCAGAAATTATAATTTTTTTAATAAGTTTTTGAAAAATGCAATAAGTTTAAATCTGATTCTTTTCCTAAAAAAAGAAAAAAATAACAATAAACGGGGGTTGTAATAAATTTACTACATTTTCAAGGATTAGGAATGAAACAATTAATTTTTGCGAAGAATAAAATAAAGCAGAGTTCTTTGACTTTTCGTTACCAAAAAAAAAAAAAAGAAAAGTAAATATATACAAACGATCCCTTTAGGGCAGCAGACTTGAAAAATTTCATAAGCTGAATGCAAAGTAAATATAAAGAGAAAATTGTCTGCAAAAAAGTGTTGCTCTTTTTCTGATATTGCTCAGAACTCGATGGCCTCTTTTTCATTTCCTGGGACATCAAAGATCTTTTGAATAATAACGGAACGTCCAAAATTATACAAAAAATTAATGGCTACCAGGAATTTTTAATTATTATTTTTGGTAGGATGTAATTTTAACGCAGTTATTCCCTTTGTAATATAGAGCAATATCTATATTAGGGAACCTCAAAAGAACAAAGCTTCATTAACTCACTTTGTTGGGAAAGGAAAGTTCTATTAGGAATATAACAACTCAAAAGGATAATCAAGTACCTACTTCAAAAGAGTTCTACATTAGGGGATAATAAATCAAGCGCTTCCTGTTTTGTTGCGAAATGCGTTTTCCCTTTGATAGAAAGGACTCAATTTGAATTTTTTGTATCGAGTCCAAAAAGCTGCTGATAACCGTTTACGACAAAATTGGTTCTAAAAGGAATTGGGTCGCTTTACGTTTGTATCGAAAAACAGCTTTCAAAGCTTTATTGTACAATTTAGAACTCTGTCTGCCTCGACCTGTTTAATCCATATTTAAAGGCACGAGACGAACCAGGGATTTATTTCCAAGAATATTTAACGTAACTGCCTTCAGATGGACTTTCGCAGTAAAGTTTTCTTAAAAAGAAATAGAGAAGCGCAGAGGGTTCCGTACGATGTATAAGTATTTTACCATGACTTTAATTCTAACCCAAATTTGTTTGTTGTAACTAAAAAAAAATCTAGAATAAATATTAAAGTCTCATCTGACTTTATCAATTTTTGAAAGTTCAACAACAGTTTATAAATTTTTTTCTATCGCTGACCAATTTATTTGATGATCTTTCCGGCTGATGTTATGGTCATTCAAAATTTCGTATAAATAATAGGTGGTTAACTGGCTGTGCCGAAGTTTTCTTATAAATAAATTTATGAATTGAGTTAGTTGGACGAAAATTTAATGACTGTTAGGTTTTGATAGGTCGTGAAAGTGGAACTTGCAAAATGGACTGCTAGTTTCGGATTCAGTTGCTTGGTTGCCACCAATTAAACTTTTATGGCCCGTCATAACGCTGCAAAACGTTAAGTACGCAGTGCAATGTTTCAGTGTACAGAGTTTAATTGATATGCGGCAAGTTTGCCGCTCGGATATTTCATAAATAATTCGTCGGTTGTACTGTTACTGAACGAGAGACTGTGTTCGATTAATTGCGCGTTTCGAGATGTGAAATAATCTCGGTGGGACAGAGATTCGACCAAATCTGCTCGAATTTGTCGAACTGCGGCCGTGGGATTTGCCAGCGCAATCGACACCGCACTAATGGACAAATTCTCTAATGACGGACTGCTGTTTATAGCGTCGCGGAGCGACCGGTAATTCCCAACAGAATGACTCTCCCATTGTTGCCGTTGCGACCGAATCAACGGACACACTCAACATGGACAAGGCGCAGCACAGTGGAAAGACACTCCAGATACATTAACACATTAAGAATTACTTATGCTATCGAGAATGTCAGGGAATTAACTAGAACGTTCCATATTTTTCGAGAATCATCATTTAGAACTCTCGAAAGTGATCGAGAATATTCGAAAACGTTAGTAAATGTTCTGCAACATTCTAAGATAAAAACAAATATTTTGTTTTTAATACATAATTAATTATAAACAATGTTTCATTGTTTTTTTGCGTCCCACTGTACATTCGGTGTAGTAGCTCACGAACTAGAAGCTTTGGATGAAGGATTTAGCGTCTACTGTTACGGATCCATAATAAAATCAGACATTTTCATTAAACGACTTAACAGTTTCTGCTGCGAGGGGCAAATTTAATTTAAAAGTTTTATCCTAGGCTTTAATAGTTTTCTGCAGTCCTTAAAACGTGGCAACGTGAAAGAAACTGATAAAAGCTTAAGAGTTTAGCTGGCATACAAACTAATCTATTTGTATCCCTATCCTTCCGGATGAAAAAGAAAAACTAGAATCGTTTATCAGTTACCAATAGCTTCAAATTTGGACTAGTCGCAGCCACAAGTCTTTGGTCACTACGTATTTCACCCTCAGAAAATGGACGAAAGGCTTGATAAAACTTGTGACCGCTTAAAGTAACTTATAAATGTGACCAATAGCTGCCTCTAGCTGCTGTTGACTATGACTGGTGGTTGTGTCCAGTAGCTCTTCTAAGACCACATTCCGTGCGTAAATTCGACTACTGTCTTTTGAAAAAAGAAGTTCATTTTTAGTAGTTTTATTACAATGTATTCATATGAGGAATAGAAAAGGTCACTCATCTAATTTGACCCTTCAGCTTTTCATATCTTGAGGTAGAAGAATATTTTGGGGAAGTTATGTGTGATGGAAAGAAGGGATTTCTTTATGATACAAATATTAGAATTTTTTTTGTGACTTTGCACTTATATCCTTTGGATCCTTTTTCTTTTGTTATTGGAGCAAACGAATGCGGAATATTGTTGTTTACCTAGAATGCGAAATTGATGCATATTTTATACCGATGTTTATCCTAGCGTTGACTGCAGCTTTGAAGCCAGTTTATCCCGTAGCAGTATCGATTGTTCCCCTTTCTCCAGCATCCGTTGACGCATCATTCTTCTCTGTTCTTCTTGCGTGATACCGAAGCTGATAATGGCGACAAAGATAGGAGGACCATTAATTTTTCAGTTAACTCCCTCCGCCCGGGGTCGCCTAAATAACTACTCTCCTCGTTAGATTTTTTCCCTCCCAGGGGAACGTGGTAGATGCTTGGCGTGGTTCATTTGTGCAGCCTGTGTGCCAAACTAGAACGGCCAAATGATAAATGTCTCCTTAATTGTCTCTGGAACGCAGAGGGTTGGCTTGTTTGCTCGGTGCACTAACCCAGCCAATTTGTGCTATAACTTCAATTCTTCTATTAAAGAACGATCACCTCCTTTTTCTACTTTCATTCGGGGTGCAATCGTTAAAAGATTACGAAAAGGGGATGAAGTCTACTAATTATTAAAATTAGCACCTTAGTAACTTCGAACGAGGATTTTTTTTGCTAGAAATTTCACTAGACGTTTAATTTTATTGGTTCTAATTAGTCGCGACACCCTGTAGATTACCCTGCGACAAAATTAAACTATTAACATTGCCGTTGTGCAGACAGAGTTTCTCCCTATATTAAGTCTATTTCGAGTTGTGCAATATGTCTCCAAGACGTGACAATTGTATTTGCGAAAGTTTTAATAGATTAAAGGGTCCCCGAGGTGTCAGCAATACCAAGAAGTCGACTGATCATTCCGTACGATACTCCAGCGCCCTGCATTACTAATTGCACCCGGCGAATGCATCTCTCATAACATTGTTATGCGAGGAACTGCGACGAGAAGTTGCGGAATTTAATGAACATACGCAATTAACTGCACCTTTGAGAGAGATGGTCTTTCAACTTTTCGGTACCTAGGTTTGCTCACGTACTGAAATATGCAAGGGCAGTAGTGTGATCACAAACTAGGAGCGAGGGAGACAGGGGGCTGTTTAAAATACCCAATTTTACCAACTAGTTTTTGGGTATTGTCTATTTTAAAAGAATAAAAAAAGGAGCCAAAAGAATTTAACGACCAACAATTTTTTTGATCGCGGATTCTTGTGAAGGAAGGTCACAGGACCATTAATTTGAAGGGGTTATTGCTCAAAAGAGTTGAACAATTGGGTGATAAATTTAATAATCACTTTCACAAGCTATAAACTATGAGGAGATTACTGCAATCCAATTCAAATAATTTTTTGGAAATTGCAATCAATCAGGTATAGCTTTTGAACATTGAAGATTATCTTGGAATGTTGTAGAACATTGTCCAACCTTTTGGAGCATTTTAGATCACTCTCAAACATTCTAAATGATTTTCAAAGAATCTGAAACACTTCGGATAACTTTCGAACTTACTAAATCAGTCTAAAAAAAATGTGGGATATTTTGGAAAATTCAATCGTTAGAACTTAGTTGGTCTAAAGTCTAGTACAAGACGATTAATGGCAAGAATATTCGTCAATGTCCTTTCTGTTTTTGTAATCAAAACTGATTCAAACAATTTCTCAGAAATTACAATTAGATTCAATATTTGCAAAGGCCTCTTAGTGTTCCATTAAGTAAGTTGAATTCCTTCATCTTATTAGGACTGAATATGGAATTTCAATTTAATTTTCTCACTTTACATTTCGAAAATCGTATTACCTTCATGTACAGAAATTATTTACACGTTTAAAATCGAATGTAGTATAATTGAGCAACGTTCCGCTTCCGTTTCGGGTTCCATCCTCGGTCGAACTGGTTGCTGGTAGAATGAATTCCGTTTGTTAAATTGCGTTTGCATTTGTCCGCGTCTCAGTTTAACATGTAATTAATCTTGTGCATTAATTGCGGTCAGAATTATCAAGAGCGAAACCATTAAGAAAATTAAACGCGCAGTGACGAACTAGGCGCTGATTGGAGCTTGTAACAACTTGTGACGATTATCTCTCGGTTATAATTTAAAGGAAAACGCGGGAATAGTGGTGTATTTCGTCGATGTGTTGTCGAGGGTGCACTCAGATTACTATTGCTCAGAAATGCTTGCTTGCCTGCAGTCATTTGCAGTAATTGTATAGAAGAAAAGGTCCATTATGGGAGCGTCGTTCAAACGCGAGGAATGAGGAAATTGCTTCTCTCATGAAAGCCAACCCGATCTCCCTCGAGACACGTTCAGGTGTACAGAACGAAGAATAATTGACTTTTGTAAATGGTTTTGACTAGAGATTGTACTCGAAAAATCTTTTTCCATTACCAACATTCGAATATAAAAATTTAACGCGAAACCAGAAAATCCAAATCGTACAAAACGACCACCAATAAGGGATTTGAGTTAAGAGTATAAATACCATGAACCTACTACCTACCTATATTAGTTTGGATACCTGTTGGGGTTAGATTCCATTGCAAAACGGTTGATAATGAATGACCCATATAAATCGGCAATGAAATTCCGCTATTGCCGTCAGAATGTAAATTCTGTCCGATGCTCACAATTCCTGAAACGAAGTGTAATGTATGCGCCATAAATGTCGGACTTACGCCCTATTAGCCCTGCCCTCGAGCGACCATTAGGTCCCTTACCCGTTCGTTCTTTCTGATGAAGAACCGACAGCAGTGTGCCATCGTCAGCAAGAGATGAATTATTCCGAAGAAGAGGTTTTGGACATGCGCCAAAAGAAAAAAAAACGTATGCACCATTTTCACCGGCAATGGACGAGAGGAATGGCAGGAAAAGGGTTGAGGGTGAATAAATGATAAATGCGAGATAACAAGTGGAACACAACCAAAACGTGACGTACATGTCAAATGAACAAAAAGATAAAACTAATAACGAACCCAGTTTTTCATTTATGTATGTAATCCACATGAGTATATGAAGAGAAATAAAAAACCAAAGAACCACAGGTTTCTGAAAATCCACTAAATTATTTAAAGAAAACGATTTAAATTAAATGACACAAACAGGCGTGGCAGGTTTAAGCGAAGATTCACCGACACAAATAGAGTTAATGAATCGAAACGATCGCCGCTGAATAATAAAGCAGTTAATCTGCGCCCGATGACAAGCAACATCCGCGATCTTAATACAAAAGAATTGGAAAGGACGTCTTCGTCTTTCCTTCTCTTTTCATTATTCTTTTTTCGACTGCGATTGCTTTTCTTAACGAAAATCGGACATTTCCTTTCCGTAGTCTCCTTTGAACCGACTGAAATTTTTATATCTAATTAAAGAGCAGAATGAAAAGAAGATGAATTGTCTCGAATAGCAAATACGAATTCGACAGGGAGATTAAATTGGAAACTTGTTACTCGAACGCCATTCCCCCATCGCTGACGATTTACGAAAGCATGTCTTCAAGGCAGCAGCAACTTCTTCGCAAATATTTCAAAGGGCTAAACAATTTACGAAATATCTAAATTAAGAATTTTTTTTGAATTATTTAAGAAGCCTTAAGTGAATTGTACCCAATACTTCTCGTCCCCAAAATTTTTATATTTCAATCGTGAAGCTACATAAAGGTACAATTTGAACCAGGAAATAAATATTAAAAAATTAATGGTACATTCTAAATTTGTTGCAAACGTTTTGATAATTTCTGGTTTGCCATTTTTTTGAACTCTTTTACTCTTTAGTGTAAGAAAGATTCCAGGGTGTGTCTTTGACCTATTGGAGACCATGGCCAATTAAGGATGATGGGGGACCGTATAGTAGGACCAATTTGGTCAGGCAGTAACTAGGGTGCTCCGTTAACGAAGAAGACTCTGTATACAGTGTCACAGGACGATTACATACTTCTAATTTTATATAATTAGGTACAGTGTTGCATCAATAGCGACTCAATTTGTTTCTATATGCAAACGTGACAATGTGCCAGCACATTTCAAATTAGGGACCAAGCCTATCTACCGCGAGGATACTCATTGCGTCCAGTGTAAATTATCGACTTCTATGGTAGTTTATCTCTCGCTGTTGCTTTGCTGGATCAGTCTCTCGTAGTAACACGTGAATTTTCAACCTACCCATGCACATTGTTCTATCTATTCACATATATGTGCGTGTGTCCACTCATATACCTACGTGCTATCTGGTCACAATGCATCATTGGGCCCTGGACCACAACCGGGAATAATTCTGGATACAATGGACCAGTTTGACGATAATTGGGTCACGTGCGGTCAACTGGCTCACGAATCGCCGCATCACATTGCCTTCGGCGACGGCGTCTACGCCGTCCCAAAGCCGACGTCGGCGTCGTCGACGTGAGTGATTAAACGAACACACGTAACACTCGTCATCGACTGATTTATAATGACCAACTAAATATGGCGCGTAATCGGTCCGCAACGTAATCCTTTGCCGATAGTTGCATTAATCAAAATCGGATACATAGAAGACAGACGGCAATCAGTTTGTGCAGTGGCACGTAATCGATCACGCAGTTGTTTTAATTAACGTGACAACTTTCAGAAATGTCCAGTCTCTAATCAGCAAAGAGCTCCATTCGTAAACTTTACTCCAGGCAGGGTCATCAGTCCAAAGACTGGACTAATGATGAGCTCATCTTAACATTCCTCTAGATCCAAACCATCTAGATTATTCTTGGCTAGTCTTTACTTGTGCTTCTGTCCCTAATATCCTTTTAACAAGCCCTTAATGCCTCAGGTAGCGTTCCATACTTCGATTATTGTAGGGCGAGGCTTCAACGGTTTGGTCATGGCTTAGGATTCTGGAGGGTATCGCGGTTTTCTTGATTCATTTACGCAGTAGAATCATTTCAGAAAGAATCTTTCATTCCTCCTCTATATTTATTTTGTCCATCTTTTACTATTTCATCTCCACCACCAACTAACAATTTCCACGATTTCTAAAAGGAGGCATTAAGTGATGGAGACAATTCAGTGGTAGGAAAGGGAAAGGTAAACGGAGTTGGTTCATAAAAGATCATGGTCGAGGACGCTCTCCCCAAAACTCATATTTCAAGCAACTGCTGATGCAGTGCTCAGCTACGAGACAGTCTTGGGGGAGAGCAGCAACCACCAAACAGCCAGCCAGCCAGCAAGCCGCACGCCACTAGATCATTAAACTGCAGTAAGCCGAACTAAACACTTATCGCGCTGAACAGGGCTGTACTAAGAGGAACTGCCACTAATACAGTCTGAATTATGTATGGCGTTAAAGATTTAGAAGCTCATTTTTCGGAATTTTATAAGCCTGGGTTTGCAATAAAGTTTAGACAGAAAACACAAGAAAGGGATGAACCTTTGCTACAATCTATATACAGAAAACAAGATAGGAATCAACGTGATGCATGGAATAATTTTTTTTCCAAGAACTTTGGAAATCAAAATTGAAAACAAAAACCTCTTAAATACAAAGCAGTTTTGTTGTGAGTTAATTTGAGGAACTATTACGTGAAAATGTATTTCCTGTAGGTAATATTTTTGGAACGCTCTGTATACTAATACTGAGAAAATCTAAAATCAAACGGCAACTATGAATATTTTGAATATTTGAGTTAAACTGGAATTTTTTTAAATTATACCGGAACAGTATGGTGCTTCTATATAAGGTCCGTCCAATGGCAGAATACATCGTGATTGCAAAAACAATGATAAAAAGTCAGCAGTCTCGAGTTTCTATGGAAATTCAATTTTCCCGGTCGTCATTCTGTCAGATATAAATCAAGAATATGGAAACGATTACTCGGAGCATTCGGCTTGATTTGTATTATTCTTAGAGAAATGGAATCTCTTAGGAAATTTCTATGCAGATGAAGTCTGGAACGTCCTATCACAACGTAATTTACAGGGTGGTTCTTTTTTAAATGCACATTATTTCACAGATACTGCACTATATATTTATTTAAAAATTCAGAGACGGACCCAGAATTTTGAAATCTGAATAATTCTTTATCAAATCGCAAATAAATAGGACCCAATGGATGTTGGTTATGTGTTTATATTGATCTCTTTATTTCATTAATGAATCTGAAGTTTATCGTAAGTTACCACAGATGGCGCTCTCTTATTGTTCATGATGGTTTCTTAATCCCATCAGTTAGACAGGAGATTCAGAATAACTAAGCAACAGAATTATACTTTCACTAATAAATAGAAATTTCCTTTGATTGTATTTGGACGTCATCCCTATCGCAAAAGTGTTTTTTAGACGTTTAAAGAATTTTGTCGTCTGAAAGAGAAAATGTAACAAACATAACGTTAAGCTAGCGATCCTAGATAACGTCAAGTTTTGTCCGTTTTTCTATCTGCCATCAGCATGCGTCTCTGATGTGGTGCTGTATACACAGCATATACTCGTATACATCTACCGCCTCATTGCATTGATAGCAAGCAATAGGTGTTGGTATAGGGAGCTTCGGGAAGCTTTTGCTTGCTGTGACATCTCAATTTCTAGTCGTAGAACCGACGCGTCGAGACGCCCGCCGTTGAGGCGACGAACTATGTATGAATGCAAGTAAGTAAAATTGGCTGTCACCTGTCACCGTCATACATCTTGTAATATTCCCGATCTATTACATATATTCAGCTCCACTTCCTTATTGTATCCTTTAATCGAAGTCGTATGTTTATGCAACTTGCTTACACTTAAGTGATGATTTAAAACCACGGATTTAGTAATTGTATTGACGGATTTGTCGTTGGTTCTGATGACACTGGTCATGTTTTTTAATCAAAATCCTAGCTGCTCAATTCGCAAAATTTTTTTTTCTCAAAGAGTAACCATAGCGAAAAAATTCTTCAATGGGAGAAAAATTCATGAGGAAACGGATATACTCCGTATTGAGGGAAATTGTTTTCCCTCCCTCATGATGTTGATGTTAATAAGAGTCGCAGCTGGTGTGTTCGATGGCGTGTGTCAGACATTTTGGTTCCAACTAATGGTGTAATAGTAACATGGTCGCGCGTCAGCCTGTGTCTCCTCTTATTTAATTCGAAGGCCAGTCGCTGCCTCAAATAATTTACTGTAGCATACAATTACACAACTAGGCCCTAATGTCAAATTACGAGCACAGTTAAATTTTGATCCTGAACCCGATGAAATATTATTACCAGGTATGTGTCAGTGGACGTTTATTAATGAGAATTTTCATTTATGTGTGTGTGTGCGAATTACTTTGATTTTTTTTGAGTGGATTAAAAAACATACAATGTATGTATTTAAATAAATGTAGAGAGAATAAATGAAAACTTCGTTGGTGGAAATGTCGAAAATGTGTAAAGTATGTGTCATGTGAATGCAGCAAAACTGAAAATTAGGTCGCAGGTGCACTGCATGAGTGACTGGGAAGCTATTTCAAAATTTGATAAATCTGCACATACGCTCCAAGATTATAACATCCCACGTATGCTCGTGCACTAGGTACTCCCGAGAACGGATGGAGTCAGATCAGGTTACTTGTCATGATTAATGTAGCTACGTACGAAATCGCTGCACCAAATTATTCACGTTTCGATTTTCACAAAGTCTGACTTATCACCACGGTGAAGAGAAATTCAATATTTACGTAGCAATGTGAAAGAACTAAGAAGAAAAAATATAAATAAATCACACTTTTATAATGTAGAACGATAGGTCAAAAAATATATCCAAACATAGACGAACAGTGAAACCTAAAATTCACGGTAGAAGAAGAGTTTTTAGAGTTTACCGGAAGAAGCGGAAGTAAGCGTTACGGAACTACTGCTGCCACTTCCATATACTATCCCCAGTCCTGAATGCATAGGGGAAGGGAAACGGATACGCATGTTAAGTCACGCGACTGTCGACGCTGTTCAGGGACATAATGTTTTTCTTTTCTTTTAGATTCAACTGTATACCCATAGAAGCAACATCGACATAATAAAAAAATTTTTCATTTCGTTTTACTTGAAAAAGTGAATTTGAAATTTACCTTCATGCACAAATGTATGGGTTTGTCTCTGTCCGGTGACTAGAGCGAGTGCGTGAATAATCTTACAGCTTTATAAAGATTGATCAAATTAAAGTTATACGTAGATAAAGAAGAAAGATCAATGTATGGTAGCTGCGGATAGCGATCTATTTTCGATGAAATGTAACTGTCTCGAACGAAATAAATAGGAAATCATTAATCAAGCCCATCGTTATCCGTTTGCTTTACCCTCGCCAATGAAAAACGATATTTCATACAATTTCGGCTTTTAGCCCGGACGTACCACATTACGAAGTATGGTAAATAGCTTCTTTCGTAGTTCCAGGAAGCTTTTCTACGGTTAAACGCACGCCAGGCATAAGCATACGAGTTTTACTTGCAAAGGAAAGTAACTTGATATTAACCTCTTAAAGCTTAATGTATTATGCATTAAATGTTTAGCTAATTTGCATTTGAAAAATGACTATATTCTCGATTCAATAGCGACTCAAAGCGCGATACTCTCTTTAAAAGCCATTTATAAACCAAAACCCTCGGAATATATATTAAAATTTCATTTAATCTCAGCTAGAATGAGGCATTTCTATGGTAACACTAGCAGTAGGTACATATAGTTACCATATTTGCAATATCGAACCAGTTCTTCAACGTAACGAGGTTAGGTTACCTTGGCAATTTACCTTTATGGAGGAAACTAAATGGGCTTTAAATCTTGTATTAATTAAATTAATTTGAATTTGGGGTACCTACCACTTCCAACAATTCCAGAAAAGTCAGGATCCTTTGGTTACAAAAAAAGCAAAGTTACTGCTAGCAAAACTTTCTATTGACATTGTTACGTTCCTACAAAGGTATTTTGCTTTTCCAAATTTTTGCAGCTTACTTCTAATGTTTTCCCTACCAAGCACCATCTACTTCAACCCCTCACCATATTAATTCTCAGCCTGGGGAATCGAATCAATAATGGCGGTTTCCAGGAAATCACCCATTGAGTGCAAGAATAGAAAAAGGCACAAGAAACAACTCCTTCCACAGTAATGTTCGTTCACACAGATCTGGTACATCCAAGGAGAAGATCCATGATTTTTTTTGGGGCTTCTGACCACCCCTTGCACATAGCCACCATTCCCTCTTTTTGCATTTCTAGCAGTGACTTACTGACATTCCTTGAAGACGGCGGTTTTGTCGTTATCAATTCAACCTGATGGTAATTTCGAGAGGATCTGCTTAATTAATTATTTCTTTGTGAGCATAAATAAGCCGGTGCACTTGCCTTATCACGTGTCTCCGCGGCGTTATGTTAGTTAAATCGTGGCAAGTGGTGATGAACGACCGACCAGTCAGAAAGATCGGTTCGACTAGGTAAACACCTTAAATCGTTAACTGTCCCACGTGATCCTAATTAATGACAACTTGCCACGGTACATTAAATTAAACTGCTTACTAATCTCGTTAAAATCTGTCTGGTTTGCCTTTGGACGATTTAAAGAGGAAATATAAGAGGATTATGTTCCACAATGCAACATAACCTGTGTTATGTGTATGATGAACAGTCTCCTTATGGATTAACCAACCATGGGTTCTTCACATGTACCATTAGAGAAGATTTTTCAATGTGGCCTGGTCGTTTTGGTATGCGATGACTTGCGTCTGTGGGTAACTACTAACTTGCAAAAAAAAACTAGCTCTTGCTCAAGATATCTAACTATCAAACCTAGTTTTAATCGTCCAACTGTATGATGTACAGGGAGGACAAAAATTACTACTTAAATGTAGGCATACTTCTATCTAGAGTCAATTTAGCAAGACGATGTCCTCTATGAGTTAGGAATTATTTAATGACCACTCAAAGTTTTGAACTCTTTTTATTCATGTAAAAAATAAGGTTACGTCATCCAATGTAGGGAACATTTTTGTGATAACAATAATAATCGAAGTTGGTCCGCAGTGTATGTAAATGTTACAACTCCTATTACAAGCGAAGATCTCGTTCGTGTGACCAGATAGAAAGATGTTATCGAAATTTACATTTAAAAATAATAAGGTACACGGTTGATGCACTTGCTATTTGATTGCTATCGTGCTACTACACTATAAAGACAAACAGTTAGCGATAATACGACGCGAAACAAGCTTAAATAGTTCTCCATTTCAGATTGGAGTTTTGATCTCTGCCATCAAAACATTTTTGCGACCAGTCCCGATGGTATTGATTCTCTTCACGACTGACTTCTTTTAACAGAAGCGTTCTATATTTTATAAACTCGACTATTACACTCGTTCCAACATGAACGTATAGCTCTCTAAGTTTTTTAGAATTTTGAAGATGATAGAAAACCCATTTTTAGGTCGCTGTAGTTGATAGCAACCCTAAAACTATACAAGAACATAGATTTTCACAGCTTTTGGCTTGTAGGAACTGCTTTGTCCAAAATTTTGGGAACCAATGATCTAAACCATCGAAATGGGACTGTTGGGAAGAAGAGAAGATTCTAATCCGCACCCAATCAGTTTTTGGGTTGGTGACTCCATGATGAGCGATGTGATTGAATCTTCAGTAGTTTTTTGGACAAATGTCGTGCGTTATTTATGATAACTGGAGAAACGATGAAAGTCACAACCTTCTGCTTCGAGAACTTGGTTATAGTTTTATTATTAGGATGTCGTCCATAAAACTAATAACGTAACTACGTCGGTCTATTATAATCAGAGTCTGCAAATATCCAAAGACATTGTTAAGCAAGCAAAGTCCAAACGCAATAATAAGTAAACTTGTTGCTGCATTTGTAGCGGAAGAACGTGAGCAGCAGCGAGACGAATGGAAGTAACGAGCGTGTGAAAGAGCGAGCGAGAAAGGTAGACCGAAGTTTACCAGTGCGATACGATGTAGCTTTATTTTAATATGGAACTCGAACATAAATTAGGTAGTTTCTGCTGAATTTATAATAAGACTTCTGCAGTTTCTTGACGCTTCGTTGCCGAAGCAACGCTGCAAATGAACTTCGTCTCCCACGCCACGGAATAAGCGCAGCCTGGGGCCATCTTTATCTCTATTTCTGTCAGAGTTCGCAAATGAGACCTACATACTTGCATTAGTGTATGGGCGCGTATTAAGCAAAAGGAAGTGAACTATGCTTGTCAGCGCGAATTTATATCCCCGGGGATGAACGGCGTGTGTGATGGAAACGGCGGAGACAAAAGATGAACTGAAGAGCACCCTCTAGCGATTTATTACCGCACGAAACGTATTTGAAGAGACGACTATATTTTCTGTTTACAAATATATGGTGCATGCATTTACTGAAATTAGGTACCTGGGATTTACCAATATCAGCACATAATTTTAAGCAAAATCATGTATCACCACAGAAAACCACTAGTATATAGAAGTAGGGTTAGAATTCATTTCATAATTGGAGACGTAAATCTAGAAGAAGTTTCCGGATTTTCGAAATTTAATATGTTAGATAACCCAAGGTGGAAGGACATCAAATATTGGTGAAGAGTCACAACCCTTTTTAAATGAAGAACGGCCAGAAGGCTATGAATTTGTATTTGCCAATGTTAAAAATTTTCACAAAAGCTTTTCCCATGAATCTGTACAAATTTTTAAAAACAAAATATTTTTTGCAACATATATCCTTTAATTAGTAGACTAAATGGGTTTCGCATAATCGCCTACCTACACCGCCATGTCTGACTTGCTGCGCCAGAGCTGTCGGACCTTGTCTGCTCAGACTGACTGAAGTGGTGTTACTAGTAGAATGATGAAAGTACACCGAATAGAAAAAAAAATAATAAAAGGCTTATCAAATTATTAAATTTTTATAACAAATATTGTAATCAGGTTTTGTTCCACCCTAAGGTAAATTCGAGGTTTTGCAATGGATTTCCTGACATTTATTTCCATCAAAGGGCATTTAAATAGCCATTAAATTAGCAAACTTTTCCACATAATGGAGATAATTTCGACTGTGTCACAATTTCTAGCTGAGCAGATACTATCCTATCCTTCATGTTTTAAAAAAAATAGCAATTGATTTTTTATATAATCCTCGTAAAATTGTATAGCATTTTTTATAGCTTTCCCTAAATAAATATAATATTTCGACAGCTACTGGTTCTGATACACAAGATAAATTTTCTATTAGTGACGATGTATGTGCTATAAGGTTGATGGTAACAATAATTCATCTAAATTGGTTCTGTAATCGAAGCTGTGATCAGTTTGTAATCAATGTTCGGTCATGAATTTCAATAGTGGGTAATATGTGCTAAAAAATTAATATTCTAATCGGTTATGAAATTGTGTTCTTTTCCAGTTATTTATTTTAAAACACAAACTACTAAACATTTATTTATTCCACGTAATAAACAAACAAAACTACAAATATTCGATATGTCCACAGTATAAGAATATTATTACCAAATAATATGAGTCTCAATTAAAATTTCGCTATTATCTTCTCTAATGGCAATCAAAATTGGTTAATTGGGATACACTAATTAAAATTAGAAACTTTTACTATTACGAATTACATTAAAATATTGCTACCAACTGAGTAGTGGCTGCCAATAGTGGCGGCCACAAGTAGCTTGACGCTGCCACCAGTTGTTGCCACTAGAGGCCTCATTGTATGCAATATCGGAATAATTTAGTTTAATTTAAAGGGGATGCAGTTAAATTAAGAAAATTATTATGAAGCTTGTTCTCTTCTGTATTATCCTTGATATTAATATAATACCGCTAGTGCTGCGTTCCATTATTTCCTGCTTCCTGTTTCAATTATAATCTAAAAGTCTTTTTTTCTCATAGTTTATCCCGCCCTAACGATTAACAGATCACGTTTAAGCAGAACTTTAAGGAGAAACTTATTTAATTTCCGACGAAACTTGAAGTCGGCAGGGGCTTTGTGCTAGAGTTAAAATACCTCGACTGTTTGTTGGATACTTTGAAATTAATTAAACTTCATGTAAAATCCAAAGGAAAATCGATGCAGTTGAACGACGACGAAGAACGAGAAAGAATTAAAACGCTGGTTCCGTTAGGGTTCTACAGGAAACTGATTAGTTGAAATATCAACAGGTTAGAAATGTACGAAAAAAGCTCATGTTTTCCATTTGTTTTCCTTATTTCTTTTACTTGATGCCCACAACGCGAGTGTAAACATTCTGTTAAAAACTCACACGAAAGCAAACAGTATACGGTCGAAGAATTCGAACGTAATCGTTTAAAGATTTCGATAGAAAAACGAAAAGAAAATCAAACGCTTGCCATAGACGTGTCGATCGGAAAGCTTTTTGTATTTTAAATAAAGCTTCAAGAAACATTCTCAAAACAAACTACAAACAACAACCCCTTATGATGGAACTTTAAGAAGGACGTGAGAATATTTTTTCTACATACAGGGCCGTTTTACAGTATAAGCTCTTTTTTCTTATTATCACTAAAAAACAAAGAAATGTTGTTTAAATTTTTTAAAACAATATCATGGTTGAATTAGTTCACAACCCTCATTAATTCTATTTCAATAAAGATCGGCTACAGTTCATTAAAGAATTTTGACCGAACAGTAGACGAGGATCGGGAAGATAAAGCGAAGTTTAAATAAAAATGACAACAGTGATGTATGGTTATTGGGGTTGTTGGCAGCGGGATCCAGGGCTTCGCTTCGAATATTACACCCTCTGTCGTTAGCTATCGAACCCACATGGTGGATGACGATACCATTCAAACGTTATAATCTCCACGTATATACATATATACCGTTATGATTGATATCACCTTTGTCAAACGTCTTATCTCAACGTAAAGCAGTTAATCAGGAATTAACGACCCTATTCGCATTATGGCGACGAACTAGATCTACAACTTGTTTTTATCTCATCGATCTTCACCATTCTTTGAGAAAGAAATAATTTGATAACAGGGGCTAATGATTCTTTCAGTTAAGCAAACTGGAAAACATTCATTTAGCAGTTCTTTTAAAAATTCGTCCTTAAGGGGTGGAAAAATGTATCAAAGTTTGGGATTAAAAAAAAGAAGTTAAACATTTCTGTACTTGGAATTTTTTTAGTATAGAGGTGACTGAGTCGATCAATATGAATCAATTTATAGCATCTACAAATAACTTCGTTTCCCTCACCTCAATAATTGAGATGGCAAAACTTTATTCGCATTAATGAAAAATGAATGTTTTCCATATCCACGAAATATCACTTGAAAATAATTCACAGTATTCACCTTTGAAAACATATTTTCCTTTATTGACGTAAAACACAACGCGGTCCTGAATAGGGTATTGCATTTAATATTCACCACCACTCGTCATCCGTTAATAACTCAAAGCGGCTGGGTGGTTTCGTAGAGGTATTAGTTTATAAATCCGACTTAAATAATAATTTCTACTCAGTCCCTACACGTTAAATAAATATAATTCGTATCTGCGTTTGTTTGTGAATGTTAATGTGGAATAGTGTAACTCGCACTCTCTTTTCTTTCCCCTTTCCATTAATTTTGTCATCGTGTTATTTAAATAAAGGCGTGAGAACAACTGACCGTAAGCTTGTACGCACAAAGGGAAATTTACATGTGAACATACCGAACTTGTTTTCAGACACCCTCCCGAAAACCTAATTGACAACAGCGAAACAACCGACACGGAAATGTGTGGATAGGACCCGTCGCGTCGGTCGCTTACTAATTTTAGAACAGGGAACAAAAACGGAATTGTTTGAATGTGAGGGTTTGTGACAAAAAATCTATTCCAGAAAATGAACCAGAATCCAATTTTAACATGACATTACAAGTAACCCTTAAATTTAAAATAGTCAGATACAGACTAAGATAACACTTTTATAATATGTAATTGGAAGTAATAGAAAATTTCATTCTTAAAGTCTCGCTAGCATGAGTGATGAGCTTCTTCAGAGGTCCGTCTATTTCCGATACTGAATGTAAACTGGCCACTCTCGGTGCGCACGTTGTATTTATGCCGGTCGGCAAGGGGCGGGGCATGTTCAGCTTCAGTTAACCGGGGCATGCTGGTCGGTACCGTTCAGGTATTCTTGAAGGTCGGTGTCCAGCGGTCTTCTTCCTCCTGTTGAAGTTTTAATGGATCTCGATAGATTCTCTGACCACCCTGTTAGTTAAAAGCTCACTACTCGTGCGTTTTGAAACGACCGAATTGAGCAGATTACATAAAGTTGTATTCATAAAGCTGCTAGATTTTTTTATTACATTAATCGGCCTCGAAAGCCTACTTCGTTCATTATACAATTTGCGAATCGACAAGCCTTCATAAAAAGGATGGTAATTTACAAAAAAAAAATGCTTTTAAAGGTTTAATTTATCCGTCACGGAGGCAATAATGACGCGCCGAGTATTCGGAAATAATTTTCACTCGTGCATTTTTTAGAGGCAATTTTATCCCGTCCGCTTTGATGCCGCTGCGTAAAATTTTGCCTACCGGTAGTATAGCCACTTTAGTACATTATGGAATAGCCCCTAGTTGCATTATAATCAAATGCGATTTTTTTATGTATCTTTACTGAGGTAAAGACAGTTTATGAATTTTAATGCCCGAATTTGCGTGCCTGTATTATCCGGCACAGAGTTTAATTTCGGTTATAACGAACTGCTGTCTAAAAAGGACGAAGAATCTATTAAAAGTTTACAGCCTACACTTATAGTTCAAACATTTAACTAAAGAGTTAAATTGGTTCTTGGAAAAAAATTTCAAATTTAAAAAAGTGTTACTAAAGGAATTATTATTACTATATATATTTTTTTAAATTTTATTTTAGACATCAAACAATCTAAACGAAGAAACGCTTTGTTTATTTGATAGAATATTAGGTTAAAGTAGTTCCAAAATGACATTCTTAGTAATTTTCGATGAACACGGGACATTCTGAATCATTCTCGAAAAATTTAGGACACTCTGGGTCATTTTTGAAAAATCTAGAACATTCTGGACCATTCTCGAAATACATAGAACATTCTGGATCGTTTTCGAAAAACCTGAAATATTCTGGATCATCTTCTACAATTTTGGGACGTTCTGGATCGCCCTCTCAACAATTCTGGAGCATTCCGGATGATTTTTGAAAAACCTAGTACATTCCGTATCATTCTCGAAAAATTTAGAACATGGTAGAACATTTCTGAAACATCTGGAATATTCTGGGTCATCTTCAAAAAGTCTGAAACATTCAGGACCACCAGATAAATTATTCTCGAACAATTAAGATCATTCAAGGAAATTCTGCAGCATTCCAAATCTATGTCTAATATTTCAACTCATTCTTAGAACATTCTAAATCCCTGTTAAAATATCTGGAACATTCTACACCATTCTCACACTTTCCCAATAATTTTCGAAAAATATGGAGCATTACAGCAAATACCCTCAAAACGTGACTCAATTTAGGTATATGAAATACACAGAGATAGTATTATAGCAGTAAATTTGTATTATTTTAAGGGTAAGAAAGAAATAATTTTTTTTCAGGCTCAATTTTATTACGTAGTCGTGCCACATAATAACGCGTTAGTCTTAGCATTCTCTTAATTTTAATTTCGTTGCTAATGACTAATGAGAGCTAATACGTAGACTAGGCGACCGAAAATTACTCGACTATCGCCGTATTTTATTCCACCTTCTCGTTAAAAAAATTAGCGAGGTCATTTAGAAGGGCTCGTGTGGGATTTCAACGGCGGTGGTACGTTTCCTTTGTGTTATTTTCCCATTCCCCAAACCTCCACCGCTACACAGTAGCTCGGAACTTATGCGAACGCTACTGCGGTTTGTTCAGCTGTTAATCTGGAGCTGGAGTAAATGTGTATAATTAACAGCAAGGTCTGTACCCGTGTACTGGTAACTGAAAGTGCTCCACATTTGCTCTCATTTATTGAGCAAAAGGGCGACGTACGGAATTAAATTAAATCTTTCGCCAAGGGGACCGTTTTAAGGTGATAATTTACCAAGCATACTAATTGTTAAACCGTTGTTACTTCTATGGTGTATTTGTCAAACCATTACTTCCGCAATTTATTAAAAATGTTACCCTTTAATACTGCCAAATAACTCTAAAAGTATGCCGGAGATTTCGTTTTAATTTATCCCGGAAGGGGAATTTAAGGAAATCGTTGCAGATTATTTCCAACAAAATCGAAAACGTAAAATTCTCTTGATATCATACGGGAATCTAATGGTATCTACAATTTAGACAAAATATCGTTGACATTTTTCTTTTATAGAACATAATATCGCCATGTTGTTTTTGAGCTGGAAAATTGTGGAAAATTGCAATTTATTTAATAACAACATCTTTTATTTAATAGGTGCGATTTTGAGTTTCCTTTTTCGAAGTATTTGTTATGAACGAAATGCAGTTAAATCCCAAAGGACTTTTTCTCAGTCGGAGTAAAAATGAGTAATGCAATAGAATTGGCATGTGATCTGCACAACTTTTTCTGTTTATTCTCACAAATTGAACGTTTCGTACAGTACGAGTCGGCTCGGCCGTCCGAACTGAAGTGAAGGGCCAGGAATTTCGCCGCAGTCATTTAATTAAACGTAGAAAATCGGATCGGACCCTGTGGGTTCGCATACTACTACAAACTGAACTTCTCGATTGTGTATGTGCTACCGGCTTTAATTAAAGTACATTTAATTTAATATGGCGCGCAACACAAATATGAATTTGAAAATGTAACAGACAACAGAAGGGACATTTAACAGAAAACAATAAAAACTTGACACCGGAATTCTGAAAATTTATTTCGTAGAAAAAAAAAATAGTGGGCACCCTTATAATGGACAAACAATTATTAGAAGTATTTTTTTCGTTGGCAATATTTCTTATAAAAAATACCTTTTGCTTATTTATGTATTTTTATATTATTAATAAAAGTGGTTTATTAAAGGAAGAGTAATTGAAAAAATTAATTGAATCGTTGCCTTCTGTTACATCATCTAAATGTGTTTACGAACAACAAACATTATTGATTTCAGCAGCTATCGTTTTTGTATTGAATTTCTTCTTAAATTAAAAGATTCAATTAGTAATTATTTCTTGTTTTCGTTTTTCAGAATATAACGTTACTGTTCTAATTCCAATAAAAGAATATAAATTCAATAAAATGGAAACGATTCTCGTTTGTGTTCCTTTAATTAAAAATGGAACTCAAATCAATTAATTAAAACAATGAGTATTTATAGTAGTCAATCAATATACAATATATTGAAAAGAGACGTTTTTCTGTTTGTCCTCATTTTTCTCGAAAAGATTATCTGAAATATTCCAGAATATTCTAGGATAAACTGAGATTTTCAAGAAAGGCCTAAAACAATTCAGATTTTTTTGAGAATGATTTGATATGCTTGACAATCATCCAGCAAGTTCTAGATTTTTGGAGAATAAATTAGAATGTTAGACAACGATCTAAAAAGCTCCAGATTTTTTACAAGATCTAGAATCTTCGAGCTTTTTCGAATATAAGTAAATTTCAAAGGTGGATCTGGTATGGTACAGAAAATTCCAGATTCCTCAAGTTTGAGTAGGAATGTTCGAGAATGATCTAATGAATTCCAAAAGCCTACAGAGTGTCCCATAACAATCTAGGATTGTTGAGAATGTACAAAATTGGAATCTGCATAAATTTAAGAAAGAAAAATAGATTTTGATTCCATCAAGCGTATGAAATTGGAATTTTATATAGTAAGCTGCATTTATATTGAGTGGGGTTGAATATTTCCCACAAAATATCCACATATGGCGAGTCTATTTCAGTAAGAGCAGCTTCCATATTTAGCATTTAATATTTGTAAGTGTTTTTCCAACAAACTGGTGATTCCCTTCTGATTCAAAGAGGGAAAATCAACAAAGGGAGCGTTGTAGCACAATTTTTAATTAAACTGGATAAGATCATTAAGTTCACGTTTTCGCTGGAACGAGATGAAAGCGAAAAAAAAAAAAGCAAACAAAACAATCCGATTGAAAGAGCAGAGAAAGTAACGATAATGCCTTTCAAAGAACTGATGTTTTCAAGTTTCCAAACAAAAGGGAAGTTTATTTTACACCAGGTCGCCCTTTGATAGTACACGCACGAGCAGCGCAAACAAACAGAAAGGCATGCAACTGTACAAAGAGGCTTGGAGTTTATCAAAGGGGAGTTATGGGGATGGACCACCCTCGCTCCTCGACCCTACAACCAATTCCGCAAGCATGCCGCACTTGCATTTGAAATAGAATAAATAATTTCACGTTACTGCACAAATTGTAAACTCTTGACACCCTTCAGAATATTTTTTTAAGTATCTGCTTCTCTTTTCGTTCCTGGAATTCCTTGTAATGATTATTATTTTTCACTAGGGTACTAAAATATTCCATAAATAAATGGAAAAGTTTTAATGATGACACGATTCCGCTCGACTTCGCCTTCCCAAACTAACCCATGTATAACTAATTTTTTTTTTACTACGTTTATTTAGTCGCTCAGTAGTTTCAGAAATTGCTATATTTTCCCTTTAATTTTTTCTCCCTTCAAAATCGACCAAGTCATTAAGTCTCTATTATGTTATAGCTTTGATATTAGTCTAATTGAAGTTTTTATATATTTGTGTACTATGGTGGAGCAAAATATTTTCCAATATCGTCCGGGGAAAATCGCCGGCACAGAATGTTCTTTGGATATGTTGGGAAACGACTTTTCCCCCAAGCAGTAGCAGCTGTTGCAGCGTTCAGGATTTGAGACTTACGTACGTGGAAAATAAAAACCGAACTTATTGTTGTATCTGCTACAATATAATAAGAAAACGAAACAAGAACTGTTTCGGAACTCTTTCTATTCGAGGCAACAGCAAAAAAACATTAATGTCCAAATGGCAATATAAATTTTCGCTTTGAAGAACGATATTACCGGTTATTAAAAAAATTTTGAAATTTTTCATAACTGGAGCTAAGTCTTTTGTGTACAGTTTCTTTTTAAAATTAAAAATCGTATAAAAACGCGGAAACCTTTTATTTATATATATACAATTTATATTCTACAGCCCCAAAGCAAAGTTCTTTCTTTAAATTTCCTTTTTAAAATAACAATTATAGCTCTAGAATAAACAACGCACAAAAAACGGAAGAAGAGATGGAGTGAGTGACGATAGAATTTTCTCTTTGTTTGTAGCGAATATCGCAACTCGTCTGCATTCCCGGCAGTGAATTTAATAGGTGACGGAAGAGAGAAAAAAAAATAATGAGGAATTAAAGTTTAAATCTCGCTTAGGTGAATCTGTTTCAAATTAGATTTCATGCCTGAACAAAAAATGAATCAGCCACTGAATACACCCATGAATCCTTTCTCGAAGTTCTTTATTCTGTTTCACAGAAATTCTAACACTGAAATCAGAATCCGATGCTCAGTATTAAAAGCAAAATGAGTAATTCCATTAAGCGTCATTGCAGTATTTAATAAATTGTGATAGACGTTTTTTTTTTTTTGTGCATCGCAATTATATGATGTTTCAAGTGCTAAGCACTTATGACTGATCTAACATCTTATTTTTTTTTTTTATGTTTCCGCTTTACGGAAATACGTCCTAAAGTAATACCCATACCCGGGTTCGAACCGACAACGACCTGCGCGGCAATCCGCTAAAGTCGCTCGGTTAGTCATCTCTGCCTCGCGGCCACCTGGCCGCCCGTGATAGACGTTGGAATGAGTACCTTTATATACGTGCAACTGAAGTTTAAATAGAGGTGGGTGCAGATTTTGGGTGGGGAATGCTTATGGAAGGGGCAGCGACAAGTATAAGTTCTAATGGTGCATCCTACACTACTATCGTAACGGCTGAAAAGGTCCAACTATTGTACCTAAAACGGCCTGAGGTAGACGGGTTTTAGTCGGTAGGTTTGAGGAATCCTATACTACCCAGTCACATCGGGCAGCTGGGTGTCTTTTGAAGATTTTCCCTCTTCCACGATAACAAAAAAAAAACCTACACTACCCAGTCGGATCGAACAACTGAAGATTGATCTGTTGAAGATTTCCCTTCTTCCACGAAGAAAAAAGTTGATTCTGAGTTCCTTCACTTCAGAGATTCCCAATTTTGTTTTACTATGGATCCTTATTGCTCTATCTGTTTTGGCATTTTAGCAGAACTCCACCTCCACAATAAACAAGTCAGTTGTTAAATTAGAGCAAAAAATTGATCCTACCAGGGGTTCCTCAAAACATGTTTTAGGAACCTCTGCTTCTAATATTCGCAATTATATGACTACACCATTTTGATCTCTTGTTGAAGAACCAGAAGAAAAATGTTTTGAAGACGACTTTTGAAAATCAGTTGGTATATCTGGCAATAATCTCAAATAAGATAATAATGAGGCTACGTTTGCGTGTCAAAATTTGAAATCTGTCTTGTAGTCAGTTCGTTACTGTAGGTAATAATGAAAACTGAGCTAAACAACAACCCCAAAGCTAACAGGCAACAATAGCTCCCTGCCAGTCAAAATTTGGGGTATCGAGTTTATTCAATGTTACTTAATTTATGTACCTACACCTATATCCGACCCGTATCAAGTCGGAGGGATTTGGGCGTCAGCCCTCTTCGATATCCGCCGGCGTTTCTGCTAACTTTGCACAACAAATTCCTTTGTTTCGATCCGATACATGTGAATTATTACTTACTGTTTGCGAATAAGGATGTGTGCAGAACATGTGGAAGCTTTTTAAGTCACTTGTACTACCCCATTATCCATACATGGTTGTGCCTGGCTTATATTTTATGTGTGTCAGCGTTTCAGACATCGAATAAAACTACATATACTGGAATAAATGGGATCTGAGCTAATTGCAGTTGTGATATGGCAGAAATAGGGCAACCATATAACGTCCAACTTTATATCCACCCTTTAGCCGTGGTGGTAAATCCATTCTCGAAATAATTTAAAAAACTTTATAACATGGGGATGTTTAAACTGTGATTATAAAATTGAAATGGAATAAATTACAAATAAGGAAAATAGTAGATACAAAAGAGGGAAATTTAAATTTACATTTTTCAAAAAGTTAGAGAAACAATTCCAAAATATTTTGATTTGAGGTTCTTCTATCTTCAAAAAATCTGGGATATTTTAGATCATTGTAAATCATACCAAATCATTTTTGACAAACATGGAACAATATTAAAGTTCATCACCACTTGTTAATTCGCTATCTTACTTTATCTAAATGATTACGTTTTGGTAAGTCATTAAATTCGGGTTTCTCATCAACCAAATTTTAGTATTCCCGTTTGTAAGTAAGACATTCGCATCAACCCGGGAGGAATATCTCTCCCTGTTCCCCACAATAAAACTGTCTCTCTAGCTGCTGAGTGACAAATAGTCTGTTAATTTCGGATGTCATTGCAAACAAAATTGCGAAAAGTACGTTTTACCAATTACATCGGCAAAGGCCTTCACCTCCACCCTCCGACGGTCGTTTATCACCCCAAGGGCAAAATCGTAGCGCGTCGACAACCTGATGTGGCAGGAGGAAAGGCAAACGATTGTTTACACTTCCGCATACATGTATGTATATTTATCTGCAATGTATGAAGTGTGTGTGTGTGTGTGTGTGTGTGTGTGTGTGTGTGTGTGTGTGTGTGTGTGTGTGTGTGTGTGGTGTGTATGCGTATAGGACTAAAATTCGTTGACCCTTGTACGAGTCTGCTTTTCATTACACTAAATGAATAATTTATGGGGTTGGCATATTTGCCGAATATTGCATGCAAAAGATCTATTTTTCGAATGAATTTCCTGAATAGAAAGATTAAGGAGTATCTTAAGAGGAAGAGAGACAATGTCTACTCTTATTTTTCAGGATAATTATGATCTTTTCCATTTTTAAGGAGCCTAGTTGAAAGTAAGGTCAGATAATCCTATTGTCTGGGTGGTGTCTCTTTGCCATTGAATGAGACCGATCTTTGAAGTAAAAACGCTTTTAGGCGCGTTTTGCGATTTTTAGTAGGGGGTTAAACTTGTGGATTCGCGTCATCGTCACCAACCGGCCGCGCTATTACGTTACCATCGTAAGACAAGACCTGCGCGCTGATTACGTGCCTACATGATAGTAGGCTCAAGCACAGCATACGTGGTTACGTAATCAGCGCGCAGGAATTTGCTCACAATGGTAATGGCCTTCATCATCAATTGACCAAGACCAACCCTGGCGTGCGTACACAGACGTTTTCAGAATTCATGTTATTTTCGTAAAGAGTTATTCTTTTCTGTAAATCTTATGTTGAAAAACTCCAATATTAACAAGTGCAAATATTACTTTGACTGTCTTACTTCAGTTCTTTTTTGTACATACCGAATATTTGATAACGTTGAAAGAAAATGTTTTATCTACGATAAATTGAGCTTCCACGAAATGCCTTCTCAAATTTCGTCGATAGATGGATATGAATATCATACTCGATTTGATGATAAGTATATATACTCGTATAAAAAGAAGATAGTCAATATTTTCCTGTAACAAGGTTTATTTTTGTATTGTTCCTCGTTCTCTGTTTCCTGAATTTTTTACAAGTTTATATCTTTTTTTTATTATCGTTTTACGTATAATAATATAGCAGCATGGAGGTAGCATCTCAATTTATTTTTTTTGCTTATATTTTCATGATAAAACCATTGTTTGTTAACCAAATTTATGCGATACTCAAATAATGTGGTGTTCTGAAATGTATCCAAACTAGACGAGTCGAAAGTGAATACAAGCGAGCCACAGAAATATTTATTTTGGAAATACATTATCTGTGAGGTAAAGGTATAGTAGCACATTATCAGAAAATTAATAAAAATAAATACTCCTATTTAATCACATATAATATAGCATACATGGTTAAATGAGAACTTTTTTAAAGAAACAATTGCACGGACGGGAAGGGCGGTTACGTTAGGCTAGATGGGATGCCTATATTCTAGTTCTCAAAAAAGTGAGTTCTTGGTATAAAAAGATCGCCCTGATTATTATTCCTTAAATGCTGTGCACTACCGTCTAAATTTGGACGGGTTGAACTAGAAGACCATAATGTTTTAAATTGAAACTATTTGTGCTTCTGTAATAACCTTATGCAAATCAGCAAACTTTGATGGTGTTGTAGAGTGTACTGAAGAGCTCTCATCTCTACACCAAAACTTAGACAAAATACGCTTTCTGTCTAAGTTTTCAGTACGTTCATCTTTATGCAAAATATCAGACTCGAATTTGTTTTTGAGTATTTATTTTTCTTTTGTTATCTGTTTATCAAAATGGGTCACAAAGTTTGGCCATTTTGTTGAAAATCTATCACACACAGCACGACTACCTACAGGAATAATGGCTTTGCATTTTTCCTTTTAGAGGCCAGACAACTGGTCTGATGGATTGGACTTTCTTTTAGGACAAAACAAGGGTTGCCCGCAGGGTTAAATGTATCGGAAAATGTTCAGCCATTTAGACATGCCCCACTGCTCGAACTAGCACTAAATAGGATTCAGTTTTTTTTTTTTTACGAAAAACGTATTATAAAAATATATAAATTTTTTTATAAAATTTAACGTTTATGTTTGTCCTTTCTCTTCAATGTTTTGCTTTTGATAAATGAAAATTATAATTCAATAAATGATGAATTTCTAGTGGCCTCACGAGAGAAAAACAATTTACATTTACAAAACGGCATAAATTAGGCAACAGATAAAATTTAAATTCTGAAACAATATGGAGAATCAACTAACAAACAAAATTCAATAAATGTAAAATTCTTGTTTAGTTACCCAATGTTTGTATTAATAAAATATTGTTCATTTTATCGAATAATTGCATTTGCAGTGATAACATTAATCTGTAACTGAACAATGCAGTTTACTATTTAAAACATTCAATAATTAATTAATACACAGTACGAAATTAGTAATCATAGGGAAAAAAAAAATAACAAAGCAACAGAATGCTTTATATGAACTACCATGTAAAAATACATGTAAGTAGGAAATTTTGGACAACAGTTTGAGCTTTGAAACAGACCAAAAGCTTAATTAGAAAACTTTAATTAATTAACGAATTCTTTATTTATTTCTACATTTCATTATTGATCAGTTTCAAAATTTGGTGCTGCTTGTTTCAATAACTTTGTGAATGAGTCTAAAATTTTAAGCAGCAAAATTAAACCAGTTGTCCATAAGGAATAATCCAAGCTCTGAATGTTGTACGTGTAACCCAATCCAAACCAACTTTTGATATCTAATCTGTATGTAGAGTATCTACTATTACAGGATTTTATACGCATTTGTACCCATGTGTAGGTACATCAAGACGAATAAAGTAATAACAGCGGTTTAAAGCTTACTTCCATTTCGGACGAAACCATGACGTTTAACTAAGGACGCTGATTTAGCGTTCCCCTAAGTAATTTAAATTTAAATATCCGATTTCACTTTGTTCTCGGATAATCCGTTTTGATCTGTGGCCCAAGTTGAGTTCTCCAAAAAGGATTGCTTTATCTAAGAGGATTAGGGATAATGTATTATTTCTTTGCATGGCAACCCGTCTCGTTACCAGTTTAGTGCTTCACGTCCCGTCCGTCCTTCGCTGTATCGTCCTCTTTCCCAACAGAA
Source organism: Agrilus cyanescens (assembly GCA_947389935.1). Taxonomy (NCBI): domain Eukaryota; kingdom Metazoa; phylum Arthropoda; class Insecta; order Coleoptera; family Buprestidae; genus Agrilus; species Agrilus cyanescens. The sequence goes on along the minus strand of OX376710.1, from coordinate 25,934,551 downwards.
AATTAAACCCAACGTTTAATGTGATTGTGCCCAGAATAACGAAATTCTATATCAATGAAATCAGAATTCTGCCTGTCTCTATGGGGTTATCAACGATGCTGCCGAACCGACTTCGATTAAACTTTATAGGCATAAAGAGAGGGTTACCAGAAAACAAAAATTTGAAAAAGTTCATATACCTATGTTAAGAACGAGAAAAGAAAATTTTTGAAAATTTTTTAAGATCCCAATTCACCTATCGGTTTTTTGAAAGATATTTCCGCCATTTCTTAACCGATCCCAAAAATTCAGGTTCATGATAATAGTAATGAATATCAACTTGAATTTTTTTGGCGCCAAATTCAAACTAATAATACGTTCTGTGTATTCAGAGGTTCCGTTTTTCCCATTGGAATATACAGAACCCTAAAAACTAGAAACCAGGCAACGGATCTACACCAGATGAATCAATTTTTTATTCCCAATCGTTACAATAATTATTTTATAATTTGCAACATTCCAAAGAAATCTGCACACTTTTCCTGGCGTCTAGAATTTTAATAACCGCAGTTCGTTTCAAATTAAAAAGGGATGAGAAAGGAACTTAGAGAGTTAATTTGGAATTCATGTGGTATGGAAGAGAAGCTGTTTGAAATTCTCCCATCGATTCCATTACTCTTTTTCCAAATTATAATGAAGAGACGGAGAGCAAAGTTTTTCGTACCCTCGGTAGGTGCCCGGCTTCCGTATCGCGTTCAGAGTACGTCTGTAAGTCTGAAGAAAATTTCCGACGGCGCGTCGTATCGTTCCCTCAGGAAATAAATGTGCCAATCAAATTAGTTCCCAATAAAGTCTCTGCAGTTTTAGCGACTCGGCGTGCCGCGCCACTTACTTACCGCTCCCATTAGACCAATTTAATTCTGCAAAGTCTGAAGATTTAGGGGCAGCATTTCCGAACATCCCCTCCTCTCTCTCCCTCTCCCTCTCTTTTATAATTAGTGTCTCTCGTAATTGGCTTCGTTCCTTCAAAGTACTAGACAGACAAGGTAAATGTTTCGGCGAGGAATCCGATTCCTCCTTTCCGATTTGTCGGAACGCGGTTAACGAAAATGGATTGTGCAATGGCTACTTCTACCACCCGCTTCAACCCCTATTTACTGATGGGTGGTAATTTTCGCTGCCACGCTGCCCTGACGGTCAGTTGGCGAAATGTACGTATGGATTTACTACAAGATTGCACGCGGACGACGAGAAACGGGAGAAAATAAAATCGGAACGTGATCGCCGACACGAAACTTAGACAAAGCAAACCGACCGCCGTCAGTTCGTTAAGAAAAATATATAGGTACCACACTGTGGAAGCCCATCGGGAATAAATACGAAACGTTTATCATATGAATACACTACGATGACTGCGACAAAATCCATAACTAAAGAAGGCACATAGTTAATAAAATCTTCTTGCGTCTAATGAAGCTTTAATCTTTATTACGAAATTCACTGCAGAAAATTACTGTCGATCACTTGTAATACAGACTGTCACAAAAGATGAACGCATTTCTATAGAAATGGGATTAATTAAGTTGGTTCTTTCTCCAGTGGAATTAGATCGACAGGAAAGCCCATGAAATAAAATTAATAGAAGGGTGAGACGACGTGGTCGGCCCTTTGCCCAACACAACTGACAATGCAACGGGATTCATGGTCCCCTGAGAACGTCTTTGATCCCAGGACAATGGTGTGACCCCGCCTTATGAGCGCCAACAAGTCCCGGGGGAGAGATCGTGACTCTGGTGATGAGCAGCAAGAGCCACATACGATTACTGACTAAGGAAATCCCCGAGGGCCGTTCGTAATGAAGGACGATGTCGACGACTGTTAAGACGACGCCGGCGACGCCGCGCCGGAGAGCCTCCGGCACATAAGACGACGACATTACATTCTAGACGTTTGTTTACATTTAAATAATAAGGAAGATTTGGTCCTTTAGACATATTGTGGCATTGTGTGCTGGTTCAAAGGCGATTGTTTTGAATTACACGATTTCTGCCTTCTCTTTGCTCCTGTTTCTGCCTCTAAGATGTCTCTACCGAACCCTTCATATTTTAGTCTTGATTTCTAACTTCTTACTCTGTAACACCACATCTCAAACTTTCTCTTTCCAATTTGGAGTTTTGGAATTCGAAATTTATCTTTAACTTTGTCTTCTATACAATAAAGTACTTTCGAAGAATTTTAATTTTGATTAAGCTCCAGACTTTGGCAAAACAATTTCAAAAGAAATATGAAATGATAATAAAAATTCGTTGTTTTTTTTATACTCGCAAATAATTAGTTCCTCAGTTACTTTTCTGTTTCTCAGTTTCGTCCCATTTTTTGTGGATGATCTCAGTTATCTCGAAACTCAATGGAAATTAATATTCACTTTTATGAAGGAATTATAAAAAATGTTCTCTTTTTGAACACTATTTCCATGAATTTCTATCACAAACAAGCGCATGAAAAAGTCGTTTTAAACAAAGGCAACTTATTTTCATCCCCCGCTTTTTATTTTTGCTCATAATGAAGAACAGTTTTTATCGTTTTGCAATGAAAAATACTAAGAACAGCTCTTGGATTTCAAGAATAAATTTCGCGAAAATTTTCGATATTTTGCTTAAGGATACTACCTAAACAAATTCATGCCTTTTTTAATGAAAACTTTTAAATATAGATATATTTAACAGGAAAATCAAAATCGGTTGAGACCTTTTACAATAATTAATTTCCGTCAGTATTTCATTTCCACAACCAAAATGCCGCAGGAAATCGGTTTCTAAATGAAGAACAAAAATTTATCCTTTCAATACCCAAGTTTGATTGGCAAAATTAAAACGAAACCGTTATTTACCCAATTCCTTCCCCCATAAAGTAATGCCTATAGCAAAATTGGAAGTCATTTCTTCTTCTTTTTTTTTTTGAATCGATAAATGGAATTCATTCCTTCGGCAATTTTCAAATGAATATAGTGATCGTCTTCTTTATGGTACATTAATGGGGAGGAAGGGAGGATGTTGAAATATCGCATGCAATAACAGTCGAAAAGCGAACAAAGACAAAAGACGTGCCGAGTCAATTCGGAATGAATATTGCAACATACGAAGTCAGTATAGCAATAAAACATGGAAAAGGGAAATACACCAAGGGTAGATACGGTTGATTGTTTGAAGGGAGAGCGAACATCGATGAAAAAGGGGCTGCTCGAGCGTAATTTTTCAACGGAACTGGTGTCAGGCTTAAAATATTTCGTCAGAAATAACTTCACACACAAACGTTTACGCCTATGTATAAACAAAAAAATCAAAATGTTCACTATTTTTAGAAACCTCTAAAAAAACATGGAATATTATAGTGCCTGCATCCTTTCAAAAAATGGTATGTTGAATATTATATAGAATCTAGAGTATCTATGGAAATATTGATTTCTAGCGGAGCTAAATGAAAAAGGTGAGATAGAAAATTGGCCTGATATGTTCAAGTAGCATAAATATCGCTTCTAGTGGCGTGGCTAAAGCTGTAACTTTATTAATATGTGATCCAAAAATGTATTTTTTACACCAAATGAAAGGTTATTATCGGTATTAATTACCTTTAAAATATAAACCATTAATATGCAGTAATTAGCGAGATATTTGCATCTAAAGATTCTCTGATGACGTCACACAATATGTTTCCTGTATATAGTACTTCTAGACTCGGCGAATGCGCCTAAGACAGCGCAGTGTAGTAGAGAGAATGAATACGGACTTGTGCGACGAGTATCTACGAGCTACAGTCTACAGTCTCAGCAGTTTAGACTCAATATTGTTTACTGTATCAATTATTGAACTGTTTATTATAGATGACACTGTTCTAGATCAATTCATTAAACTTTAGACTCACGTTTCGCCCCTTTGGCCCACGAAGTGTTTAGTGTTTACATAACTTTGTGCAATGGACATGAATACGAAAGAGGAAGTGGAGTAAAATAATTTTTGTTTCACTGTATTCGACTTGAATTGGTATGAGATTAAAGAGTAATGAATTTGGAAAATTTTCAGGCAAGAAAGTTTGCAATTTGGCCCGTTAAGATTGCGATCTAATTGCTCCTGAGAAATTTACGACCGGTACATGTGTGAACATTAGTAAAACCGTTGTGTACCGTTCATATTTCCTCCCGCTTCGGCATTATTAATTCCAACCACGTAGTCCGTGTCTCTGGTTTAAAGGATTATTGCATTATTAAAGTGCACCAGAGCAATAGCATTTATTTGGCGCACAAAACCAGATAAACAGCGGTGTCGTATTTATTAACTGCAAGCGGGAATGGCGTCGGTACACTACATTTCCCATCACCTAATCCTCGAGTCCACGAATTTATTGAGTAGTTATTTCAAAGAGGGTTTGGCTTGGCTTGGTCGCGACCAAATGTAACACCGTTTTGCCCTACATTACCCTAGATAGTGCTCGACTTTAGAACGATGCTTTGTGCAACGTGGTAATGTATTTTCGATACGGAATCCAATTTTAACACGCTAAACTTGTGCACCAACACAAGCTTCAAAACTATTCAGCTCTACTTAATTGAGGTAATCTAAGTTTGGACATAAGCTACACCATTCATCCTTTTAAACGTCATTTCTACTCAGATTTTTCGATCTGATTTCTTGGGTGCTCAAAGAGTTTTTAGTCTTTATCTTCGTTATCGTGGTTTTGTCAAAAAAAATCGAGAACAATTTGACTTTATAAACAGTATAGACATCCTTCGAATGATTTAGTAATGTAGTTATTCATTCACCGAAAGTAGAAGTCCGCCGAAATCTTTTCGGTGAAAAGTCCAATAAAAAGTTATAACTTCTTGTTCGGCTTAAGCCTCCGGGAGATCCCCAAAACAGTGCTATAAAATAAACAAGTTAGGGAAGTTCCAAGGAGCAATTCTTCTTTGTCATGCCGAGAGCGGGATTGGTGTAATTCCATTATCCGTATTCAGTCCGCGCCTCAGTTGGAAACATATTCAGCATAAATATAGTAGTTGAGACTGTAACCGCAAGGCCCTAAGGAGCTCCAATAAAGAAACCTGCCCAAATTTTCAATTCCCAATTATCTTCTCAGCTACCTTCTATTACTTTTACTGATTAACAACGAGGCAGCCACAAATGATTGCACATCTTACACCAATTATTTCCATTTTCAACACTTATCCGAAAGCAATAATCCTCAAGGAGAATGATTCCAATAAAAGTTTCATTCGTCAATCTGAATTTATTTATAGATCAAACTCCTAATAGGGAGAGAGGAGAAAAGTTTAGATAGAATTATTTGTTTCCTGGAATTCTCTTCATTACGTAATGTGTATCGTATCGTCGTTCCTAGAGGAAGTATGTCAAGAAAATAACAAGTAAAGTTACCATAATTGGCCCTATAGGTAGTTAAATGGAATGGTAGATAGTTTTAACATTTATTTATCTTAGAAGATGTACTTATTGGAAGCAGGGATGTCTCTTTTGTTTTCAGTGTTACTCAGATTGGTTTGCAAAAAGCTCATTGATTAATTTTGATTTAGTAGATAAAAAATTCAACAACTTGACGCCACTAGTTCTACATTTTAGAAACAGAAAGATGAGTGTCGATTGATCGAAGTGACAAAAAGATAATAAGGAAAGCTATAAAAGTTGGCAGGCGAACTTGCCTCATCTGAATAATATTTTAACTTAATTTCCTTAGTTCTGCCTAATTAAGTGTGAATATGTTGAGTCGTTTGGCAGAAGGTAATTAGGCAGAGTTTGGGTCGATGCAATGGCCAAAGTTTTCGCGAGTTTAATTAAAAAACTCTTCTCGGTGGGTTTATACCTAATTATGTATTTTTTCGTTATACTCTCGATAACAGTTTGGAAGTTTTGTCTCCTGCAAAGTTCGTCGGGTTTCTTCATGCAGGAAAATTCAAAAAGGTCTTATTGATGAATAATTTAAAACCATGCGATAAATACTTCGGAATCTCTTGTGACTAAAGTCCATTTGTTCTCACTTTTCTTCATGACCGCCTACTGTCATCCACTCGTGATGATTTTACTGGAAAGCCCTTAGCCTCCTCTTTGGGGATGATTTTCCAGTGTCAGGGAGATCGACATTTTTCAAAAATGATTTATAAAATGTTCTAGGATGAATCGAATTTTGTAAAAATGGTATAAAAGTACAGGAACTTAGGCTTTCAGGGCCGGAATCCATAGACAAGCTAAGGTTCTGTCCAAAATGTTCCAAATTTTTCCAAAATGATTTCAAATACTCGAAAATGATCCAGAGTTTTTCGAAATGATAATGAATGTTCGCGAGTGATATAGAACGATATAGAACGTTGTAGAATGTTCTATAACATTCTAGGATGATGTTGAAATTTTAATAATTCTTTATCTAAAAAGGATGCGAGCAAGAAAGTCGTCCGGTATAGTATTAGGTATTAGTTGTCCACGCACGTATGAATGCACCCTTTTCCGAATAGGGAACTTTATGTAACTAAGGGTTTCATATCCCTAACCGTGGCATTTGAATGTTTTAGATTGCATTCATTCAGTTCAACCTGTCAACGTATCCAATACGTAATTTTCTGTTCCATTTCGAAATCCAATTTTCTAACAAACTCTCCGAAGTAGGGGAGAGACAAAGCAGACTGCGTAATAAAGGATAGTCCCTTTGTCTTTGTCGTCTGGAGCCTTCGGGAACAGAATTCTAAGATTTGGACTTTATGCGTTTTAAATTCGGACGACCCACGACGTCTGCGTCGTTTTACGATATGGAACGAAATTGTTCGAACTTCACATTTCACTCCCCGTCTGCTCCATATTCTCTTGTTCCCCCTTTTTTAGTTTTTATCTTTCTCGTCTCTCTTTTTCGTTACTTCCTTTCGACAGATAAGTTTTTGATGTCAAATTTATGTGTTGTCCATAAGTAGTTGAAAATTGTATTCTGAGGATGGCCCTTACTGTGAACGACTTCACAAATTGATGATTAAGTTAAATTAAGTTTTTTTCGAGGTTTCGTTATTGCCGTTTAAAAGCAATAAAACGCATTTGCCCGTTAAGATGAGGCCGTGATCTAAAGAACATGAGTTAGTTATGAACCGGTAAATTACTGTTTATTAGACGCTATCTAATCTGCCCACAAGTAATGCATGTACTAATTTTGCACGCCCACAATTGCGTGATAAAGATAACGATTTAAGTTCATAGAGGCAATGGCTGTTTTATTTAACTATTATTTCATACTTGCATCATATGGCGGACATTATAATACTTGGAAGAGAAGCCGGACGGACTCAAGGTAATCTACATAACAACTGAGAATAATTAAACTGATGGTTACGGCTATGACGTTCTAAGCACCCGCTGACTCCTCCTTCGTGTTCCTAATTTGCATTTAATCATACTAAAAATGGTTTCCTTATTTATTTTCTTAATTACTTTTCAAGATATTATCGGCTCTTAACCTCCTCTATAAACGTCAATGTACGTACGTACGTACTTCGCCTTGATATTGTAACGCAATTTTCTCCTCGTTAATAGAATTTCAAATTTGCCACTTTACGTGGGCTATTAACACACACAACTTTCCATTAGTTCACTATTAATTTTTAATGAGAAGCAGTTTGTATTTTAAAAAATTTCAATACCTACAACATTCTCTCTCGAATAATTAGAAACATTCTACAACATCCTGGATAATCCACCCATTTACATTCTGGAAGATTATGGGGATTCTACATCTATTCGGAAGATTCCGAAGCATTTTTTAACACACAAAACATTGTTGATGCTTATTGAAGTGCTCCATAGAATATCTTTACTGCAACAAAACCTTTCTACTACGTAGGTATGTCGAAAGAAGGAATTGCGTCGATATATTTTTCATGGAGAACTTTATGAAGGATCAGCAAGGTAATATGGTAAAGAATTTTTTTAAGATTGTTCCACAAACTTAAAGAATCTGCCAAAGGATTGTAGAATGCTCCAGAATATTATTGAATCCCATAGAAACTCTGTGAGAGATCCAGGACGTTCTAGGAAGTCACAGACTGTTTCATCCCAAAGGGCATACTATTAATTATGATGATAAGAAACATTCACCGACCACCACGTTTGACCCTGTCCTTTTTTTAACGTCGTCATCAGTACCAGATCACGAAGCCATTACGTTAATTAATGGTAACTTTCACCGTCGGTCCTTATCTGCATACTAATTCGTTTCCGATCCAAAAAAGCCACCCCACGTCCGAAAAAAAGAGCCGCAACGCCACGTCCGTCGTCTCCGTCATCATCATCATCATCAGCATCATCCCCCTCCCGTTCCCTTCACGTCCCTCGGGACTTTGGGAGAATTAATTTAGTGGCGCGAATGGCATTTGACAAAGTCGACCAATGATTTATATTTGACGAGCGGACGAACGACCAAAACCTGACGGACAGCAGTGGCCACCGACACCACAGCCAACGCCGATCATAAATCGAGGACGCATCTGAGCCTGAAACCTGGAGGCAGATCGACGACTGCGACAACAACGCGACGTCACTACCACCGCGTACCCGTCCACCACCGGCTATCATCATAAATTACAGACCTTCGTTTCCAACAGCTACTGAACATGCATAATACCACCTATATATGCGTCCATGCATAAAACAAATCTATGCAATTTATACATAATAAAATTTGATGTTTCTTTAGATAACGTGCAACAGAGTTCAACTATCATTTTCCAGACAAACCTAAATGGTAAAAACCTAACCTAACCAAGAAGTTCGAAATGGATGGTAATTACTGATCAGACGGCGTCAATCACTGAAATCCACATACCTACTGTAACATCTAATAAGAACTGGAAGTGACACCAAATATTTAGGGGTGTATATAGGCCACTAACTCCCCCCTCCCAAAGAATCCACCCACAAAACTTTAGTATATCAGTAACACTAAACACACCCCCAACATGTCCACCTACAACCCCTACCACTAAAACTCCTGCACTACCCCCATTCTTCACACCACCTCCACCCTATTTATTCCTTCTCGAAGCTTTTAATTTTCAGAAAAAATGATTATAATCATAATGTTAGGAATTTGAACTTTCAAAGAGGGAAAGTCATGTGATTTCAACCCTTCAAATCCGACCATTAGTTTTGGCTGTGCGTTGATCGTCAATCAGTCAGTCAGAACAAGCTCATTTATAAATACAGATCACAACTAACCTATCCAATTTTCTACCCTTATAAAGTCTGAGGGGTTGTTGTATTTCCATTACTAGATTCAGTAAACTGACAATCTTTTTTGAAGTGTAGACAATTGGACAAATTATTTATTTTGAAAATTCGTTCCTTTAAGGTAGATTTCGGGGGAGGGTAAAGTTATAAATTTCGTCAAATTATTTTTGAGTTGAGAAAAGGAAAAAAAAGAAATTTTAGCTTCATTATGGAAGAATTTGGAGTCGTTCTTGATGGTAAATCGTTTACAGCCACCAAACACCTTTGTACCTTTAAAAAAAATTGGAAGTTTTCCTATGTGGTTCAGATTTTCCAAGAAGTATAATAAGGAGGAATAAAGTTTATCGCTAAAGGAAAATTGAAAGGCACACTTACATACAATTGCCTAAAACCTCATTTTGCTGGCATTTCTCTAAGATCTTAAACTTTTTAATCTTTTCCTTGAACGTTTGGAACATTCGCTTAAACTGCATGTGTTTATTGTTAACTTAAAATTGTTTCAATATAATTGTAACTGGAAATAAAAAGCAAAAGTATTTCTTGAATAAAGCCGAAACAAATTCATCAAAAATCCAAAATCTAAATAGAATTTCGTTGTATCTACAGCCTCACTTGAACGACATTGTGGAAGTTAATATTTGCTTTCAGCTATTCAATTTAATTTCACAGCATATAAGATCTGATCTCATTGTAGATGCATTGCAATCCGAAAAATAAAGCGCACGTGCATTATTAAAATTCTGTTTCCTCAACGGGCCGTAGGAATAAGCTTTAAAAGGAACATATTTTCTACTTGTTTGACTTTCTCAAAGTAACCGTGATCGTATTTAACCCCGCTTTATTACAAGTTTAAGAAGAAATGTACACTAAAGCCAGCCGAGAAGCACGATGAACCAACAAAAGAGCCTTGAGGAAGTTTGGAGAGAGTATTACGAATCCGTAAACAAACTACGATAGTTTGAACTGCAGAAAACTTAAATTTAAGACTCGACAAACAACGTTATTTTAATACAAAGCGGCACTACACGGAAAATTGCTTTCTACATGACATAACAATAATCCAAGTCGACGGATATAACAATGGCCATTGAAGATGGATATAAAAATCGAACGTGGATGAGGTAAAAATAGAAAGCAATAGTCTGGAACGTCTACAAACACCAACATCCAAGATAACCTTTCTACACGATACATTGGCGTAGATGGGGTGTTTCTCACCCTTACCCCTAACACACATTCTCGTTAACTGCAAAACAAAAACCAAATCAGGTTCATAACTTCAAAGAGGAATTTGTAATACGCTAAACGTCATAAGAACCTTCTTTCCTTAGTAAACAACGTAATCTACAATTATTTGCAAGTTTCTTGCGAATAGGATGGAAAACAAAACGACCGATAGAGTAAACGTACTCTCTTCGTTCAGAAGCAGTCGGGAAACTCGTTGGCACAAACTGAAGAAGACACTAAAGGCGACTAACAAGAATGACTTGCCGAATTCCGAGCCGTCAAAACGGCCCTATAAGACGCCATTTAGTTTGGCATTTCGCGTCAGATTCTCTGTTCCAAGTCTGACAACGGTCTGCCACATTACATTTGTACCACAACAAACATTACTCAAAAGGTCGAGTGTTCTAAAGTTTAACAATTCCTCAAATAAAAACACCCCTGGATTTTAGATAAATAATTAAGTAAACACTTACCCTACACATCATATGTATAAGACTACATTAGAAGTGGGCGAAATACAAGTACGTGGCTGCAGAAAAGGTCATTTGATACACGAACTGGGATTCCGTCCCGAGGACAAAATCTTATGATGGTACGATTCCATCCCAAAGTCTGAGGTGGAATCGTACCATATGTTGCATACTAAAATGACCACACTGTAGATTCTGTTAGAAGGACGTGACTAAAACTATTGAAGGTGTACACAAACATTTTCTGCATTTTTGGATTTACTACAAAGTTTCAGAGTGAATATTTATGCTATGTAAGAGATGAAAATCTAGAGCAGTGTCTCGAGGCAGCACACAAAACTTTCTAAATGCGAATTTGACTTTGCTAAAATTGTTCGGAAGCTGCTCAGGGCAATCTGAATCCCAATTTTGGAACCAACTTTTGCCATTAAATTTAGATAACAAAAACGGCTGTTGCATTGCAAGTTATAACAAATGTGTTACGATAATCAAATACGTGTACGTAATAGGTAGTTTTTTTAACAATGCTTTTGAACATCAAAACTGATAATCTCAAAATGAAAACAAACCACTGATTCGGTAAAGCGAACTGATTTTATGTGGTTTCCATAAAAAAAATTTTAGTTGCTTTTGTGTTCTGATATTTATTTACACATTTACACACGTCGAGTAGTGATAAAATATTCAATGATCACGTTTTTTTTTGAAAAATAATATTTTCCAGTAAAATTTAAGTCTTTTTCTTCGCCTTCATATTGTAGCGAACACCTGCAGTGCGATCCGGCACACCTGCATGTGTTGTGGGCCGGCGGCTCGACTAGCCGCGGGCGGTTTGCGGCAGTGTGCGTCGTATTTGTAAATATGTGTATCGTACCTGCCTTCCAAGAAAGCAATTAAGCGGTTCGCCGAAATGTAAACAATGTTTCGAATATTCCAGACTTTTCCCGACTTGTTCTATGATGCTATAAAAGTGACAGAGACGTTCGCCGAGGAGTTAGTAATAAATTGACAGTGACAGTGGTAGCATCAGAAATAAATCGACAGTAGTGAGAAGACAAATAAACAGAGACGTGCCATATAAGTGAATGGTGTAAATAAATAGTGTTATAAGTTCTGTATTACTTAATAGTGTTTCTAAGTAGTAATAATAAATCAGTGTGTATAAATTGTTGTTCCTGTAATGTAGCCTTACAAATAAATTTTAATAAACCCACGAACACTACAATATTATCCTAAACATTCCTTGTTGGTGTCTTGCGACTGGTTGAAATGAAAAAAAAAAAAAGGAAATAAACAGCAGAGGGTTAGGTACCCTTTTGTATTTTATTTACTTTCGAGAAGGCGTATTCTTTAATAAGCAAGTTCCATAAAGCGTTTCTTTCTTTTTTAATATCCCATCCTAAATGGTTATTAAGGCAATTGCCCGTTGTTTTATTTAGTCGAAGACAATTCAAAAAGGGTTTATTTGTTTGCATAAAGAACATAACAATCTAAGTAAGACGTCGTCATTGGCATAAGCGCGCGTCGGGACGACACTTTTGAAGGGATCTCTAGTGGAGAATTTCAAACAAAACGGGGCCTTTTAGCGCCGTTTTGGCGGCTTAGTATTCGCGGCACATGCCTTTTCATTACCGCCGTATTCCACGGCAAGGCGCATTCACAACCGCTTTGTACTGATAATACACGTTACGTGTTCTTTGTATAAGAGTGAGCTTAGCCGGATGGAGGCTAATTTTAGGGGCCCTTTTATCTTTCCCTATTTTCTTTGTGGATACCTAGTACTTCTCACAAGTGCATAATTTCGCTTCTGTTATCTCGCTTTTGTATTCGTTCCTGCTGCAAACTACTGCTGTTTTGCTTTTTGAACTTAAAGTGCCTCATATAAATGCTAAAACACCTCCGACCACCGTACCTATTGCATACGAAATTTTTCTCTTTTTAAGGAAATTCTTTCTGCAGAAGCAATAAACGTACTTCAAGTCTCAGTGAACATTTAAAAACGATACACATCAAAATTCATGAAGTTTATTCGAGAATAGAAAGGCCCGATACCTTACGCGTGACGTCATTCATTTGAGTCTTTTCTTTACGTTAATTTAGAAGTTTGGTTTTTTCACAGCTTCAAGGAACTGTAGACCTGAGTATGTGGTTTTCATTTTAAATCGATAACTCTACGCGTTCCCGAGATAAAGAGTCCTTACAGACAGACAGTGATACTATAAGGGTACCATTTTTTTTCTTTTGAGGTACAAAACCCTAAAAAGGAAAAATTCCGTTCAGTAAATGAAAAATATTGTACAAAGCATCAAGATGCTTAAAGAAAATCGTTTCGACAATTTTCCAAATAAAAACTCACTGCAAAAATGAAGCTAATTCCCTCATCCGATGTCAACGTTAACCATTCAATTCTGCTACAGTAATTAATGATCGAAGAGGCGAGAATGGAATAGAAAGGGAAAGAAAACATCGCTGAAAGAGAGAAAGAGAGAGATGGGAAGACAGTAAGGGATGAATTTAATGGCGGCCGATGCCACGAGATGATAAGAAACAGCTGCAGAGCCGAATTCGTAAATCTAGCAAGCTGTATATCTTGTTCCGCTGTTCCCTAAATTCAGTAAATAAAATTTGCGTGGGTTTATGAGAAAGATTTATGGGTCCGGTTGTAAATCAAACCCGCGTTTTTTGGGGCGCCATGCTCGTTTTACTAAATAACTTGAAATGTTCTTTAACCGCATTCACGAAAGGCGAAAATGAAATATTAATTCACCTGAATCCACGGACTGGAATCTCTTAGCAGAAGTCACAGGCGCACACAGAATCTCTAGTGAAATTGAAATTCCTGAGCAATTAATTGAAAGCATATATGTATGTATATTCTATTTCCAAATGTTTTTATGTTAATAATCCGAAAAAGTTACGTTTGTTTGTGTTTTAAAACAAACAGGTAAAACTGGAACGACCTCCCTATCATATTTTCCGATCGATAACGAAACGTTGGAAATACAAAACAACTGTTTTACTTCAGTCTGAAGTATAATTTTACGTTATACACTTCCAACTGGATTGTTATAAAAAGGTCGTCAAAATCCAAAACCGAAATCCCTACTCCACGAAAATACGGTAGATTTACGAGAGAATATTTCAAAGACGTTTCTATTTCAGGAATGACGTAAAAATACGACCGAAAAGAGGGTTTAAAGGAAAAAAATATAGCCATCAAAAATAAACGTACATGCAGTCAACGTTCCTAACATCAATAATAAGAAATGTATTGGAAATTAACTTGAAAAAGGCTTTGGAGGCGTCATGTACATTTATAATACCAACTGAGGCACGCAGGTATGTTAACTGAGGCAGTGAAAAAAGCGTACAGCGAAATAATCGTACGGTCTCACAATGGGAGGGTTGATTACGTCTTAATAGGGGTTGCTATTTAAGTTCTACTGCGAAATAAGCGTACAAGGTGATCATTTCTGATTTCCATCACACTGTATCCGAATAATTTGCATTAATGAATTATTCTGATTGTGTTCTAGAAATTTAAGGGCGATTTACTGTTGAATATTGAACTGTCGGTGGTAATTTTGACTATTTTTAAAAACCCAATTAAAGATAATTTTATTTTGTATTCTTGATAAAAGCAGACTATTCTCCTATTTTTCGCAAAAACATTTCCGTTGTAATAATATTCATAATTATTACAAAATTAAATTTAAGAATAGTCAATTATACGATTTTGTTATATTTTTTAATTTAAATAATTATAATTATTATTGCAACCAAAATGATTTCGCGAGAAATAGGAAAGAGAAAGAACAAAATCATTTTTAATTAGGTTTCTAAAATATTCCAAATTACTGTTAAAAGTACTATATTAAATATTATATCAAATTTAAATTAAAAATAAAACAGAACAATTTCCTCTTCTTTTCTGTTATAGTTCGTCAAAGACATGAGCTGTGCACGCTTTCTTCCCACCTCTAACATTTATTAACTTTTACCTGGCCAAATCCAGGTACACATACTTATCTCTTCTACACTTATTTCATAAAATTTTGAGTGTACGCTTTTTTCACTGTACGTTTTTTTACATATTCACCTCAGGACACGTTAAAACCCAAATGCACCCTCCAATCAAAGCAGTCAATTTGAAACGATTCACTTGATGCTTCAAAAATGATAATTTAATGACACCTACTCCATTTCATTTAAGAATCATTAAATAAATTGGACTTACACTTTTGTAATTCGACTATTCTCAACGTCTTATTTTCACTCCCAAAAAAAAAAAAATAATAATTAAAAAGCCATTAGTCCAAAAAGGACCCATCGTTTCCTTGCATCTAGTAAGGACCCGATCCATCCAATCGTTTTTTAGGGGAGAATTTAGGGAGCAGGTGTTTGTGTTCTGGTTAGAAAATAAAAGGAATTGTGACCCGCCAATTTAGCCGAATGCGAACGCAACAATTTATTATCCGTCGTTGGTGTTACAGTGACCGACCGATTGCACGTTTCCTTCTTCGCCGACCGGTCGCGTTCGGTCATGTCGCCAACGAGCAAAAGGGGCCAGAAGCAGATGCGTCTCTTCGACAAAGATTCCCGCCGCCTTGTCGGCGATATAACTCTTGCGAACGGCAAATGATTTAGACGAAACGGGTAATTAGGTTATTATCATCTAACTCAACTGTGTTATTACCTAAAATGAAAGGCATGTCAGAAAGTTTAACAAGCACCTTGCAGGCAACACATTCTCCTCGCTCATCGCCACAACAAGGCCGATAACTGGTCTCCTTAAGGAACGTCAAAACCGTTTTACTGCCTATCGTCTAACTCGATCTAAAGTGCAATGTCCATACAGGGGCATAACACAATTTTTTATAAACTTAAATGCAAACAAACAAAAAAAATAAAGTTCACAATAGAAGAAGTGAGATGAGGTGATGGTTAATTTTATGAACCGAATGGTCGTAGGGGGTCGTAATATGAGAATAGAAATATAATTAAACAACTTTTTTTATTGTAAATAAAAAGTCATAATACTGTGATTGTGCCGTTGTTTCTTTGTAATCAATTTTTTTTTGTATTAGCTAAACCGACGCTTTTAAATTGACCAATTACGTCGATGCAAATAAGGGTTGACCGAGTATTCCAGACTGTCGATTCTTGTAACCAAGAAGTGGCGTTCGTTTCGATTCACATCAAAGGAAATGACTAAAGTTCGTGATTGAAGTTTCAAAAGAACCCATTTTACGTTTGATTAAACCCAAACTAGAGGAAAACAGGCCGATTTCTATTGAAGATGAGCTCGTCGTTCTAGCGCGTTGCAATCACGAAATAGAACCGAGCAATATCAGGTTCTCTAACTGAAATATATCCACATCTACCCTCCACGAATCAATAACAATCTTGTTTCGCTCACATTCATAATAGAGCACACACAAACGCACATACAACTTATACTATGTTTTGTTGCAACATCAATTCCAATTTGACATACAGGAGCACGAACCAATTTTCATATTTTTGAAGTGAAAACTTCTTTAGGCGCGTAATGTTATTTTTAGTTGTCACACACACACCGATACCGCTCCAGCACTAGACAAGCACATACACGTGTGTACACGAATATATTGCAATCTATAGGACAATATTACCAGAGAGTGTTTTGTTCATGATAGAAACGGTATAAAAATTGATTAAAGTCGTACAATTTCGTGATTGTGTAAATTAGAAAGTAATTTCAAAATTATGGGGGATAAGAGGCGTCTATTAAATTTTCGCGTTTGTCCTAAAAAGGGCACCTGGTCACCGCAATTCGTAGTAATTGCCCTAACTCAAAATTGGCAACATTCGATAATTGGAAAAAACCGCACGAGAAACCAGCATGAGCCGCGATACCAGCCGCACAGTCGACGTCGAGTCGAGTCGAGTCGGTGCTCGGTTCTCGCAAAGTCCAATCCTGGGTCAACTTATCGCACAGAACCGCAACCCACATAATGACTGGTCGGGCATGATAACGAGCCCTGGCATTATATGACTGAGCAGTCGGCTTTTCGCCACCTGCTTAGCCTTCATAATAACACCTTGGCACAGTAAGTATACGTTGCAAACAGTGTGGCCGAGGGTTCAACCGAAATGCACCGACGAACCATTAAACATGGATCATCTACGATTCCTATACTTTACGATTTTGTCCAGGCAATTTATCAAAAAAAAAAAAAAAAACAAAGAGTAACATTTTGCTCTATAACAGAGCAAACCGACTGTGATTGCTATCAAAAATTAATGGGTAAATATCTGGAATAATTTAATATGCAAATGAAAATCATCTTCGATCACTCTCAAAAGATGTACGAAATTCTAGACTACTTTTGATCATTGAAAATCATTTTCGAAAATTTTTAATATTCCGGAAAATCATTTTCAGCCTACAAATCATTCTCGATCATTGTAAATTATTCTCAAAAATGTTGAATTATTCTAGAATCTCAATAATAGTAAAATTGAAAATTTAATATCTGTCTTACTACTACTACTACTACGAATCTCTGAATTGAGGACTCATCTTTGGACATAATTATTTCTTGACGTAAGCTATAACTTTTTAATTTGATGTCCGTATAAAAGCGTGGTATATTTTCTTTAACCCTTTGAAAATTTCCTTCTTGGAAATCAACTGGGGTACGTACATGAATATAGGTCGTTAAAAGATCATGTTCGTTGGGCTTCTGGGCTGCGATGTGAAAACGTAAACGTAATTTCAAGTATCCAATTACATTTGCTTCAAGATTACCGCCCTTTGCATTATTAATTTATAGAGGATCTTAACGAGCGCTTTAATAACGAGTGCGCTTCTTGTTCGCCATTAGAATAACGCGAAATGCTCTTACGGCATTAACAAGGCATCTAGAGATACATTTTGCTATAGTGTGTGATGAAACGCCCGTGCTCGCTGGCGCCATACCTACTTACCAACAGCGTAACTTCAGCACAGGCTTTTGCAGAGCAATTAATTCAAATAATTTGCGAGTAGCTTCCTGTGCTGAGATAAACACATCTCCTGGTTTACACTTTCGTTCATCGAACTTCATCATTGCCAAAATGATTCCTCGAATTAACAAATAACTTAACTTGACTTGACTTGAAAATCAAGCCACGTATCCTGAGAGATAGTGACTTAAAAAAAGTTGCAGAAAAGAAACATTCTGGAAACCACTGTGTTGAAACAATGAACAATTTTCGAGAAAATTTATTCTAAATTTTTCCATGTCAAACGTGAATTTTCTGTGTAACTGATTTAGGAATTTTGGTTACGATGGAATTTTTGACTCGCGCTCGCCTTACCTCTCTGGTAATTCCATCATCGAATATTTGGCGTCACCGTATTTATCAACCTAAAATGAAACAAAACCGGCTGACAACTTTTTATAAAATTCCTTCGCAGCTATGTCAACTCGTTAAGACGAAGTGTAACCGAGCAAACTCTATTGTCTGTCGAACTCGAATGATATTTTTTCCGTCCCTATTGAACGAATTAAATTTCATACTAACATAAAGAAACCTAGTTTTTTTAATCCACGGCACAAAGCAATGATTATAACGTGAATAATCGATTATACAGCACTATGGAATTTTAATAATAGTCCCTTTGTTACCGTCACCATAAAAAAAAAAAGAAATGTGAATAACAAATTTTTTTAAATCTACCTTCCGGTAAATATTAAATAGAATATTTGACAAATAATGGGGCAATAATGACTGGTAAGTGTCGTTTCCAGTGGCGGTGCACGTAAGCATAGAGGATGGACTGAGCACATTAGCCTACCAAAAGTAGACACCTGAATTGCATCCCACAGTAGTACCTAATTATTACTTGATCCAAATCTACGTCTCTTCTAAATGAAATAAACACGGATTCCATCAGAAGCACATTTGTACAAATTTTTAGAATTTTACGTAGATGTTCTCGAGATCTCATTCTCGCAAAAAAAAAAAACAAAGATTTCATCAGCTAATGTCTAAAAATCCCTAGAGGAATTTTATTTCCATGGTTGCCTTATTGTTAGTTAGTTCGTGTTTGTCCCTAGACAGTATGAAGAAACTGAATAAACTAAGAAAGCCACAAGAGGAAGCTACGGTAGTATGCGGTGGTATCTACGACTGGAACGGCCTGCCGGGATTGTGGGATCCTTAAAGGGAAAAGCTCGGATCCAATTCGTTCCCATTATCATCAGTTGCACTGTACCGCGTATTGCCAGAGTTATCGCGACAACTGTGCTACCGGGTGCGTTTAATCAGGCCGCCGTTGGCAGTGTGATCCTGACAGCGTGCTGTAATTGGAAAAAGCCGCAAAAGCTGTCTTCTCGAACCCAAACGAAAGCTGCTCCAACATTAAACGGTTTACAACCTACAACACCTAAAAAAAAAACATTCCTAGTACCAAGGGGTCCGAATACTGGTCAGAGACCCACATTGCATCTTACAATGCTTGGCAAATCCTTGCATTCTCAAAAAAGGGAACGAACGTCTTCACCTCTTTGCAAACAATAATCTCATTGTTCACTTCTGCCTTTATTTTATTATTTATTTATACCTTTTTCTGCCCATTTTGACTATTGGACTCTAACACCACATCTGAAACCCTTCAAAGCTCTCCTTTTCTTCCCTATCCACCATTCACGTTCCCATTCGTTTAAACTGGTTGGATATTTCGCTTTATTTAGCTTAATTATATAAAGGCTTCTTGAGTTCAAATCGACCCAAAGATGGATCATGGTTTGGTAAACGATTAGATAGGTACGTGGAGGTTAATTAGCATACCTTTGCAAACCCGAATGGTACGTTAAGAGAATCGATAGTGCATCCGGCTGGAAGAAAATTTTATTACAACCGAGTGAAATTCCGGGTTTACTCATCGTACATCCTCTGATAGTTAATGTACTTAGTCGGTCCGTCACCCAGGGTAATCAAGGAGGTACTATTTTAAACAACCCTTAACAATTAAATTACCTAAAGAAGCTGAAATTTCTAATGATTTTAACAGTGACAAGAGTATTTAATTTCTTAATTAATACTAAATACTTATTTAAACAATTATTATGAGACTTTTCTTAGATCTAACCATTTTTCCCTTAAAATGTCATCCCTCATGACAAGACCTTTGTAAAAACAATAGCATTGTGGGGATCTTTCAGAATTTACGTCCACCAAGAGAGGAAAAGTAAGTGTCGTGGTCGAGTGCTGGAGTAGTATCGGACCTAAAGAAGTTTTCACTTCAAAAAGAAGTCCAAAATTTCCAAATCGTAAACTTATTAAGTCGAAAAGTTTTAGCATTTCCTTTGAAGTTCGAGTTACCGAGATTCTACTGTAGGGATTGCTTAATGGGAACTTCCACTCATGTTTATATCATATTTTATGTGGTTGCATCGAAGAATAACCCGTAATTGTTAGAAAAGCTTACGTCGAACTGAATTTTCGTGAGACATCCGTAGCAACGCTGAGAAATAGGCGAATGAAGTTCAAACGAACCGTAAAGTATGGACTATTTAATGCGGCATCTGAAAGGCTGGCGGAATTTCGTTTTCGAGATAAAAATTTACAAGAAAATGTCGTAAGTGAAGCGTAACGTACGACCACTTATTTCGTGCCCAATGAACTGGTTTATGAAAATACCTTAAATAAATAACGTTGAAAGAAAATCAGGGAGAGTCCTATCAGAAAATCGTAAAAGTTCATTCAGTGTCATCGAATAAATTTAGTCGAACATTTTGTAAACTGTATACTTATTTTTATTATGAAAGTTTCATTATTACATAGATAATACTCACAACAACTGCTGTTTGATAATATACAGGGTGTCCACTAAAGATGCGGCAAAAATTTAAGGGGTAATTCCTTGGACTAGTTTAAGAATATTTTGTCCTTTGGTGATTTTTGAAAAACCGCTTTGTTTCGATGATACAGGGCGAAAACTATTTTCGACAATAACAACATTTTATTCTGAAAGATTACAAGTAATTGTTTTTAATCTACAAAATTTTTTGGAAATGATTACCGCCAGCTTGTACCTATACAAGAATCCATTCTTCTCCTCATTGATTGCCGGAATCGTTCAAACACACCTGGGTCGTTTTGTATTGTGTTACACCCAGCAATTATCCGATTTCTCAAATCGTCGACATTTTCCACTGGAGTAGTGTAAACTAATGACTTTAGGTGTCCCCATAAAAAATAATCCAGAGGGTTTAAGTCCGGGGAACGAGCAGGCCATAAGTGAGGTCCACCTCGAGCAACTATACTAAAATGCGCTGGTGCACCATCGTGCATAAACCACATTTTGTTTCTTGTTGCCAATGGTACATCTTCCAAAAACTCAGGGAGCGTGTGTTCCAAAAAGTTGCGATACACTTCGCCGGTAAAATGAATAATAAAAAACCTGCAGTTTTTGCATTCGATAAAAGTTATCAACATTGATTTTTTCGAAAATGGTTTTCGCTCTGTATCATCGAAACAAAGCGGTTTTTCAAAAATCATCAAAGGACAAAATATTCTTAAAATAGTCCAAGGAATAACCCCTTAAATTTTGGCCGCACCTTTAGTGGACACCCTGTATATATGATGGGATTATTTCAGGAACAAGTTATTGAATTGAAAAGTTACTCTATTTAGTAAACTTTTTCCTATTTGCTCAGCATTTACTAAACCGTGGTATTTATGTTAAATTATTTTATGTAACATTTTTCTAATACATATATACATCTGCGATATCTTTAAATAATTCATTCCTTCAAGAGCTTTTCATCCCTTTTTCTGACAGAGAATTCCTATGAATTTTATTTTGCCTGCACTCCGGTTGTGTAATAAAAATAGGAGAAAATAAAGAAAGAAGAAAGGGAATTATAATCGAAATGGCTTTTTGAAATGTAGACTGAAACTGCTCGTTTTACACTTTCGCGTGCAGTTTAGGTAATACTTATCATCACTTTACTTTTATGAAATATAAAGGAGGTACAAATTTTATTGGAAGAGTCATTTGGAAAACGCTCTGGCTTTCCAGATAGATCATATTTTTATCTCCAATCATTTTCTAGTTATCGGAAAAAGGAGGTCAGTGACGACTCTTGTATCAGATCATAAGGGCGAGTGGTCACATGAATTTCTCTTGAGAATTTTGGTTTTAGATAGTACCCATGGTAGGTATCAAAATATTTTTATTCTAACATACCATAAATTCTTTAAGTTTATAATTGAAATGGTTGGACAAAACAGGGCTTAAAAATCGGAAAAAATCAAGTCACGAGCCGCTACTGTAAAATAGAGAGAGAGAAGAAAATAGGAAAAGTTTGTGTTTGTTACTCTTTCTGGTGCCCTATCGCGTCCATTATGTCCCGCGACATTTTACGATTATCGAATCTCGAGATGGTCCCGTAACTACCCACTTATCCGCCAGTTCTCGTTTTTGCCGCAGACGTTCGTAATTCTCCCGTGTCTTTTATCGTCACGAAAAATCAAACGGTCGCGCATCCGAGCGCACTTGCACACTGGATAGATACTACGTACTTCAAAGTTCCGTCTAGCAAAGAAGTTGCCATAACGACCCATATAAGTTTTGACGGCTCCTGGTAACGAGTGGATTTGATAAAGGGAATGTGCAACGTAGCGGTCTCTAAACGACGCCATTCGCGCGATGCGACGCGACACGCGGCTCGGGCCGCAGAAAATACGGCGGACTCTGTTCGGTTTTCTAAGCAATTTCTATTTAGCAGACAGTTTGCAGACCGCATAAAAACATAGTTCGAGTGAATTACGCGCTTCTGACGACGACAAACTCCAGAGATATTGTTTTGTCGCGGCCGCTTCGGGGTTCATATATGGACGCAGAACGTGGAAACTGACGCACTCAAACTTAATGTGCAATTTTAAGTAAATTATTATTTTAACTCTCGTTGATTCTGCAGACGATTCAAAAATAAAATTTATCTTTTTTTACCGTCTATATAAAGGGGTGTAGAAAAGGAAGGGTTGATAAACGTGATTAAAATTTGCTTTTTTTTTTAATATGCACTTTATCATAACTGATTAATATTTGATGTTATCATTTTACTAACATGCATGTTTTTTTTTGTGACCTCCCATGCGGGACATGTGCCATTATTTTTACAAATTGAAATTTTCGAAGGTCTTTCTGCTAATAGAAGCACAAAGTCCTTGATTTTTATGACAACGTGATTAATTAAGCAAACGTAAATGACCTTTAATTACTTCAGTAGGTGTCGGAAATGACTGACATCCATTACATTTAATTACAGTAATTTAGCAATTATAATTTTTCTTTAACATTGCAAACATCCTGTAAACACATAAGATCGGTAATTGGATAAATATTTTTTCAAAAGGTTAGACACTAAAAACATGCTTTACTCACGGTGTGATTAAATTTAAAAACATTTTCGAATTAAATAATGGCATTTTTATGGTATGACGTTTTTGCTTCTGATTGATCTTTTGGTCTACTTTTTAGACCAGAAGAGTCCTTATAAATTTGGACGAAACATTTATTGAGATTTCAAAGGTTGAAAAGAAGTTTTCCGACGAAACCATAAAGCAGTGGGAATAGATTACCCTGAAAAAGTTATTCGTAGAAGGAAGGCAAGTTGAGTTAATCTCGATGCCCAGAAAGAGGTTTATTGCGACTTGCAGTCAAAGGCGAATTCCACCTGGAGCAAGCTGACGCAATTAGTCGGCTAAAATAGTAAATAATCAAACCGTATATCTCGGAGCTACGCAATCTTCTTGCAAATATCTCTCATTTCTCAATAATTTACGTGAAAAGAGCCGCCGTAACCTCGACCACGGACGTGCAAACCGACCGCGGCTACGGGAATAAAAGTGACAGTGAACAAGATCATTACCATTGCTAAAGTCGCGCGGTTTCACGGTCACGACACCCGCTCACGAACTTCACCGAACGTGATTCATGTTCTCGGTGAGCAATTGAAATGAGCCTGCGAACTGCCAATGGAGCGGAATAGATCACAGAACAAGAGGACGCAGCCCGAGACTGCACCAGGGCAGACGGCGGCTTCCTCATCGGCATGCTCTAACGCGGTATGATATGGTACAGCTACGACTATGACCATCCGATTTATTAAAAACGCCACTGACGCATACCTAATCACAACCAGTTTTATTTACCATATTATCAAAATATAAAAACATTTTATTTTTTCAGTAACAAATTTTTTTAAAAAAGTAAATAAATGGGGCGTTTTTTAAATTTTATTTATTACAAGCGAAATTCAACAACGTATCAATAGAATTTCAATAAAGTAGTGAGTACAGGTCCAGAAAAACAAAAATGAAGTAACATCAAAGATAATTGTTTTATGTGCCAATTCAATTATGGAGTTGATTATGGTTAAGTTTCGTTTGAAGTTAGAGTTTCTATGGTTAGTAAAACAAAAAAAAACAAAAAATTGTCTTCTGCATGGTCGCGGAACAGGAAGTAGACGGTCTGATCGAAAATGCCTCAGTCGTTGCACAAAACCAAACGAACGAACGAACGAACAGAACAGAAGAGAACAACCGCCCGTGGGTAATCTAATACGTTGCGGTATTTCTTCTATTCAGTATGAGCAGTGGTCGGACAATGGGAAAAATAAACCGGCAACGTTTACGATTTTTTCCGGACTCGCTACTCAGCAAGATGGAAAACGAGACGCGACTGCTGATTGTGTTTTGCTCGGAACG
This sequence comes from Agrilus cyanescens, assembly GCA_947389935.1. Lineage (NCBI taxonomy): Eukaryota > Metazoa > Arthropoda > Insecta > Coleoptera > Buprestidae > Agrilus > Agrilus cyanescens. The sequence continues at coordinate 25,909,860 of OX376710.1, read as the reverse complement.
GATAACTGAGAGCTGAACCGGCACGGCGCGGCACGGAGCGGCAACGAGCGGTACAGCGGTCGCTCGCTGTTGTATGTACTATCCACGTAGTTGGTTGTTGTTGATGTTGCGGACTTCAAAAGAATGTCGGATAATCGATAGCCATTCTAATGCTTCTGTGAGCTTTTATATTACAAAACTGAGCCACAAAAGACTACACAAATACAGAATACTAAACTAAGCTTTTCGTTACCCGTTTCAAAAATATTGACTTTTCCCCTTTTTATGGTACAGAAAAAGGGAATTAGGATACAAAAATAGACGTTAGGATACAAAATAGTCTAACCTGGTGCGGAATATGTGGAATAACAACTTTCAAATCACAACCAAAAATCGTCAATCACTCACCAAAATTTGTTGCACTGTGGAAATTAAAGTTGAATTTCAAAACTTCTTCTTAATAGGCGATGCCATAAAATTGCAGTATCTGAAAAAGAAAACTGGTATTAAAAAATAGTATTTTTCATTTTATTCATATAGGTACCCTTAGAAAGCTTTTGGAAGTTAGAAATGATATAGCTGAAGATAACTGTGTAATCAATTGGGATGGATTTCAATTGAGAATGTATCCTTCCTTTTTTGGAAACTGTAATTTCCATTAGTTTGGAAAGTCTAATGTATTTAAAGAAGTTAGGAAAAGTTGAATCTAAGTCTAGTAAGTTTCATCATCTGACTCGTTAAAGTCATTTGGGGAAATTCATCCCAAAAACTTTATCAGCAACGGACGTTCGAAACTAATAAGGAGATTCCCTTTATACACCGATGCGGATGGGAGCAAAAGTTTCCGTATTAAAGTAAAGTGCGCGACCGACATTTCGACGACATCGAAGTCATAACCTTTTCGTTTTTACAAGTCAGTCCTTCATGAAGGTTGAAAGTGGTTCCTTTGCATCTTTAATGGCACTTTACTTTTGACTGAGTTGCTGCGAACGGTTGGCGACGATGACGTCGCGAGGCGGAAACATTCCGCTCTCGATTCCCCGTAGGGCAATAAGTGAACACTGGCTGCAAACTGATGACAACACTTCCGTTAAGAGTTTTGAAACGTGGGGTAAATGACGACAGTCGTTTAGAGACCGCAAACTACCTCTCTAATTTAGATTGTCATCCGTGGTAGAAGCAACCCTGTTTGCCGACCCAGTTGGCGGGCGGAAGGTTCAATTTATTTCTACGTCTCAGTCGAAATGTTCAATAAAATCTAGAGGAGACTGGAATTCTTAATGATCTATACGCTCTACGTGACAATTGCTTCCAGTAAAGAAATACACCCTATCGTTTTATAGTTTCAGCCTCCAATAAAGACAAAACTGTTTTAAAATCGATACATAGAATGCATTCAACTTTACTGAAATAGATAAAACAAAATCATCAGGTATCGGTTTTCTTCAGGAATAGACGCTTCTACAAATTCATAATCAAAAGAATTTTCATTTTTGATAAATACTTAAAGACAAGGTTTTAGTTATAGATGCATGTAGGTATATATGTATATAGAAGATCTCATGGATTTGATGCTTATAGAAAGTCACATTGAGTCACATTCAAGGAAGCGAAATCCCACGTGTGCTTCCAAAAGCTCAACCCAGAGACTCATAATAGGTTTTTGAAGGCGTATCTTTGGAGCAACCTCTTGTTTAAAGATGTAAGTCACAATGAAAACGAACGACAAGTAAATAGATGGAGGGACATCTTTCTGTTAAGTTCCTGGAGATACTACTAATCTTATTGCGAGGATACCAAATTCACCCCCGTTGATTTTGCGATTTGACACCTTGTAATTTGTTCTAATGGGGTACATTAAGTAATTAGTTTACCGGAATAAATCCCATAATCTGTTGGAACTCAAGCAAGAAGTTCGACGTGTCAGTGACGAATTTAATGAGGAAGTCTGTAATCGGTTAATTTCATGGACCGAACGAATGGCGTATAGGGATGACACAGGGAGGTAATTGCTTTTTTTTTTTTAATTAACATCTTAATTGAATTTAATCGCCATGCACATGACAATTTTATTAATAAGTTGTTATTGTTCATTGTTTTTTATTTTTGTCAGAAAATATGTCTTCGACACATCTGCGGAGAATTAAAAAAGTAAAAATACGAAGTTTAACGACCGAGTTGTATTTTTAGAGGCGCCTTGAGTACTAAAGACTCACGCTTAGTGACAAATTGGTAACATGTTCCGAGAAGCAACACTTGTAGTCAAAAGAATTCTTATTAATTGCCGCCGCGTTGTGTTAACTGATAAATTACAACAAATGAGATTTTTTTATTTTACAAGACCGACCTCAACAGACAACCGTCCTCTCCACAGAATGTATGACAACACGTCCAATTCTGGGAACAGCAATGTCACAACGAGTCGAAATAACCATCCGAAATTTTATATAAATAGAGGCACTTCCTCAGTTACCTACTTTTCAAATTTACATAATCTAGTATATAAAGTAATAAGAAATACGATTATGTTAAATGAGACGCATTAAAAACGAACTAACAGATTTGGCATTAACATATTTCAGAAAGTGAACAGGTTCCAATCGGTTTTGGAGATGTGGAAATCGATGATGCGTTTACGTTATACATTTCCAACTCTGTTTATCCTAATTAAGTCTAAGAGTTTGTGTGATAGAATTAGAATTGAATAGCAATTTTCAAAAAAATCTATCAAAATTTTACTGGAGTGAACAAAAAGTGTACCATTCTTCATAGCGTCTGGAATCAAAAACAAAAATACATTTTTAATGAAAAGCTTCAAACCATCGCTGGAACTGGAAAGCTTTATTAAATTCCCCAATCAAGCACCCTCATCGATACCTATCTACTTGATAAAGAATGGATAGATGTAGAGTAGATATATGTAAATCTATGGACGATACTCTTGTAAAAATATTTTCGCCTTTTGATTGAGTGAGAGGTTTTGTTAGCCAACGAAATCTATCCCCGAAACATGAAGCGAAGAGTAGAACGAATTTAGAGCGTCCATAGCAAAAGTGGATCCATAAAATGAACTTTCCACCTCTCTTTCCCTTTCTCACTCACTCACCCCCCTCGTGTGTCGGTTTTATAGTGCTATTTATTAACTGGTACTGTCTGTCTTGCTCTTCGGAGGCAATACATTTTTATGACGAGTACATATTGATACAGGAGGCCAATTCCATTGGGAATCGGCGCTGAGCGCGACTGTCATATAAATGAAGGGGGACGGGATGTGAGGGTCAAAGCATAACTCCGTTTCATTCTGCCTGCAAATACGGCAATCAAAAATGCCTTTTGATGTAGGTACATGGTAGCTAAACATATAACCATATTCATTTAATTTGGGAATTTTAATGTACTTGACCAATTGGCAATCGGTTTTCTAAATAGGTTTAAAAAAAAAGGTAATTATGTACTTTAGCTTACCCCCTTCCGATTTTCTTAAAAAAAAAAGTATGTCCTAGAGTTCGTTATACTGATCAAAAATATATACATATGTTGGGCGCGGAAACCACCCCTTTATGGTGTTTTTGAGCTTCTTCATTTTGTGTATTTGTCTTCCATGTCTATTGTAATACGCGATTAGTAGTAGTGGTTTGTTGATTTATTCGAATATTGAGATCGTGTAGTGTTTATTGTTGCAGATTAGATACGGAATAATTTGTAGTCTTTATCTATGGGTGATACATGATACTGCTTGTTTGTTTAAACTTTGAAAGCGGTTATTCTTAGTGTGTTACGAATACAAATGTTGGGAAAGGGTGAGGGGGTACGTAAATGTAAAGACACCCATCCTAAACCGTAACCTATTGCAATACACACGGAAATATTAAGACAGCTTTTTGTATTTTATGACATTTTCATACTGGTTTTGAGCTACCAAAAATAGGTTACGGTTCAGGATGGGTGTGTTTACATTTACCTTTTTATATGTTAATTGTTCATTGATCTAAATAAAATGCAAATTATATATCAATTAGGTACATAACTTAACAACTTCTACTTTCAAGAGCACGTCGATCGGAATAATGATTTTTTTATTTTTCTTGGTCGGTTCACCACGTTCTTTTCTCTTACATTTTACAGCATGCGGTCGTAATTATAATCCATTAATCTCACGCTGTGAGTAAAGTCCGCGCACGACCGAATCGGTGCACGCTTCGCCCGGTTAACAGTTTTTTGTGTTCCTTCACTCACTTCGCGTCCTACGGAGTCCATTGTGTACGTACCGCGAAAGACACTGCGCAAAGAAAATTCAATTAAATTACGGAATAAAATACACAGTTAAAACTTACTGTGTCATACGCAGCTGTTTTTGGAATGATTAGAAAATTTGCACCTAAACAATGACTGCGAACTAGGTGCCTACCTACTGCTATTGTTATTAACAATTTTATTTGCAATAATTGTTTACGATAATTTATAAATGAGTGGAATACTATAATTCTATATAAAACCTTCAATTTAGGACAAGTACAGGTAAATGCTTGTAAGTATCTACATTTACTAGAAGTCTAGGATAGAAGGAGGACGATTTTAGAGCTAATAATAATAACAACCGGTGCAGGAAAATCCCTAAGGAATAGCGCATGAATAAAATATCAAACGAATTACGTGAGCAACGTTCTTTCATTGCCTCTACCGGCTTCATACAAGTAGCATTAATAAAGTTTCATCGTCGGTGACGGTGCGGTGGTGGTTTTGAGGACGAGGCATTTGATGTTTCCAGATAGAGGTCGAGTGCTCGGGAGCAGCACACGGGCGACGAGACTCGGCGTCACACTGGTGCTTCATTCAGTCAAGCCGAGACGGCATTAGGCGGCAAGAAGGCCTCACCGGAATAGAACCGAGCAAGGGCTGATTTATGGCGTAACCTTAAGTAAGCAATTAATCTGAAAAAGTCTTACCTTTCCTGGAATTGCGCTCCTGTTTAATTATAAACTCATTAGCATTTCGTGCGCATTACTCTTTGATTAATATTCATAGCAAATATTCCGGATAGTAGAGCAAAAGTAACTCAGTTTACTTCAAACGCTCCTCTTCTGCAGCACCTCACTTTCCATTAATATTTTATTAAAGACTAAAATGCTTCTCGAATGCGGTTAGCGTAATGGAAGACAAGACCGACATTACAGCTAATAAAACTGAGGTTCAGACGTTTCGTCGCCAACTCCGGCTCACATCTTCAGTGGTAACCACGAGATATCGACTCAAGACACTCAGTAAACTAAATGATTATTTTTATTTTAATACTGGTGAACAAGGAAAAGTCAGAGCGGTTTATATTTTGGCTTCAATAGGATGTACCTAGATGCAACTTTCGAAAGGGCTTCTGTTCGGTAAAACTATAGAGCTACAAAAGCTGTGATAAAAAAAATAGAATATCCAATGTTGGTGTTATTAATTTTTCTCTTTAACATTTGTAAGAAATTGTCTTGAAGCTTTCAAACACAAGTAGAATTTATTGTTTACATAAATAATTCCATTATGTTAATTTAAGCGAAAGCGTGCGACGAGAGCATAAGACCTCCAGACATTAAACCTGTTAAATTTTGTTCAAACAAATTAATCTAGGATAAACAGGACGCGTTTGTGTATCTTTGAAATTATTAAAAAACAAATTAGATCGGAGTGAGCTCTAATATGCAAGCTTGAACTTCGAAAGCCCTTAATCCTTAAAGTAGAGAGCATCACGATTAAAGTGCAGGTACACTATCTCATAGAGCTTTTATCAAAAAATGAACAAAATCTTTATACGTATTTAATTCTAATAACATTTTATTAAACAGTGAGCCGTTTTAGTGTAGAAAATACGAAAAAATAAATAACGTCCCAAAGATAACTAAAATAATTTGTAGAATTAAATCTGTTTTACTTATGGTATTTTCGAAAATACTTTTCGATTTCTCAACTTGTTTGTCAATAACAAAAGATGTTGGTCAATTTAATTACAATTCCAAGCGGCAGATGCTCCTTCAGTTCATCAGAGGGAGGCACTTATGTATGCCGATCGATAATTAGTTAATTAATGAACATTATGTGATAATAAAGGACATTAACGGATTCACTTTCAATGACCCGAAACTTAATTATTCCTCCTTTGATCTTGCTAATTGCTAACATAAGTGAAACGCTTATCATGACAATTGCTTCTGTAACCACCAGCATAAAATTTTAATGACAATTACCATCCTCAATATGGACAATACCGGAAATGGCTCATTGAATTTCAAATAAAACTCAAAGAAAAAGGGGGGTCTCCTCAAAAGTTAAAAATTTAATCCTGCTGAGTATTTACGTGGCAAACAGCATGAGTCTATGATGAGTCGTAAACGAGTACATTAGAGCCTTAAGTGAGTTTCATGGAAATTGTCATTCGAAACGTTGAAGTTCCTAACTTAAGAATTTTGGGCGCTTTTGAAATTGGAAGCCATTTAAAATGGACCACCCTGTATAACAGTTAAAAATGATTAAATATTCTTCCGATTTTGTGAAGTGTATGAAATAATTAAATTTACATTGGGTGTTTCTGCACGATTTTAATTATATTTAGCTGTAGGCGCAATTTCAGACAATGCGGCTAAGTTACACTGTGTTGCATGTTAATTTTCGCATTGATTTCAATTACTGGAAATAGGAACGGAACTCATCAGTAACAAAATTGCCGATATCACGAACGCATGCATATATAAACCACAGAAGGACTAAATGTAATAGACGAACTCAATAGTGAACGCACCAATATTATTACCCGTACCTACTACGAAAAGTAAATTGAAAATTTGAATTAATGCCCAACTTCAGCACGAATTCTGCATTAACGCTGCCATAATTTGAACCAGCCTAAACAATTTATTATTATTTTGACATACGAGTACAAACTATTCACCACATATGCTTTATTTTAAGCTTATCCCTACTTTTCTCCTGATTCTGTCCCTAATGTTTTTCAGAAGGTGTCTCGTCTTCCTGTTCTTTGCACAACGTTCTCACGTCCATTTCTTACCTACTTCTTTTAGAGTCTCTTCATTTCTAACGTTTTCCATCTGATGATTCCACCTCGCGGTCAAAAGTATGGCATGATTCCGCCTCGAATGTTGAGCTTAGAATCAACAGCGCTCTTTTACAGAAGATTCTTCTATACACTTGGGGCGGAATCGTGCCATCAATATGAACTTGCCTGACGTATCTACTGTTAACCGTGAGGTGGAATCGTACCATTCCAATTTCTATCTATTTTGTCGTAAAATATCCATATAAATTTCAGTGGGACTTTCATTTTTTTTAAATGATTAATTAAGGAATAATAGCCACAGCGAAAACATTACATACAAAGACGTGATGTTTTTAATGATTAGAATGAAACACGTGTACAGCTTGACGTTAATTACAACACTGGTGTTCCAGAATGTGTCTTGTCAAACGTGTGATTGCCAAAAAAGAATAGACGTAGCAAGCGTTAATTATCGCTTGTTAATATTAATGTAATATAATTTAAATAAGGTCGAGAGACGGACGGACATTTCCTGCCGATAAATGCAACAGAAACTACTTACGTACGTCTCGTAAGATGGATGTCAACCGCTACCTTTTTCTTGTTATTTTTATCGCTTTGTCATCTTTGAACAGGTTGTTTGTTTTAAAACGGGCAGGGTCCCTGTTGGATACTCAAATAACAGATGCTATCCGTATCTATAAACAACCTATTATAATAACTATTAGGAAACATAGACTAATAGTTGTTCCAATGTTATTATTTGGCTACAAGGCTACTTGAAAAACTTTGGTCCACTTAAATTTTTAAAAGAAAATCCACGCCAAAACTTTTAAAAGGGAAAATGGGTGTGTGGGTTTTCCATATATGATACGATTCCGCCCCGCCGTCAGTAGTAACGCCAGGCTGAATGAGAAGGTGTAGCGAAACAAGCGTACAGTGAAATAAGCGTACAAGGTGATCATTTCTGATTTCCATCACACTGTATCCGAAGAATTTGTATTAACGAATAATTTTGATTGTGTTATAGTAATTTAAGGGCGATTTGCTGCTGAATATTGAACTTTCGGTGGTAATTTTGACTATTTTTGAAAACCCAATTAAAGGTGATTTTATTTCGTATTCTTGATAAAAGCAGACTATTCTACTATTTTTCACAAAATTATTTCCGATATAATAATATTCATAATTATTACATAAATTAAATTTAAGAATAAAAAATTATACGATTTTATTATATTTTTTAATTTAAATAATTATAATTATTATTGCAACCAAAATGATTTCGCGAGAAATAGGAAAGGGAAAGAACAAAATCACTTTTAATTAGGTTTCTAAAATATGTAGTTTGAATTACTGTTAAAAGTTTTATATTCAATATTATATCAGATTTAAATTTAAAATAAAACAGAACAATTTCCTCTGCTTTTCTGTTATAGTTCGTCAAAGACATTAGCTGTATACGCTTCTTTCACACCTCTAAGATTTCTCAACTTTTACCTGACCGAAGTCAGGTCCTATACATAATTATGCCTTGAACGCTTATTTCACTAAATTTTGAGTGTACGCCTTTTTTACTGCACGCTTTCTCACTTATTCGAATTTTAACCATCACACAATTCCTTTTGAACTCTGTCTATCTATTAAAATAGTTTCTACAAATAATATCACTGTTATGTGTATTTCACAAGATCTAAAACCAGAACTTTTCCAGTTTTCCAAATTTGAATTCAACCAAACGAGAATGCAATATTTTAATTAATACTTTTGCTAAATATTTAAATATATTTGAATGTTGCTATAGACAAATACTTTTATAACTGTATATTGTCTTTTATTTTCAAACGTGGCCAGGCCCGAAAGTGTACATGAGCGAGCAATCATAGTCCTGTTAGTGCTCCAAATATCAATGTGTCGAAATCAAATCGAAAAAATCACCGGGGCAATTTTAATTTACCTTTCATCGATTCGTCTTTTTTTGTTTGAGACTTGTCTGTCTAACCTGGCCAATAATCTTCGCTGGCATTCATCTAGAGCATCAGAGTAAAAGAGCAATAACAAATTGTAGGTCAACTACGGATAACAAAAGGTGTATAGTGGATGCAGGCAGTGTGAGAAAGAGCCAAAGTCATCGAGTTACTGCCTCCTGCGGTGTAGTATCGGGACCCTGCTGAGCTAATGGGTCTGCTTGCGATGAGTAGGTCCCGTGTTTTAATTTTAAAAGGCTTGCTGGTTCCATTCATCAGAGCCTTTTTTTCAGCGCAGGTTCCCGTTTGATGGTGGCCGCTACACCAAATAAACACAAGTTTTCGCGAAAAAGACAAAAAAATTAAATTACTCTATCGTATGTATTCATATATCTAAGCACAAAATCCAAAAGTTTTCATGTGCTACGGTAAGCTTCAATAGATCAGTAGCACTCTAAAGAGGGTAATCCTCATATTTTTGACTGGGAAGCGGAATTGTGCTATATTATTGTCAGTGCCAAACTTTTTAACTGCGAAAAATAAAGTGTGCAGAAAAGAAGACAAAGTTTTTGAATTATTATACACACACACCTCATATTATTGACCTTTTTAAGTACCCGCTCTAATGGACAGTCCTCCCCTTCAGAGTCATTTTCCGAGTTGTGTTTCGCTTTAAAATTTTGCATAGTAAATTTTATGGCAACTTAACTGATTTTATCCGTAATAAAATCTGGCAACGAAGCTTAGTAATTTTCTTCCTACAGATTAGTTTCCTCCTTTAAATCTAGTCTATAAATTTCGTGATATGTATCTTGCGCGGATAATTTGCAAATGATTTATGCCCTTCTTTGGAAATCTGTGGCCCGCGAAGGAGTTTCTTCGCAGTCAGGAAAAAAAAAAACGATTAAATTTAAAGTTGAATCAGCGTTGGCTATGTGCCATGAGAGGTAAAAAGTTTAACGCAAACGTTGCGAAAATTCCAACAAAAAGAATGAATGACGTTTTTTCAGAAGAATTAACTCTTTTTTTTCTTTCGACTCTTTCGTTCAGAAACTAGCCTACAGGGTTGGAATAGTTTTGTCGCAGTCTTTTTATTAAATTTTGTTGCTAACTTAGTGTGGATTTGAGTCTTTTTTTATATTTATAAGTAAATACAGGTAACTGAAATAAAAGCTGATAGAAGAAAGCAAAATCAGTAAAGGCTTTTACAAATCAAAATATGCCTCATATTTTAAAAAAATGAGACGCGTTTTTCTCATTTTCCTCTATTAGTACTGTAACGAGCGTGTATGTGTGCGAGAGCGGCGACGAGATCCAGGAGCAGATAAGCGGAGTTCAAAGAATACCGGCGTCAGTCAGCGCTTTGATGACAATAAATAAGGCCATAAATAAAACGAACACAGTAGGAACTCGAGTAAATTTTATAAGACCATTCCCGATCTTTCTGGAACTATTCGGTGTCTGTATAAATACTTGTTGACGTGGTCAGTGACAGTAGTTTACAGTTAGCTTCCGAACGAGTAATATAAATACCGAACTACGATATACAGAGTGATATAAATATCTACGCTTTTCCTTGTCATATAAATAAGTTGTTGAATTGTTATTAGTGTTTAAGTGTTAAATAAATAGTTTACTCTCCACGTCTTCTGAAACATTCTGGATGATTTTCGAAAATCTAACAAAAAGTAACAATTACTAAGTAGGTAGGTCTTTTGTTAAGCAACATTTGTAGCATTTTAATTGAAGTTGTACGTCAACAAACAAAAAATGACACCTTCAGAAGTTGCTGTTGTTTCGTCGACGTTCACATAAGTATGTAACAAGCTCCCAACCTGCAATCATGTTCCAAATACAAATCTAGATTCAATCTAGATTACAATCCGTTAACTAAGTGGTATGTATCAACCTACGTATACAAGTACCCACTATTATATCGAGTCGTCAGTTCGAAATAGAAAGAACAACAGAGATCAAGAAGCTATCTTAATAACTCACAAAATACACTACGTCTCCAGAGTAGGACTGGTCATAGAGCCACAAGCCAGCCAGCCTTCTTACTTAAAAAGAACAGAAATAGTACAAGAGATAATGTTCCATCAAAAAATTGGACTTCACTGTTATATGATATTGTCCCATCCACCCATGTCTCAGGTTTGTGGATGGCCCTTAAAATCGTAATGGCATCCGGGCCCTTACGACCCAGTCCAACTCTGGCAGTCTCTATTTCGTTAATTCTCTTAACAGCTATCGAGTAAAATCAGTCGCCGCAATCGAGATGTAATGCGGTTCTGACCACGAGAGCTGCCACCTGCGACTGTGGTCTCGGAACTGCACAACCCCTTTATTCTCTCGACGAGTCAGGTTGACGTTAATCGTGACAAACGACGAGAACTGTCCTCCGAACTTGAACTGCTTTTTAGACCTCTATATACTTAACATACACCGCTTAGCTGCGTGGACTTTTGAACATGCACAGTTTAAATGGAATTTATTTGAATCTCCACAAAAAAAAAATATAAAAAACCAACAAGCACACAATTTATTGGTATTGGAAATCTATTTTTAATAAGCTTTCTTATCCAGCTATCTAACCATAGAAAAAGTTAGATGCATATAGTTTCAACTAGAGGTCCTAAAACAAAATTCTGGGTGGAATCTTGCAATCACCAAGGTTTCTTCTGATGATACTGTTAACCGCAGGGCGGAATCGTGTCATACTTTCGTCTGGGGTGCGGAATAGTGCCATCATTAGGATTTCGCCTGACGTTACTGTTGATCACAAAGCGGAATCGCTATGTGCATGGAGCAGAATTGTACCATCATTTACATTATGATTACAAACAAACCATCCTCATGACCAAATTAAATAAGGAAAGTTTTAGAACCTGAACAAAAGAGAAGTTTTATGAATATTTATCGAAGGTTTCGGACATTTCTGGTTGAATTCTAGAAATTCTTTATCGCCTGTATTGTTTACGTTCATCATAAATCAATGTAGTAACAGAAATCTGTTTCTACGCGGTGACGCTTTTAATTCAGCAAAACGTAAAATGAAAGGGTGAGAACCCTTCGTTATTAATAAAGTTAAACGTGACGCCTAACTAGCGTCCTATTGTTTAGGTAATTGTACGTTTGTAGAAACGTTTCGGCGAGGGTGACGCGAAGAAGGGTTGAGGAAAGTTGCAGTCTTAAAAATGAACTTTTTTATTACGTTGTAAACGGAGGGTAAAATTGTTGAATTTTATACCTACGTAAAGTGAAGGAGTCAATCACCTGAATAAGCTTTTAGAATCGAATTTAGAATTAGTGTTTCTGCAGTGTCCTGATGGGGTAAAGTCTTGGGTAATTAAAAAAAAGGGGTTGAGACTTTGTGTAACCCTTCTAGAAAATATTGATCCCGGATATGTACGACGAACTAGAGAAAAGTATAATATATGATGATTTCCATAGAATTTACATTTTTGACTCCATTATATATTTGCGAGAGCCGCCATTGAAATATATTCGTGTTGCTGGCCAAACATTGGAAAATCATTTGGACGGCGACGCCTCGCGTCCACGGCATGGCTTTTATCGGATGTGTACAAAGTAGATAGCGACGCTGGCAGCGTTTCTCGTCCACTATTTGTTTAATAGTCGCATGATTGTTATGAATATCCTTTGAACGGATTCAGTCGTGCGTTTAATTATATGGTGCTAATTTAGCGCTGCCAAGCTACATATTTCAGCTACAGAACGCTAATTATTCAATTCTAACAGATGTTTTGCAGTTAATTAGTTCCACGTATTGTGATAATTAATGTGGCGAGCGACTCTTATTTATAACGTACCTACACTACGCATATACAACATCGCCGCTTTTATTCGGACTCGCGTAAAACGAATTACACACGGATTCCAATACGTATCACATACCTATAAACAGACACAAAACACAAAACTGATGTATTGTTATGAAAATCTGCAGAATTGAAACTCAAAAATGTTTGCAATATCCTTCAATACAACTCCTCTCGTAATCCTGTGGATAATTACCTAATTATGTAGTGTCTATTGCAATAGGTTACGGTTCAGGATGGGTGTCTACATTTAAATACCTCTCACTCTTTCCCAGCATTTGTATTCGTAACAGACTAAGAATAACCGTCTTCAAAGTTTAAACAAACAAGCAGTATCATGTATCACACTATAAATTACTCTGTAAATTAATTCTCCATAAATTCTCTGGAAATTTACCACTTATGATGACGTCACGGATAAGCTGTGAGTCCTTTCTATTCTCGATAGTACCGGTTGAATACTAAATGGGTAGGTGATTTAACGCACAATGGTCTCAAAAGAATACTTCAAGTAGAGACACCAGTCAAAAACACTTCGTAATCTCATGGCTACTCCACAACTGATAACTGAAAGTATCTTTTAAGCAAAAAAACCCCCCTTTTAAACATCTAATCTTGTGAATACTAGTAAATTTGGCTTAGGTATTTCCCCAATTTCCCCTATGAGGAGCTCTATAAAATTTACACTATGTTTTCGAGTTTAGAATGCAAACCGATGATGGAAATGAATACGTGGCAGAAGAATGGGCTACGGGCAATTGAAATATGGAAACATTACCTTCGGTCCCGGTATAATAACGCAGTTGTTATCATTTCGTGGTCGAACTACAATGTAGGAAAACAGAATCCTGAGTGAAATTCCTGAAATAATATCCTGAGAGAATCACGACTACCACGCTCGAACTGGCATTACAACCTTATTTACTCAACTCGATACTGGGCCCTGCAATGATGCAGTACATTTTAACTCTAACCTGTAAGAGCAAACCCACATGTATCCTGTATACGTCCATACGTTACGTATACAATGTATACGTGTATACATGGCGGAACAATGTTTGTATTCTTCTGTTCACTGAATCAAATCGATCGTGCAACTGGATTATATACTTATTGTTAGGTCGGTGCATGTACACACATTACGATGATGTTCGAAATACAAACGAATAATAACTGAAATGTGTCCCCAGAACGTGAAATCTTATTCTACGTGGACCGCTAGTTAATGCCCTCTAGGCTATTTCTACTGAAACCTAGGTACCCACACCGTCTTCCATCGAATGTGTCATAGGTACATATTACCACTCATTCAATTTTACTTCGCAGTTCTCACTACACCTCGGTATAGTGGATCCATTCTCAGTTGAAAATATTATAAATTCAGCGTCTCCACGAGAGATGTTCATTTTTGAACGTATTGAGACAATTTTTAACTCAGATGTACCATGCGGTTTCCATAGTGTCTAAATATTTTATAGTTTTTAGCCGTTTCGTTCAAAAAAGAAGGCCGAGAAACTGTAAAATCTTTAAATCCATGTAAAAAGTTTGTGATGCATTTGAGCGAAAAATCATTTGGGGAATTTTCATGTCTGATCGGGGTCAACACGTAAAAAATCTTGCGATTTGAACGCGTTTAAGCGTAAGTTTTTGAAAGTAGCGTCACTTCCGTTTGTTAATAGTTTTTCAATTTCGTGGCGAATCGTAGGAAAGAAAAAAAATTCGAACGTTTAGCAATTTCGGCCCACGTTCGTTAACAAGAGTTCTGGCTAATTAAAGTATAGTGTAGTAACGCAGAGCACGAAAAAAAAAAACAGTTTAATTAAAAAGTACACGACTAACTCCTTGACCGGGACTTGCCATATAACAACACGTTGCATTTTTCTCGAGTGGCCTTCTCCTCTTCTTCTTCTTCAGTTTTTCATAGTGTCTCGTATCCTCGGTCTCTTAGATCCCTAGTTCCTCGACAAAAAAGACTCTCTCTTTCTCTCACAGTCTCACTAGTTTCATGCTCGTGCTGCTTGTATGAAGTTGGAAATGGTGAATCACGCAACAGATTGATTTCGTACAACGGACTACTCAAGCATGAAATCATAACTCTCGAACAAAGCGGCCATCTCTTGCGGGATCCTTCCGCTAGTACGATGTTTTCCCCTTATTTTAATTGGATTATTACTTTCTGATATCCAAAACATTCGAGACGACTGACTGATACAACAAAAAGTATGGCGACTTAACACGGCGTCATTCTTCGAAATTTTGATGTTTTTCTTGACACACTTCTTTAATTTAACACAACCACTGTCCGAGGACAACAGAAAACAGCAATTTGCATAGGCATCAAGACATGTTTTTTTACTTTCGTTATGAAGACATTCGTGACACAGAAGAAACTTGGGGTCAAATTGGGAAAGCGATTTATATAAAGTGTAGGTACAAGAAAAAGTTGTCTTTTCATTAAGTGAAGATCTACAAAAGTGGACTTTCAAGGCACAACTACCTACAACCAATAATACAACATAATAAAAAAACACCTGGCAAATATTTAATAATGGCACGATTCCGTCTTGGTTTTAGTATTGTAGTGTTCGTGGGTTTATTAAAAATTTATTTACAAGACTAAAGTACAGGAACACAATTTATATATATATTTGTTTAATAATAACTACTTAAAAACACTATTAATTAATACGGAACTTAGCTTCCTATTTATTTACAACACTCACTTATATACGCGTCTCTATTTATTTGTCTTTTCACTTCTAACACTGTCGATTTATTTCGGATGTTACCACTGTCACGGTCAATTTATTACTAACTAACTGTCGAACGTCTTTCCACTTCTATAGCATCATGAAACAATCCAGAAAAGTCTCGAAGTTTGTTACATTGTTTACGTTTTCGGCGAACCGCTTAATTACTTTCCTGGAAGGCAGGTACGGAACACACGTACACAAATACAACGCACACTGCCGACAGCGGCCTTGGCTAGTCGAGCCGGCCGGTCGCACACAAGCACGCTCGCGTTCGCTACAGTATGTAGGTTTATGGTCCCCAAATGTCATCAGGTCATATAACATAAAATCTGGATATTTTAAGAATCACATAAAGAACTGCCTAAGGAAAAAAGGGTTCTTTAGACAACTTGTTAAGGCGAATTTATTTCCTATTGCAATCTATACCTTGGAAAGTAAGGCATTTATACCATACCATAACATTCTGGACGGAATCGTTCCATATTTTGACCGCGGAGCGGAATCCTATCCTGTTCACATTCCAGTGGTTCTATTCAGTTTAGGGAGCTTTTATTACATTTAGAAACAATCTCACTGAGTTGTCTCGAAATATTATGCAACTTATTTCTCTGTGAAAAAGACCTTAACGTGAGGCTGTGACGTTACTTCAACCAAACCGAATAAAGGAACAAGGATTGTAGCTGCGGTTCTGAACTTTTTATGGTTTGTCCTTTGTGAGCCAAAGGCGCTGTTAGGTCGCAGTTGAACAGCAGACAGACAGAAATACTGCGAATTATTAAATTATTTTGAAACAAACTTCTCTTAGTCGGGATCGTGAGATGGGTCGTAAAGGTTTTATTAATCAGAGGGGGTTTGAGTAACTAAACCACCAACATCGACAACGCGACAACTTTGGAAAGTTTATATTTCAGTCATAGCTGCATGGGGACCCGACCAGAGCGAAAACTAACTAAAACAACGTAAACAATTAATTATTGTGGATTTATAAAAGTTGTGAGGTACCTTATAATGTTAAAATACAATCATAATATCAGCAATGATGATATTATATTATTAAGTGAATCTGTAATATGAATCGGTGAAATTAAAATATAAAATATTAATGACCACGTTATAACAGCTTCCACATTTTGATGCGCCATATAATTATTTATTTCTAGATATACGGAATTAGCATTGCAATTAAAATTATATTGATGCACAAATTATTCAGAATTCAAATTCAATACTGCCATTATTACAAATTCCTGTCACACGATATCCAGAATCCTGAAAAGATTCACATGGTTTTGTAATTCAATAAAGGCGCTTATTATTTTTGATTTGTTGTTCCACCGCATTTATGCCACACGACCGACGACGACTGCGTCTGTTAAAGCCCATAAAAGTGGTAGCACTGGGAGCATATCTCTAAGACCAGACCACAGCCGTTTATGCACGTATGTTTATATGTAGAACGATAAATCTTTCAAAAGTGTTTAACATTTCAAGTTTTTTTCAGCCTATATATACGCTCTACAAACCGAAAGATCCATAGAGGCGGAGCCCAAAGAGAAGCTTTCGGCAAAGCTCGAGAGCTTTCGGGGTGTCTTTACACGTACCGTGGTTATTCGTACAAAGCTTGCCGCTGATCTAGTTCGTCGCGGCGGCCACGGTAACATCAACCGACGACCAAGGCAGGCAAACAGTCAGCTTCCGTTCACCGAACTAGACGGACGTGCGCGCGTGGCCATCTCATCTCATCTCATGTGTTTACGGAAGTACGCGGTTGAGAACAAAGATTTCGAATCGTTAATGAAAACTTTTTTAAAACCACACTAAACCGAAAGTTTTATTTAAAACAAGTGCCAATTTGAAAAAAAAAAAATGTAAATGACACTTTTATCAAAAAGAAAAAGGCGAAGAATATAAGTGAACAACGACTCTTTAGAAATGTCGATTGTTTTTTAGTGTTTACTTCGAAAGATGGCAAAAGGAAACTTCTTGTTTTGTTTTCTGTTCGTTTTCGCGGTGAGAACTGAAAACGTTTCGTTCGAGAGCAACGTGCAGCTTTTACGTTACGAAGCACCTGATGATTGTCAATGGTGGATCCGAGAGCCGGCAGTTGCCGGAGGACAAGACGAAGTGGCCCTTACCTGTAAGTTGAGAACTATCAATAGCGAGTTCGACACTACCAACTTCAGCGTTATCCCTTCAGAACATACCACGTCCCTGAGGATCGAGTGCAGCGACGTGATAATGTCGCGAAGCAGTCTCGACGATAAGAGCTTCGTACATTTAGTGAAGCTTCGCGAATTAGAATTGGAACACTGCAAATTGGGCCGATGGCCTTCAGGGACATTGACAGGGTTGAGAAACTTACGAAATCTAACGGTCCGAACACATAATACCAAATGGCCGGCAATGAGCTTAGATCTGTCACCGGAAAGCTTTGCTCCTGTTAGACAGCTGGAGAGATTGGATTTAAGTTCTAACAACATTTGGGCTTTTCCGGAAAACATTTTTTGTCCCTTAACCAATCTTGTCATGCTCAACGTGAGTGAAAATCGCCTTCAAGACGTAAGCGATTTAGGCTTTCGAGAGCGAGTATCGGCGGCAGCTCAGCCACTCATGAGCGTTCCAGAAGGTGAACAAGAGTCACACGACATCGAGAATAATATGAAGATTGATATTTCGTGCAGTTTAGACGTACAAGTGTTGGATGCGTCGTTTAATCATTTTGTGTTAATTCCTCCCAACGGATTTGGCATTTTACGAAGACTGAATGAATTGTATTTGCAATATAATGAAATATCAATGGTTGCCGACAAAGCTTTGGCCGGATTAAAATCGCTTGAAATTTTCGATTTATCGAACAATAAAATTGTGGCGTTACCCAGCGAACTGTTCAAAGATTGTGCAACAACAATAAAGGAAATATACCTGCAGAATAATTCAATAACTGTCCTTGCGCCTGGATTATTCTCAGATTTAGATCAGCTGCTTGCGCTTGATTTATCAAAAAACCAACTGAGCAGTTCCTGGATTAACAGTGACAGTTTTGCCGGCCTGATACGTCTGGTACTACTCAATTTATCTCATAATAAAATCATGAAGATCGAACCCACAATATTCAAGGATTTGTACACGTTGCAGATTTTGAATTTGGAGCATAACTTGATAGAAACAATTCCTGCCGAAACATTCGCTCCGATGAGTAATTTGCATACACTGATAATATCGTACAATAAAATTACCTACTTGGATGCATATTCTCTTAACGGGCTGTACGTTTTGTCATTACTAGCACTAGACAATAATTTACTGGAAGGTATTCATCCCGAAGCTTTCCGAAACTGCTCCAGCTTACAAGATTTGAATATTAATGGGAACCTGCTTACAAAAGTGCCCCTCGCCCTGAAGGATATGAGACTTTTGAAAACGGTAGATCTCGGAGAGAATTCGATAGCGTCATTGGAAAATCCCAACTTCCGCGGAATGAGCAACTTGTACGGCCTTAGATTAATAGGAAATCAGTTGCAAAACATTAGTAAGCACGCGTTTTCCGATCTGCCCGCTCTTCAAATTCTCAATTTGGCGAGAAACAAGATCCAGAAAGTGGAGCAAGGCGCTTTCGAAATGAGCGCCACTTTACAAGCAATCAGACTCGACTCTAATCAGCTGACAGACATTAGCGGTCTGTTTCCGAATATACCAAGTTTACTTTGGCTGAACGTATCGGATAACAGGATAGAGTGGTTCGATTACGCTCTCATCCCTCATGGACTACAGTGGCTCGATATCCACAAGAATAACGTCAGAGAATTAGGTAACCACTACTCTCTAGATGTCGAGTTACGTTTGCAAACTTTAGACGCGAGTTTTAACAAATTAACAAGTATCAACGCGAATGCGGTGCCGAGCAGTATAGAATTACTTTTCCTGAACGACAATTTGATAACATCCGTTGAACCGCAAACGTTCTTAAAGAAAACAAACTTGACACGTGTCGACCTTTACGCTAATCAAATTATCAGCATGGATTTGAACGCTCTCCGATTGACCCCCGTCGACCCGGAACGACCCTTACCCGAATTTTACATTGGTGGAAATCCATTCCAGTGCGACTGCACCATGGAATGGTTACAAAGAATTAATAAACTCGATCATCTTCGTCAGCACCCCAGAGTGATGGATCTGGAAAGTATTTACTGTAAGTTACTTCACAACCGCGAAGCTAAATATTTGCCTTTAATAAGCGCCGATTCCTCTCAATTTTTGTGTCCTTATAAGACCCATTGCTTTGCATTATGTCACTGCTGTGATTTTGACGCGTGTGATTGTGAAATGACATGCCCGACAAATTGTACTTGTTACCATGATCAGTCGTGGTCATCTAACATTGTCGAGTGTTCCGGTGCCGATTACAAGGAGATGCCCAACAAGATACCGATGGACGCCACGGAAGTTTATTTGGACGGTAACAATTTCGGCGAATTATTCAGTCACTCGTTTATCGGTCGTAAGAATCTCAAAGTTCTTTACGCAAACAATTCCAACATTGCCGCAATTTACAATCAAACGTTCAGCGGCCTGCCAAGATTAATTATACTACATTTAGAAAATAATTCGATAAAGCAGTTGCTCGGTTTCGAGTTGGCGTCTCTCGAAATTTTGCGCGAGCTCTATTTGCAGAACAATTTAATTCATTACATTGACAATAGGACATTCCTCGGTCTGAAACATTTGGAAGTTTTACGTTTAGACGGCAACAGGCTGACAACGTTCGAAGTGTGGCAATTATCGCGAAATTCATATTTAGTCGATATCAGCTTAGGTGGAAACCGTTGGTCGTGCGACTGTGACTATACGAAAAAATTCCGAATGTGGTTGCAAGTGAATCAGGGCAAAGTATCTGACTCTGCACGGGTCAATTGTTTCTTTAGTAATAATACAAGTAGCATAGGTCCTCCGATATTAGACAATGCCACGTGTACCGTGGTGTCGGGAAAGTCCCGGGCCATGGTGGAAAGCCAAGTGATGAACGATTACCTGTCGGTGTTACTGATTGCGATGTGTTTGTTCCTGTCTAGCGTAGTAATCATGTGCGGAGCTTTCTATTACCGCAGAGAGCTGAGAGTTTGGATTTATTCCCGGTGTGGGTTACGAATGTGTTACAAAACGACCTCGTTTGAGGAGCAACAAGACAAAGATAGACTGTTCGACGCGTACGTATGCTACAGCGTAAAAGACGAAGCTTTCGTTCACCAAGTGTTGGCTCAGGGTCTCGAAGGTGGCGAGCCAAATTACAGGTTGTGTCTGCACTATCGCGATTTCAACGTGTCCACGTACGTGGCGGACACAATCATAGAAGCGGTCGAATCCTCGAGACGGACTATCCTGGTGCTGTCAAAGAACTTTTTGTACAACGAATGGTGCCGTTTTGAATTCAAATCCGCGCTTAACGAGGTACTGAAAGACCGAAGACGAAGACTGATATTCATAGTGACCGGGGAGTTTCCGCAGAGAGACCTCGATCCCGATCTTCGTTTGTATATTAAGACGAACATTGTGATAGAATGGGGCGACAGACAGTTTTGGCAAAAGCTCCAGTTCGAGATGCCGGACGTGAAACGATCGTGTGTACATCAACGGTCGGCGGTCAATATTTACGCCACAAACACTCCAATGCATCTGGAGAGATCGAGGAGTCCGGCACTGCCGCCTCCACCGCCCCCTGGTAAACTTCCACCGTTCCTCCAAAACCCGCCCAGTTTACCCAGGAACTCGAGGCCGTTACCGCATCCTTTGTGGGCATAGCGATTATTAAATTACAGGTATGCTTTTTTCATTTTTATTTTTTCTAAACTAATTTAAAAAAAAGAAAAGCGATGTAACTGTTTGTGACAATGTGTAAACTGTAAATTGGAAAAAGGTTTACTTAAATTTTGTCTAGAAATAACCAATTTTTCTCATCTGCAAATACGTAGCGTCTTTTCTATTTGTCTGCCAACCAATTTATTAAGGCGCGGTAGGTTTTTACGCTTTTTTGCTCATCAATTTTTCTTTATGAAAAGGGGGATAAAATTTGCTTGTCAGAATAAGTTATTCTTGACAGGCTTAAGGTATTCGGGTGTGGAGTTTATAACGAAGAAAATGTGGCATCTCTCTCCGAAAGCAGGGCTTTCTGGATAAAAAGTTAACAACATTAAGACGTAAAAGTGTTGGCTACAGACCGAGAAAATTACAAGACATGATTGAAATTGCGTTAGTCTGTCTCCCTACCTAAGTCGTCTGCAGGAAATAGGTTTGTTATTCATCCATGCTTCTGCCGAGTGCTTCTTCAATTTCTTTTGTGAAACACTATTCTCTTTTAAAACATCTTGAAGGAGATTTGCACGGATTTATTAAATCTGCCACTTTTGTTTCAAACGTCGCTCCGATCTTGTTTTTCCGAAATACGAGACTTTGTCGGATAAGAAAACTCTTGTTTAGACAACGTTAGAAAAGTTTTTTCATGAAAAATGGTTAATCAATATCTCCAATACATTCCACACTGTTCTGTACGGAAATTTATCAAGTTTCGAATTTCTCAATAGTTTTCGACCTAACGTCAGTAAGATAAATCTCTTCAAATAGTAAATAAGATATTCGATATTTTGAAAAAATTCGAGGAAAATGCCAATCTACATTCAGATAGATGAACTTTAATTTCCGGTTACAGGAAATCACCTTCCTTCGCACTTATAAACTGGAGGTATCATATATCTATCTAAAAGTTGATTCAAAAAGAACGACAATTGCCTCAGTAGTGAGATAAAGAATTTTATCTTTGTAGTTTCTATAAAAAACCCTTTGTGATTTCATAATCCTTAATTGCGATACTTGTAACTATTAATCGAACTTTTTTTGACTCTGGAACAGAAATCCGAATCCTTGTTTTGTCGTGTCTGTGTTTTTTTTTTTTTGAGGTTACTTTATATCTTCGGCTTTGCGTTCCTAACAACCGATGGATGTCCCGGTCCGGTCCACTAACGACCTGTGCCATTGTGTTAGTTCGTCGCGACGCATCAAGGGTTTTAATCCTGATGCGAGACGACGGCACGTTCGTCTTTCCGAAACTTTTCGGAGGACATTTCCAAGAAGCTATTTATATACGGGAAAAGCAAAAGTGGCATGTAAGCAGGCCGTGAAAGGGTATTTATGAAAACGGGAAGCGACAAGAAAAGAACGAGCGATAAAGGAAGGGAGAGCAAAAGAGACGGAGTGTCTATGAGTCCGGTCGTCTTCTACTCCTATCTATCTAGCAGGCGCTGCTTTTCTCAAAGGCCTCATTTGCTACCCACGAGCAAATTAATGTCCACGGGAATAATTACTGGTGCGGTTTCTTTGCTTCGCACGGAACGATCGTTGCTCTTTCTCTGGCTCTGCTGTCTTTGGTTTTTTCTTTTTTTTTTTTTGTTTTTCTCGCACGAACATTTCGCCCTTTTGCCTGAAAAGATCCAGGTTGGCATGGAGGCTTGCGCTATTATTTAAATGAGCGTACACGCACGAACGTGGAATTCCTACTAAACGTTTTCTCACATTTTCTATAGAAATGGATTGGGTTAAAAGAAAAATTACGATTGCCCTTTTATATATGGCCCATAAATCTAGAAGAAACGAGAAAAAATGCCAACTTTCTTTCTGACCAACGTTTCCCATTTTTATTTTTGTTCCCTTAAAGGGCAACTCAAATCATTAATGAGTTTCATAATTTTTTTTAGTGACATTTTTGTTAACACCCTTTCATACATTGAAGTCAAACAATTTTCCGAAAGTCAGCTTTGTGCCACAAAAACTGAATCGATTTGAGCTTTCGAGCTTTTGGGCAGGCATGATTCCGCCCTGCGGTCAAAAGTATTGTAAAATCAGTGCCACGATTCCGCTTCAAAAAAATCAATGTTATAACATAAAAATCGCGATTCATTTTCAATAGATAACAATAGAATTACTGACTGACTGAAGTTTTGTTTTGTAATTCTCTTTTTTGTTCCGTCTTCAAGAATTTTCTCAGTGGTCGTATACAAGTATGTGTGAAAAGAATTCTGGTTTCGTATCGCGTGCATTCGAACAAAGGTGTTAATAATGATTCGATGCTTTCCATTTCATAACATCAACCTTTAAAACTCCGCTTCTTGCTGTTTAACCAAGCTTGAAATCGGTGAAGACAGATCTGAAAAGGCGCCCGTAACGTACACTCTTGCGCTCGAATGTTCTTTAAAAGCGGCAAGTTGTCAGTCTTTGTAAGCAATCTATCATTCTCGTTTTGTCTCGGAAAATGTCACCCGGTGCCATACGTAGATTTTATTCACACGAATTCCCTGCCATTGCTGCTTTTATTATGGCCACTTCAACCACATAAATTATCTATTTATTTTACATCTTCCTGAATAAAGGAAAAATATAAAAAAAAAAACTATTGTTATCCAGTTTACCTGGACAATAGAATACACCCTTCAGAAGTTTTGATTTCACTGGGAATAAAAAATTTCAACATTAAAAATAATTAATAATTGAGAGTAGAATTTTCTATGATAGAATCATTGAACATACCATTAGAAAAATTTCCTTTTTTAAATAAATTTTCGATGTACTTGAACATGAGGAAAACAAAGAATTTATCTTCATATGTAAAACGAATCGATTGGTAGGTAACAGAATCGTATCTGCAGTGAAATATCTATAAGAAGTGGTTAAAGGATTTCGTTTTTATTGTTATCGCTGACTACAAATTTCTCATTTAAAACCACTTCCTGTAAATTGCATATAAATCTCTGCTTGGGAACGTTTGAACCATAAAACGAAAATGAGTTATGAGAAATATTAAATCTCGTTTATTTTTGTACGATAGAAATAAAGTCGCTAGGGTGTAAAGTTTTAAAAACAGAAAGTTTTTGTGACCGTTATAAACCTCCCTTCTGCCGGGCCATAAACTTTCCTTGGATTTTTGAAGGCGCTGGAAGGCGGGACTTTTTACGGGATCTTGCATTTTTTTTTTGTTATGCTAAAGGAGAGCGAGGGTAACATTTGGAAGAGAGAGAGAGAGAGAGAGATCCGTCACGCCGCGCCGTATTTTTTTACATTAATTTATTCAGTTTCGTCTTTCAATTCATTCTTTTGTTTATCATGAATAGCGGCGGGATGGATTTACTTTCACCCTTTCACTTTATACCAAAATGAGTCCTGAATCGCAAATTCGTCATCTTGAGTCAGAATAAAAAGTTCTACAAAAACTTTGTACAACCTTTCGAACCAATACCGTTTTTAGGTCACGAAAATTATAAAAACAGCGATAAATTACCATTAAAAGTTGTACCTAATCCACGTTTCCAAAGGAATCCTTGTGATAAAAAAATTTAGGAATTTAATTTTTAACAAACAACGAAACGTATTTCGATAAAAGCGGCATTTCGTTGTCTAATTTATCAGATTTGCCTTCTGACAAAGGTTCCCATGATGCACGAATCCTTTGAGCTCTTGCAGACATTAACAATATTTTACAATTGTACTCGTAAAAATCCTGCGGGAAATGCATGACAATCCTTTGCACTTAGTCGCACAAAAGTTGGTGCAAATTGCGGAGAAAATAAAATTGCCAAGCAATTTACCCACATAGAGCTTTGTTAATACATTCCTGTGTACTACCTACTGACAATGAAACATCAAGCTATTCTGTAATCTTGTTTAGTTACAGGATGCTGAAAAGGAGTTTTATTGGTTACAAAGGTTAACAGAAAAAATGAGTCGTAAATGTCCTCTTTAATACAACTTCCTCATATATTACGTAAGTGTATGGAAATGCTACAATAAATTGGCCATAATGCCCGACGTAGCCACATATCGGTCAAAAGTATGGCACAATTCCGCCTTGCGGTCAAAAGTATGGCTAGAGTCATTCTTGAAAATTCCAGCAATGATCAGTTTCAATAAAATGACTTTACGGCTTACAAAATGCTGATACTAAAAAAATTTAGTCATCTATCTACCCAAATTTTTTAAAAGTAGGTGAGTAACTTCCACTTTTGCGAGCAATTTATGAAATTCAAAAGTTTGAGTTTCCTTAACCGATCGGCAAAATTTCGCCCTGGACTTTGTTCATTTTATGTTACCTTCAAAGTTATAGGTATATTGGATGTACTAGCAACTGGAGTGAAGTTTTTAACGGGAATTTCCGCCATCTTTATACTACAAAGTTTCGACTGACGCCTTTTATAATAACCGACACACGGCAGATGGGTAGAGACGGTAGTTAAAATTGAGACGAGTCTTGGTTGAATGAAGCGTGTAGTTAACAGTCTACAAAGTCGATACGATCTATTTATGAAGTCGAAAGACAAAGGAACTAGTTAAGAACTAATAGCGCTGACGCTTTGTTCAAAACCTGATCTTCCGAATAAAGTTGTTTACACGTTCAGGAAAACCAAACACTTTCCCCTATTTTACTCATAAAAAAGAGAAAAAAATAAACATTCGATCATTTTTAATTTAGATTCATTTTAATGCAATTAAAACATAAAATAAAACGTATGGAATTCTGGTTGCGTGACTCAAGTTAGGTACTGGCTATTTTTTAATTATTGTTCATTATGCTACCTATTTAAACTAACGCATTTAAAATATACTATATAACTGGTAAATACTGCTACATAGGTGTAGGTACCATTAAATTTTTATTTTATTAACGACAACTTTATGCTGTCCTCCAGATAACGATTTAATTGCCCTGTGACTCCAGGATTAATACCGTGTTCGCTGAACTAATAAATGTCGTAGGCATTTAATTTATTATTATAAATAAATAACTCAGTCCTAACGAGCGCACCAATTTTATTATAAATAAATTGCTCTAACGCAAAGCTGTCGGAAAAAGCTCAACGAGATCGAGCCAGTGCCAGTGCCAGCGCCAGCGCCAGTTTGCAATTGTCACACGTTAGAGACGAAAGATTAAAATTAACGATGTACATATGTAAGTTCGATATCCTTTCTTGTTCACAACCATTAAATCCCATAGATCTGATTCTCTGACAATTACAGATGATATAGTGTCGTGACAAAATCGACTACGAGGCAATTAAAAACTGAAAAGGATAACACATCATGAACTACCACGAGACGATAAAAATCCAATAGATTTAAGTGTATAAAAATTATTGAAAAAAAATCTCTTGTATCTGTCGTCAATGTGTATGTGTACCAACGCGATAATGACATTATTAGTACTTGTGTTGTTGTGTTTAATTAATCTTGCGACCATGTACTGTTTATGTTAAGATGAAATTAGCGTACTACGTAGGTTATATAGTGTAAACGTGGACGTGTGCATTTACACGAACCCACACCTACTACCGCATAACCTATGGTTCGTTATGTATCTAAAAATAACAAATACAGCATGCACCCAATATTAAAATAAATCAACAACACAACTACTGACGATGTCATTATCGCGTTTTACACATAGACATTTTTGAATATTTAGAAGCTCAAAGGTTTATCTTCCGTATGTCCGTCCAATTTTGGCTTAACATTATAACAGTTACAACAAAACTTGCTGGAGGTGAACAAACAACTGTTGTTTCTGCATGAGTTCCAAGTGTTGCATGCATATCACAGGCAAAGTTTTGCAACTCGTCTGGTCAAGTAGGGGTGACTGCTAGATGACTGGACGGGTCATACCTACAAAGGCATATCAGCTGATGTTTTGCTTCCATGCAGAATAGTTGTTACAACGCCAACGGTTGAAAAAGCTCTTGAAGCACTTTAACGTGTAAGTTAGAACGGCTTGCAAATTGCGTACGTCGCCTATTGTTCTGCGTACGGGTACTAACCTACAGCAGACCCATTGTCATGTGTGGAGAGGGCCCACGTTCCGACCTACGACACTCCCTTCATTGCTTGGTTAACGAAAGGGTTGATACGATTTTCTAAAGGGGATCCGTATGACCCAGACTTTGGAACGAACTTTTTTTAACGCAGCGTAAACTACTAGGTTACTAAAACCCTCTTGTGAATGAAGATGATTAAGTATTTATAATTTATTGACATTGAAGCAGTTTTGTATATGTATTGTCTAGTCCACCACCCCTAAGTCAATTACTTTTGCAACCGTCATAAATCATGTCTGTTGAGTTGTTTTATGGACTCAGAAATCAGTTCACAACTTTCACATTAAATGGATATCAGTTTTTAAAAAATTTAAATGCAAAAATTTTAAGGCCTCCTCGTAAAATCAAGTCTGGAGTCCGTATAACCTCCCCTTTTCCGGATAAATTTTATTTTAATTGTTTTGACTGTTGAGTAGAAGTTTGTGCCTTGTATTTAACCTAACATATTCTGGCAACTCCTGGTCGAGAAATTGCGTCTGTAGTTGCAAATGACCTATGCAATTACTAACTTTGTATGCAACTGTATCTATTCGTTTGCCGTTATTATCACCGTTACAAATAATTAATTGAACTGGCATTGAATATAAAATAATAACATTGAGGGGAAGTTGTAAATTAATTAATGATAATTATGTAGTTCAAACGAGAGCTACTGTAGAAACAATTTTCTACAATTTCTGCACATTGTATTTAAACGTTTTGTACGATAAAAAATTATGTGCGTTGTTTACGTGGAATCTGCTTGTTGAAAGTGAATAGAAGGGACAACCAGGGGAGGAACAGATGATGGAAGGTATTCTCAAAAGGTTAGCGTCTCTCTACCTGGCTTTTGTGTAAAGTTCTTTGTTCCTTTTTTTAAGGGCTAAAGTCCTAATGCCTTTAATACATAATAATTATTCCAGATAAAGTGAAGTAACTGAAACTACCCAAACCTTTAAGGATTGGGACGTTATGATTACCAAAGTCTTGATTTTTTTGGGTTTTCTTTTTGAACTTGCCGACTGGTCGAAAAAATCTGCACCCCATTTTCTTTTTTGGGTTAAATTATCTGATGTAAAATGCAATTCGGTCTGCCCCGATTTTCCTGTTTGTGCTGTTGTAGAACAATAACACAAGTCATTGCATGAGTCATTGTCAACGCGTGTGTGAAAGCCACCCTTCACCGGAGGGATAAGCACCCTTCATAAAACCCTCATTCCTGATAAAACGAGTTTTCTACTTCTTTCGCCTCTGTTTCGCTAAGTAGCTCCGGCATATACGATAGCAGTCAGGAAAAACTTTTTTTTATTACTTTTCTTCACAGAAAACAACAAGGCTACTTACTTTACTAAAGTGCTTACATGCATAATAATTTTGTGTTTTATGTGTGTGTCGTCACAGAATGATAAGGGTTTATAAAATTTTAGAATCTTCTGCAGGCCCAAAGTCGAGGTAGTTGATACAATGGGTCGATGATTGCATTATGTTTGGAACAATGACGAATTTGTAGAGATGTCGTCTAAAATTTATGTAGAAATTGTTGGTAAAAGAAACAACAATGGTGCCATTCTGCAGAGTGTAGTGTTCGATCGGGAACGTAATATTTCATCCGAACGTTTTCCACTCCTTGTGGTTTAGTCGATAGGATGGATAGGAGAGAAATATTCGTCGAGATCCATTCAAGTGGCGTGCAAAATTAACGTAAAACCATTCAGAGTTAACAAACGCATTGTCGAAAAGATTGGTTTAAGAGGGACAAATACGGCATTGAAGAAGTAGTTCCCGGGGTCCCTTTAAGCTCCCTTGAATAGGTTACTTATTTGACTATTGTGCCTGTCGCCAACGTGAGGTCACCTGGCCGAGAAATCGTAAACTGTCCTTCATTGTACGCTACGGTTGTCATTGTATTGCTTGCCGCCGTTCAAACGTTGTGTCTTCAAAAGGCCGGATGAATCTCTCTCTCTTCGAAGACCACTGCGATCCAGTTACCTGGCTCCTCCGTCTATCAGTTGGGTTGACAGCTGCGCGAGATCCGATCACTTTATTGTATTGCCTCCTCTTCTTCTTCTTCTCCTCCTTCTGGATCTTCTCCTTCTCTTTTAACTCTAGTAACGCATCGGTAGAGGTTTAATACGATTTGTTACAATCTCGAAATAATGTGACGGCACAGATAGGGCTAATGATGTGAATTTGGAACGTTTTTGAGTCTCTATATATACCGAAGAAGGAACGTCGAACTTACGCCCTTGATCCTCTCTTTCCCTTCTCTCCTTATTTATCTGATCGATTATTATTAGTCGATGTGTTACAGATGAATACAGTTCGTTAGGGTGCTATATTTTACACTGACGATTTTTTTTTATCGCATTTCGAAACCGATAGGTACGTGTTCCAAAGATATATCTCACTGATCGTCAGCCAGATACGTAGGTATCGATGGAGAATGAGACCAGTTTTTTTCTGTTGCTTTCAAGAATAACAGAATAAGCACCTATCAAAAACTTTAATACACCATAGACGCACACGTTCATGTAATGTTTATTTAACAAAATGTTGTATAAAGAGATTTCAATCAGTGGCGTCTACCAGATTTTTTTCAGTAGTGTCTGCACAAACAGAATAGTAAATTATTGTAGAAAATTTTATTGATTTTATTTATTGAAGTCATAAACAGACCGAGACCGCTCCAACACTAAATAACCAAATATTTGTGGACCATGATTTAGTTCATTCAATTTTTTGTATGAGTTCAAGTTCATCAACATGATGTAAAGTGTCTTTCTTATACTTAGTCATGACTGACGAAAATATATTATAAAAAAAATTAAACTATAAAAGCTGTCAAATACAATTTCTTTTAAATAGTGGATTCCCACACGTTTACACTGATGTTCGTTCAGTGCACATTCTATTTTACCAATTTATTCCCCAAACCAATTAAATACAAATATTGATAGAAAAGCAAACTCATTCGATGTGTTCTTTATGGTTTCAGTAAATAAAAAATATTTCATAAATCGTATCGCAAAACCAAACAGTATATAAACGGACAAGTCAAAGCGGAAATTTATGGTTATGACATATGACCCGTATTCGAGATAAAAATCATTACGAATAAAATATTTATCAAACAACAAACTGTGTTGGATAAAGTTGAATGAAACCTCATAAATACATAATAGTCTTGGAACCAAAAAAATATACGGGTAATTATTGTGAAAAAAAAAAAATATTTAATCATATTCCAAACTTTCACATTTGTCCCAAAATGGACCAGATGTCAACTAAATTCATATATTTATCTTTAGATACATTCAATTATATTTGACAGTAATTAAAAAAATTATTTTTTATTACAATAAAATAAATATTCAACTGAACTATTTTATTGCTCGATTTTAGAGCTTTGTATCTAAAATCGTAATCATGGTTATATAAAACTCTTTCACAAGTAATTGGAGCTGCTCATTAAAATTGACATCTGATTAACGTTGATTGGTATCCACTTTCAAGAATTATCCTAAATAATATCACAATTTACTTTGTGAAAGTACATATAGATGCAGTAAAAGTATATAGAGGGTGGTCAAACTTAGCCTTCAGATAAGAAAACTCAGTAAAAGGGTAAATAAAAGTACTAAAAAATAAATGGCAGGTTTTGGATCTGCTTTTTTTTTGAGACAATCTAAAATTTGAAATCGTCTTTTGTTTTCGAATTAATCAACTAAATTGTCGATTTTTTTAACGTCTCAAAAAAGTGCCTATTAAGAAGGAGTTGCCTTTCATATAAGTCAGCAAAGAACCAAGATATGGATATGATGCAGTCAAAATTTTAGAATTTTGACTTTTGTTTATAACTCGAAAACTTAAAACTACTTGCACCAAATTTTTGATTGCATCGTTGTCTCAAAAATAATATCGAAAACGAGCCATTTGGATGAAAATTGATCACCCTGTAGATGTTGTCTTAATAACAACTAAAATTTTTTTCTTTATTCGGACGCCTGTTTAGTTACTGACCGAGGGCTATCTTCGTTTATCTTCTTCGCTCTGATCAACAACAGGATGTTGTGGAGATAACAAAAATTTATTTGTAGTTAAGAGAACGTACGTTGATGCCAGACATTCTCAAATTATTGTTATAAAAAACAGAGTCAATCCAGGATTTCAACTTCCTTGGTTACAGAGTGAACGTAAATTAATATAAATTATTTTTAAAGTCCCATTAATTGTAATTTATGATGCTCATTAAAAATGTCCTCCTTTCTAGCACCCTCGGCACAGATCGGTTTTCAATAGTCAACAAAAAATCACAAAGGGGGTGAATAACGTAAAAATTTCAAACGACGCTGCAGCGTTCACTTTATGAGTCGGAGGAATAAAGGATCGCAGCTCATAAATCAGCTCGTGGCGGCATTTTACTGTTGCAAGAACTACTGGCGCATCTTTTCGTTTCTTTCTTCTTCAGGACTCTCTTATTCTGTTCCCGATCTCATAAAACCGTCCATTTCATATCCGTTGCCAGCTGATGCCTTTTTGTGGCGTAAATTAAGGAGGAGCACTTATTCTTCCCCATTTCACTCTTTGTATCTGCCAAAGAGCAAACGTCGAATCGGTTTAAGGAAAACGCTATCTATTACAATTATTGTGTTTCCAAAATTATCCAAATTTTGATTCTTGAAAAAAATATATAGGAACAGCAAAATTCTGAGTTGTGGAATTGTACCCTGAGCGGTGCTCTGAGGGCAACTGCCAGAGACTTGTAACAAATTGCTTCAATCATACATAAAAAACTTTACAATCCTTAAATGAGTAACCACGGAAGAAAATTTATTATTAGGTTTAATCGTTAGAACACTTACGAAAGGCTATCAATTAACTAAGAGCATGATATATGACTGGAGCACTTGTCAGTCTTTAACTTGAAATTAAAGCTGGAATAACGAGTACCCTACTTCCTTTTACAGCTCTAATTACTATTAGCTACGGTATGGTTGGGTTCTTAATGGTTTCTTCGAAGAATTTAATTTTGTTCTTCCAAAAACAGATAATTTACATGCTGTATACTTATGCAATGCTAACGAACCAAAATATAAACGAAAATTAATTACGAAAAAAAAAAAAAATTAGAACCAAACAAAGATTATAGTGGAAGTTACATATAAAAATTGTTTGAACGACTATTGACAGATATCTAAAACTTTTAGTGCTAGTATTCCTCTCCAATAATTGTATCATATTTAGTAGAACTCAAAAGTTACGAGGTGGAATTGTATTATCGAATTTTATGACACCCACACATCGTATTTTTGACTGCAGGGTGGAATCGTACCTACCCTAATACCCACACATGTATTAAGAATATCGTTCATAGGGGTGAATAAACACGACCCACCAAAATTGGTGGTATTTATGTCATTAACTAGTTTTATGTTGATTCATATTAACATGAACGTTGTAAACAAATTTTAATTTTCCCTGAGGGGTTAATATTTTGCTCGTTAATTTCAATTGTTCGAGACGGAATAGAAATTATGAAGATCATACAACACAGCTACTAAATGTGTATAGTGTAAGTATATCGACTGTCCGGGTGTTAATTGCTTGAAGAGCTTATTAAAATTAATAAGCATACAAAACATGCTTACAATCGCGTGTCATTAATGAAAAACAGGCAGATATTCTTTAAATTATAGCATGACGGCATCAAGATACCAAGTCAGAGAACACTACTGTCTGCAAGGCGATTTGAAGAGAACGGAATTTTAAAGTAGCTTTTTATAATTAATTAATCACATTAATTCAGATTATTATGTACGTCTAAACAATTTATATTGTCTGTGAATAACATAAAAGTTTAACTTCGGAATCTGAGACTACATAAGTACGAATCTCTGAAAGTCTTGGTTTTTTTTTGGGACTGAGAGAGGCTGTAGTATCGGAGATTTCAGTCTATAAGAGGAAGACTGAAGTCTCCGTGGTCTTTAGGGGGAATATCTTCAATTACAATTGCGTAAACAATTCTAGATTTCATTATAGACCAGAAGCCTTACCTTTAAATCATCAGGTCATACGGAATGTTTAAAGAAAATGTTCTCACCATCAGTAAAATGAAAAATCGCACGATGATTTTGTTATTATTTTGCGTAGACAGTCTCAAATTAGCCGGGATGACAGGAGTTGCCATGAACAATGGATAGTTCGTGTTCGAGTTAAAAAAATATCCGCTGTCAATTTGTTAGACCGCAATTAGGACCATAGAGAATATAAGTAGGACCGCATGTGCGTACATAAAAAGTGTTGTATTGTGTATAACCTGCGGAATGTAATTTCTTACAAAACCGTTGCGAGCTCCAATTATCGTAATAGGTTGTTCGGAGCGTGTAAGCTATCAATAACGATAATAGCACAAATCGTTAACTGTTTTATAAACGTTCGTCTGTCCGTCGTAAACATCATCAAAACTAATGCCTTTAATATCCTGTTGTAACATAACTGGTCGATTTCGAAAATGGGTAATGTTCAGGCGATGTAATTGGCCCCTCGAGCCATCATACGTACCGTGCAACTCTTAAAACATACCGTGTCATGTCTATTCAACGAAATGAAATGCGCAAAATTTCTGCATCGTTAAAAGAACAATCTGATAACAAAAGCGTTTTATTCCATTGCTACATTCACATTTCGTGTTGTTAATGGTCTAATTTAAATTGTCATTCTTTCGAAATGAATTCAGTTCAATTAAGACATAATTAACTTAAGTCTACTTCCAATCACAGTTGCAAAACACCTGGTAATTATGTACATTAGCTTACCCCCTTCCGATTTTCTTAAAAAAAAAGTATGTCGTACAGTTCGTATATGTTGGGGGCGGAAACCACCCCATTCATGGTGTTTTTGAGCTTCTTCATTTCGTGTATTTGTCTTCCATGTCTATTGTAAAATGCGATTAGTAGTAGTGGTTTGTTGATTTATTCGAATATTAAGATTGTGTAGTGTTTATTGTTTTAGATTAGATACGGAATTATTTATAGACTTTATCTATAGGTGATACATGATACTGCTTGTTTGTTTAAACTTTGAAAGCGGTTATTCTTAGTGTGTTACGAATACAAATGTTGGGAAAAAGTGAGTGGTATGTAAATGTAAACACACCCATCCTGAACCGTAACCTATTTTTTTGAACTCAAAGCCAGTATGAAGATGTCATAAAATAAAAAAAACTGTCGTAATGCTTCCGTGTGTATTGCAATAGGTTACGGTTTAGGATGGGTGATTTTACATTTACATACCTCTCACCCTTTCCCAACATTTTTGTTCGTAATCGTATTTAGTTGCTAGCTATCATGTAGAAACCCTGTCCCTTATAGTTCGAAAAATCAGTCACCATCGACACTAAATAAACAATATCAACCAACCAATCATTTATCATAGAGAATGTAAACCAGAAGGACCAATAGTGCTCCTTCTCAATACATCATCTGTTTACTCAGCCAACTAAGCACAGCCACTTGAGACGGGCACAGCAAAATCTTGTGCATGTTTGCTTAATGCTTCAAAGCACGCATGCTTTCAGAGTTGTCAACCGATATTTCTACGGACAGTAGGGTGACATAGAAACCCTCGACAACCAAGCAACCGTAGACGAAGTACGAATGTGCGTGTCTGCGTGTGTACACACGTCACACACACACACAAATGTGTTTGTTTTATGAAAGTATTTATGTTTTCTTAGGTCGGAGAACTTTGGGGTTCTGCACCCTCTAAAGGAAAAACCGGAACCCTTTTAGAATTAGCTTTACGTGCGTCCATCTGTTTCGAAAACGACGTTACTCGGGTATTTGGAATTACAATTGGATTGAGTCGGGTCTCCTCAAGAAATATTGTAGCGAACGCGAGCGTGCTTGTGTGCGACCGGGTACGCTTGTATGCGTTGCCGGCCGGCTCGACTAGCCAAGGCCGATGTCGGCAGTGTGCGTTGTATTTGTGTACGTGTGTTCCGTACCTGCCTTCCAGGAAAGTAATTAAGCGGTTCGCCGAAAACGTAAACAATGTAAAGAAACTTTTCTGGATTGTTTCATGATGCTATAAAAGTGGAAAGACTAAGTTCTGTATTAATAAATAAATAAATAAATATATATAAATTATGTTCCTGTACTTTAGTCTTGTAAATAAAATTTTAATATACCGACGAACACTGCAATATTTCCTTGTTCTTATGTTTTGGTCCATTAGAATGTCGTTCCATATTTGTAACATATTTTGTGTAGTTGCTAAGAAAATATTTAACAAAACACAAAGAGCAATTTTTGATAAAGGTTTTTTTTTATTATTTATCGTTATGGAGGTCTGATATCGACCAGTTTATACAAACAATTGTATTTCCATTTTTTTCCCCGAATGCTCCCATCCAAATACGTTTCATTTTTCATTTCCTATGTTTACGTGATAAGCATTCGGTACGAGTTAAAATCCGGATACCAGTACATAACAGAGGTGAATCCATACATTTCCCGCTCTAAAAAATGCATTAAGCAGAATGGAAAACAAAAACCGCCAGGCGTCCAAAAATAAAAACAACGAAAAAACGAAAATACTGAAAAAACAAGTCAAAGATAATAGGGCATCGTTGCCACATATATAGATATTAATGGTTTCGGTAGACAAATTATTATGGGACTAATGTCGGATATCCGTTTCATGTAACGCAATTATGACGACGGCCGTATGTGAAAAATATAACTTTTGTGTGAAAATGACACAATAATAACTGCCTCTATGTTCTGTTTATTGAACCAACTGCGAGAGAGGGTGCTATCACTCGTCGATGTCGAACGGTCTCTAATCAATTCACATTAGGCGCTTTGATTGGCGCTAATGTTCGATGGTCAAGTTTATTTTCGGCCCTGATCAAAATGACAGGGTAATCGTGGTTTAATTGGCCCCAATTTCCAATTTTAATGAAGGAACGTCCAACGAAGTAATATGAGAGACGGTATTGTTTACGCCATATGGGGTAGCAAATCGGTTATTGCCGGGTTCTATTGAAACCTAAATTGATGACTGACAGATACCACGTTAAGGTACTTTTTTTAGTTGGTATTCCTGTCTAACCGTTTTGAATGGAATCTTTGGACATTATTGGGTCACCATTTTTGAAGTGAAAACTTCTTTAGTTTACAAAAGAATAAATTAGATTTAAATAGAAGTCCGTCTAAAATTTTCATTCAACCCTCGAGTTTATTCTATCTTATTTTCCCTCCTGTTAGGATTGTCTCACGATCCTCGATAATCGTAATTTTCATTCTCTCAACCTTCAATCAGCTAATTAAAAAAATTATCTGTTGTTTAATGTATTAGGCAGTGAAACTGAAGCTGGCGAGATGCCAAAGAAGTTTCCCGACTGTGGTTAAAAGACACAGAGAACTTGACGTTTCAATTAAACTTGATTTTCGAATGCATAATTTTGTCGTTATTGTTGTTTTCCCTTTTGCTTCCATTTTTGCTTATCGCTATTGAAATGTACGAGCAACAGACAGCTTTCGCACTTTGTGGGAGAAAATAACATTAATATATACAATCGATACTCAACTACACAACAAAATATGCACTTTTACTTTTTTGAGAATACCAATTCTTAAGACAAAAATAAGCAAGAAAAGATATGATATTTTTTACCAATTATAATCAGTCGGTTTCGTTGTTTTGCCTTTGTTAATGTCTGAAAGTTTGTACATGGTACATAAACTTGGTACTCATTAAAAGTTCTTCGTCCCTTGTTTTCTCTCAGCAAAAAACACTTCATCGCTTTCAAGTGCTGACCCCTGTTCGTGCACATATACATGGATCGGTGTAGTCTGCTATCGAGTTGCAATCTTAACAAGGCCCAAGAAGAAAACGAAAACATGAAACCCCAAAGGGGGCGTTTTCGCTACCAGACTGTTCCAGGGCCCAGGGCTCGCAGCAACTCAGGATCGTTTAACATCCAACATTTTATTCCACTAAGACATGATTAGTTACCTACTTAGTTTCCGTCTTTGTCGAATTTTTTTGACATTTACTAAACATCATAACGATGAGAGATGAGAGCAATTTTTTTTTTGGTTGAATATTGTAGTTTTTGGGGAATGCGAAGGAACACTTTTCCCCCTCTTACATCATATTTGCAAAGAAAGTTTATGAGTTTTAATGTGGGTCATTTAGTGGCCCTTGTCTGTGCTAATGATCCATGTGACACTAACAACAAATTTATGTCCATAAGGCCAAAATTAAGGCTCGTTATTATGGTTTGTTTCAATGGAAGGAAAGGGTTGAGCCCAACGAGGAAATTTAGCATTAATACGTGTACAAAATAACGTTACATAAGGCGGATAAACGGAACAGGAAACTATAACCTGTGGTAATGGCGTCGGGATGGCAGTGGTAACGGTGATCCTGTGGTAACCGTCTTTTATACAGACACAACACCATCAGCACGGCACGTTACGATACCAATCAGCGATAATTAGTTTCGCAATATGGGTTCAGGATCTCGTTTAATGCTAATTAATAACAGTCTTATGCGCTAAGTAGTCATCCGGGACGCATCAACTTAATCAGCACTTGAGCTTTTATGTATGGTACGCTTTCGGTGAAATTTCAAAGAAAACTGCTCCGCCGCAACGCAAAAGGGCCTTGCTTTGACGTCGACGGGAGAAATCGGCAAAACTCAACTGTACACTTCGTTAAGCTTCGCAATTCGAACGTGAACTTCACTTCGACGGTTTTATTGGGTTGTTGTACGAAAGGCGCACGGAAAGAATCGAATCTTCAATAACGAAACCAATTTCGTGTTTGAAAGAAAATAAAATTCATGCATTTTCACAATAAGAACGGCCGCCATGCCACTCTGGAAACTACTGTGCTTTTATTGTCTTTTGAAGAGGCGTATTCTTTGATATTTTTCACCTGCTTCTATTTTCTGCTTTCTGCATTTATCAAAGGTACATTTTCCCTTTGAATACATTCTTTTAATTTAGAAATAACAACCAATTAGCGTCGTAGATATTCTCCTACATGAAAGAGTAAGCAATGAGCTTTCGACATTCCACAATCTCCATAAAATTTTTATTCCATCAATGGTGAATAATTTTCATCCAGCAGTGAAGCAAGACCACTATAACTTCACTTATCCCTCTATCTTCCACTTATTGTACGACTGAATAGTCATTCAATTCATTACCAATGTTGAAAACAGTAAAGCTTTGTTTAATCGGGTTTTATGAACTGAATGCCGCTTTGGTGTGGCTGCTGGTAGGTTATCAAGTGGATCACTAAACTACCAGTGAAGCAAGTGAAGCGCC
Source organism: Agrilus cyanescens (assembly GCA_947389935.1). NCBI lineage: Eukaryota > Metazoa > Arthropoda > Insecta > Coleoptera > Buprestidae > Agrilus > Agrilus cyanescens. The sequence goes on along the minus strand of OX376710.1, from coordinate 25,871,059 downwards.
ATCTGTGGCGGCCGTGCTGTAGTAGAAGCAGGATCCCATCCAAAATTTTCATGTACCTTGACATTGATAGGAATCTTCTCATAGTCGTCGATTTGTATTTGACATTTTGTTGCTCATGCTGCCAGATTCTTCAGGAGAATTCTAAAAGACCATGAAATTCTTCTGATAGCATGACCAGTGTAACGTCAAGTACAAATGTAGAATCATGAGAAGATTCATATTATCAGACGAATGCTTTGAAAGCTCACATTATGGGTCTCTATGAAATATTACCCCAATGCACCTAGTTTTCAAAAACACGTACTACCTAAATAACTAGAGCACACATTTTTGGAATCACGAGCAAAATGGAATGGAAACCTTGAACGACGCGGCGCTGCTGTAGTGAAGAAAAATGAAATTTGACAAGCCTGGTTGGAAACCGGAGTTCCAATTAGAATTCGCGCGTTCGGCGAGAACATGGTGCGGCGGCACCCAATTTTCTTGTTAAAATTCTCGGACGAGCCGTGTTATTAAACCGGCGGAACACAAAAACAAGACTCTCGACGAACAAAACGATTTAACGATGAGTTGGCAGCGCCTTAGCCGATGGCGTCGACGGACGGGGTGGCGTGGCGGCGCGGAGATCGAACGATGGGATGAATCTCAGCCAAGTCGAAACTGTAATTTAGGCTCCTTGTCGAAACAACCTGTTACAAAGCCGATGCCTATTCGACTCAATCTGCACCGATGGTTAGTTGTACATCGCTAGACAACGGACGATACGTTCCAATTGCAACCAAACGATTCATAACAACTAGTTGCCCAAATGAAGAATTTGCACCGTATCGTGGTCAGTTGCCTATTAAGGCTCGACGAACACTGCCAGTTTTTAGTTGCATCACTGTTTAGTTGCAAAAAAGACGTGTATGGATTCCAATATTAAAGTGTCTCCACTCAACGGGTTAGTTGCACCACGACTGCAATCAAAGTGTTGCAAAAGCTAAATAACTAAAATTTATCAATCTTAATATGCACTCGTGTCACGCAATTGTTTGGTTGCAGTTGCAACTAACCAGTAGGCGCAAGCAAACAGTTTGTAACTATTTAGTTGCCAGCGATGGCAGTTCCACATGAGCGTACTCTCATAAGGATTCGCACACGTCACCCTTGCAACTAAAAGTTGCAAGTTAGTTGCAGTACACGCATTACCTGTTGCGTACAATTCTTGTTCGACTCGAAAGCATCTGCTGACGGTCGACGCGGTTCGCTGTATTGAGGTCGTAATGCACTTATCGTTTTAAAGCTTTAAAATTTATGAACAGAGGCGACAGGTTCATTTCTATGACGCTCGTTTAACGCTCCGCTCTATATCTGAGAGTGTATTTAAACGTTCATTTAGCCCGCGGTTAGAAGAGGTGTTTCATAATTGAGTCAACTTAATTAGAAGCATATTCGAAATATACCATTGTTTGTCTTGAAAACTTTGTTCATTTTCCACAAATTTATACACATATAAATATTTTACTAGGACCTCATTTCTATACTCTATTAAATTTCCTCTCAACATATCGATGAATCAATTCAACTATGAAACAAAGCGTTATATAAAATTATATTGAAGCAACAGTGGAATGAAAAATTATCATAAATCAATTGATATATTCTGGTTTAAAAGCGGCGTGAAATAATTAAAGGGAATTAAATTTAAATATTGTTCCATGCACTTTATTAGGTTTGGCAATTAAAAAACCATATGCTCAATTGAATCAATTAACCGATCGAGTAAACACTAACTGTGTGTGTGGTGCCCATAAATGATTGTTAAATTGAACTTCATGTTTTACCGAAAGGATAACGGTAACAAGCAATTTTTAAATGCAATTTATTAATTAATTAGCTTTTTGCTACTTTTGGACAACTCTAGTATATAAACTATAGTCAGTTCAAAAGAAATTTTCCAAATCCAGACTATGTTCCTTACAGAATATAACCTCCTTGCAGACACTTGGATTTTGCTGCAATGTCTTCAATTATAATATAACAATATTCGACGAAAAGATTCGATAATTTCTTGGTGCGGAATAGAAATATTCCGCAAGTGCATTTCTACCCCTCCCCGTTGTGTAATTACGTCTTCGCGAACAGAAGGGGAGTTTGTTAGTTTGCGAGAGCGTAATCATTGGCAATATCGAGGATATGCCTTGTTAGCCGTCGTAACAATGAAATACAGTTTAATCTGGCGACGTCAGCGGCAATTAACATGAGCTAACGCGGTTGCCACGTTTTAAATTATTTGAGGCGCGCTGTAAATCGTCCGCTATCTCTCATCGGCGGTGGCCCTGGTGGAAGCGCAGGATAATGCCTCACCATCTGCTTACAATAGTCCATTTATCGTCCTGGTCAAGACGGTTTACAAGCCAACTTGACTTATGCTGCACAACCAGAGGCATGTCGTCGCCTGCTCCCGGGCCGCGCCTATCGCCCAGACAATCTCTATCTCACTCGCACTCTTTTTCTTCCTTTCACTCCTGTGTCTCCTAACCGACTTGTTTAGCCTTCTTTTTTGTCTCTTTCGAACGCCAAACGTCTTCCTGCAATTTCGCAAAATTAACGATCTCTGGGTCCAGAGATCGTTAATTAGATTCCATTAACTTTGCTGCTAAATTAGATCGGATAAATCGACAATTTAAACAACCCCTACCATTAAAATTAAAATTGATCAACAACACTGCTATGGTAGGACATCTGCTTTTGAGTTTCAATCATTGACTTATGAGTATGTTGAAGATTCAGTGAGGTCAGCATCTGCATCCTGTTTTTTTTAGTCTAACATGTCATAATTCTTTAAGGTACAAAAGTTGCATTTGTAAATGTAGATCATCGGATTTTTTTTCAATTTCCACATCTTTTCTTCAGCATGTAATTGTATTGTACAGAGTTTTCCTTATTCCACTTGTAGCATAATATATTCTTTAGTCACTAGCCTCAGAAGAATTATTTTATTATTGTTTTACCTCCAAAAGTTTTTAAATGATGTAATTCTGTCCGGAAAAACAATAATAAAAATTTTTACTGTTTTCAAATCCAAAACCATTTAATTTTAATTAGAAGATGAGGCAGAGTAGTTTAAAGCGTTAATTCGTTGAGAAGTCCACAAAACGTCGATTAAACAAAAAAATTAACAGAAGACGCTCAGAAACGGCAGGTTAATTAGTTCCAGACTAAAATTAGCATTTAATTAACTGTGTAGGTACATAGACAGATGCGAACGAGTATATGTCATCGTAAAATTGGCTGTTTATCTTTTCTCGGTGCGTAACTAAAGCGTTGTAAGTAGGTACATTTCGTATTTAGATAAGACAGATGGGATTCATGCACGAGCTCATTTGTTTCTAACCGTATTAATCATCTTTTTAGTGCACATTCGCCTCGCTAAGATGTGTGTAAGTGTAACGGCAAGTATAAGTTACAACGTTCGTAATTTATTGCCGAAAAACACTCGTAAACGTCTAGCGAAAGCCCCGACCAAGTATGATTAGCTTCAACAAGGTTACCCCACAAAATGACCTCTAAACAAAACCCAGCATAATTCAAAATAAATTGGCTTAACTGGGCCCAACTGTTTCGTTTCGGTTTCGTTTATCTTGACGTCCGTCTTGAGAAGTGGCAATAATTTTTAAAGAACCACCAGCCATAAATATTCCTTTAACGACCCGAACACCATTTTCGAGTGTTTGGCCCATTGACCGTCTGGCACTTGTTGTGAACCTTCGCATTTCGGGTGGCGTTTCGCTAAATTACCCGTTCAAGTGACAGCCCAGTTATCCAATATACGGGGGGTACCATAAAAAAACAACACCATCACTTGGCCCAAAAGTAATTAACTTAAATACAGTCTTTAACGCTACTTATCTTAGAGACCATAAATGGAGTAGATGAAGAAACAATAACGAAGGTGATCATTTAAACTTTGAAACCACCACGAGAATATTTTACTTCTATGATCCTTGTCAACTAAAAGCTGCACGCCACTGGTAAGCAGTTGCATTTGTTATTATTATCTTTTCTATCTTTATGGTTTTAGTGTCAAAATTATCACAGGATAATGATCTATTTAAGTCATCACCCGTGGATAGTCTCAAGAAGAAAGAATCCGGTATGCAAAAATCAGAGATAAAGACACATCATTTAATGGTACATTATAACAATTATTTTCATCTGGTTTAATATTTTCTGACGTGATCTCGTAGATCTTCTTCACGTTTGCTTATTAAAATGTGTATACAAGAAGTAGAAGGACGAAACCTGTTTCTCTGCTGTTGTTGGTGTCTTGAATTTTAAAAACTAGCTATCATCGTCAACGTGGCGGCTCAAGAGCAGATGTCTTCGGCTTGTAGACAAGTGTTTGTCTTCGCTTTTGAAACATGATGCGCCTTTTAAAGCCAAGAACGGCGTTAAATGAGTTACGCACACTAACCTACCACTCTTCTGCTCTCGAAAGAGTCAAATAAAAAGAAACGACAGACGAACAGGTTAAATATTAAAAAGAAAAGGTGCTCAAGATCACTATCAACTTTAACAGGGTCCGTAATGAGCAGCATGTGCAACACTTTTTATTTTTCGTTCCGCTCTTTATATAAATATTCCTGAAGCCAAAATTTTCTGATAAGAAGAGAAATATCAAATAAATATAAAGTTCAAATGAATGAAGATCTATGTATTTCTGTTAGGTAATTGCAGATATCATCTTTGAGTGCTCTGGAACTTTCTGGAATCATTTTTCAACGTTCTGACTCATTATTCGAACTTCTGAAACATTCTGGAATATTCTAGTTCATTCTCGAACATTTCTGGGACATTCTAGATTTCTTCTTCTTTCCCAAGGATTTAGGCCCTCCCAGGGCGTTTCAGCTAAGAATTAGTGCCCACCTGAAATTTTTAGACGCCCAACTGTTTGGTTGCACTTTAATGCGCCCACCCAATGCAACTAAACAGTTTCCGTTCTAAGTGTGTTTATTCCTGCAACTGACAAGTTTCACAATACAAATGATCATTATTCATTTCCATAAATTCTGTGGCAACTTTGCAACTAGATGCAACCAAAAATTTTTTGTTTAGTTGCTTGTGATTACCGCTGCAGTTAGTGCATCGTTTTTGCAACTAATCGGTTGCACAACTAAAAATTGAAAGCAGATGCACAGCCTCAAAGGAATACAACAATCACAAAGAAAAAATTGGGTTGCAATTTGTGTAATATTTGAGCAACACATGTTGCAATATTTCATTAGTACCATCATTGTTTTGGTGAAATATTAGAAGGGTCAGAACAGAAATTGAATGTTGTAACTTTCGAAGGTACCTATTCATACGTTGATATTTTTATGTCTGTAGTGTTTGTGATATTTCACATTTAGCTTCCTGTAGTTTCCGAGCCGCGGAGATTTGACAGGGAAAGAAAATACCGATCGAATGCGTCGATATAAAATTATGAACGCCGGGTGACCCACTTGCCGTTTCGTCCTGAACAATGGGTCCTGCAGTTAGCGTTAGTGTACCATGAAGAAGTTATAATGTTACTTACAGTATGAGTTATGACGTTCCATTGTTTGAAACAATCGTGTATAACGAGAGCAGTTGTAAACGACCCCCCGATTAACGATCTTTAGTCACCCTTCCTCTCTCTCTTTCCAGTGCCGCGACACTGACAATGATATGTGCGGTTACCGGTCGGCCCAACGCAAAATTTAAAACCCGTCACATACGACTGACCGACTCCCTCGACCATTAATCATGTCGAATATGTCGGCCCTGCCGCACCGCTCTTATCGCCCCGTCCATTCATTGCCCAGCTCCGCAATGATAGGATGACAGAATTTTAATTCGTATCGCTGCTTAAAACTATGCATTTACCTATGTACGTATGCGTCTAATGTCCAATCGATATTGTGTAAATACACCAATATAACACCCATATCTTTTCACCTCGACAACTCATCTGTAAACTTTATAGATTAGGCACTGCTTTTTTGTATTCTACGCACACTTAATGTAACTAAACAGTTTTTGCATTGCAATTTGCAACCTTGTAATTTCTGGCGATTGTAGTTGCATGTAAGCATTTATTCGGTGGACGATCCCTTTGCAACTAAAAATTTGCTAGTGCGCACACCTAATGCAACTGAACAGCTTTTGCGTTGCAACTAGTTGCAAACAAGCAATTTGCAACCTTTTAGTTGCTGGCGATTGTAGTTGCATATGAACCCATACTCGGCGGGCAATGTCAACAGTTGCACACCTAATGCAACTAAACAGTCAGCGTTGCAACTAGTTACAAACATACAATTTGCAACATTTTAGTTGCATATGAGCGTATATTCGGTGCACAAACTAAAAATTTGCAACTGTGCACACCTAATGCAACTAAACAGTTTTTGCAAAGAAACCAATTTGCAACTGTTCAGTTGCTGGCGTTTGTAGTTGTATATGCGCATATATCCGGTGGGCGATGCCTTTGCAACTAAAAATTTGCTAGTGGGTACACCTAATGCAACTAAACAATTTGCAACCTTATAGTTGCTGGCAATTGTAGTTGCGTATGTACCCATATTCCATAAGCCACTGCGACCACTTGCATTTTTTAGTTGCGTAATTTTTTGGTTGCAAAAGCGTCGTGCACACAATCTAATATTCGCATATGCAACTACAGTTGCCAGCAACCAAACAGTTGAAAATTGTTTGCCTGCGTCTACCTTTCATTTAGTTGCATTGGGTTGACGCAACCAAGTGCAACTATTAACTGCAACTAAGTGAGCGCGGGCGTAATATCCACTGTAATGGCAATATTGTCGGTTAAGTGTATAACCAAATATGATTTTGTTTCTCACAATGAGAACTTAATGTGTATTAACGTTGAGAAAAGCTGGTGCATTTGGCCTGCGTTGGATTATGCCGTCTTCAAAACGCGAAACTACAATCACTAGTTAACCAACAAAGTCCAGGGCCTCTCATGTTGTAAATACGTACAACAACCACGTCGGTTACGCTCTGAATTTGAATGGGTCTTAATAACATCGTACTCTAATTAACAAAGTTCACGGAACGAACTGTAAAGTTTATTTGGAACGCATTGGCCAAGTTTTGATAGCAATTATTGAATTATGCGGCGAGTTGAAGCCGGTCAAATTTACCAGACGAGAGCATAGGTGGGTACTTGAAATAAATAAAAAAAAAGAAAAAAATGATTGACAACCGAGGAGGCAGAAATGAAGCTTAATGAATTGCTATTCTTATTGTAGAAATATCCAATCGATGCTTGTCTCATTGTACGAAGCTAATGATGTGAATTTTATCTAGTACTTATACCGTTAGCATCCAATGGAAAATTAATGATGAAAACACTAGGTCGACTACAACTAACTAAATGTTATTTTTGAATGCAAAGGTGAACTCGAAAGCTCTGCGCTTAATTGCAAATTTTAGTTGCAAAAGCAACGTGCATGACTTGTTAATGGTAGTGCAATTATATGCAACTTGGTTAGCAACTAAACAGTTTCAATTTTGTCACAAACTTTTTGGTTGCATCTAGTTGCACAACCGTCACAAAATATGAACCAAAGGTGAACTAGGTGTAAATAGAAACTAAGAAGGAGGAAAAATTTAAGAATGAATTTATGTAAACTGTTTGGTTGCATTAGATGGGCGCACTAATGTGGAGTAGTAACTAAATTTTGCAGGTGAGCTTTAGGCCTAAAGTTTACACCCAAAAAATACTTACAAATCTATTCAGCAATAATTCCTAATTATTGAAATCTAAACTTCTCAGCTTAATAGAGATAACAAAACGCAAAGGTCTACAAACAAAGAAACTCATTTACGTGAATTAAATGGTGCTTTTAGCCATTTGTCTGTAAAACCTTTAGGTTATTAAGGTTTTATTAATTCTCCATGCGATAAACACATTATATTCGTTCTTTATTATTGTGTATTTTCCTTCTGTATAAACGTCCTGCCATTCGTTAAAGTTTCCATAATATAACTTGATTAATTCTTAAAGGTTTTTGGTCATTAGTCAAAAAATAATGAAAAAGAAGATGTTGTGTATAAAGGTCTTTGTTTCCCTTTGCATATAGTCAAATAAATTACTGTTACCGCCTTGATACATTACTTCTAACTGTATATTAGCCATATAAAAAATGGACACTAAAAACGAACATGCTACATTGTTTTATGACGTGCTATATATGGAGTATCTAATGGTTCTTGGTTGAGAAAAGCATATGTAAAAGTCAAAAAATAGAATCATTTATAAATATGGTGGAGTTATAGTTAATTGTTTGACATAAGGTAAATTTAATTATGTAGTATATTGTAGCACTGAGAACATTAAAAAGTGAAATATGGTGTAAGTAATTGGTGCTCTTAATTATCCTATAAAAGACTACATTATTTTTTTAGACAAAAAAAAGTATATTATCGGAGGGGTGATCCGTTTTCCCTTTTATTTTTATGATCCCGTTAAACCGAATAATAAAAAGATAAGAAATTAAATTACATGATATAAATGTCTTGGAAATATACGAGCCCTCCACCCCATTTCGGACTTCATTTACTTAAAAGCCCTTATAGATGTATGTACACGAAAAAGGGAAAAACGTTTTCAATTTTGGAATGTATCTGGGTCATTTGTAACAAGATTATACGGTTACAAGTTACAAAATTTTTATCAAATCAGTTATTTAACTTTTACGATTTCCTTTTAATGGTAGATTAATGAGTCATGAGAGGAATTCCGGTTCCTGGGAAACTACCATAAAATCTCCTTTACAGCTCCGCAACGTCTTACGTTATATTCGTCTGTAACTTTAAAACGACTGTGACAGGTTTTATGGCTTTTCGAAATCTTCCACTTTAAATTCTATCTTCAAAATTCTCATTTTATTGCCCAATTTACATTGCAGGAACATGCACAGCTTCTGTATCTCCACCCGAAATTACCTCTAATAAAATACTTAGCAACAAACAAACCCACAAGTTGCCAACTCTTTTCGAAAAAGTTAAAAGCTAAAAAACGTAAACTGGTACCTTAAGTTGGTTTCAGAAACACAAATTCTTTAATTTTTTTGGAATTGCATAACTCTTAGTTTGAGTAAATTATTTTTCACTTCTTAGAGATATATTTTTGGCGCATTTACAATAATAATTTATATGTGGAAATTTATTTTTCATTTTCTTTAGAAAAACTTCTTAATTCGATAAATTTATTTAGTGAAACATATCCTGGAATATATTTTCTCTGCATGCTCGCACATATTTTTTCCTTTGAATTTTATGAGACTTTCGGAATCCCTCTTTTCATCATCAATCGATCACGCCATGTAACAACATTCGTATCACGATTTAAAACTCAAAATATATAACATAGATATATGTTTGTGCCGATACATATAAACATGTAGCACATCGTATACATATATAGTAACTTATCTACGAAATGCTACTACAGAATTCATGAGAAATATAAAACGGATACGTTAAGAAAACGAACGTCAGCAGGAATCCTCTTTTACCGAGATAGAAAACTTTTTATGAGATATCAAAAGTCCTTCAAAGCATCAAAGTTGCTTTTTCGCATTGAACAACCACGTAATTTCGCTCGCACACGTTTACATCGTTCTTAGGCTCTTCCTTTTCGTATTTTACTACTTTACCAACGATATTAACGTAATAACTTTCCCTCATCGAGTTATCTGTTCTAATCAGTGCACCATCAGAAGTTCTGTAAGAAAATGTACTTATAACAAGATCAAACTGAACCCTATATGCTTTATATTTACATTAATAAACCACCGCAGACGGCTACGAAGACGCCATCTATGGTGATTGTAAAAATATCTTATGTAATAATTATTTTTATTTTCTAATTAGTGTCTCTTTTGTTTCAGGAACCCTGTCCACATTACGTTCACCGACAGTTGAATGTGACGGAAAGGAAACCTACTTTTAATTGATGTGATATTTTAGTGGCTCTACTTTTATATTCTAAATTGAATCCATTTAGAAGTTTTGACTGTATTTTGCTTATTGTTACAAAAGTAAGAACTGATAGCCTATTAATTAATATTACTAATACACTATAAGTACTTATAGAACAAAAAAAATGTGGTATAATATTTAATAATATATCGTAAGTATATGCGTTCTCTTCTACTGCTAATGATTTTCAACCGATTTTCTTATTCGTCTTAGACGTCGAATCTAGTACAGAAATTCAAATTGCAGTCTCTCAAAATGCGGTAATTAAATTTCCCATTGTAATTATTTTTGACCATTAAAGGAAATTTAGACATCCATACTTAATTTTACAGCTTTAATACGACCGTATAGGGGTAAATGTTACACTCGCTTACCGAAATAACTTTTAATGGTGTGCAAAACAGTAGTAAAATTCCACCCTGCGGTCAGCATTACGACATGATTCCACTCCGAAAGAATACATAAAGCATGTGGTGATGTATGGTCGATGGTAGATACTGAGGCGGAGTTGTGCCATCATCAAGGTTTTGCCTGACCACAGGGCGGAATCGTACCAGACTGAAATACCTGAGGTATGTGGCATCTTCCAAATTAATGAGACTGACATTGTTTGGTCCCATAAAATTTAGCAACGATTTAAACAAATTAAAAATGTAACTTTAAATTTAATGACTCTGCGACTATTAAGAACTTTTGGCTTTTGCAGGATATTGAGAAATTAAAACAAGGTGCTAAATGTAAAAATTTCACGACTCTGCACTTTTTCAAAATTAGTAGTTAGTAGTACGTAGTACGTTATTCGCTGTTAACATTTTAGCAACAATGTTGAATTTGAGACTGCGACAAAGGCACAATGCGTTTGTTCTTAACAATAGCCATTGTAGTTGCGATAAAGTTCCTTTCCAATATCGCTGTCATTTCAGTTTTACAATCTTTAGCTTTAGCTACTACTATCGACCATAAATCGTCGAATAGCGGTCTTAAACGCCTACGCCTTCTGAATGTTATCGATTTCGTACGACTGTTATATTAAGCTTTTGGAATAAGGAGATGAACTTTGACCGATTATTCAATCCATTCCGATCAAAATAGAACGAAAACAAAATTAGGAACTTATTGGAAAAATATGACGAAACGACTGCTACTTTAAATAACATTATAAAGCAAAATTAATTACATTAACATTTATTTAAAAAGGGTCGTCTGCTGTAAAAGAGAACGCAAAAAAGTTTTCATGTCCGTTTAAAAAGTACTAAGTGTTTCCGATATATGAATTGACGCTTGACGAGCTTATAAAATAGGTGTATGTATATAATATATATAAAAAAAAGTTGATACTAATACATAGATAAAAAAACAACATTCCTGTTTTATGTATTTTGCCCTAAGGGTTTATATGAAATATATACGTACATGATATTAAAATTTACGGGTTATTTTTTTGTTACTAGGGAGTGAAAGTTATTATGACTGTGAATTGAAAAGAAAAGACAAGGAATAGTTTTGGTAGTGTTTTTGCGGGCAGGGCAGTATTCCGCCCTGCGGTCAAACGTATAGCATGATTCTGGCCCCCGGTCAATTTCCAGTCGATTCCTCGCTAAAGTACATAATTTTTTTTAAATGTATTTGGTGTCTCCATCAAAATTTTGCGGGCGGAATCATGCTGTACGAAGGCTTTTTTTACATTGAGTGATAAGCTCAAGCTCGTTCCTTAACTCACAGAACTACCACAACGATATTACAATTACTAGGTACTAAATAATATAAATATGTACTACTAGTTTTCAAGTACTAATTAATTTTACTGTGTATTTAAACGGTTACGTACAACAAAAACACAACATGATTCCTGCTGTATAGCTATTTAGTAGATATAAGAGTCAGTTGAAAATTTGTAAATAAAATGTAAGATATTTCTTGATAATTCCAAAGCTAATTATGTGTACATATTATAAATATTATTATTATGCTTAGTCCCACTTAATAAAGTTATGTAATTGTTTTAATTCTGGTTTTATTTTCCAAAATCGACTGTGAGATAACAAACAAAAATCCAATGGCATTTCAATCAACCAACCATCTTTCTTAAACTCGACAGAAAATACGAAAGAAAACATTTCTGCCAGTGAAGATTTTATGGACAGTTTTTGATTGCGAAACGAATTGGAAAAATTGAACTCACCCTTAGCAGAACAGCGATCCAATGAGGTGAAAGTAGTTCGACCCATCTTTTATCATCTGAAAAAAAAAAAACAGAATAGTGTAGAAAATACGAAACAAAAAAGAAAATCTAGTGGATACGTCACTAATAAATAATAAGGCTTCGATGTAGAAACACTGACAGGTACGTCACTACAGGTGGTGTATTGTATGAAACCCTTTTACTTTGATAGCCTGAAGATTTATAATCCAAAAATTATTATGATCGAGGATTCTTTCAGAGGTCGGTTACTTTTTTCAAATCAGAAGCACTGGAAAGCTCTAGGTTATAGAACGTACTCAAAAGCTCAAAGTCCAACGTCAAAACTACTGAAATATTTTTTTGGTACCTAACAAAGATCCCTTTCTTCAAAGAGAAGTTTTTTTCTCTCAGTTCATTTTAGTTCAGTTTCAAATTTTTAAAAATGTATAAAACTAATGGTGCCTAAAAATTGAAGACGTTAGGTACATTTTTATTTGGAGTTCCAAAGACTTCATAATGTTTCCTTTTTATCTTCTAGTTGTGTAGATGGATAGATTTGTCAGTGATACGAGGAATCTCCATTATCTTTTTCCCTTAGGGCTACAGCGGATGAAGCTTTCAGATGTTGCTGCCAAAAGCTGCTGCTGATTCCTTGGGTGTAATGTTAGACGCAGCCTTACTATTAATCTCGATGAAAGACGCCAGAAAGTGATAAATTTCGTGCAGCAAAATTGTCTGGTTAACTATGATCAATACTTCAAAAAAAAAAAAAAAAATTAAAACAAACACAACGAACGATGCGATACGGGAGTTCCATTGATTATAATAAATAAAAGAAAACATGGCTCTTGCCATCACGGTTACAATAATATGTTATTATTCCTAATGCGCCCACAGAGCTTTACGTAGTTGTCTCTCTAGTGACTTTTTCCATTTGACGTGCTGCCGGGCCGATATTCATTATTTGTTCACTGGCTGATTAATAGTAACAGCGAAAGTATTATGTAGATATATGAATACGATTGCTTTTTTTTTGTTCTTGTACATTGCCGTCCGCATTATCTGCGACGCGTGACGCAAGAGGGAGAGAGATAAAGTACACATAGACAGGAGACCCGGACGAATTCAATTAGTTTGATTTATGACTATCTTTGTTTCGATTACGGACACCCCTACATTTTTAATAGGTGTCATTGGTGACTGATACAAATGACATCAACCCGAATGGAGAATATACATCGCAGTCACCGATGGCACCGTCAACAGAAGTTTCTTTCAAACTCTCGCTTTACAAATCGATTATAGTGTCCAATAGCGTAAGGTCCCTCTGTATCGGGTTGTTTGAATTTCAAATTTTGCGCTCGTCCCCTACAAAATCACTGACGATTTTTCTTACACACGCACACACGTCGACAATGAATACTTTAAGCACTTGAGTTTAATGCTTATGGAAAACGGATACGACTATTTACCCTAATTTACACCGCTCTCTCTTCTGTGTATATATATATAAATGTGTTGATCCAAGCACAATATTCAGAAATGAAGGAAAAGAGCTAAGGAATTTTGGTTTTTATCCAATTACCCCATTCGAGATCGAATTCCCTTTAAAAACAGAAACGAATTCTTACCATTATTTGTGAATTGTACATTGTAAGAAAGCTAAAACAGCAAAATCGTTACCATCGAGAAACATGAAGGCCAGGCGGCTTACGCCTGACGTCAGTCATACCAGTCCATGTACAAAACTCTTATGGTCTAGTAGATTAGGATTTTTTATAGTACAAAAATTATTCTAATGACGGATTCTTGTAGAAGTCGATGAGAAGAATATATTTATGTAAATTTTCAGTTGTTAGCAATATTTATTTAATGTCGAAATTCAGTCCGCAAAATGGAATCTGTGATGATAGTCTAAATCCTTTACCAAACCCACATTAATCCGAATATATTGCGTCCGCGTGGTCTGTAGTGGATATTCAAATAAACAGTAATTTGGGTGACAATAACGCAGCACCTGAACGAGCCTCGCCATGTAGAAATTAACCAGATCTGTCTGCACATGAATGCTACATAGATTGTAAATACAACATGTGTGTATTATAGCAGACATTAACACATTATGTGTATACTGCAGACTGCAGACTTGTATATACCGTGTGCAACAAAATATGAAGACAGATAATGGGCCATTTGTATACTACTAAGTACCATTATAATTCTGCATGGAATTATGGGAGTAATTTATTAAATGAAATTACTTTAATAAAGGAATTGGTAATTCGTGGACCAATATATTTACACTACAAAGATTTGTGGTGTGATTGGAATAATACTGAAAAAAATTAGCAGTAATACGGACTGGTTGTCCTTCTACAAAAAAGGAACATCAAGATAAATTCCATAGGGACATTCTAGAAGCAATCAGGACTCATTGTATGATCATATTAATTGATCAACGGCATCCACAGGTAAAAGTAGTGCAAGTTCAGTGAAATAAATAAGCAACAGAATCGATAAGCTTAGTGAAGATAAATACGGTATGATGCGATTCCGTTCTGCGGTTAACGTTGACGCAGTCTCTTCGGGGCAGAATCCTGTCATACTTTTGACCGCAGAGCTGAATCCTTCCCATTCATGATAAGTATAATGACCGTATATGGTGTTTTAAATAAATTAATTTGTATATACAGATAAATATTTATTCTGTACAAAAAAAATTATCACCTCATTTACAGATTAAGCGCGTGAGCAGGTGTTGAAAACTATAAAATTCTTTACAAACTTTAATGTTCTGAGAAGATAAAATGAAATTCGATTTCCTCTAGTTACATATAAAGAAGAAACAGGTGAAACTTACGAATACCAGATAAGTAACCAAGGATGGTACCTAATAAATACATAAATTATGCATTCGAGACAAGGAACTAGAGTTACATGTTACACGAACTTAAAATACCTATGTAGGTACCTATACAACCAAAAATCGCTTCATATGTTAGTATCTTACGATTAGTAAAGGTGAAGGTCTTATTTATCGATGTTTTATTATTCCTGAACCTGTTCGCTTCGAGTAGAGTAGGAAGAATGTTAGATCATCTTGTTCACTTCCATCTTGAGCAAGCAACAACTAATTACTATAATTATAACGAACTTGACAGTACATAGAAGACGGCCGGAGAATTTCTCCGACTGAATCCTAGTTCATTAAGGAAGTAATTTTTCAAAGACATGCCTGAAATAGATGAAGTCATTGGGAGTCGGTTGCGATTACTTCCAAGAAATGCGCTTTAGACTCTCTTACAACTACGTACTACGCAATTACTGTTCGTTATCACGACCATACGGTCGTGTATGCTCCAGAATACTCACAAGTATAGTATGATCTACAGTAATTGCAAGATTATTATTGACTGAAAAATACAGTTCCGTTAACCATGAGAAACTTGACTCCACTTCGAACTCATTTGCGACTATTTCCACAAAAATATAAATTATTTATTTATTGGCATCGTAAATTCTAAGCTCAAACTTTTTTAATTACCGTATGACAGTTAAAGCGAACAAAACGACGCTCACCATCAGTCACAAAACTGGTTTTATTAGTTTGAATCAAATGAATGTGATCCCCATTCTCATGTGAGTCCTTTGGGCAAATTTCGAGTTCCACATGCAGCTCAATCAACCCTAAGGGGCGTAGCTTTTCAATGCGGTTGTTGGAAGATCCGTGTTACCGTACCTGCTTGCTTTACCTGTGGTTGGACGAAGAGGCGTATGTTCCGGAGTTCGAGGAAGACATATGGCTTCCGCAAGGAGCATCCGGTGTCTCCACCACTAGCCATCAACTAGACTAAGCGAAGGGGTGTGCAGGAATGGGGAAACCGCCACTGTTTGTTCACAGGTTAATTAATGTACACGCATCGCTGGTTAAACTCGTCATATTGTCATGCCATGTAAGCGAATTTACCATCTAAATAACCAGGTCAACAGAGCGTACAGAACGGAATGGAATAGGATTTTAGTACAGGGTGCCAAAAATTTTAGTGGCCGAAATTTTAGAGAATAAAACACTCTGTATATGTTGATAAAAGTTCTTTTTATAATTGCACAAAATCTGAATTTGCTTGGGCTTCCAAGACCGGTGTCTATTGAAATTTTTGAAGTGGAATAAACCTTGGATGTTCTCCTTCAGCGTTTCACTGACCGATTTAACAGTCCTCCTCAGGGATGAACACTGAAGACAACTCCAACTCCAGGAGGAAATATTTCAGATCTAAGTCTATTCCCTACATCCTACATAAAATTCAACAGGAATTCTATAGTCTTCTTTATAATTTTATATCATTGGGAGGACTCAGGATTTCATAATATTATGCAAAGTGAGTTTACAATCTAAAGATTTGAAAATGTAATTTTTCATTATTGGATCATGAGTAAATTAACGCCGTTTATAGCGTATAATTTGATGGATTAGCTATTAAGATACGATAGATATTGTGGTGAGAAAAATTTTTATTGCACTTTCGAAAGCGCTGCGTTGTTTAATGACATTTCGTGCAAACTTGCACTTGCATGATGGGATGTTTATCGCGGTCGACGATAATCACGGTATCACGGCAGATAGATACGGACCGGACGCGAGATATTTTATAAAATTTATCAGGTGCAGAAATACGTTAGTATGATAATGTATGCAACTGCAAACGAACAGGTCATTAACTGTATTTCTGCCTGGAGAACAGGCTCCGTTGCATTAGAAATAGCATTTTAACATTTTATATCATGTTTTAAAATCAATGCGTGGAAATGAAATTTCAGGAGGATACGTGACATTTGCTGCAGATAAATTTTAATTTTTGCAAATAATGCATTCGGAAAGTGTTTGTAAACATTGCCTGATTGCGAGCATTAATGATGTAACACTTTGAAAATGACAGAATTTAATTAAAACTAAAAATGGAGCAACAGTCATTGAAAATAATTATAACAAATGTAGTTACATAAAGTTTGACAAAAAAAAGGTTCTAAATGCCCCGAATAAAACTGCAAATGGTGTTTTACCATTCATTACAATTAATAATTTTCATTAGTAAATAATCGGTGCATGCCTAATTCATCGCCTTTTCGTGTCCCTAACCATCCAAATATTATGCGGCCGCAGCGATGGGTATTTTCTACCGACGACTGGGCAACAGTATTCGCCAGTTACGTACTTGCGTTCGCCCGGAAATAGCGGAAATAGAATGCGTATTACCTACTACTTCCTACGTGGCTTTACTTAAGCTCCTAACAATACATGCGATGGTTCATTGGATTCAGAATAACGGCGCCTAGAATAATGTATCAAAATATTACATGAGCATATAAAAAATTAAAAAGTTATAAACAAATTAAGATGAGAAAACAAAGGTATTTAGTTTTTCGTAAATGACTCAAAAGTATTTACTGCGAAATTAATATTGTAGCGAACACGAGCATGCTTGTGTGCGATCAAGTACACTTGCATGTGTTGCGGACCGGCGGCTCAACTATCCGTGGGCGGTTATCGGCAGTGTTTGCGTGTGTTTGTAGGCGTGTGTCTCGTACCTGCCTGCCAAGAAAGTAATTAAGCGGTTCGCCGAAAATGTAAACAATCTTACAAACTTCCAGACTTTTCTGGATTGTTCCATGATGCTATAAAAGTGAAAAGACGTTCGACAGTGAATTAGTAATAAATTGACAGTGACAGTGGTAACTTCGGAAATAAATCGACAGTGTTAGAAGTGAAAAGACAAATAAATAAAGACGCGCATATAAGTGAGTGTTGTAAATAAATAGTAAGCTTAGTTCCGTATTAATTAATAGTAGCATATAAGTGAGTGTTGTAAATAAATAGTAAGCTTAGTTCCGTATTAATTAATAGTGTTTTTAAGTAGTTATTATTAAATAAGTATATATAAATTGTGCTCCTGTACTTTAGTCTTGTAAATAAATTTTTAATAAATCCACGAACACTACAATATACAGCAAATCATTTTCCGTTCGTAAAAAAATATAAAATTATAAAAAGTTATCATTTCTTATACTCAAATTTTGGCAGTAAACAAGTACCTAATTAGTTTAAAGATCCTTTTGCCAGTCTGGATGATAATTCAGCAGAGTACTTTTCAATTTTTCGGGTTGAATTCGGCGTCATTAGGGTAGGTATTTAATTAGTATTTCTTTTTTATTGATGTAATGGTATATTAGTACTGATTAAAGGATAGACGTAGGTATGGTCCAGTTCATTGCATGAGAGAAATATCTCCTTGTTGGAGATCAAGGGCGGCAGCGTGTCGAAAAGTGCAAACGCATAATTTCGTAAAAACAGCGAGAGCCGTCGGCACTTTTCGGTGTTCGCTAATTACGGTCGAATCAAAAACGCTTAATAAGGACCGCTGTATCAGGAGTTGATTGGTCACTCGAGCCGCTCCATTTAACATTGTTAGCCCTCGGTCAGGTTCTCTCACTATTTAAGTTTTATTCGTCTGTAATCGTTCAGCTAACGACCACTTCCCTGCACACGTTTTAATTTCATCGCATCGCGTCCCATCGGTCATCAGTTGGAACTATTGTCCGGATGCGGCGGCAACAACATCCCGAAAACAAAAAGGTTTTTGCAGTTATTATTCGTCTCGTACGCGGTCCGGGTCCGGTCTCTGGCTCGTCAGATAAAGAATGAAATATTCCATCGCATATACCTCCACGACCATCTATCCGCAAGCTCAGTCCGTATGCATGATGTCCGCCAGTTTGTTACTTCTGACATGTGGATTATTCACTCGTTTCAGAAGTTTATGCTTTAACAAAGAAAAATACAGGGAAAGCGCCCTTTTCTGTGTACTCATATATATAAAACACAGCACATTTAGGCAATTATTAAAGTGAAAACTTCTTTAGACACGTCATGAGCTTTTTAGTACGGGATTAAAATGTGGATTCGCGTTACCAGCCGGCTTCCAGACTAGCACGGATGCGCACGCTCACCCCTTCCCATATTTCCATAGACATAGTCGAGAACGTTAGCGCAGCTATTAAGGCGCATGTGCTAGCCATCTTCTCGAACTCAGAGCTCTATAAAAGAGCGTCGCGTTGGCTATACCACATAAATAGTTACAGAGAGGAAGTGAAAACACAAATCTGCTGCTAAACACAATTTTTTCAAAGATGATCCTTTTCGAATCCAATAAATTACTGAAGCGGGTCATGGCGACACTGTATTTATCTATGGTATGGTCTTGTGATCAATAAAGGTGCAGATAATCAAGTTTATTTGAGTGCAATTTTGTCAATTCAATTGAATAATGCCCGGGGGTAGTAAAAAATTTATACAATTCAATCCAAAGCGGATGTAGATATTTCAATTCATTATTTATACGTAACGGCATTGATTAGGAATTGGAGATAATAAAAAGATCGGCTTTTATAGAGTTCTTAGCCTAAAATTTTGCATCTTTAAACAACTTTTTAACACTTTCTTTGGCTTGGTCTGGAAGATATGAATAATTCTTTAAAATTGGGCTTCTTTTTGGAATCAAATCCGTAAGCAAAAGTAGTAGTTAATAAAATCTTCTAATTAAAGGTGATAACACACTCGCTTTTTAATACATTGATTTTCATTTGCTCACTTCCGGGTCATCTACAGTTCGTTTTAAAGCCTCATGTGAAGGTTCAGTTGATTTGGTATGTGGATGGAGTATTTTTTATAACCTAAACAAGTAACTTTTGTCAGGATGAATGTATGTATAGTTAGTCACCGTAGCAAAGTAATTAAAATAATACCTATAATCGTATAGGTATGTTATTGGACTCATTTCTCGAACGACATCGCAATAATTGACGTTATGATGCAAGACACGTTTTAAATGAGCCGCGCATGTAATTTTCATGCCAAAAGTTGAGGTTGGACGCAGTAATAACGTCGGTCAGTGATTAACCTTTCTCTTCTGCCATATGCCAATCACTGCCGTTACAACGTTTCATCATTCTTACGTCTGCCGTCTACGTATCATCTACATACGAATCGCGGCAACCAGTAACCGGCAATTAAAAGAACAAAAGATGGTCAGCTATTTGTTCGGGTAACAATTCGTAAAAAGAAATACTTGCGCTGCCTCCATCTGTCAAGTGGTGAAAATAGGACCTGTCATCAGCACACACACAAACATATTTGTGTACAAGTACTCGACCAACTCGGATGTCTTCGAACTACGATATCGTTAACTCAAATGCTCCAACGTCGCGCCTCCGCTCCTGATTAATTTGTTATAATTTTATTAAATGAGTCAGCCAAGATTCGTTGCAACGATACGGCGCTTGCCTTTGTGTTGGACTATCGGTGATTAATTTTCGGCCTTTTCCTCTGCTAATGCCCCAGCTCGGAACATTTTGAATGCCACTCTCTTCACTCATTATACACCAGAAGTGGAGTCGCGCAAGGAGAAAAATAAGCTGCTGTTCATTTAAACGTTGTAACATCCACTAACGACCTCGGAGTAAGCTTTTGCTCATGAAAAATTATGTCCAGCGGCCTTCCACCACTTCTCATGCGATACGCCAGGCACCCAACTCCACTAAACAGCCGAATTAATAACGACACGAGTGAATTGTCACTAAAATTCGTTACAATTTCTTTAACCACGAGAAATATCTCTATGGTACTCCAGAAACAACGTTTGATAGTGTTTATGACATACATTGGAATCCCCTTGGTAGTAAGTCTATCCTCTACACTTCTTAAACAAGAATTCTCTTAGTGTGCTGAGCAGTAATGCATTGCACTTCTATGAATTAGCGTCCAAAGAACCGGAATCTGTATTCATTTACCTTGGAATAGTGGCAATGTAAGTGGATGTTTTTCCCCCGTTCTTTTCCACAGAAGAGACAAAGAGGGTTAGCTGTTTGTCTATGGACGGTAGAGATCCTCACCAGGGTTGTACAACTTTTCGTCTGGTAAGGTTGAGGAGTTGCTTACCTGAGTCTCTGCAGTTCTTGGAAAATATGAAGACTTTGTACCTTAGAGTTCAATATGGAAAAGAAGAAATAGGATGTTGGTGCACCTATTGAGATATAAAGATATAAAGACAGAAGCAGGACTGCATGAAGAAGGGTAAAAGGAGACCTGATTTATTGTTGAGGATGTTGGATCATTGGATGGTTCAGTTTTCGAGGACGGCGAAGATTATCCAAGAATGGGATGATGACATATCTGTGATAATGAACTATAGAATCCAAATTAATATTTTGAAATTGACACCAATTCCTTAGCTTTCAATTTCAATCTCACACCAACTTGGAAGATCCTACTTAAGGCATTGCCTACCAAGAAATCTGAACTCTACATAAATGGAACTTTGACCAACTTGAACCTTTCTGACTTAAATCCAAATAAGTGTATTTTGAAACAAATAAAGAAAACGCTCAATTCAGACAAAATATTTTAGAATTGATGAAAGTTCAACGGCCCTTTGGATAAAATGTTGAAAATAAACTAGCGTTAGTACGTACTATACGACATCTTATCTTTATCTTGTTAATTTATCAATGATAATCGTTGGTTAGCGTCGAACGTGTCGGACATTTACTAAAATCGCTTAGTTGGGAAGCGTGACCTATAATTTTAATATGCTAATATCAGTACAAGCAGTAATGACCATTAATGCATTCCGATTCATTCCGGGGATGGTTCTGTGCATAAATTCACTCGGAATATATAAGTATATGCAACACGGTCCCCGGCCTTGTAATTTCTAAATCGATAACTTACTTTAATCTCGTGCAGAACGCGCATGCCTTTTTTTGAACAAGGGAAAATTACACCCAGCGGCGCGGCATGGGGATGAAAAGCATTCACAATGTTTGCAAATAAACATTTATAAAAAATATCATAAAATCAATTTGAGTTGAAAAGAATTCACAGGAATTTGTCAGCTATGAATGATGATAAGGTTCAACCACTGGTTTGAGAAACTCTTTTCTATGGTGGGTGGAACCGGTCAAATTCCTAAGAGCAGACCAGATACCATAACACATCCTCCATTCGCCCAGTCAGGTCTTACAGACCTCTCCCTTAGCATGCAGCGTACAACCGTTACCATTAGGAATCTTACCGAAGCAGTCAGGGTCTTCCAGGCTTCTTATAGTGCCAGTATTCATCACTGGTAAGATTTACAAGGGACAACTCCTTCTCGCTTTTGAGTTTCTTGCAACACCGGTAGGTACTGATGAAGCGATTCCAGTACATTAGGCTAATATTCCTAATATTTGGGATCACCACTTGGTTGGTACACCTGGTTTTGAGCCTCTCAAAGGTCCTTTTCAATAACCAGTACTTAGTTTCTTCGTGAGCTTTATATTATTTCATTTACTTCTCATTATTTTAGTTAGTTAAATTTTGTGCCCCGCCTAACCAGTGCCCCGCCACTGGTTATACCATAGATAGATAAGAAAAAGGGACTTGGCAAACCGCTCGCCTACTTTATATTCATGGTTGCCACTTAGCCTATATAATTAACGCTGTGTAACTAACGACACATTATGAATAAATTGGCCCGCCTTAACATGCAACGAACGATACCAGTGACGTTGCACCGACCTGCAAATTAACAACCCCATCGTAAGAAAGTGCTGTCCTTTCCAGAGTTTCACACTTTTTCTTATTTCTTAGAAAGACGGTATCGTATCATCACCTTCGCTGCTCATGCTGACAACTTTCATTACAGATTATTAACGCATGTAGCCGTTTTTTTTTAACCGTCCAGTAGCTCGCCAGTGCAAGAACTTTATAATTAAATCCGAAGGAGCTTGAATACATTAAACTCAAAACGACAGTAATTTATACGATGCTCCAACTAGATTTTTCAAAATCTTTAAAGCGATAGAGGAAAAGAGAAGCTCCCCGAGATATAAAATGACATCTTGGTATTTTTCGAAATATTGATACAATTACTTTAAAATTTCATGATAACCACGTCTAAAAAAATTTAATACAGGGCATTTTTGTAGCCAATTAAATATCTACCTGCAATTTTTATTAGAAAACATGTCATTTACCTAGTAGTAATAATAAAAGTTACGTCTGCTTCATAAAACGTAAAAAAATGAAATTTTTCATTAAAAAAACTGTAATAAAACAATAACATCCCTGTGAACACTTTTCCACGTTTATTTCTTGACGTTTCTGACTGATATAACTTCTATTATTAATGCCACATAAAGAGCAATTTCATGAAAGTTGTAGAGTACTTAATTGGCTACAAAAAGCTTTAAACAGAATTTTTGTGAGGCTTGTTAAGGAGGAAATTTAAAGTACTTAATTTAGAACACTTCATTTCTTAATGAATTAACATTCATCATAAGTCGAAGAGGTTTATCTTGCAGGCAAATGTAAGTCGAACTTTAATTTCTTCTTTGTGCAATTTGCGTCTGTAATTTAAATGTTTATCAAGATGGAATGTTCCGTAGTGCAGTCCTCCGAGCTAAATGCCTTTATCCTTTATAAGAATAATTAAACAACAATTTAAGATAACAACTACCTCTTTAAGATTGTCAGTAGTTCCATCTGTTTAATGTTCGTAACTTTTTTTTTCTGTTGTTACATATTCCAAGAACTCTACACAAAAGTCTGGTGTAACCGTTTTAAGAGTGACCATCAGACACAAGGTTAGTACTCATGGTACGTATATACGTTACATTATCCGCATACTTTGATGGCAGCGACTGGTTCATCATCTGGCAATCATTTTTTGACAGCTATTAAATGGATAATCATTTAGTTGTGCAGTTTTTACCACAGCTTGCTTTAATTAACTATCCATTATTGTAATTGCTTGTTGTGTCGAGAAAAACTGGTTCAGATTATCATCTACAGAGTCCGTGACCACACAAGTACGATGAGATAGAATAGGGAACCAGTTGATGGTAAATACACGTCACAGATAAATTTTCTAATTACATGTGCGGGACACAAAGGAAACGTTTTAATATTTTCGTACAGTTCATAACATCAAAAAGAACATTCTCATATTTTATAACCTTTAAAAGAACCCCTCATTGATGTCCCACTCAATATAGGACGCAATGTTTACGCTTGTATCGCCATTTTGTATATTACGACCGCCATTTTGGTTTTATAACCATAGCATGATGTAGATGAATCTATTAACTTATTTTTGAAAAATGTAACCCTCTCTTTGAGGTCGGGTAAAAAAACTTTTTATTAGTTGATGATATATAATTTGTTCCATATGTGGTACCTTTTTAGTATTTGGATTTTTTTGAATAATAATTTCCTTATTTTTTTTGCATAAATTCAATTATATCCAGCCTCGGAACAAACATAATGTAATTTTCATGATACATTAATATGCTTATTGAGATTAAAGTTCATTTCAAAATCATTCAGAAAGTAATTAAATTTTTTTCAGTTCTCATTTTTGATTATACACAGAAAGTAATTCTATAATATGGATTAAGTATAAACGAACACCCTGTAGACTACTAATTGTAAGTTCATTAAATAGCAAGAAGACGCAAGGCAGGTTCCTTTCGTCTAATGAATTAGGAAAAGTCTCGTAATTAATAACGTCAGGAAAGAATTTCAATTGGAAAATAATTTATGTTACGATTTTATTGAATACCTGCTAATTTGATTGAAGGAACTTCTTTAATCAAGGATCCGTTTTTTGTGTCATTACTAATACCTTTAATTAATTCTCTTCTTAAGGGTTGCATTCCATAAAAATACTCATTTGATGAGTGGAGTCACGTAGAGGCCTTTATTAAGTAAAAAATAATATTTTGGTAAACATTCCATTTATAGGTAACCCGAAGGGTTAGTTAGAGGTACTTTGAAGAAGGGAACAAGGAAATTTATATTTACCCTAGATTAATCCTTCGCGAATAGTTAAGGTAGTTGAATGTTTTAATTTTTTGGGAATGTAAAAATTGAAAACTGGCCCTTCTAACGTGTATCTGTAAAAATGGCATGATTTGAGGGTACGATAATGCCATAATAATTCCAAAAGCGAACCAATATCACTACCATCCTTTTCTCAAAGCGTTTCGTCGTGTTTTCGAAGCATCTCAGTTTTGGTCTGGATATAACTGAAGGAAGGAGTCAATTGGTATCGCTTGGCTATTTCGTGGCTGCAGCAGGAGCATGGTAGAGTCAGTCTGGGCTATGTATAAGTTGCAGAATTAGGGCTTTCTGGAGTTAGGAACGTGGATCTTGACATAGAATGCGTTATGAACCTGTGAGTCTTGGCGCTACAGAGCAAAATGATCAGCCTCTGAGACTTTCTGGATATGGCGGAAAAGAAAACGCTGAAAATGGTAGAAATACTATATTTCTATAAAAGAATGATGAAGAATCAGTGAATAGAAAAAGTAATAAATGAAGATGTTGTGGGAAATGGGGCTGAATATAAATATTCTTCATTATCATTTACTGATAATGAAGAGCTGTTGGTTATAATGTACAACATTAGCACATGCACACAATACGTTCGTGAATCTAATCATCACTTAACGTCAATTGTAGGTATTGTTGAACAGTTGGTAGTATGACGAGAGTTACGTAACTCTGTAACTCCATAAATCACGCTGCCGACATTGTTTTAGCAATTACTCCACTAGTAAACGCATTGTGGCTTTCTGTTCGTGTACAAACAACTTACGAGACAGGCATAGAGGATACGTGCGTGTGAACGTGCCCGTATATTTGTACGGTTGTAGCCACGTTTCGGACTTCAATGTTCTCGTAAATTATCAGAAAATGAAGATCAGCTTGCAACGGTGTTTGCCGTTTCTCCAATCCACGTGTAATGTATATCGAGCAATCGTTGGCTTAATTGCGTCTGTGATTGACAGTAATTACAGTCATGGACTTCAGACTACAGTCAGTACTGCATGCAGTATATGTACTACAAACGCCACTGTTTAACTTACTAATTTTCTAAAGGTGTTCGTCAGACAAAGTTAAAGCGATTCCGAAAAGCGACTTCTGTTTAAATGACGTTAACATCATCCAAATATTATTCGGCCGCAGCGTTACGACGTACAAGTCCGCCAGGTGCTGGGTATTTTCTACCTCCAATGCAACAGACACGGCGGCTGGGCGACAGTACTCGTCAGTTACGTGCGTTCAGTTTTTCGCAAATAACTTAAAATCCATAAGTGATAGCGCAAATTGGAAAAAACTTCCATAATGGGGAGATAATTTCCCATAAAAAAGTGCCAACTTCAGAAACTCTATCTCCTTTATTAGCAATTTTACTTTAACGTTGAAAATAAATTCGCCATCCAATTAAAACGAATTTATAGTAACAAAACCGATGTACCTGACTTAAGTATGTTTAGTGACGCTCTGGATTATGTTCTTAGAAGACTTGTTTCTTTTTATCATAATCAGTTGTGCATACATCCGAGTATTTTGCATTAAATGCCAATAACCTCGAGGATCTGATCAAGGATTAAAATAAAATCATTTGCAATTGCGATTTGCAGCTTCCCAGCGTATTTAATATCGAATTAAAACCTTATAACTAAACCATTACTGGAAACGTTCCCTTATTAAAAACCGAGAGTTGTCGGTAGTTTAGACGCTTCTGGTGAACGAGTACATACACGCACACACAACCTACTTAGATGCTGTTTACTTAAATAACATGTCCCGTCGAGTTCATGGCAAATTGATGAAGTATTAAACTACAAGACTTTAACGAAAGCATAATTTGCAAGAGAGACCTTAACCAACCACAACTTGATACAAGAGACATTTGCATATGTATCGTATTTACCTGTACGTACCGGCTGTCTTACATGACGTGGACCAGCATGACCATCATTACTAATAGATACGTAATAGTAAAGGATTTTATTTGAACAAATGTGCTGTTTTCAAAATTTAAATTCAACAAATAACATTCATAAAATATTCTTAAAAATATGAGCAAAATAATTAGAAGAAGTGGTCACCTCCGTTAATTTTTTTAAATGAAACAACCCTTCAACAAAGTTTGGATGGGTTCAAATCTGACACCCCAAAGAACCCCTATGCGAGGTTACGGTATGAAGTGGTCCCTCTAATTACAATTTCTTAACTGTAAAGCAACAACAAAGCAGAACTGCCATGAAATTTGCAACAGCAAACAGAAAGCAGAGAAAACATGACGATCTGCTTTATTGCCGCGGTTTTACACGTATAATACAAACGCAAAAGCAGTCAAAACATGTTGATGCCGTATTTCTGTTTAGTGTATGAAACGTTCCGGAGAATTTATAGATATGGCACTCACGAGCAGTAAACGAGTTATCGACTGCACAACTTCTGCAGACGCCTCACACGTACGTGTAGACTTTAGCATACAATTTGTCTCGCACCAGGCAAGTAAATATACGAAAACACGCATGTGTTGCAACGTCGACACGATAGCAAATAAGCAATATTTGCATCTTCACCACATCACTCGAATCTTCGGAAAGTGGTTTTCCAACAAGGATATTGTTGACCGTGGATCTTCATTAAGAACGCTTTTAAACATCACCCTCTGTCTATTGTAGTATTCGTGGGTTTATTAAAATTTATTTACAAGACTAAAGTACAGGAACACAATTTATATATACTTATTTAATAATAGCTACTTAAAAACACTATTAATTAATACGGAACTTAGCTTACTATTTATTTACAACACTCACTTATATGCGCGTCTCTTTTTATTTGTCTTTTCACTTCTAACACTGTCGTTCTATTTCGGATGTTACCACTGTCACGGTAAATTTATTACTAACTACTGTCGAACGTCTTTCTACTTTTCTAGCATCATGGAACAATCCAGAAAAGTCTCGAAGTTTGTTTGCATTGTTTACGTTTTCAGCGAACCGCTTAATTACTTTCCGGGAAGGCAGGTACGGAACACACGTACAGAAATACAACGCACACTGCCGACACCGGCCTTGGCTAGTCGAGCCGGTCGGCAGCGCATACAAGCGTACCCGGTCGCACACAAGCACGCTCGCGTTCGCTACACTATCATATCAGATGATATTGGCTCACTAAAGTCACTATTAAGGGACTATTATGTCCAATTCAACTTTGTACTTCTCAAATTTAGGAAACTCAAAGTGAGCATGATATACATAGAAGCGGTTTGGTACGATTCCACCTCGCGGTCAGCAGTAACGTAAGACAAAATCTTTATGACAGCAAGACTCCGCTCTGTTCCTTCATCAGCTTATAATGCAACGCGACGTGATGGCCATATCACTAGAATATTCGGTATCCCAACAATGAAATTCTATAATTCATATATAATTCTAGATGAAAAAATGCAATATTAATGAAAAGCTTTTCAGTTACCTGCATGTTCTTTAAAGTTATTTCGTTAAGATAACAGTTTGACAGTGGAAATATTAAATGCTTTCTGGATCACAAGTTAATGTCTTATTTCTGGTCCTTTGTGAAATACATTAATGCGGTTAAATGGAATTCCATTTGTCAGAGAGAAAGCAAAACTCATTTTAGTCATAATATTTCCTCGAGTACCGTAGGGCTTTAACAAAAATATCAAAATGGCTTCGCGACTGCTACATAAATAAAGCTCGCTTTAAAGTTAATGCAAAGAAAATTGAGTTTGTTATAAAGCACCGCAGTGAGCAGTAATAACAATCGGAACTTTCAGAGGGATCCATGACTGCGAGGTTTTCATAAATTTTGTTTCAGACGCGACTCTAACGGGTAAGAGGATAGTTATGGAGAGCACAACTCTTCGTTATATATTTGAGAGGAATCACGAAAAGTAGAATTGGACATTAAACGTTCAAATAACTTCTATTAAAGTTTTATACACGTCGCTTCGTAAAATCTGTTGTTAGATAGAGAACACTTGTGGCCGTACATCACTGTACACGATAAAACGGTTACATTTACGTCACGAGCTTTTATTAATTTTTAATTTGTATATACCAAAAGTTTCCGAACTTGGGTAAATGAAGTATAGGTGTCCAAGACGAAAACTAATTAACTATTAACAGTTTTCTTATTTCCACAAAAGTGATTTAGGGCAAATTTCGAAATAGATTATTCCACCTTGTACGATTCCGCTCCGAATGTTCTGGTGTCTTATATAGGATGAGTCAACATTTCCGGTTATAGCGGAAATGTATCCTTACTCCGTTATTTTAAATGATAACATAGTTATCGAAGCCAAGTCACCTAGTTGTGAATTCCTGAAAGTTCATAAAACTGGAGCGGGGTCGTAGTTTGTTTTGTTACATCTGAGAGGGACCGAAAACCATAAACGGCAAAGTATGTGTTTAGTTCACAGAAACGTCACCATTGTATAACAGTCATAACAGAAGGTGTAGCTTTTATGTGTGTAGGGAGCCACGGAGGCTGGATCTGGGATTAAATTAAATTTAACAGTTCGTATTTATTTTGTTTATGAACGTACCCATCCCACAGGTTGAATGAAAATTATACCTAGCGCTCCTTTTACGGATTCAACGAAGAGTTTATATAAAATATAAACAACGTTGCAAAATTCGCCACGAAATCTGCAAATCTGAGCATGCTAATATTTCACCCCTATAGGCACTGAAGGTTTTTAAAATGTTGCTATATTTAATTTTGAAAAACAAAGGAGTTAATACGTAACAGGTTCGGTCGGGGTAATAAATCGGATGTTTGAGACCATTGAGATCTTAAAAGTGAAAAATGGATGGCGTTGGAATTTCCCAGCAGACACCTCCCACAAAATATCTCATTCCCTTAACAATTACAATATAATGCGGGGTCGGAGATAACTTTGGATATTTGTTTAAGTTTCTCCGCTGCGCTCCAAGACGACGATGTAGAAGTAGAATACAAATGTAAGTCTCTAATGCGACCTTTCGTAAGGGAATAAATTAATTCCATGGTATTAACGGGAACAAAGGGTTCGCCCGAGTTTGACTCGAATTCACGTTATGATTGCGGCTCCATTATATTTGCATAAATTTCGCGGTCTACATTCGAAATGGAACTTTGTCATCACGAAGCTCGCGATTTTTCAAAAAAGACTTCATTTGGTCCTACCACTTTCAAACCAGGTCTTTGTCAAAATATTCAGATTTGTAGATTAACAGTGACGTAAAGTGTAGTCTCATAAAAAATAAAAATATATAAATAATATTTATCCAGAAATGGGGACTTAAAAAGTGCTCTAGACTAAATATTGCTGAAAATTTTCATTCAATACAGATATTGAAATTAATCTCATATATGACGCTGTTAATGAAAAAAATTATTTACAAAAGTAATTCATTTGGATTACGAACCGGTCATATGGTACTTTGATAAAGGGAGGTGATCATTTTAACAGATTCCTCGTTTCTCTTTCATTGATGAAAGCCCGTTCACCTGGATAATACGGTAATGGTGTTCAAACATTTCACTCGTCTCATCGATCACCTCCTGTAGATGGGCGAGGATGCGGACGATTTTACATGAAAAATGCACTACTTATATTTGAGCGATGAACTTGTGTCTAGCATTGTCAGCAATGAATAAGAAAGAGTTTCCACTTGCCTTCAATAACTTGCGCCATGTTCTTTCAAAATCCCTTTTCATAAAAACGGATTGCTCTTAAACATTTATGGTACAACTATTCCATTAATAAGACTTCATATTTGTCAACGCGGATCATGTTCATCAAAATAAAGATAATTATTTATTTAATGTAAAATTTTGAAATTTTGAGTTTTGTGGGGATTCCGTGGCTGTTGTTGATAGTGTGATTAAAACAAGTTACATAATCGATTCGTGTCACAAGCGCGCACAGTTTTTAATTTTATTTTATAAAACTCGTAATTGAATTTCTGCATTTTTGCTGACAAAAATAAATTGTCGGTTTTAGCGTTGCATATTTCTATTTGTCGTATTCTGTTTTCGCGAGTTGGTACGGTATTTCACAAATAAATTCGAGTTTCAGAAACAAATTTCGACGTACTCTCTAATAAAGGAAGGTAAATAAATCAAATTTTATATTAAAAACAACTACCGACTTACAGTCGGAAAGGTTTTGCAAGCTTTATTCGGGTTTTTCTACTTTGATTATAACATTGGTCTAGTTCTTTAGTGAGGAGAGCGCGTTCCCTCGGGAAATTACTTTATAAACTTACTTTTCAAGTTTGTCTAAATGTTTTATGTCTAATAATAAAGTTTCGTGGGATTTATGAACCTTTCCATTTCGTTTTGTTTCTTCTCATCTTGCTACTCTGTCTTAAATTAATTTGGTTCGTAACTTACTGAGACGTCTTCTTGAAAATACATATACATATATACATGTATATAGAGTACATAAACAGATATATGTATGTACATAAATCATTCCGGAGAAATATGGTTGTTTGGGGGTGTTGGTAAATCCTTGGAATGAACCTCTTCCGTTTTTTCACCTCAGAAGATAATTACTGAAAAGAATTGTTTAGTTCCTTCTTCTACTGCCGACCGAGTTCACGCTTCATAGTCTGCGACATTTATAACAAGAAAAACGGCTGCAATTAATTTGCATTCAAATTAAACGTCGAAAATGAGACAGCGGCAAAGAAACGCGAAGAAGGCTCGTCTTAACGACGCTGACTCGGTAAAAATAAATAGGAATTCGTTTTCAGTTAAAAAAAAAAACAATTAGCTTCTCTAACACTTGAAACTCATGCTCCACTGAGGCTACCCCTTGAGCTCGTAAAAAAAATTATAAATCAAACTTCCTCTTATTTTACCCAGCTCTACGATAAATTTCCATAATTAAGACAGAAGGAAGAAAATCGTAGTCCTAAATTTGTTTTTGAGAGACGCTATGTGTTTTTTGACCCACAATGCTGTACGTGTAAACTTTTATTTTGTTTTCTATCCATGTAAATAATGAGAAGACATAGAACGAGTAACATTTAGGTTTTATATCGTATGACGTTGGTGTACAGTTTATTTGTATCTAGTACCTATTAAATTGGAACGAGTTATGTTTCCAAGTAAACGATTCAGAGCGAGTATCATTTTTTAAGATCTTTCATATCACGCTTTATGTCTAATCGACAATCCTATTATATATACTCACATATTTAAAATGTTTAGGGGATTATAAAACATAGATCGGTCAGCTATTTAGAGTCCATACAAAGTGGGAGATTTGTAGCGCAGATACGAGCATAAATTCTTAGATGGAGCGAACCTATCCCATCAATCTTCTCTGCACGATAGAGATTTTATCTTCCTTTACCTATCATGCGCCATTCTTATTAGCCGACTCGTTCGAGCGGTTGAAACCCTTCACCCTACGCAGCTATTGTTGCCTGACCCGTTTATTCACACTTTTCTCTATTTATTAGAAGCGATAATAACCCTGCCAGGTGTTCCTTAAGGACCCTGCTGTCACTTTAGTTAACACTTTGTTATGTGATATGACGTCGAATTATTTTCGTTAAAAAGCTACATTAACTGGGTCATCCATTGTCAATTTTACTTTTTTAGAAAGGTCCAAAGACATTTTAACTTATCAGCACCTACGAGGAAGATCAGTTCCATCAGTATTCACAGAGTAATTCTTGTAATAATCTGCATTCCTTTCTTGTAACTGCTTCTGCGTATATTTCAGGAAAAATATGAAGAATATAACAATTATTATAGAAAGAAACTAAAATTATGTGTAAATAGTGTTCGAGCGGAAGCACCAGACGAACGGTATCCGCAGCGCCGCCCTTAAACCGGTTCTCGGAACGTCATCGCGCCTGCAGGGCAAACAAGCGTTATCGGAGTCATAAATCAAAAGCAGGCTTTTTGTGAAACTCGTAAGAAAATAATGCTCTAGACTTAACGAGATGTTTACTGGAATACTCTAGAAAAAGGGAATATGGTAAACGGTATAAATACTGTTGGGATGCGTCATCAGACAGTTCAGTTCAATTTAAAGTGCGGTTCTACGAAGGCGAATAAAGCAAAAGTGCGAAGTAATATAAATAGTGTGAAATAAATACACGAATAATAAATATATTGGTGTTGGTTTAGTATTCAAATTCTAACTAAGTTTACTCGTTGATTTTTTTTTTATTGTCGTAATTTCTGCAGTGTATAGGTATTTTAATAAAATTTGGTATACTCTACAGAATGTACTGTTTCTCTTTCGGAATAAATTTTTTTCTTTAAGCGTTTGTAATAACCTTACTTCCGCAATACAATAATATGTTTTTAATTTTTCCTTCCTTAAAGAAATATTTACTAACGACTGCTCTGTTCGGAAATGAAAAACAATTTAAAAAATTCCCTGCAAGGGAAACATCTTGACTCTTAAATAATCATTAAGGAGAGCTTTGGGTAATTTGTTTGTACAGAAAGCTTCTTTTGAGATGAAACTAACCGAGAGGTAATTCCATCGATAAGCGTAGTAGGAGTGCGCTCCTTCTCTTACTCTCGCGAATTTCCACGTGTATCCTTCTTCTTCAGCAAAAGTTCATTAAGCTTAATTAATGATTCCGTAACGTTTGCGAGACTGTTTCATTTAAATTTACGCCTGAGAAGCCAGATATTTAAAAAGAAATTGCACTCTGTGCCGGCACGGCACGGTCACGTCACTAAATTTCGCTTATTGATGCGAGAGACCAACTTTTTTAATATTAAACTTTCGAAACGGAAACGGCTTTTAATGAACCATATCTGACTCAATAGTTAGCTCGTACTTTATTATTTCCCACTTTTTTTTGTCGAGGGGGAAAATATTCCGCGCTCTATAGAACCACGAGACTTCTGGTGAACGTGATATATTTTTAATACAATCGGAATTATCACACACCCCAGGGCATCTGGTATAATGAAACAACTACTGTTAATAAAGAATAAATAAGGGTTCATAATTTAGTGTGACATGCAAACTGTAATCTTGAAAAAGTAAACTTTATAGTTAGAGTTTTTCATAAAAAGAAGGTTAAAGTTATGGAGACATTTAAGTCCCATATTTTCCTAATGGGGTGTTTTATTTATGGATTGTACTATCTATGAATACCTACTCACAGAGGGATGGTGCAGGTGGGTAAATTGATTTTAAGTCGGAAGCAATAAGTTATGCTGAGAGTGGTTACGGAAGGTCATACTTCGACCTGCATCGTACAAGGTGTGACCTTACTTGTGGTCATAACTTCGAACCAGAACGTTCGAGCAACCTCTGTGGGTTACAAGCGTAACCAGTGACTCATCTGGAAAGATGTGGCGAATGTTCATCAATTTTTTGCTTTTAACTTGAAAAATGACGCAAACATCGAAAAAAATTGAGAATGTTAACTTGGAATTCCTTAAATTTGTGTTTTGAGAATTTCTGCAGATTTGGAACCTGAACCTGGATGGTTACAAATTTTTTCTCAAATTTGCTCACAGTAGACCAGGAAGAGTTTCGTTATGAACTCATTTCATGTACATGGAAGACTAAGGCAGTTGCACCCTCACGTCTGATGGCGAAAACTTTTACCTTAAATTTATTTGTTACGAAAGTAAGAAGCTTTTAGGTCCTTGTATCATTCTGTTTCAATTTAGAAACACGTAAACTGAATTTACATTACAGAGTTGTGAATCTTTTGTGCCTATATTACATTTTTTATGTTGCTTACTTTCGTATACTTATTGCTTTGTCGACCTTTCCTCTTTCTCAATAAAAGAAACAATTGGAAATTGTGGTGTTTATGTTGTATTCAATCTATCGAATAAAGAAGTTCTGCTCTAACTCATATGATATTTTGGTTTTATTGACAATTTAATTAGATTTACGACAACGTTATAGATAAACAATCTATATATCAGAACGCAAATGGAGAGATGGAAAAGTTAAAAAACGTAAACACCTTATTTCCATAGAGCTGGCATTCCGAAAAAAAATGGGGTCGAAGGAACAAAATGAATTTACATACATTTTCGTTCGACTCATTTTCCGAGGGTCGAGGGTATTCTCAAATCGGTTAAGGCGGACCATTGTTCGATTGGCGACAGCGTCGATTCCAGAAGGCCATTTCCGACGGAAAGGTTTCACAGTGATACAGTTCCTTAAGAATAAAGCCGATGGAAATTGCCGCGATAAGCGTTAAAACCCATTATTTTAAATTTGCCCGGGAACGATGAAAAAAATCACAAGTTTTTTTTTGCTCTCAGAATAGGAAACACAAAACCAGCTCTCCTCGACTAAGAACTAAACAAACAAAACAGCGATAAATCCTCTAGGATGTCGTATAGGGTCAGGAAGAAAAATTGCGACTATTTTGGGACCCCAAGAAAAAAGTTCGGCTACACGGAGTCATGTCGATTTTATTTTTATGTTAGGGCCAAAACGAAGAAATATACGTAAGGGGATACGTTGACCTCCGAAAATCTAGCAGGGGGAGAGCCGTTCCTTCAGAAGGAAATAATAAAAAACCTTTAAATTGTCCCATGAAAATAGACATAAGGAAAGTAATATAGTGTGTGTGTTCAAATTTATGTTCTCAAGAAGGTATATGACCTGGAATAAGTTATAATGTTTGATCCTTCCTTACCTTTCTTTACAATAAGGTGACAGTATTTTTAATACAATGAGACAATACAAACAGATTATAATAACGTAAAAAAAACTACCCACTTTTAATGGCATGGGGCGAAGTCGTACCTTGATTTTAAGTGCAAAAACAATCAATTCTGAATCTAAAATTTTATTTACAGTTTGAATCCGAAACTTCGATAAAAATTTAGGTTAGTGCGGTGTTTGCGGTCGTGACACTTGTATAACTTATCGACTGTCTTATTTTAACGACAGAACACATTCTCCGGTCTCTCGACCACCAGCAGTGGCTGGCGCTTGTTTCGAAGCTCATAAATTCGCCAACGTCGCGGCGCTTCGCGTCCCTGTCGCTTCCTTATTTCGTTGCCTTGTTGGCAACCAAACTATCGTAGCAACCGCCGCGAATTTATTCCGCCAACCTATTAGATGAACATAAGAATGTACTGGACCATGCACGCTCTTACGCCTTTTCCCTTGTTTGCTTTCCTGCTCTGTCATTCTTTTAAAAATAGAAAGAAAATAGGGAAGAAAAAAGAAAAGATAAAAATAAAATCGCCGCCCGCAAATTCCTTCGTCTAAATGGGATTGGACGGGGCGAGAGTTCTTTTTGGTCCCGACTTCATTTTATGGTTTATTTGGTTGGCAGATGGGTTATTTTATTATTGGGCAACCGGCCAAAAGTTCTCAATTTATATTAGATTTGAATTAAACAAGAAGGAGTATACTGATGTACGTATGTTCTTCATGCCACGATTTTAATATCTACGGCTAATAAGAATTAAAATTAATTCAGATGGATCCCTTTCAAGAAGGGCTTTCTGATAGGGGAACTTTGAAAGGAATAAAGAATGAAGGGATCTACCAAAGTCAATAAAGAAGATGCAATGGTGGAACACCTTCTGAGGTATGTGAAAGGCAAATTGAGGCTGAAAAAGGAGTAAACAGGGGCAAAGAGGACCTAAAAAAATTATTAGCGTTAACAAAATATGCGACACATTCAAGTGTTTTCACTCACAAAATTTAAACGAGCTTTTTATGAATCTGAGCTAACTAAGAATTTAGCAGATCATTATTATTAAGAGTTTTCTGTCTGTAAATTCACTTTGATGAAGAATTCTAATGATTAAATTCAGACGTTTCTATCTTTTTTCTACGCTTGCTAATGTAAACGAGATTGACGTTCTCTAACGAAATAAATATTTAAAAAGCAGATTGAAATAAGCGCCCACCTATTTGTTTGAATTTTGTACCTGTCAACCTGTTTCAATTTTGGAGATTTAAAAGGGTTCCTTTTCTTCATTCATCTTTAAGTAGCCCCTCATCCGCGATAATTGGACTTTATTCGTGACGCGGCCCAATATTTTCAACTCCGGCGACAGCCAATGTCTTATTTGCCAGCCTTCATGCGGCTAATTCAGACAAATTTTCTCTTTAAAAAGATTCGCTCGTAACCATTACTCTGTAAATTGCCAAAGTGAATTTCAAATAAGGGTGTCTACTTCAGGGAGCATCAAGATGGCATAAAGCTCCAGCAAAGAGATGGCGACGAATTTCGTAAAAATGTATCCTGCATAATTCATCTTCTACCTCAGAATCCCGTAGTTTTCCTTCCGGTTACATTTCCACTCCACACCACTACCAGCGACAGCATCGACGCTAGCGGCACTGGAGAGTAGCAAGCGCAATGTCATGTCTCCATCTTTTCGCCCTGCGTGCTCTCAATGCCAATTTTCTTACATCAGCTGTTAAGAACATGCATTGAAGCCTCATATCCTCTATGGAAATAATATGCGGAGTGTACGGGTGAAAACCTGCATGTATCAAAGACGTCTTTATATGTAGAGTAACCTGTACGGATCTGGGAGAGAAAAGCTTATGCCGAAAAGTAGTTGCATGAATATCTACTGCTGCTTTATCCGAGAAACTACAATTCCTGTCGTTCCTTTTCGCTTCGTCACATTCTACAATAAATTGAAAGGAACTATGCAAGGGGAACGATCCCCTTATTAGCATGCGGATATTTCGCCGCTTATCCTTTTACTGTGAAAGATACATATGTGAAATTCCTTGCGATGAAGTATTATCCATTTTACATTTTCCGTCTATTCATGCAATAAAATTAACGAAACAGGGGCATGTCAAGTAACTGTTTTCTTTATTACTTATGAACAAACTAAAAATTTTAAATAAAATATAGAAACAAACTAGAGAAAGCAAGTGGACAGCAACTAATCCAAAAACGTAATTAATACGTGGTCTTTGATATGATGAAGACAGGTCTCGATCCAAATGGGTTTTGGGAATTTCATTTTCGAGAGAGACAAAGTGGACCATTTATAGAGAGAAACGAAATCAACTCACGTTCTATATAGAGACATTCAGGGTGGAAGAGGTCGAGATGGATAGGGTAAAAGAGAGCAAGACGAGTTGAGCTAGGGGCGAAATAGATAAGACGAGTGTCTGCTGCGTGTGAGCCAGGCATGAGGGGAGGTAATCTGGGTGGGAAGAAGGAACAAGTAATACGAGGCGAGAGAGAGAGAGTCAGGGTGGGAAGCAAACTGTCAGGGCAAAAGGTGTTAAACGATTATGACTGGAGGGAGAGTTACAGAAAGGGTGGGAGGGATTGGTATACCACTTCCAGTCTACATAGAACTTGACTCACGTTTTATACCGAGACAGTCAGAGTGGAAGGGGGCGAGACGTATATGGCTGAAGAGAGCAAGACGAACAGAAATGGAGTGGAGCGAAATAGATTAAGCGAGTGGGTGCGGGCTGATCAAGGATGAAGAGAGACAGTCTGAGTGGAAGGGGGCGAGACGGGCAGGACTGAAAGGAACAAGAAAGACAAGGCGAGACAGGGTGGGAAAGACATTGTCAGGACGATAGGTGTAAGACGATTAAGGCTGGAAGGAGCATAACAGAAAGGGTGGGAGGGGTCGGTTTACATAGTGCCAGAATGAAATTTTGGTCGAGTATACAAAATGACACACAGGGCACTCATAGTTCTGACAGAAGAAACTTTACCAAATCGGATAGTTTTTGAAATCGACTGTTTATCATGAAAAACGATTTTTCATAACTTTGGAACAAATAGAAAGTCCAAAGAAGATGCAATCTCGATGTGTTATTTTATTAGAAAAAGCTGGTGCGATGCTTTTTGAATCGACTTGAAGATGTGTTGCTTTTGTCGCCTGATAAGAATACTTCATCTCGAACTTAAGTTGAGTTGACTGAGTTCTAGCAAGTTTCGTAATCTAATTTTAAATGTTATGTCAGTGTGACTACAATCGATAAATGTGACACGTGTGAACGGTAAGTCGATTGACTACGAAGTAAACGACATTTTGCAGCGCAACGGGAAATTCTTACGAGGTTTAACGATACACCTGCAGCAGCCAGTTAGCTGGCTAACATGCGATAACCGCCAGTTCGCTTTAGATAATTTACTCTTGCCTACATGTAAAACGCATTAAGGGACCATTAATCGATAATCTACGATATATTCGCCTCGGTAGATCAGTTTCTTAGACGCAATTTCATTTTTACAAACCATTAATAGGTACCATCTCACTTTACATGAGGCCAATATTTTCCAGAGATATCTAAAACTTACCAACTCTCAATGGTAAAAGTTCGAATAGTTCTGTAATCAACGTCAATTTCGAAATTTTACCACCATTGACTTCGTAAATCTTAAGCTTTGCGTCAAAGACAGGTACTGTTCGGACTTTTACCATCCATAGTTGGCAAGTCTGAGGTGTTACTAATAAATCTTCGGATTTACCTCGGTGAGTAGGAGTCCGCAAAAGTCTGAAACATTTCACAGAGAATTTTGGCTACGCACGTAGTGGAAGAACGCCATGGGCAATAATTTCTTCCAAATGGAGTGCAAAGAAACGTTATCGGTACTATTGAAGGCATTAAGGTGTTGACAATAACCATTTCACGCAGTAACCCGTTTCAAAAGGTACTTGCGAGGATAATTTTATTGATAGGTTGTTTTTAATGTCAGCCGTTCTCTTTTACGGCGCCACTTTATGGTTACTGTTCCATCGATGGTCATAAAAGACTGCTACCTTGCTTTTACAACAAAAATTAATGATCTTTATCCTAACATAACAATCTACCAGCAAAGGAACCTTATCAAATAATGAAATTGCGGTTACTTAGCGACCCGAAAGGCATAATGCCATTTGATAACCGTCTCCTACATATAATAACAGAAATCGAGAATATAATGTTAATAACACCGGAAATATAGGTACAATCCTGGAGATCACATCCTGTAAGT
Source organism: Agrilus cyanescens (assembly GCA_947389935.1). Classification (NCBI taxonomy): domain Eukaryota; kingdom Metazoa; phylum Arthropoda; class Insecta; order Coleoptera; family Buprestidae; genus Agrilus; species Agrilus cyanescens. The sequence goes on along the minus strand of OX376710.1, from coordinate 25,831,005 downwards.
ACCTAATTATTATACAGTAAATAAAAATGTAATAATTTCAAAACCCCTCAATAGTTACATGTTAATTCAATCATAACTCATCTTCATCCGTTTCCATTAAAATCATTCGATCCTGTTTGGTCAGCAATCCCGCCACTAAAACGCACCTGCAAGCCTCTGGAGAATACAGGAAAAACGCATCCAAGAGATATTAATCAATGATCGAGATCGCTTAATCAATCTCCTGACAGATTGACAAAAGGGCGACCGGAGGAGCGATGGAATCAATCATTTGCTGACCACACCATGGAAAGCAAAGACAGCAAGAGCAGCTTATATAACTTAATGTGTGTAATCATACCAGGTGTATCAATCAGGAGGTTTGCGATTCAATTAAATAAGAAAACATGTAAGCTGCAAAAATAGGAACAGAAATGAAATTGAAAAGGGATTATAAAATAATAATCTAATACTGAATCTAGATTCCACAGGAAAACAATTTTATAGTTAAGGTAAAGATTCAAAAGTCCATTGAAACTTTTGAACTCAAAATGAAGTGAATTCAACCATATCACTTGCTCAGTGGAAAGCGTTAAGGAAATCAAAGGATCAAATTCAACCCCATCAACGATTGATATCAAAGAAGCAAATCTTTAGCCCCGTGCTCACCCCCATCCTCCATGCTTCTCTGAATGATGTGTTCGTTGCGTGAATGTCCATGACAGTCGGTTAGAATTACTTCCCTCGTCGATCCATTTTGCTTTCGAATTTCGGTCCGGTCCGGTGGCTCATATAAGCCTCGTCGCCTGCCGGTGTCATGTTTTGCGACGCGTCTCGTATCAAAGCGTCCGTCGCAACGCACGGTGTCGCGTCACGCGAGACAGACGGACCGGGCGATAGAAAGAGATACGTGCTACGGAGAGCCGAGTAGTGATGTAGATAGAAGTCCTCGCTCTGCGTAGGTTATAATAATGACACGGTCGAATTAGTTGAGAGCAATTTCCACGCAACTGTGATTATAGAGAGGAGGGACGACGTTACGAGGGCTGCTGCATCCGGACCGAAACGTGTCCGGGAAATGGACACGATGCAGCAAATTGCTTTGTATTTCGGCCAACTCGTGTACAAGATTCGAACGCGGCCAAGGTAATTGTTCGAAACTATGACTGCACACCAGCTGTTTGCTGACACATTTTCGTTATCTACTCAAATTAAGTTTCCAAAGCAATACTAAAGTTCACAAAAAAAAATGCTCAAATCCTAACCCCAAATTTTCAATTAGGAAGGAACTGAGATAGGTAATTTTTTAACCCCTAAAAATTTTGTTTCTGAGAATATCGAATATTAATTGGAGCATTTATATAATGCACGTAACATAAAATTTAATTTCGGAGATAACAATACTTGGCACGTTGGACGTGATGGTCTGTCAGGAACACACCCTTCCACAAAATGATGACTAAACAGTGGTGTGTGACAGGACTGTCGCATTATACGAAAAACACTGCTGGGTGCGTCAAGCCGGGCGTGAAGACCAACACATTCACATTTCACCCCTCACGAAATAACGACCGACCAATAGTCAACGTAATAATAACAAACGTGTACCATAAAAAATATGCAATTTACAAATCAGAAATTGTGGTTAAAATTTAATTTGTCATTGTCAAACGTGATGAACGAAAACGAAATAATAAATTCATCATGGGTGGATTTATGGTCTCGATTTTGGTTTCAGTTTAGATAAACAAATTTTTAAGAGATTTCCTGTAGCTTTTTGAATTTAATTAACGTATGAACGATTAACCCTTGGCCCTTCAAACAGGATATAATTACCAACCTAAAATAACATATGTTATTAAAGATTTTGTGAACTAGAAATCCACAGCTGACGCAACGAATTTATATAGGTGTTAGATAGGTGGGTGGTGTTGAGTTAAAAACATCTTCGCAGCACATGGTAACTCTTTAGTTCAAATTGCAAAGTTTTCCGTAAAAGCTGCTCGAGCTTTAGAACTATGAAAATATGTTTACGGTAAACATTTTATGAATAATGAAACTGTTATGGAGCCAAAGTTTTACGAGCCGTGTGTATGAATTTTACCCGTAAATCAAGGGATCTCAGCCCGAGAATCTTCGCGCAGCACACTGAGCGGAAACCATTTAAACTTTATGTACTTTTTCGCATATAACGCATTCGGCCAAGAAAAGTTTTAATCGAAAATAATTTCAGGACAGTTGAAGATCGTCAACGGTATAAAGAAGCTTTTTAATTTCTTACTCCATCCCCTAAAACCAAACCTTTAAGGAGGATATAAAAATAATAAAAACACTGCTTTTTATGTTGCATGTTTTACGTACAGATTTTGGGGTATAATAACGTAGCAAACACGAGCATGCTTGTGTGCGACCGGGTACACTTGCATGTGTTGCGGGCCGGCGGCTCAACTAGCCGCGGGCGGTTTTCGCCAGGTATGCGTGTGTTTTAGGCGTGTGTCTCATACCTGCCTTCCAAGAAAGTAGTTAAGCGGTTCGCCGTAAATGTAAACAATCTTTCAAATATTCCAAACTTTTTCCTGACTGTTCTATGATGCTATAAAAGTGCAAAGACGTTCGACAGTGAGTTAGTAATAAATTGACAGTGACAGTGGTAACTTCGGAAATAAATCGACAGTGTTAGAAGTGAAAAGACAAATAAATAGAGACGCGCATATAAGTGAGTGTTGTAAATAAATAGTTAGCTAAGTTCTGTATTAATTAATAGTGTTTTTAAGTATATATAAATTGTGTTCCTGTACTTTAGTCTTGTAAATAAATTTTTAATAAACCCACGAATACTACAATAATTTAAATACGAGGAGAACGAAATTAATGTACCGTTTTATTGAAGAAGACGGTATTTGCTTTTACTGCCATCCAGTATTGATTCTAAAGCTAGCTAAGGGTTGTTTTTTGGGGTATTAACACCTTTATAGTCTGGCTGTTGCAATAAAAACGTTCAAGGGATTATACGCTTATGACGTATTGTACATGCAGAAAAATGGACGGTAAGAAATTGATTTAGCAGTAATCTTAAAGGATAATAATCCTTATTGAGTTCATCCTTGCAGTTGAGATTCAACAAGAGAAACGTCATGATTTATTTAAAGGATACAGTAAATATCCTTAATTATCGATAAGGATTATTTATATTTTTGCAAGGATTTCAATTATAGTGTGGAAATTTAATAAAAAATAAAAAAAATTAAATGACTTACCAAAAAATCGGAGATGCAGCATTTTTTCTCACATCAAACTAGCAGATCAGAAGCTTTCTGTTATTTTGCAATGCTTATGCTGAAACAAAAAGAATGATAAACTTAGTGGCTTCCCACATTGGTTAATGAACGCAAAACAACGTACAAAATGGACATCACGTACCTAACCAAGCTCTTACAGCCCAGAAGCAACCAAATAATTTATGACAAAATTCAAACTGTTTAGTTGCAATCATAATAATCAATTCACGTCTCTTTTGCAACTTAATAGCTGCGCCCACTTGCAATTTTTAGTTGCTCTACTGTTTGGTTGCAGTTGCAATTTGTTGCGTCAACTTAATGCAACTAAGCAGTTTGATTGCACAGTGTTTTTCTCGCATGTGTTGCAACTGGTTAGTTGTAAGATGGACTATGGAGTTAGCTAAGTGGCTTACATTCTCTTTATGCAACTAAGCAGTTGGTAATAAAAGGCTTTGTAGTTGCTAACAGTCGCAGTTGCATATTAGCGCATCCCCATAAGAGTCTGTCTGCATTGTTTTTGCAACTAAACAGTTGTGCAACTAAAAGTTGCAAATGGCTGTCAATTTGAGCCCAATTCCATTGCAGTTGCATTAAATGGCGTCAAGTTATAGAAGTTATATTGGAAGGAGAAAATGTTATGTTTCGTATTTTGCTGACTTTTAGTAGCTAATAAGTCAGTTGTCGTCAAGTCAAGTTGGCTGTAAATCTATCAAAACATCTGCTGACGTCGATTTTCCATTGTCATAAATATGCATATGAACAATTGCAACAGAAATGATGTTCTGTTGTTCGTTGTAGCAATAATGTTGTTGCAAATGCAGTTTGTGGTGCGACAGAGGTGAGATATTGCAGCGGGGCATCGCTTCGCGTCGCTTATGCTCGATGTATTTGGTCGGCGTTCGGGGGGCAATACATCAACAGCGGACGTCAATATGTTTACATTAAAGGTAAATGGACGGTGAGTAAATGCGTTTCCTGATTTACCGTTGATGCAAATTACACCATAAAAGTGCAACTAATCTGGCAAACCAAGTCTACTCTGACCTTTGCACGCTTTGCAACGTGAATTTATAGTTATCTGTCTCGGAAATAAATCGTTTCACGCGAAAAACGGCCGCCGACTCCTAACACCGGATATAATGCAACTGCAACCAATTTATTTTACTTACTGCTACATTTTTCACTTTCGTTGGATCATATGTACTAAATTAATTAGTTTTCTACTAAAAAAAAAACAAAAAAAAAATGCTCATTGAATAATTTTGGGATTTTCATTTTTAGCAGTAATTCATCTGAAGACGACCTAACCTGACCGTCGAAACGTTGCTTAATAACCAATTAACAGGAGGGTTCATATGTATAAATTATGAATACCCCAACACTAGTGCCCATTTGAAAATTGTCGTCGCCAAATCATGAAGTCGAAACTCCACCGCTCTGATTTAGCCAAATGAGACGCGGCTACAGTTGTGCTACGACCATGGTTTAGCTCTCTCACTTTAACGCTCATAACAATTCTGCTACGCTCTCTCGTCGGTCCCTAACGCCGCGACGCCTCGCCTCGTATCGCGTAGCCTGGTAGCGTCGCGACACTTTTAATTGCATAACAAAGCAGTGGTAGGTTACCGATTCGGAAAACATGCGGCTGAAGTTACAAATTTAATGAAGTTTGTTAGGGAATGTTGCTTTTTAACCTAATTTCGTATTAAAATTATTAATCCGGTGCCTTATTAGAGATGCAAGGGTTTTTGTTCTTTTTCATTTTTATTTTGGAGCTGGTTATTTTTGTACCAAATTGATGGTAGGTACCTGACAACAGTGTAGCATTTTGTGCCGTAAATATTCATTAAAAAACCCTAGACGAGTTAAAAATATGTGTATCTAAATATAAAACAATTCAGTAGATCTGATAAATCAATTTTTTCAATTAGCTTCAATAAACAATTAAAATGGTCTACTATAAAATGAGACATTTTCAATTAACTGTGCATTAAAATAGTTTAATTATTCAATAAATCAATTATGTACATCGGTCTATAAAAAATATATGCATTACTAGAACACAAAGCCATTTAGAAAGCCCAACCCTATCACGAAAGAACACAAAGTTGAGGTATTTTTTAGCTGTTGGCTTTCCAAACTATAGATAAAACTGAACGGAGTTAAAATTCATATTGCTGTAAATTATTTTTCCCTTTTAATTATTCCTGTTTATCTATGCAAATTACTATTAACAACGTTCGTAATAGTAAATAAGCATGATGTAGTGCTAAATTTCTAAAGGATTTTTATTCCGGATACGTTTCCTCACTTCCTTTGGTCCCTCTGCCAGTATTTCTATTGTAAACATGCATTTAAATGGTATTCAAACATAGCTGAGTTTACACTGACCGAATAAATTTTATATTATAATGTTAAACAAATAGCCTCAGGCACGTTCACCTCCACGAAGCCGTTCCATAAAGACACCCAAGTTAGGGTGAGCATAATTTATGTTTCTCATTAATTTCATATTGCGACATGCCCACTTCTCTTTCTCTATCCCTCTCTTGCACCCTCTTATTCTCTATCTTTCTTTCTCCCTCTCTTGTTGATTTTGCCATAAATACGTCTATCAGGATTTTTTTCAAATATGTATATAAAGTCATACCAACTCTGTTCTAAATATGAATATCCATTAAAATCCATTTTGTTACAAAATATTAATATTTAATTAAAATAAGACCGAAATTTTGTAGAATTCTTCAAGACATGTTAAGATAAAGTACAGGAACAGTTAGAATTCGAGCGTCTTACATAAAACGAGAGACTGTGGCAGATTTATGGAGTAAAATATCTTGCCGCCACCTGTAAAATTACCTCGTTCTGCAAATTGTACCTGATGGGTATACATTTCTGCCAACCTACGGTACAATACAGTTCCGCGTTTATGGTTTGGTCCATCCCGTTATTTATAATGCCCGGCAGTTACTTTCTCAGCAAACCGTTTCTTTTTTATTCTAATCGTAAGCAATAAATACAACCAGGATATTCTATATACAGGGCGTTCCTAAGTTTTGACATAATTCGTTACCTACATTTTTGTTTGAAGAAATATTTTTATTGGAACATGCATTTCTTTCGAGCAAAACTCAAGTCTATTCATTTTTATAAATAAAGTTTTGAAATCCTAATTATTTTAAACAAAAGCTTTAAAGGAAAGAATTTTTAGAAGAACGTGTAGATATAAATTTAAATGTTAAAAGTGCAAATATTCCAACAACGTCCAGCTAAGAAAGTAAGTAGAGTCGCGTTTCATTGTTCTATCATTCTGGGCTCATCTACGCGAACCACACCAGCTCGAAAGATTGTCACCGAAGATAGCACGATGAAATTGCCTATTTCACGAAGATGTGCGTAACAACGTTCAGAACGACGAAAATGACAAGCAAATTTGCATAGGCACTTGCGAAGGAAGCCGCAGTTTCCTAGAACATTATTTTATACACAAACGTTTCCTGAAAGAGGCCAAATTCTTCTCGATTTGAATGAGAACACAATTTTTAAAACTTACTGCAATCAAACATTCTCCAACGATATTTTTCTGCAGTTCTATTTTTTATTACGTTTGAGTTGTTACATTTATTTTTAAAGACTGTAACAGTCTTATGTGTTAAATTTCCTTTTATCGCAATAATTATTCGAGAACAGTGACGACCTCACACTAGTAACTACTCGAGTATGACCGTTACCACCGATACTGAAGGCCGGAGCGCTAGCGCGCTACATCACTTATGGGGGTTCTCGTAGGGAACTGTTCTATCTTATACCGGAGGTATTTATCGTACAAGAATCCGTGATCAAAAAAATTTTTGGACGATAAAATCTCTTGGCTATTACATTAAAACAGTTCCTTACGAGGACCTAAGTATATTACGTCGTAAACCAGGACTCCGGCCTTCTTTAACGATGGTAACTGATACCATCGAGAAATAGAAAGGCCAGTCAGCTTGCGCGTGACGTCACTGCTGGTAGTCAATGTAGGATCCCTATTATAGTCTTTTGATCAAGGAATGATTTTGTTCAAAAAATCATTTTTAGATCATTTATTCAAATAATTGTTAAATGTTAAAGTTTTGCAAAATGCGTTTTTTAAGCTTTCAACGTAGTTTTTTTTTTTGGTAAAGAATTGAATTTTCTACAAAAAAAGAATCCCAACAGCACCGCAGTTTCATTGGCTGCCTTGTGGTTCAGTTAAAATACCATTAGTAGTAACAATTAGAGTTAAATTACTGGAGTGATGTTAACAAAATGGTACATACGTTCTATCACTGACAGTAAGTATGGTACATTAAAAGGAAATCGAATAACCCTTTTAATTACTAGTCCTTATTAACAGAGCCGAACGTTGTAGCTCGTTGAGTTTAACCGTGAAACAAACTGTGTATGCAGTAGTTGTGCTAGAACACGAAACGGAAATCTCATTGACCTGTAATTCTGTATTATTTGTGCACACTTTTACCCATTACTGCAACGAAGTATCGGTACAATTAAAATTAAATTAACGACCTTATAATTTCAGCTTTGTTTCATTAATTAATTTGTGGAGGACATGATTAAAATTCTTGATCGATATCTCGTTTAATAACAATTTTGTGTTGAAATTAATAAGTTTATAGTTCAAAAAAGACACTTGGTGTCTGTTTCACTAATTTTTATTCAAAAATATCGGACATACATAACTTTCCTTTCTTTTCCAACACTTTGTAGGTATTAGTGATCAGTAGGGGCATATCGATTGAAAACAGAGTTACAATGTAATGGCAGTTTGTATGATAGTTATAAAGTTTGAATGTAACAAAAATAAAAGCTGTAAAATTTCGCTGGCGCCCGCAGCTTCCGTTACAACTTAAAGAGGAATTCGCGGGGAACTTGAATGAAACTAAAACTCGCTCTTCCTGTAAGCAAATCCGCTGTAGGTTCTTGATCTCTAACTACCTCGAAGTGGAAAGTTTCGAGCAGGAAGGAAAAGTTCCAAGTTTTGTATAGTTTTGCATCCGCCAGACGGAATTCGAAACGAAACAATTTACAGGAACGAACGTTTTGATTTACCGATTCCCAGGCTTTGGCACCCGCTTATACCTATTGATTTACGATCATAAACTTTTACGCCAAATATAAACCGTCAATCCAAAAATAATTTATTATTTAGATGCAAAATTTTATCGTCTCAATTATTTCCAACTGAGGTAACCGTCATTAAAATACTTCCAACTGAGGTTATAATGATTGAGTTAAACAAATCACTGAGTTTTCAAACGTTTCAGAAACGAAATCTCACGAAGTAGTTTTGTAAAATAGTCAAACTTCATGTGGTGTTCATTTAGAGCTTATTACCGGAAAAAAATATTATTAATGCGAGTAAGGGAAGTCGTCGTTTAGCCGCATTAAAGCAGACTGGTTTAGCTCATTAACGAATTCCGTCATGAAACCTCCTTCGATCACCTTTTATTGTTTGAACGCCGCGCCGTGCCGGCTCAACGGGAGACGACCGGCTCCTCTTCGTGTCTAGATATCGTTTTAGGTTGATGCCGTTGGAAGCCACGAATTGTTTAGACACCAGAACGTTCTTGACTTAAGATTAGGAGCAGGAGCAGGCTGAGAAATCTGACCAGTTGCTTAGTCATAAATCTACCTCTTTTTTTGGAACGGCAGGTGAACAATATCACGTTCTGGTCACATACGAAACAAATTCCCGTCAGTATTAAAATACGATAGATAATACCAGAAAAAATACCGTAAGGGTCGTGAGTGGGAGGGCCAATTACGTCTAAATAGGGGTTGCTATTCGTGTTCTATTTGTGAAATAAGCATATAAGGTGATCATTTCACACTGTATCTGAAGAATTTGTATTAATGAATAATTCTGATTGTGTTCTAGAAATTTAGGGGCAATTTACTGCTGAATATTGAACTTTCGGTGGTAATTTAGATAATTTTTAAAAACCCAATTAAAGATGATTTTATTTCGTATTCTTGATAAAAAGAGACTATTCTCCTATTTTTCGTAAAATTATTTCTGTTGTAATAATATTCATAATTATTACGTAAATTAAATTTAAGAATAAAAAATTATACGATTTTATTATATTTTTTAATTTAAATATGTAATTATAATTATTATTGCAACCAAAATGATTTCACGAGAAATAGGAAAAAGAAAGAACAAAATCACTTTTAATTAGGTTACTAAAATAGTCTAAATTACTGTTAAAAGTTCTATATTCAATATTATATCAGATGTAAATTTAGAACAAAATATAACAATTTCCTCTTCTTTTCTGCTATAGTTCGTCAAAGACATGAGGTGTGTACGCGTTTTTCACATTTTGGCCTATAGTCGTTTGATAGACAGAGACTAATACATTTTCCTCAGTTGGTAGTGTTTTAATGAGGGCTCCCTCAATTGGTATAAGTCCTTTTTATCTGCTACATTTCTGGTGTATCACAACTTTGAGACTGTTTAGTGTCTTAGTCTTCCAAGTTGTTGTTTTTCTGTTATACATAGTTTTCCAAATTCCTTCATTATTTATAGAACACCAACTCCAATGTATTCGATTTCTGATTATTTTAACATATCTGTATAGTTTTTGTAAACACATTAAGGCATTTTTGTCAAATAACTTTCTTAAAATTAGAAATCAATATCGGCTTAAGATTTTATCGGTTGCGGTCCGGCTCGAAATGGAATGTGTGAAACGAATTGTTATTAGCTAACGTATTTAGAAACGATGGTAACAATTTAAGCCCAGTGCAGTTTATGGTATCGTAAAACAGTCAGTTAACGCGGAAATGGTCAGCGTTTCGTGTGTTTCGGTAATACGTCGAATAAGAACTCGCGTGATATGTAAATTATGAAACCATGTCATGTTTATTCATAATTTCATACAAATATGCATATATTTTAATGGTTCACAAACACTTAGGGGGAAATTCACTTAATCCAGCTGTACACCTTTCAGGCACATATAATGCCATTAAAAATAAGTCCTGCAGAGGCAAATTTTACGAACACGTCGGAAATTTAGGTTAATATTTTAGAAAACCACATCTGCTTCAAGAGGTTTTTTTTTTAAATACTTACGTAGGTACTTTATTTATATGAGTAGGTACCACAGAAAGTTACAAAATATACATATTCTATCTACAATAGATCAAAAGGGTATGATACGAGCATTAGTAAATAATTTTTGGTTTTTAGTTCTTTTGCTTATATATTTATTGAGGTTTTTTTTAGATATGGACTCTACAGCTTTCTACTAGTTTCTAGACGAAAGGCTGGGAACGTAAATATTGTAACGACTTTTCTAGTAGAACTTATTTATTTAACGGATATTTATTTTACAACTATTTATTTAACACTTAAACACTAATAGAATACTTAAACACTAATAATAATTCAACGACTTATTTATATCACAAGGAAATTGCGTATTTATATCACTCTGTATGTCGTAGTTCGGTATTTATATTACTCGTTCGAAAGTTCACTGTAAACTGACTCTTACTGGCCACGTCAACAAGTATTTATACTGATTAGGAACAATCCAGAAGGTTCCAGAATGACGTACTAGACTTTACTGGAGTGTTTATTGTGTTCGTCTAATTTATGGCCTTGTTTATCGTCATCAAAGCGCCGACCGACGCCGGCATTCTTTGAGCTCCGCTTATCTGCTGTCGGATCTCGTCGCCGCTATCGCACACATATACGCTCGTTGCACTGCTCGCTCTCGCACACACATATACGCTCATTACAATATATATTTATGTTTACATATATTGATATTTTTTACAGCAGTTTTTATTTAATTTAACAAAAAATAGTAACACTGTTTAATTGAAACGAATCAAAATCCCTGGTGGAGAATATTCTTGTACATTTTTAGAGCCAAAAACGTTCGTAGGGATGGTATGCCAAAGTCTATTTAATTTATGTCTACAGGGAGGTAAAAAATTTAAAATGAAATACAAGTCTAGTGCCCATTTCCATAGTATCTATATACGCTATACGTGTACAAGAACGTCGACCATCCGAGTTTTTTTACTATTGCTTTTGCGTGAAATGTTTTCGTCTCTCATTACGTTTAAAGAGAGCCGAAGGGTTTTTTAACGAGCCGGGTAGAGAGCCAGACCGCTTGATTTTATGCGTACATTATTCCTGTAATTTTTAACCTCCTCTCGGAATCCCCGAGATCGGTCCGACCGCCTGATTTGCATGAAAATGAAAAGGCGCCCGGGCAACGCAAACTCACGGATTCAATTTGTGTTGATAGCAGCAGATGTTCTCTACAAAATGATTATACCGACTTTTAAAAAAACCTTTTAAGATCCAGAAGGATATTAATTATCCCTCTATTATCAGCAGGTAGGTACCTACACAGCCATAATCAGACATTCAAACAACAGGCAATATTTATTTTGAGAAGGATTCTAGGATATTCTCGAAGTGTCACAATAAATTTTCACTTCAGGAGCCGATTGATATATTTGCCTAAGTTGGTACCTATTCATCCTTTACTATTGTATATTGAACGAACCCTAGTCCATTTTTGATAAAGGACTAAAGTCAAAAAGCAATATTTTTTTCGAATTTGGTACCGTTTTTACGAGTATCTTCCCTCGATGATCGTGAATGTGTGGCTTGTTATAAAGCGGGCACGTTTTCGTTTCTATCTTGGTGCTAATCATAATAAGCGGTTTGCGAGTAAAGAAACGAGGCGAAATGCATGCATGCCAGAACGGCCTGAAAAACGACTGTATTATTTGCACTTGATTTATTGTGGTTATCACGCCGCGAACAGGGGCGTGTCCAACCAATTTAGTCGGCTACACTTTTTCCAATACCCAAAGACCTTCATACACGTACAGACACCAAGATTTGGAAATATTAATACCAACCAAAAAATTAAACAAAAAAAAAAGTGACGGTCCAAGGCACTTCTAGGCTTCTTCAGGGTAGATTTTTATTACCCTGAAATGATTTTCGTTCTTTGTTTTTAAATTGTTGTCTGACTATCAGAAACTTTGATCCATAGATACGTTGTTCGTTTAGGTATTCCATAAATAAGTACTGTTTAAAAATTGCAATAATTCTCTTGTTTGTTGTTCATGTCATGGTCCAATATTGGCGACTAATCATAAACATTTTGGGTCGTTATAAGCGGTTTATTATGCACGGTCAGCGTTATCGTAACGGACGAAGCGTCTCGGCGCGGCGTGTGTCGAAATTAATTTTATTTGAACAGGTTATGCTTGCTCAGTTGTTTGTTCGACTGCGAGGAGGAGTTATCGCGGAATTATTTATCACGGCGGTAATTAAATGTCCAATTCTTAATTCCGACTCGGACAGAATCCAATTAAATAATAAAATACAAGATGCAATTAAACGCGACCGCGTCACGCGAACCTAACGAGCGACCGAAGGGAAACTCACGCAACTGAAGACGAACGTACTCCTAAAGCGCATACATTGTATTGTACGTATGCGCCTCGTTCGTTCACGTGTGTGAGAAATCTTTGAAGACAAAAGAGATAAAGAGCAAGAGCGTTAATAAACGTAACTTAATGTCTCGAAAGGTCACGAATTCAAACGACATTCTGGGCGAGCCTCGAAGGTGGAGCTCAAGGATTTGGAAAATTAAGAACAAAGGGATAGGCTCAGGAACAATTATTACTATTTTATGCAAAACATAAATGGACCCTGAATTTTTTTATGAAGTTTACGACCCTAATACTGGCATAAAGACGAAAAAAAAAATTAAATGAACAATAATGATAAATAACTTATCTGTTGATTCCCACCTCACAAGATGAAAAAAATACCTCGGCTCTAAGATTAAAAAAAGTTCCCTACGAGGACCACCTTATATGACGTCGCGTGTTACCGCTCTGGCCTTCAATAACGACGGTAAAGGTCCGGGTCTGCCAACCGAAAACAACTTTTCTTAATTCCACCTACCGTTTACGTTTAATGACCAATTTGTATTAATTTACCGAGTCCACTTTTTTTTTCGTTTTCAAGTTCTTGTAATCAGCATTTCCCATTCGAATGGTGCATTTACAAAACATCTGCCCGCCCCTGTCCACTGAAGTTAATAAAATGTTTAGTTAACTTTTAATGGTCTCGGTTGTAGGTATACAAAAGGCATTAGTCCTTATCGACTATGGATACAAAATAATGGTCGGCTGAAAAGTAAAAACGACACACAAAACCTATTAATATAACCGGGTAATTTAATTAATTCGTTTTCATTACGTTATCTTGACACGATTCAAGCATTAATATGAAATTCAATTAATGTTAACAATTTATTACCAAACATTAAAAGTTAAAGTAAACGCTCAAGAAATTAGCATTCTGCGATAGAAAACACCCTTAGATTCCAAATTGTTCTCGAAGAATCTGAAACAGTCTTTGACATTCCAGATTCCAGATCATTCTCGAAAAAAGTCTGGAACATCTGGCTAATGTTTGCTCATTATCTAACAAATTAGATCATTCTTGAACATTCTAAATCATTCCCCAAAAATCTGGAATGTTCATGATCATTCAAAGAACATATAAACATTTTGTCACCTACATCCATCCATTTTCACCCAGAAATAAAGGTTTGTTTTTTTACAATATTTATCATCTTTTTTGTCGAAAACATTATTATTTTATCCATATTTCCAAATTTTTTCTTAGAAAAGAACCTAATAAATAATTCAGTCACCCAATTTGTGCCATTAAGCAGTTGAAATGTACATAGGTAGACAAATTCGATTTTCAGCAGAAGATTCGCGATAACTTTATCGTTTTTATATGATAGAAGGTGACGTCTTTACATTCACACGTCTCGAGAAACATTTGTGTGGTAATCAAAAAGAAATTGACGAGCAATAAATTTCCCGAGACAGTTCAATTTAAAACTGTGTGATAAAATAATAACAATTGGAAGTCTTATCACGTATTCCGTCGAAGTTTGAACCGACTGAAGAACTTGTAGCTCTAACATGATTAGGACTTCTCGGCAGAAAAAGTGACAAAGGCTTTTGCCTCAAGGGCCATGACTTGGGGAATTTTATTAAAGACCTAAAAGAAATAAAAAATAAATATCATCAACGCATTCAGAAAATTAGTCAGACTTTTCTTTAATGTTTTCAGATTTAATCCTATTTTATTTTTATTTTTACCAACGTGTCGACGATAAAATGAAAAATAGTTTTTGGAAACTATTTCGGTTCGGATCGTTCGCTTTTAGTTTAATTTATAGCCCTTTTATGGGCTATTTGGAACCGATCGTTTACGGTAGTTTTGATTTACTAATATTACAGTTATCAATAGAAATAGTTTTCGGTCATAAAAAAAATTGGACTCGCATTGTTCGAGAACGTATCTTCACAAATATTTAATTCCGAAATGTCTTTTGTAATCCAGCAGTAAAAGTGGATTTATATCCGTCTACGAGTTCCGACAAAATAAAGCCACACACATTTGTAACTATTGTCATTCAGATTCTAGCAATTATCTAACAATTATTAAAATTTTTAACGACTCAAAACTAATTTAAAGCAAATGACGCCGGAAAGGCTCTGCATGTTTCATGTGCCTTGCAGGTGGACAGACTCTTCCAGAATTCCAGAAAGATTTTGTGTATTAAACAATGTGAGCACTCAGGAATGTTCTTTGAAAATTAACACTGAACTATCCTTTCCCTGAGGGGGGGGCATACCCGTTTTGAGTAAGAGAATTGTCATAAAAAAATCAATGTGATGGATTACATTCATAGGTTTCATACTAGTACTACTTAGTGTTTAAGTGTTAAATAAATAGTTGTAAATAAATATCCGTTAAATAAATAAGTTAAACTAGAAAAGTCGTTACAATTTGAATGAAATAGATAAGTAACTGAACTGAGAGAACAAGCTTTAATTTAAATGTCAACTTGTACTCGGCTCATATGCAGCAATATTGATTTTGTGCAGTAAGTAGGTTGTAATCATACATGGGAAGATGCAACGTCTTAGGTGGAACCGAAAGAGATCTTTTTGCCCGTCAGTTGTCATCGTGTGTCACACAAACTGTCACAAGAGCAAAATCTTGTTATACATTGAATTGCACATTTAAAGAACGAAAATAAAGCCCAAACATAAGGGTAGTTTTGCAGAAATGGGACGATTCGTATATATTTATTTTAACGTAAAAATACGAATTACATACTTAATGTATGTAGATAGAAAAATATTTTCTTATTCCAAATGTAATAAAGATTTGGAAAAAGAAACAATTTCGTTTTTCCACTGAAGGCCATTTGGGAAATTAAAGCAGAATTTTAATTCACTTAAGCCCCTTGTGGAATAGAAAGAAAATGGCATCCACTAAGCTCCTACACAGAATTAGATGTTTTGAGACGAGACTCAAACGAAAGGGAGACAAAAAGTAAATTAATGTTTAATGTTTATTCTCAGATGTCCCTATATTTTCAATTTTCAGAACGGTTCCCTACTGACTTAAGAATTTTCCTTTGCGAGAAAAGACCGACCCAGTTTAAACATTAAAAGGCTGACAAATTTCCTTTCGTTTATTCCTTTCGTTTCTGTCTTAATAAAAAAGCTAATCACAATTGCTATTTATTATTAGTTGGTTTCATTTTATCTTTTCAGTTTGTTTAAGAAGTAAACCCAATTTTGCTCATTATTTTTTTAATATCAACCTAAAGGTCACAAGTTAATGGGATCGTTTGCCATTTTTTTTTATTCCCACAGTTTTAAAATTATCTTTTCTTTAACATTTTTAAAGTCAACAATTTCTGTTGATTGATTCAACACCTTGGGGCTTGCAAACATTAAACCGTGAACACGTTTTTCTTTAATATCAAAAGAAAAAGAAAAAGGGAAGAAAAAGGGCAGTAATATTTAAACTGCTGATGTTTTCATATCAGGATAATTTTGCTTAACAAGCAGAAAGGTTCGCGTTTCTTCAGTTGTCGAGTCCTTTCTCTCAAACAAATGCACGACACTTGTACGGTACGAAAAAAATATTTTTTGAACGAGTGAGAGATGCGTATCTTTTAAAAAGGGCCTCGTGATTCGATTTTCGAGCCGTCGTCGCAGTCGAACCTCGTTCACCCGATAATCGTTTCCCGGGTTAAGTTTGCTTGCTCTTGGAGTTGATCTGAAGGAGGTGCTGGAGCGTGAACTGGTATTTTTTAACTCCGGCATAACGAGTCTGTCAGAGAAACCCCCTGCGGCTACTAAAAAATGTTATTATGTTGAAAAATGGTTCGACTTTAGCATAGCAGCTGCCTTCTCTCGGTCATCTCTCTCTCTACTCCTATAGGTATCACCGCCACGCAAA
Source organism: Agrilus cyanescens (assembly GCA_947389935.1). Taxonomy (NCBI): domain Eukaryota; kingdom Metazoa; phylum Arthropoda; class Insecta; order Coleoptera; family Buprestidae; genus Agrilus; species Agrilus cyanescens. The sequence continues at coordinate 25,814,370 of OX376710.1, read as the reverse complement.
CTCTTGATAATTGTCTCCTTCTAATCCGACTAACAAACGACCGGAAAAAAGGATTTAATAAACCCAATATTATCTGTCACGTATACAGGGTGATTCATTGGAGTCGTACAGACAAATTAGGACCGTAATCATTTACTACCTACCCACCACTCGGTTCGTGTCCATTTATAATATAATAAATGGTTCCTTTATATTTACCAAGCTAATGAAATATTTCAGTATAAATAAACGATTTAGCACTAGAAGTGTTTTTAGTAAATATTTTAAAAGACAAGACTTCACAGATTACATAATTCCGAAGTAGTTTTCGAAGTGAAAACTTCTTTAGTAACAGACCGAGACCGCTCCACCACTAGACAGGTGCGCTGCCATTTTTTTTAAAGACAGTTTTTACCCAGAATGCGTTGTGGTGGTTATGGTTATTTCGCTTACTGGGTCTTTCAACGCGTTCTATATACGAAACATTAACATTCCTTAATGAGCCCATGTATGAATTATTTATCTAATGACATTCACGTGGGTTGAAGGTCGAAACAAAGTTCTCGTTATTCCCAGGGGGTTCAATCTACTTACGAAATTTACATATTTAAGCAGGATAATGAGCGAGCCTGTTTGTGATCTAAAAGCGAATGTGAATGAATCCGGTCGATTAGTGCCCATAATTAGTCCGAAAACAAATTAAAATTAGCTTTCTAAAGGAAGTTTGTTACCTCTCTACATATTTAAGATATAATTTATAACCCCTTTTATGAGAATTATCGTCTACCAACGTAATATTAGAGAACGAGCTAATTTAAAATAAAAATTGAAATTTTTATTGTTCACACATTATTATTTTTTATTTTCTAGAGAATGTGAGTCTTTTTTTTATTGAAGATGGAACTGCGTTATCAATGAAAAGTAATCGTCTGATGCGATCTGTTGCCAAACCGCAACCGCGTCTGGTGGACTCCATGTCGATATAAATTATTTGCTTTGGTTTGTCGACCACGCCAGCCAGCCAGACTGGATGCACATGGCTCAGATAATTTATGCAATGGGGTGCATTTTCCACCGAAAGACCACGGCAGCTGCCGCGGGAACTTCGTACGAGTAATGCGGTTTTGGCAAATTCGCAAAAAATTGTACTGCCGCAATTTCTAACAATAAACGAAAGACAACAGCAACGAATCAAGGGTTGAAGTGTTTCAAAATTTCAAAGAGACTCACCCCTAAATTTCACAACAAGTAAATGATAATTAACATGCGCAGCAAATAAGCCGAAAGTTGGTCAATTTCTGTTTCTTTGCCAGACTGAATATTGTGGTAATCTAGAGGACGTTGGTACTTCGATCATAGAAATGTCATGGACAGATAGGAAATTCATTAGGCGATCCATATTTCACTTTTTGGTCATTTCTTAAAAAATATGGGCACTGAATTCAACAATTTCCCTTACAAACCGACAATAAATCTGCTGTTTTAGGATCAGATATAAAAAGAACATATTTCCCCACGTAAAGAAAATATTAAACAAAAATTTTATTTAAAAAATATTTTCTTCAGAAAAAACTTTTCCTAAAAAAAAGCTTTTGTTTTGTTAGGATATGCAAAGCTCGACTTCGCTGACTTACAGGAACAACATACGAGTTAGAACAGCAGTGTAAATTTAATTATGCTATTTTGAAAGCATTGTTTCGTACGAGATGAAACTTAATTTGTATTCTAATTGCAGTGCTTAGAAGTGTATGACTGGGAAATGAAAGATGCCAGACAAACGTGGCGCATTTTAACACTTCCGAAACGGAAAAGAAAGTAGATATTCTTTGCTTTAAAATTAAACATAAGACCGAAGTTACAGATTAATTTTCATTACGTGATTAAACAGAAAAAGAAGTGAAGTACTCGAAAACGAGATGTCGATTCTATAATAGTTTTTTGTGGACTGATAAACAACCTCACCTATCCTAACCTAACCTAACCTAACCTAACATAATCTAACCTAATCTTTTTAAAATGCATTGAATTGTACTGCGAAATTTTTAACCCATGAATTAATCTAACGACTAAACGATATTGTTAAAGGGATCTCATTAAAATGTGTAGGCTCAAAGTTGTTTATGGTCAGTACGCGTATAACGATAGCGGTAAAACCGTAAAAGCCTTCGGTCAGCTGTTAAGTTCTCATAAAGGGGTTGTAGTGTAAACAGATGGATCTATTTTATGTCAGCCATTACTTTGTAAAACTGAGTAAACACCGAATGGTTTGCCGCTCCTAAACTGCTGTCCTTTGCAAACAACTTCAAACAATAACCTCGACACAAACCAACATTTACTGAGAAAAAAAAACATTTCGCCTTCACATATTATTACACATTCTTTACTGCACAAAAGAGAAACGAACCGTCAAAACACAATTTTCAGAAACGCTCATAAAAAAAAAATAAAATAAACGAAAAACAGAATTAGCGAAAAAGGGGTGAAACGAAAAATATGTTTGATGTTCTACAAAATGGGATGAAATTGTGTTGTATTTAAAAATTTAAATGTAATAGGGTGATTCAGTTTTTTTTTTTCTTTTTTGGATATGTAAAATTGTTCAACATGATCTACTCCAAGAGTCCCGGATTTCATATCAATGTAATATTACATCTGCTCACATGTTACAATGCTCAGCCTCAAATACATTGTCTCTGAATTGAATAGTAGACTTGTTAGTAAAACTGGCAACATTTGCGACGGGGCGAACATCTGAATATGTTCCAGGTCACACCCTCATGAGCTCGAGTACCACTCTCAGGGTGCTCCGAACAAGAAATGACAAGCCAAGTGTGATTTAAATATCATAGAAATTCATGAAAGTTACATCTACATTATAACGAGTACCGACTTAGAATAAATTGAAGTGAATTAGAATAAATTAAATAAATTGAAAAATGTTCGCTGAGAAAAATTGAACCGTTATATGATAACAGCTTTGGTGGTTGATTGAGAAATTTAAAAAAAAGCTCAAACGTAAGGGCTTGTTGTGAGGATATCAAATATATACTTCTATTTATGATTTTTAAATAAATAATAATTTGAAAATTTATACATAATCTCATATATGGGTGAAATACATTACCCTCTGTGGCGAATTAGGGTAAAAAGTAGACCACAACCATCCACAGAAATTGTTAAAAATTGAAACGTACTTTCAAATAACTGCAAAAATCTTCAGAGTTAAGTCAAAAGTGTCCGCAATATGTCTGGTGTCAAAGATGGAGTCTCGGCAGTTGCCAAGTCGGTTTTCAATTTTTCAGTAAAGTTACGGGATTTCTAGCAATTTTTCATGTACAACACGAACCTGCTCCAGTCGCAATCGATCACTACAATATATTATCAGTTCATGTCACGGCCCGTTACATACATTATTGCGTACATGAGACAGCAGCTGCTGCACGTTTTCTTAGGATAAAATGAAATCTTCGTCGATACTTTTCAAACTGACCAATGCACGACTTTTAATAATGGCGATAAAATTTTTTTCATGAGTCAATACACAAATTTGATTTCAGAAAATTAGATATCAGAATAATGTTCTGAAATTCCTACGAAAAATGTGAAATGAAAATTGTACTGAAGATGCCAAAAAAATTAACGAAACTCAAAAAAATCCAATTGTTTTATTTTATTAACTCAGACAAAACCATGTTTTTGAATTTTTTTATTAGTTCTTATTGCATGGCGTGTAACGTTATTTGAGAATTTCAGGATTTCTTCTTAAGGAAACTTCATGAAAATTTAAAAAAAAAAAACTGTGCGTGCATGTTATCACCAGTAAACGCGTTAAAATGTGTCAAAAAAATGTCTAAAAACGGCTTCGTGATTACGCAAGGATTGCAACCACCACCACCGTGTCACCCTATTCCTTCTATTTCAAAAACACGCCCTTTGGTACCTTTGATAAAAATTAAATACCAAAGTCCCTACAAGGAAAAGGTTTTAGGTTTTTTTTTTTTTTAGAAAATGACTGAAAATAATAGACTTATGATTTCGTAATATTAAATATTTAAAATTTGAAATTTGAGGCTAAACTAGCATATATATACGAGGTTAGATTAGGTTCAGGTATTTTCCCTTTGAGGTACGGAACCCTAAAAGAGATGTTGAAGAGCCCTTCCTCCAAATTATTTCCTGTAGGTTTCTAATACACAAGCCACGCTCAAGTCATTTTCCAAAAAGAAAAACCTATTTTTCTTAGAGGCCAAGACACAGAACCTTTACCTACCCTGTTTTAGCTTTTTTTTTATTAAGTATGAGAAAACACAGGAAGATTCTGTTCATGGAAATCTCTATTGAGTGTCATTATTTAACAAGCATTTACCTAATTCATTTTTGACTTAATTTAAATCTCAATTGTCTAAATCAAATACAATAATTAATGAGTACCTATATCAAACTCACCCCAATGCAGAAGTTTGTCTCTAAACTGCTTCAAAACTGCTACAATTTAAAGCACAAATTCTGTCCAAATTCCGATAAATTAGAGAGAAACGTCCACGCCGTACACCACACTAACGATAAACTGACGACTGACCTTGCCGAGGTTTTACTTTTTACCGTCTTGTTATCTCTTCTGCCACAGAATTGTTTTTGTGAGTTATGAGCTAATCGCTAAAAATAGACCAGGACAAAGGACTGGGCAACTTATCATTATAAATTATTATTGAAAGGACTTTTTAAAAAGAAACAGAATATTTTGGAAATTAGAAACAAAAAGTGTTTTGAATTAGTGAATATTAGAAGTAAAAAAATATTACATAATTATGATTAAGCTTTAGCTCGGGAGTAATTAAACAGAAAAATATAGCGACTTTAAATTTTCACATATTTGACTGGACAGATTCAACTGATTTTTTTTATAGATCTAAATACACTACTAGAAGGAATTACATATTGAGATAAATTGTAATGAAAACTAGCAACGTGATAATACAAATTGTACAGATATTTCCAGATTTATAACCCCTTTAAAATTCTTCTACAACCACACATTTCCAATTTCATCCCTTTCAAGTGTCACGTACCATTCAATCCTTTTCAAAGAATTATATTTAGTAAAAAGCTATTTCAAGACTCCACATGGAAGAATTTCTATTGCTGTGCCAGAAGTTTAAAAAAGATTTAGAAGATATAGAAGTATTTCATATTCTCTTCGTCAGACTTTATTGCCGTTTTTTCGAATATAGTCTAACTCTACTCGAATCGGTCCAACCAACCCCAAAAATGTTTGCAACAAGTACAGTTGGACTTTGGTTTGGCTATTTGTTAGGTATAAAGAAACCATGGACAATGTGAAGGAAAAATAAACTTTTAATTAAGTTAATTAGGTCAGCTTTTGCTAGCATCGAAACCCACGGGATTACATAAAAGGGATCCCTTACATCCACTTATCCAGCTACCGTAAACTCATAAAAGGAAGACACACGTGTGAGCCTCGTTTTGGTTCGTTTCAATCAGACTATGGCACCAGATTGCAGATTGCGTACAACACAGTGTAATGAGAATTAAAAAAAAAACATCCTTTATCAGAAATTTTCAAAAATTAATAGTAACTGTTATAGAAGTGGCTATAGTAAACATAAAAGTCATTGTTTAGAAATTTAGAAGCTGGAAGTGGATGATTTATGTAAGATTACGTTCAGTTTATCCCTTTATTCTTTCCATGATTCTTATCACTGTGGCTTTCGGCTTTCCGGTTGCTAAAAATTTGCTTGGTTTTCGAGGCAAAATGTAAAGAAAAAGTTAATTTTCGTTTGCGACAGCAAAAAGCGCCAACCCATTGTGGGTGACGTAAAAGGCTAAATTGGAACCGTGAACCAAGGAAACTGACGAACCGTCGAAACGTGAATACAGCCTCTAACAAGTAATGAATGGCTGACAGTGTCAGCGTTAGCAAAGAAGAAACGCTGTTAATACGATATTTTGGACGTTCAATTGCCTTCAGGGCTTAACAAGGAGAACGAAGCCTTTGTAACATCCTTTACGAAAAGTTACTTCTTTTCCAACCGAAACATCGCATACGTCTAACCGTGTGTCTCATAATTTTATTTGTAAATTAATTTTCTGGTAAAAATTTATGGTTTTTGAGGCGAAAAACTAAATGCCTTAATTTTCTCATATTAATTTGTTTATAACTTTTGTAATTTTTAATGTGTTAACATAATATTTTAACACATTATCTATTCTAGGCGTTATTCCGAATCCAATGAACCATCGCGTGTATTTTTAGGAACTTAAACAAAGCCACGAAAGCAATAGCGAACGTTAGCGCGTAACTGGCGAGTACTGTTGCCCAGCCGCCGCGCCTGTTGGATTCGAGGCAGAAATACCCAGCGCCTGGCGGACTCGTACGTCGTAATGCTGCGGCCGAATAATATTTGGATGGCATTAACGCTAGAGACACGGAAAAGCGGTTTTCTTACCGTGATATGTCCATATTAATCTATTGTTAGAAGGTACATACAGAACTTGATGTTGACATTATAAAGACGACTAATATTATTAAATAAAGATTGAATTCTGAACGTAAACCGTTTAGCAGGAGCGTAATTATATGTGCAAAATCAAACGTTAAAGCGCAGACGAGACGCGATGCAATCAGGTGTAGAATTAATTAAAACGTCTTTGTTTCCGGCTTCCTAAAAGCATCAGCACACTAAATGCCGACAGAGCAGAGCACACAGCACACGGCGAAGTAGAACAGAACAGAAAGGACACGATACGAGTGATGCGTCGAGGAACAGAGTGCTATAAAGCCGGCTATTATTATTTAGTTCACTACGCTGAGTGGCATTCACCGTGGAACTCGGGATATTAATGGTGACATTGTTTGCATCCCGGCGTTTTTGATAGTAACGACGGTTCAAGACGCTTTTGTTCTAATTATTCGATGTAAGAACGTGGCTTAAGGCTCAAGGAATAGAGAGATACGGAATAGTCCAGTTCACTCGAACGAGCTCATTGTTTCAATGGGTTCTACGAACATTACAACATACTTCTCAAAATTATTGAAATTTTTCGGGAATTTGGTTCTGAAAAGCTTCTATGTGGTTGATATCCGAAAGGAATCCAAGATTTTCAAGTCCTTTCACCAATTTGTGAAAAGTTTCACCTCATGAATTCCATGGATAACCAATTTCCAGACCGAAAATCCTATGTCTGATTCTAAGTCAGTGTGATTAGATTTTCGTTCTATTGATAGCGATCGCGTCATAATAGAATATTAGTGCAACCCCAGCAGTCTGCAGTTGTAGCAGATGCACCACTGTCGCAGCCATTACCTCCTGAAATTGCTTGCGATAATTGAAGTTTGGAATTTTTAACTGGATTTCCAACTGAACAGATAACAATTATGCTCTCAAATTGCACAGCTGCTGAAACTATACAGTCAACCGGTTGAACGGACCGAAAAAAAAGGTTTATCTGATTTGTGAGTTTAGTGGTAACCGTTCGAAAAGTCAAGCGAAATGGGGAACGCTTCATTTGCTTGTATTTTACTGGTAAATGGGGAAAACAATTCGACAAAAAATAATGTTTAGGTCGCACACTAAAGTGTACATACGTAAGTCATAACTGACTTGAATGATGCTGAGAAACATTTGAGATGAAAGAGATTGGCTGTGTACCAAAAATAACAACTAGATCAAATGTTCATATTTCTTTCAGGAATAAATTCGTTCAACGTTCGACAATATTTTCTTTATGGTCCTTAATCCGAAAACCATTCGATAATGCGATTTTCTTCTTAGCCATCCACAGGAGCTTTTCGTATCGATATTTCCGCCGATATGTACCGACTTTACATTAAAAATTACTGATGATAACTGAATTCTTTTCATTCGTGGCAGCTAAATGTACCTACATTATTGAAACTTGATAGAACTTTTGTGTTTTCTGTATTTTTGTCGTTGCTTTAATTTTTCTATGGGACTTTGTTTCGCGCATGGACGCTGTACCTTTTCAGTATCCTGTCAAGTCTATATCAGGACGAGCGTTTAAGTCCTTTAGGATTGAATGGCTGCAAAAAAGAAAAAGAACCGTGGCACTTATATTCTTCCACACGGCCGAAAAATAGATTCCGAAATGACAATGCAAATGGGTCTCCTATTCGACGCGGCGCCGTTTTCTCTCTATTCACTAGTACACAATTGGGTCGCCATTATCGCAATCTGCAGCTAATATTGGAAGTGACACATGAACGATCCAATATCCGGGCCCTATTCCCTCTGTATGAAGTAACGATTCCATTGCCGGATGACAGAAAATTAGGCACTTAGCGGTAGGTCGGCGGCCAGCGAATTCTTTGAAATGTTAATCCCGCTTGTTCAGGGGCACAGTTTGATTGACAGGCCCCTGCTTATCGGCTCAAATTTGGGACCGATGCTGCCCAGACCTGGCGTGTTAATTGATGTCATGTTACAATGACTCGGTGGGGCTTTCTACTTATGCCTCGGATTCGGACTTATTTTTTGACGAATGCCTCCTGCTTGTCTGAAGGCAGCTTTTTTTAATTGGATTTACTCGTGCTGCTTTTATTCTCATGTTTACTTGATTTATACAAAATCCACTAATACCTTGACATCACTTTTATTCTTACTTAAGAAGACATGCCCGATTTAATTAACAATCTGTCACACTACAAGACTACACTGCCGCAAAAAGGATCCCCTTTTTCGTTACCTTTGGGGAAATCATCTGGAAGTAGTCTAAATGATACCCACTTTCAGGTGAAACTCTCAAAAGGAGCATAATTCTTGGAGTTGAGGTGCGACGAGTTACCATTGAAGACTAGAGCGTTAACGCGCTACGTCATATAAGGGAGTCCTCGAAGGTATTAATCGTGCAAAAAATTTTTGATCGCGGATTCTTGTAGAAGAAGATCAGAGGATTTGTGCTTAATTTTAGCATCGGCAAATATCGGCAAATAATTGTTACTGTTTTTGCAAAACGTAAATATGTTGTAAGATTCTTCAATTTTTATAAGGGCATTTAAGTAATAATTTAGCAAAAAAGTGGAGACAATTTAAACAAACAAGAAAATGTAGCAGTAGCTTACAGCGGATGAAATAAGGGCTTATGCGGATCCCAAACAAAAAGAGAGAAACGAAAAATAATGTTTACGAGCCCTGGAGGAAATATACAAAGCAAAGTCCAAAAAGAAGCATCGTAATAAAAAATATTCCTATCAAGTTGACTAATGTAGTCCTCAGTTTCTATTTGGTCGACGTCAGAAAGTAACAAAGACGACAATGTTGGATATACCCGTATATTTTATGAATTTTTTACGTGGCAAGTAGAAAATGTTCATCAACTTCAAGAAAATTGGAACGTGAACTTAATTTAATGTTTCCTTTATATATTACTCCCTTGGACAATATCTACCTTTCTTGTTTCTTCAATATTAAAAATCATTTTTTTATTTAATGTGAAATGTCAATTTCGTTTTCGAAATATCGACTATAACTAAAATAAAATAAATCTTAAGATTTAATAAAGGTATTTCATAAATAAAAAAACTGTAACATGTTCCTTTGAAAATACTTTTGCATTGACGTGTTCATTCTCGGTTTGTGGGGAGCGAGCTAATAATATAAGAAGATTAATGATGAATTTTAAACAGGTTATTAAAGTAGAATTTAGAATTTCAAATATGGCACGTTGATTGACATCCTTTCACGTCATAATCCTATTACGCAAACTAAAATCCAATAAGAATTCAACTCGACCCTCCTGAAAGTATGTAAAATTGACGCATGTACGACAGATACAATTTCATTTCCCCTTTATATAACACAGCAAATATAAGCCTTTAAAAATTTTAATTTTACATATACAATTTTTTTTTTAGACTCAGTAGTTTCGGATATAGGAGGGAAAATGGTCCATTTTAATTTTTTCTCTTTAAAAACCGATGCAGTAGATTCTGAGCAAATTTGCTGTGACTGACAGTGCGACAGACACACACAAGTAATCCTATATAAGGATTCTATGAAGTACTATAGATTCCATTAAGAAATCTTTAATTTGGATTTTCACGGTAGAAGTTCGTGCATATTTATCCACCCCATGCAGGTATTCAAAGTTCATTCGCAAAATAAACTTTCACGACTGAATTTCATTTGTGTGCTGTTTACGGAAAATTTGGCATCTTTTGGAATTTTAGCCTACTTATATTTCGTTCTATAAGTCGACCTGAATATGATTAGGGGCGCATCTTGAAGAACACGGTGGAACTTTTTGGTTGACTTAACCGAGTTTCTTTAAAATATGGCTGGCATTATAAACAGGCTTAGTCGCATCCAAGCTTGGAGAAGATGGAAGCTCAGAGGCGCTTTTTCGTGTGCTTAATGTAGATATCCAATTTTAGAAAAGGGAATAACATAGACCAAAAACCGTATTCTCATGTAAGACGAAAGTCACCAATATATATTTTTTTAAGAATTTGTAGAAAAATACAAATATGAGAAAATTTTGAGTTTAAATAGGTTGGTTGTTTTATTGACACTTTAGATTACAGATCATTAATTTCCCATTAATAATTTTCTTTAGTAATTAGTTCATGTATGCTTAATTTATCGCCTTTCCGCTTCCGTAGCGTTAATACGATCTAAATATTATTCGGCCGCAGGCGTTACGATGTACGAGTCCGCCAGGCGCTAGGTATTTTCTACCTCGAATGCAACAGGCGCGCCGGCTGGGCAACAGTACTCGCCAATTACGTGCTAGGAAAATATCGGACATATGACGCGTATTACCTACTACTGCTTACGTAGCTTTAACTATAAATTTTTATTGATATTGTCGTGTGGACTTCTCAAAAACTGAATTGATTATAGCTCATTTGTCAAAAAAAAAAATTGTTTTTTTTTCTTATTGGGCAATTTGAACAATCTCCATTTGGAAACATGGAAACACAATGGTCTGAATCGTGCACAAATACATTTATGACCCCTATTTCTATCACCCAGACAGTCGCCCCATCGCTCTTGCATATAGATTGAAAGTAAACAAAATTAACGCATGGCTACAGTTGTAGATTGCGTTAGCTGCTTGATTTGGAGCAGACGTTAGATTAATATCGGCTTGTTTAGAACGCAAAATCAATATGCCAGTTTATATCCTATCCCACAGACAATTCCAGCTTCCCATTGTATGTTTTAGTACAGGAATTCATAATGGATGTGGATATAAATTCGTCAACAAATAACAGTAACATATTAATTATGGAACACGCCATCTCGTAATTAGTAGAAATAAACTTAACCTATAATCAAAGAATAGAGTGTCATATCCAACGGGATTAACAGAAAACGCAATTATTATCTCAAAATTGTCAGTCTGAAAGCTAACTGGATATTCAATTCCAGTTTTTCCCATTCTGAGCTATGCATTTTCCAAAATCCTTAATTATTTGCTAACGATTATCCAATCTGGATCTCCCTGTGTCCCTCTTTACTCGTACTTCTGAAGATGAAGCTCATATTCTTACTAGTTCTACTAGTTCTCATAAAGTATCTTACTATACTATTAACTTCCACCCTTTTTTGTGGATTCACATTACCGAGACCACACCAGCACTAAACTGGAGCAAATAAGTACCACGTTACAGTCGTACTTTGAAAAAGATTCTGCAATTACAGCATCCCTTCACGGTATTATGTAGGATAAATTGGCGGGGTGTGTATTCCTTATATATATTTTTTTGTTTTTTAGGGTAGGTTTCTGTCAATGCTTTTTTTAGAACCGAATTTATTGCTTTAAGTTTCACTGTAAGTAGTATTTTATTGCACTTGATTAATCCAAATAATACAACAAGAAAACCTAATAATTGCGTGCCCATTGGGCGGAAAGCCACGCGTCCTGTGAAAGGGTCCTTTTGAAAAAAAGTAACGTGTTAGTGTAATTGTGTATAGTGTCTGTCACCCATGCAGGCGTTCAAAGCTTATGCATTGCTCGTTAGTTCCACTAGAAACATGGTTTTATACTTTCTCGTTTTTTTTTTCTCCTCTTTAAATTGCATCTTGAGCCAGTGGAGCTTGCAGCAACGGAACTTATAGCTGTACAGAACAAAAAGAAAATTACAAGGCAATAAATCTTAGGATAATGGGTCCCCGAGGACCGGAAGAGGTTATACTTACTTTTCGCTTATTGAGTTTTTTTTTACGGCCCGATAGAATGGTGAAAATTAACACTTTTTAATTTCTACAAATATGTACCTTATATACGTTTCTGTAAATGCCCAATTCCTAAGATTTTCCAGTAAAACCTAAAATTTACCAACTCTGAATGGTAAAAGCTCTGTGATTACTGTCCATTTCGTACTTTTACTTGGTAAATGTTGAAATAGACAATATTTTTCAATCGTCACTGATAAATTTTAATGACGAAAGCCCGAGAAAATCGTCTCTTTTTTTAAGAATTTTTATATTTACCAAAGTGCGTGGTGGTAAAAAAGTTCGAACTGGACGGTGATCACAGAACTGTTCGGACTTTAATCATCAACCTTTGTAATAACTTCCATAATGCATACGTTGCAACTTTACGTGTCCATCAGCTACAATGATGTAATAAAATTACCCTTAAATGCAGAGTGAGAGTAGTTAACGACGAAAGAAGCGAATGTACAGCTCTTAAGAAGACCCAGTGACAATTTTATAAGAAAGATGTCTCTTTGTCGTTAGCAAATTACTCATTCCGAAGGATTCGGACGTACGGCGAGGCGACAAAGGCGCGTTGCAGACTTTCCCGCCAGAGTCTCTCCTTAACAATCCAGTATAAATTGCATGCATTACCACGGCCATCAGTGCTGCCAATATTCGTTTTCCGCGAAAACGGCACCATAAAAGTTGATAAATATCGAGTCTATCTTCGGCTTCATGACGGAGCTTAACGACTTGTAACGTACAAGAATTTTGAGCTTTATTGCAACCGTTTTCATTTTCCCAACAACAAAATATTCAATACGAGACCATTTAATTCCTTCTTATCAAATTGCTTTACATTTATTGGACTCCATACGCTTTGTCTAAAGGAATTTATAAACTAAGTGTGACAACCAACAGTACCAATGTAATGCCTAATGGTCATAGACGAAATTTACAAAATTAGTCACGAAATTTTTTACTTTACCCGACAGCTGTTTCGTCTTAATTTTTAGACTACAAAAATTATAACTTACTCATCATTAGGTCAGGTAAATAACTAACGTGGAATTCTAATTTCAATTGAAAACAAACAAGGCACACCAAATAGTAGCCAGGCAGTTGCCCATAGTCATGAACTTGCCCATCATTGTTTCCGCGCGTACAATCCATAAAGGGTTTCATCCCCCCCCGTGTAAATAATGCAATGATTTGCAATAGCGGGAGCATTAAAGCATTGTATTTATGTTCCAATTTAACTAATCTGATTTTCGAATGGGGATGTTACGTGAAAATAATTTTCTGCTCGAAACACGATAACTGCCAGGAATAAGTAGAAACAATACCTGCAATGTGAAGTCAAAACATTTGACAGAGATTAATCATAAAGGGCACAACAGTTATATATTGGGGGATGATATACAGAATTTTGAATTACCACGATCACTGTTAATATTATTTATGCTATTATCATAATTAATATTACTTTAATTACGTTCAGAATGTGTGAACTGACCCATGTAATGCGAAGGTAGAAACGAGTAAATAAACAGGGTCAATGTGCAGAACCGTACTTGAATAATTGAATTTAATATCTGATCTTTGTCCCATTTTCACCGTACCTATACGTCTCTTAAAACAAGGAACAATGACGATGTATGCTAATTAGTTTCAGAAACAGGTTACCAACTACATATTTGCAGATGTGATGACTGTTCCGATTAACGTTACAAGAAGGCTGCGTCGAGGGTTGTCCCTTAAAGTGCGTTATAAATAATTTGTAGTGACAGAAGCGCATTGCAGCACGGAAAATTATGGAGGGTCTGAACGTGCGTTCTACTAATTTCAAAGGGCTCGGCTTGCTAGCTTGCTAACGCCCCCTCGTCACCCCCTTACGTCGTTCGCCACCCACTGTATACCATGGTAACTCGATAATTATGAACTACGTGACAACGAAAGCGTTTGTGATAATTGTAATGTCGGTGATTAAGGGGGTAATGGAAGAAAATAAGGATTTACGGCAGCTGAGGTATTAAGTGGAAATTTCTAGTTTTGGGGGATGAAATATTATTGTAATATTTCAAAAGGTTATGGTAAGGGTATTTTGGATATGTATAAGTGATGTTTAGATATAGAAAATGTTGTTGGATGTTGTCATCCTCTTAATAATTAATCCATTTCCAATTGATGGATCCAGAGTTTGAATATTGGTCCTGACCTTAGAGGTAATTTTGAGGTTCAATTGTAATTTTAAATGGAGGCTTCTATTGTTGAACATGGATTTGGAGAGAGGAATATAGTTTAGGTCTCTAAGTAAACCTCTCAAAGTCATTTAAAGATTCCCTCAATTCCAATTCTATCGTAAAAGTCTACGTATCTTCTAAATTACTCCAAGTGTTACCATTTAATGTCCATCTTCAGGCCGAAGAACTTTTGGGCGTTTTCATGACGACATGTGAGTTGCGCTATTTAATATAAGACACCCTGTATAAATGGTGGATGCGTTGGACAAATCCTGTATAAATGGTGGATGCACTGGACACCCTGTATAAATGGTGAATGCGCTGGATACCCTGTATAAATAGTGGATGCGTTGGACACCCTAAAATTCGACTAATATATTTGCCTGCAGTCGTTTAGGGATTGTAAAGCCTTTTTTTGCACAAAAGCTTACGAACATTTTGCAAATTTCGTGTCGTAGACTCGAATGTATGTACATTTTAGTTCTTATTTGGTTAATTACTTCAAAGTAATCAACCGTTTTTCATTAAAAGGGGCCGCCTTTGCTTTGCTCTTAAAGAGGGATTTTGCATGTTTTATTTCATAGAGAAGTTACCCTCGGTTACAGCGCCGTTCGCACTTAGGGTAATGTCTTCCGATAAGGGTTCCTTTAGACAGTGTCAACCGAAGGATATAATTACATAAGAGGGTTAGTTAGCATCCCCAGTTCGCAAACTTTTTCTTTCAACTTCAGAATATTTGTTTGAAAAGCTTCTCTCCCTTCACCGTCTACGTGAATCATGTCTCTTCCCCCTGTCACATCGAATTACAACACAAGCAGAAATCACGCATTGAGAATACTAAAGCTTCCACGCAATAAGGTAAAACTGAGTCGTTGTCAGATTTTAAAAAGCTTTATATTTTTCTCAAAACAATTCTCACTGGAAGACAACAAAAACGACATTACATTTAGATTGAATGTTCTAAAATGTTCGGTTGAGTAGCTTTTTTTTAGATAAATTTTGGATTTTTTTAAAATTGTTCTGATATATCCAGTATTAGCTAGAATTGTTTGAAAGCGAAGTTAATAATTTGTTGTCGTTAATCTGCTAATGAAATGGTTTATGCGAACGAGCTTCCTAAATTGCAATGTAAGTCATTTTCGTAGTCGAGTATCTGTAACTAATCTCTCGTTAGCCTTAGTTATGGTATGTTTCATGCATACACGAAACCATTCAGCCAACCACCTCATATTACCCACTGGCCGAGCTGCTTTATTTGCTCGTTTATAACTGTTTAACGATCCAGAATTAACCAAAGTTCCACGCTATTCATTTACATTTTTTTTTTTTTACTTTTAAACAAACAAAAAACTATAAAAATCTTTTGGTTTTAATTTTTAGATAGAATAAAAACAATTTACACCAAATTTCAGCCAATAATCTTAAATACATAATAAATATAAAAAATGTGAAAAGGCATTTGTCTTATAGTTCCATTTTTGTAATTTATTCGTAACAGAGATACCTATAGATCACAATTTATAAAATAAACAGTGGCGTAACATAGAAACCCTTACTCTCTCCAGTCTTTTGAAAGTGTCATTTTGCACTCGTTTTAATTTTTCCGAAACAATAAATGTTGGTCTCCACTAAATTTACCATTTTCATCAACCCACCCCCTTAAAACTCTGAGTCTGCAGGGGCGCCATTTACGTCACTAGTAATAATAAATAAATAATGTATTTTGTAATGGCTGTTGTTAATGCACGGATAGGTAGTGTAATTTAATAAAAAGGAAAAAGAAATGAATTTTACGTAAAAAAAAAAACAATTTCGTTGTCTCCAATATTATTTTCGTAACAAAAAGCACCGCTTTCATTGTTTGCTCGATTCTGTTATTAATTATAAGAAATATTAGCGTTTCGATATTTATTACAGACCCTTGAAGCAAAATTCCTTTGAGTAAAGCTTCATTATGAAACAAACAAGGCGTTTTCAGACAACGAAAAATTGTTTGTTTAACGGGATCAAAAACAAAGGCAAGCTTCTTTATTTTACAGTTCTCGTTATATACAAATTGGGACTTAATTTAACTTTGTGTCACTCGCCGACAAATCTTATTTAATTAAAGAGAATTTTTAAAAAAAATTGGCAAAGTGAAATTTCTCAATCTTATTCAAGTTTGTGGATGAATCCATGAATTATACAAAAAACTAGGAATTTAAACAGAATTTTGATAATTTCAATGTAATTTTTAAAGACAGTTCCTAAGACAGCGTAAAGTTGACTTGAAATTACCCATCTATTGTTCTGTTTTATTTTAAGTTTACATTTTATATAATATTGAATTTAGAACATTTAGCAGTAATTTAGACTATTTTAGAAACACAATTAAAAGTGATTTTGTTCTTTCTCTTTCCTATTTCTCGCGAAATCATTTTGGTTGCAATAATAATTATAATTATTTAAATTAAAAAATATAATAAAATCGTATAATTTTTTATTCTTAAATTTAATTTATGTAATAATTATGAATATTATTACAACAGAAATGATTTTACGAAAAATAGGAGAATACTTAGTCTGCTTTTATCAAGAATACGAAATTAATTCATCTTTAATTGGGTTTTTAAAAATAGTCTAAATTACTAGGTACCGAAAGTTCAATATTCAGCAGCAAATCGCCCTTAAATTTCTAGAACACAATCAGAATTATTCATTAATAGAATCTCTTCGGATACAGTGTGATGGAAATCAGAAATGATAACCTGTTCAGATTTTTCTCTAGGAGTTCTTGAAATGGTTGCTGTTTTTTGGAAAGAAATATTCTGCCTCAATACGACTCTTAATTTGTGTTTCACGAGATGTTTCCAATGTCACAATAAAGTGGTGCTATATTTTCCCTATTTATGACATAATTAATGGAGCATAAATAAAGAGATGGAAACATTTCATAAAAAAAGTGGATTCGAGCATCTCGTGAAGGCCATTAAAATTTAATTAAGCACGGTATCTGCAATATTTTCCTTCAAGTTTGTGAGCAGTAGGTACGTTTCGTTGGTCGTGAGCAACCGGTAGATCGGCGAGGACAGAAAAAGGTTGGGAGAAGAGCGCCCTTGAGAGGCTCTCCCCCTTGATACCAGTGGCAGCATTAGCAGCAACACCATCACCATCGTCCCTCCCACTTAACCTCACGCGGCCCTTTGATGCTTCCTAGCACGATTTGCTTCCTGCTTTTGATTAAAGAGCGTGAATTATTAATGAATCTCTCCGCTTTCTAATCTATAAATTTTTAAAGGTGCACGTGGAAGAGGCAACGTAAAGAAGCAGGAGGAGGAGGAGGAGGAGAAGCGTTAGATACGCAGAAAATTAATTTTTTAGTCATACACAGCCTTCTTCTCATTCTTATTACATTCTTTAGCATACGGGCAGCATTCCAAGAGAGGCGGAAATATTTTCGCCAAGATACCGGTAGTAATATAAACATTTTAACATTTTTAATATACTTTTGCCATTATTTTTGTTGACAAAAGAATCCCATGCGTATCTAAAATTTTTTATTTAAATTAGAAACATTGGAAATTAAAATAAGTGTTTCTTTTGGCATCTCCCGACTCCCAAGGCCAATGCAGATTTTTAAGAAAATTTATTTCCTTGTTCATTCGAAAATATTAATCATTATACAGATTTAACTACACACGATTTTTGCTCGAAGAGGGTGTTAAGGGGGTTAAAACTGGCTTAGCTCTTAAAAATCTGAACAACTCTTGTATTCAGTGTAGGTACTAAAAAAGAAACAAAAAAAAAGAATTTTAGTGTTTCATATCCCGAATAAGAGGAATAGGGGAAGTTTACATTCCTACCCTTCCTCTCCCCCGGCTGCAATTATCTTAATGGTTGACTCACTAAATGTTTAAACAGTTTTTAATATCAGAAAAAAAATAAATGATGTATAAGTGAAAACTTTCTAAGAATTTTTCCAAAGTTTTAGGGTCAGTAGTTTCGGAGATACCTAACAAGGGTAAATAGTCAATTTTTCATCTATTTTCTTTTCGTGTTTTGTTAAAATACTTGCCAAATTGATACAGTGTTCCCTTGTAACGTGTGAGCAATCTTTATAAGGTTAGAAAGAGAACTTAATTAAAAAAGGGTCCCTTGGAAACTAGGGCAAACATTTTTTGCGATGAAGCGATCCCAAAGTACCTACCATAATTTTTACGAAAGGCCAATTAAGAACCCGAGGCCTCCGTCAATAATAACTGGTCCAGACCGCAACAAAAATCTGTTTATTTTCCGGTCGAGAACCCCGTTCCTTCTATGCTGTAACCAACCTCAAAAGAAATCAATTAGCAAGTTTCCCGACACTCCGACGCCCTATCCTAAATAACTTCCCAAAAACGTCCCTTTATTTTTCTTTTGTTTCGTCCAACGTAAACAACATCAATGTAATCGAAGTGAAACGTCTAGAGACGGGGGCCGCTATCGAAGAAGACAAAACGTACTTGGAAGACGTCATAGTTTTCCGAAAACAACTCTGTTTTGTATCTTTTGTATTTCGTCGATATCAACTACGAGTAAAATCCAATTTTTCTAATAATACTTAGCGCATTACTCAATATACCTACGGACTCAAACTAATCTTAAGAGTTTACGAACGAGTAGACACTGATGACCAAAAGTGAGTAATAAGAAGACTAATTAACAGGCCCTCAATTTTTGAAAAATACGTGTATTTATTTTTATTTTTTTTTGTAATTAAAATCAATAAAATGGACGTAGTTACGTATAAAAGGTAGCTATCTAAACAATTTTACTGCTTGAGCATTAATTCCTGCACAAAATACAGGACATAAATTTTGTAAAAGACCAACAAACTAATAAGTCGTATAAAAAGGTCGATTTTGGTCTGAGATTAACTTATAAATTAAACCTTAAGAGTCCCACCGAAACCATTACCAAAGAAACCCAACCTGCGAAATGAGCATCTAAATTATTTAGAAATTACGAGCTCGGAGGGTGTCCTAAGACATCCACCTGGTTGTTTAATTAACGGGAGAGTTCGCCAGCCAGACGCTTCGGATATTCATAAAAAGAAAACAATTTTATCTTTTATTAAACATCACTTTAAAAGATTGAAGAAACGAAGTAATTATGTTATGAACGATATACATTATGACAATGATTTATTATGTCGTTAATCTCTGTTAGTAAATAAGAGCATACTATTTAAAAAAAAAAAAAAGAAAAAACTATAAGTACCTACTATTTTCTAATTATACTTTTCTTGAACGGTTTTACTTTTTTTTGTAATTTTCAAAAAAAGGGCACTCACTCAATGTATAGAATAGATACGAAAACCGAAATACAAAGGTTTACTTTCGCCTAACCTTAAAAGGATGAAACAATAAAAAGGGTGAGAGAAATACTTACACGTAAATTTGATTAAAAAAATATCTGTAGGGACGGAACTTGGGCACAAAAGGATGGTCCTTTGTTTCCAAATGAGCGCGACCTGTCCCCGTCTTGCTTTGTGAAAAAGCGAAATGTGCTTTGTTGAGAATGGAACGCGCTAACACTTTGTTCGTAGACAGAGAGTACGTGCTTAATTGACGTGACGATTCATTCTCCTTAATCGTAATTCTGTAAAGCCCGACCAACAAAAACAGACCAAAGCGCCTCATTCAACACAATGGTCGATAATCTTCCGCAAATGATTTACCTTCAACTACGTGTACTATTCCTCACCCAACAAGACGGTGTTTACTTTTAGGGATGGACATAGAATACTGTACAAAACAATTTCCTCTTCCACTCTTTATTCCAGATTCTGCCTCTCGCAATGTCTTTTCTTATCACCTCAGAAGAATATCTACTGAATAATTTTTTTTTAGAAATAGTTTGGAAGCAGAATCATTTTTAGCCCTTTGAAATATAAAAATGACAAAAAATGCACGTGCACTCTCGTTGTCGAAGACGAATCCATTCATTTCGATTCGATTTTGTCGCGACATGGCGCAGTGATTAGGTGGCAAAAGTTTTGACAGGCGTTCAGGTACTTATCGGACTTAAAGTGGGTTGGTACAAGCTCGCCGAAGAAGCGTAATCGACTTGATGGCAACATTTCCTGTTGAAAGTTAATACTTCCCGCTGTTGATTACCTCCTCACGTCTACCTATCGGGAAAGTTCCTGTTTCCCGTCTCACCGCCGAAGTCAAATTCGGTTAGATAAAGATTTCTAAAACGCAAACGTTTCTATTTAAACATCCATCAGTGCAATTTGTTTGTGAACTCGTGCTAGAGCTCTAGAAATCGAACAAAAGTTTCAAAAACGAAAACAAAAAAAAATTAAGTATTTTCGCTTATAGGAATCACCAAAAATTATCGGAAGGGCACGATTCCACCCCGTGGTTGCTAAAAAATTAAATTATGAATCTTTCTCCTAACCATTGGCTTTACTAAAGGGTGTTTTCTCAAGAAGGCTAGTGCAAAGTTTTCCATAATAGTTTTTTAATGCAAACAGTGTACTGCCTATTTTTTCTTGGTGAGCCAGTGCCTACCCCTAACCTCCAGTAATTACGTCCCTGCTGGTGACTTAAGTAGACCCTCTTCTCTTGTCGAAAAGAAAAAAGGTAGTAGGATATAAAAGCAAAGGTAAAGTTCATGTCTGTGGGACCGACCATCTTTGCATAATTATTCGCTTTAGCCAATAGAAGTAAAACCGATTTGTCTGTCTCGTTTTTATTGAGACGCCGGGAACCTGCCCTTTTATCCACTTGCTTAGATAAAGCTGGGCAGCTGGAGCAGCAGGAGAAAGAGAGCAAGTTGGTAAGCAAAACCTTAAATGTATGTAAAATACGATTGAGTACATCTGAATTCTAAAGCGCGGTCGATTATCTTGTCTTGCCGCTATTAATCACCCCTCACTTGAAGAGGGCGAGAAAGAGACGGCGAGACCGACCCCGGCTCCACGAAACCGTTTTCTTGCTCATGTTAAAACTGCCAGAATTAGTCTAAAAACAGGGCCTTTGTCATAGCCACCCTTTGCTCGTATTTTCTGTTAAGACCATCAGTATTGTCTTTACAGGGTAAAGGACACAAGGGCGAATGACTTAAGCCAACTAGACACAAATGATTTCATTTCATGTCATAAAAGCGACAAGTTTATAAGCCCATAGGCACTAGTCGTTTTTGCAACAATATTGTGACATTCTATTAAATTAAAACAATTTTTTATCTTATATAATTTTATCTTCTACAAAAAGTTTTCTTAATGCCTTGGACTTAATAACGTAGTCAAATGATGCTAGGGTGAAAATTTGTCTTATGTAGCAACCCTTGTTTATGAGAGGAAATACTAGTGAGTCTGAAAATCAGTTTTCGGGGTTGGAATCGCTACTATTTGACTATCTTCAAAATAGGGGAGGAATTAATCATTTTAATATTTCTTACAGAAACTTTATACTTAATGATTTACTGAATTATAGCCAAAAACAAATTTTGCAATAATAATGTTGCCATGCCATGCCATGCAAACAAATTAAAAATTATTTTTGAATACAAAATATTTTTGTTAATAAATAGGAATATTAAATCGTAAACTGAATGTCTAACTTTAGACTGGTTCCAAGGCATTCAAGATCAAGACAATTGAAAGGATAAAGCACAAATTCCGATTGAAATAAAGGCTTAAGCATTTGCAAAATTTTCGTCGAGGATTAATTCCTCCTGGGGGCTGAAACACGGGAATGCTTTCTTCAGAATGAATAGAAAACTTACAGCGATTTATATCGCTTCGTGGCCCTCCTTAAGCTTTATTGAAATAATTTAGAAGACGTATAAAAAGGGTGCCGCTGGATTACCAAATGAGAAGTCAAAGATGGAAGCAACCCCTTCCTGTAGCAGCCATAAAACTTTTTATTACAAAATAATATCTGGTCATATGTACCTATTAAACTATCGTATAAAATACACCCCATTTTAATTAATTTTTAATAATCTCTTCGAAATTACAAAATACAATTTCTTCTTTGTGGATTTTGATTTTCCATTTACTCTCAAAAACAGATTACAGTGGCCCTATCTCAACATTGAAATTTTCGGTACTTCGAGAACCAATTCACAAATATGTTAAACAGTTTGTTAGAGAAACGATCTGAATACACCGAGTTTATGTACCTACACCTATTGTACAACATATGCAAATGATGAATTGGATGGAGACAATGCAGTAGGTACCTACCATCTACAATCTGCAAGTCGTGTTCAGATAACTAGTCTGCTAGTCTAGAACTTCTGCAAATAATTAATAGTCCACAAAATTTCAATGTTAATACAACACGGGTAGAGACACTCAATAGATAAGTGAATTCTCTTAAACGATTTCGTTCCTTCAAGTATACAAAATTAATTGCAAATAATGAAACAAAATTAATTCATGGAATTTCTATTTATTTGTCTCTATTATCATTACGAGGTTTATTATTAAAAATTATAATTAACAATTAAACATTTTTAAAAAAAATTAAAATTCTGTGAACTTAAAGATATTTTTGATAATAGCTACGTAGGTGGATGCTTTTAAAATTGGTGTTTGTAGGTGCGTGAAATAGAAATAAATTTCAATGAATCCATATAAAATCTATACAGAAAATTGAATATTTACTGGTGTCCTCGAGACCAAAATGGGAACCACTCAAATCCAGGCGTCGCGTTCGTGTCCGTTTTCAATTAGATGGATATATTTTCGTATAAATTAAATGTAAATAGTTAACGTTGCGAGCTACGAAAATGTTGTAAAGGATGTAGTCGACGGGGGAAATGGGATACGCCGCGCGTTTTCCGGAAATTAGAGACCGAATTACACATGCTCGTCTTTCGGTCCTTTCAATTGCCAAGTCGATTTGAGACCTGTTTAATCATCGGCACTGCGCGCTTTCGGCTTGTGCCAAATTAAAATGCAAATGTTTTTGGGCTGAACGTGTCTATGTGTGTGTTAAATAAGTCAATATGTGTGTGTATGTGTATGTGTAGGGTCCCCGGTTACTGTTCTGGCTCGTTCGTATTGAAATTTCGACAACACCATTTAAAGTCAAAAGTATTTGGTGTTCTCGTTCTATTAATTAATTTCGTCAAACTGTAGCTTCCAAAAAAATACATTAAGCTTTCAAAATTGACACATTTCCATTGAACCACAACTTGTAAAACAAGATCTCGTTACTTATTTTTTTTTAACTGGGCGTATGTCCCTTAATTTTTCACCAAAATTAATGATTGATATATCATTTAAAAGACTTCATCCCTCGCTATTGAAGAAACGTCAGTAAAAAGTTTAAAATCATTGTTTTCTTCAAAAAACATTATTATAAGAACTGCAACTGAGGGCGCCGCCTGTTATCAATCTGATTAATTAACGTGCATGCCAGCATGCAGAACGTGTTGTTTGACTTTTTGATGCTTACGTAGCCAAAACCGTGAAAAATACGACAAAAGTTATATGGATACTTTTTATAGATAATTAAATTTTCTACAAAAAAGTCCTAGACAGCACCCCTCTATCTTTTACAGGTAAAAAAATACAGCGCTTCAAAGACGCGCTGCAACGTGTAATGTACCACCTAGGCGCTCTTGTAGTGCTGCTTTTTTACTTGTAAAAGATAGAGAGGTGGTGTCCGGGAATTTTTTATATAAAATCCAATTATCTATAAAAAGGTTTTTATATTTTTTTCCTATTTATCACGGTTTGAACTACGTAAGCGTCGATAGATCGAACTACACGTTTTGCAAAACTTAACGCTAAATAAAAAGTAGCAACAATTATTTGCCAGCTTAAAAATTTCAACAAATGCTTTCCTGAACAATAATCCTCGATCAAAAAAATTTTTCGACGGTAAAATCTCTTGGCTATTGGTTTAAAACAGTTCCCTACGAGGACCCTCGTAATTTTACGTCACAAATTAGCACTCTGGCCACCTTTGACGATGGTAACGATATAATATCGTAGCAAATCGGCAAATAACATCCCTCGCTGATCCCTTGTCCCTTTGCTTTTTGTAATATTGTCCTGTTATAAACTCTTCATAAATTATGCCTAATTGTCCTGCTTTTTGTCTTGAATACAACTGGTATCAGCATTTGTCTAGCATCGTTCTGATTAATGACTCCAAATTACTCCAGGGAAATTGTTGTTAGATATACTTCAGCAATCGTCTTAGGTCGAGTTGATTAGGAAACTAGATTACGTAAGGGTACTTGGCGATTAATTGTGCGCTATAGAGTAAGTTTGTCGAAACACTTAACATAATTGGTGGAGTTGTGTCACTTCGTCGAAGTGCTTCAGGCAGTGGTTCAAGGGAGTATGCAGATTCACCCCGGTCATCTACTGCGGTACTGCCGCTATTTAAAGGGTTGAAACGAAATCTGCTGCTGAAACAGGTATGCAAAGAGCTTCTTTAACCTAATTGCTTTACTTCCTAGAAGCAATTTTAGTTCCGGTTGGTGTAACACCGGCCAGACAGTAAATCAGGAAGTAAAGTCTCAGCGAAACAACACTGCACTGTACAGTTGCAATATTGTAAGGGGATGTTTTGCATGCATATGATGCGAATTCCTTCTGTCTCTCTGTATATTGTTCAGCTTTCTTCTCATGCGGTATCTGAGTAAATGGATTTCCGTCGAGATAGCGAACCTTTATTTCCTCACTGGCTTACTTATCCCATATTTATATGCATTGCAAAGTTCGCTTTATGAGCAGAATCGCGAAATTCCGATGCATATGGCTAGGGAACGTCCGACTAATGTTACCTTCTGCTAAAAACAGCTTTATCTGCAGAAAATATCTCGAGAAAGAAAATTGCTTGGAATGAAAAATATCGATCAAGAAAGCACTTCTCTTTGCTCCTTTAGGAAAACTATTCCATAATCTCGATTATTCACATGAGACAAAAACTGTGAAACATTATATTTTCGGTTTCCTTATCTTTAGATAATTCCCTCTGTGTTTTGAGATTCTTTACTTTTAAAACCCCTGAAGCTGACCTTCTGTAACTGTCGAAAATTTTTGAGCTGCAGATTTTAAATTTTTCGAATTCCTACGTAAACGAAATGGGACTGCGATGGGTATCTACAGACAATGGCGGTTAATCAAGCACTGAAAGGATCGAAATGAAAGAGAAAAGAAATGGAAGAAGAAAAATGTGTTAGGGTATTTGCAGACGAAGGTTTTTTTTTCACATACACTCTGGTACCGGGGTGTTTGTATGCTTTAAATTACGTAGCTGTTTTTTGTGTTTGTTCTACTCGATGTGAAAATTCCACTTTTTAGTAGATAAATTCAACCGAATGCGAGACCGTTAAAAAAATTCAATTTTCACAAAATTACGTTCGAACCGATGGTGCCACAACTCTAATTTCAGATACAACTGCTGATCATTTGTTAGAAAACCGAAATTACATTCTTTCAATTCTTTTTTATCGTATTGTACGTATAATGCATGAATGAGTATTAGAAAATACCAGATGAAAATATTGATAAAGATTTTATTTTTTTGTTGCAATATAAAAAATATTAAATCTGAGAAAGGCTTTTGATCATAATGGCTTTGCTCGTTTTTGCACTTAATAGATCTTCTTTAATACAACTAATTGACTTTTGTATCTACCTGACCGAACAAAAAAATAATTAATTACAGTCCGTTCTATTACCTTGTTATTACTAAAAATGTCTCCAATATTAAAAGTACGTACCTGCCCCTCAAGTATATGTATGTATTTTATTTCATCATACCGAATAAAATGAACGAACATTACTATTTCCTTGGAAAATCAATAAATTGAATGTGTGTGTGCGTCGATTCTTGGGTGGGAAGTTGAAACGTGATAAATGGACCAGCAATATTGAAGGGTAAGTAATACCCCAAAAAAGAGAGACGGACGATACTCCAGAACGATACTTGGCTCCGACCGTATAAACGATAGGTAGTAAAGGACAGGAAGTCGGTATTTCGATAAGCCCTTTTTTCATCGTATTAGCACAAGAACAGGCCATAACGCCTTCTAAGGCTATCGAATATGATTTTCCAAATGGATTCCGATAACATGTTTTAGTTTCCAACTTTATGAAGTCCCTTACGAGATGGTAATAAGGAAAGAGGGTCTAATGCCTACATCCATGTTTTAGGGTTTAAAGTTGACCTTCTTAAATATTTCTATACAACAGACAGCTTAAACGTCTTAAGATTTATATATATTTGTCACGGTTTTCGCTGTATAAGCGGCGAATGGTCACAAGATTAATTTAACAACGATTTTCTAACGTTACAAGGTTGTACAAATGCTCCTCTAAAAGACCTCTACATGAAGTCGTGGTAAACAAAACTTTCACACCATAAAATCTATTGGATACTAGACTAAAGGGGTTCCGTACACCCACCCCGACAACTGACGTCAAGAGGAAGCTGTTGAGCCTGCCCTTGTAATCTCGATGGTAACGGTTCAGTCGTTACGATCGTGAGACTAGGTCTGCACGCTGACTGCGTAACCACCTATGCTGCGCGTGAGCCTACTATCATAGTAGACTTACTAAGCGTGCAGGTTTAGTCTCACGATCGTAGCGGTCCAGTACGTACAGCATTTCTAAAACCAGTCCGTCTTAAAACAACAGGTGTTTTAACATTCATTAAATATTACTAGTTACCCAATTTTCTAAGAAATATATAAAAACATTTTGAGACAGAACGACCTATATTACGTGATCATCTTTAGAATAATCCTCATAGAAGTGAATTCAGTGCTGTGTAAGAAAATTACTAACCACATCGCATAAATCATCTACGCAAAATGAGAAGAGCTTTTCCATTCGCGCCGAAAAGCTGGAAATGATTACCTTTTTTAACTTTCTTTAAACTATTGCCCCATTTTGCCATCCACTCACACCCTCGTGGTTTTATAACGGTTGCAAAGCTTACTGAAGGAAAGCAGATATTACTTCTAATTTGGTTCACCTCATTTTTCAATTACTTTACGCCCCGTTCGGAGTTATGTAAGAGTTCTGCTGCGAAAGTTATTTTCATCTTATTTTACGAAAAGCAAGCGATTTTCCTTGAAAAGTCATAAACTAGGAAAATTCATAGGAGCAATGAAAGCATTTAAAAGCGGTAATAGGCAATAATAGATCTCAAAGACTTAATTTTATATATATTTTCGTCATCAGTGTAAACTATCAAACATGGATCGCTATTTCTTGTTAGTTCTCATCAGCGCTTTTCTGCAAGGGAGCGATATCTGTGGTGCATTCTTTTGGAACTGCCTATAGCACGCTGATGAGAACTTACAACAACTAGAACGTTGTTAAATGTAGTACCTACCTATTTTTTTCAAGATCCTAAAAATTCTATCTATGCTTTAAATACTATCTGTAATGCATGAAGTCATGAACATGCAGTGAGGGATATGTCGCTATCGTGTTTTTCCAGTCTTGACATAAAATGGGTTCAAATCAGCGAATTTGTCGCAACAACTTTGTCTGCATTGCACATTTATCGTAGGAAGTCTACTCGAAACTTCTCTAAAACGTCCAAATAAATTACTTGAGTTCGAAATTAAACGTTTCTACAAAGCGAACCGCACACATTGCACATAGGCTAACATTGGATCCAGATGCACCAAAACCAAATATTGCAGAGACAGCGGATTCTTTACGCACAATAAATAATTGCACCAACCATGTTCCAATTTGCTTTTTTAAATTAAGTCACTTTCAAGAAACTTTTATGACCTCTGATGAGTATGAGGGGCGGCCTTAGGAGTGGAGGGCAAGGCAACCATCAAGGGTCTCCTGCAAGGGCCTCACACAACAATTCCAGAAAAAAAAGAGTTTATATATTTAATCCCAATCTATTTGTTCCAAGAAAATACGAGTTATAAAATTAATAGCTTCTGAATTAATGACGTTTTTTACCTTAAACTTTAAAAAAATTACCAATTTGTTGTTTCAATGTGTGAATGAAAGCGTTTTTCGTTAGATCTTTATTGTGTTCAATTTAATAGGTCTGAGTTGTGTAATTCGTAATCAGTACCATTCTTTAAACGAAATTATACATTTCAAGTGAGGGTATCCCTGCTATCCTCGTGGAAGCAATTTCTGAAGCTCTGTTTTCTTAACCGGTTCTTTAGTTTGTCTAATATATGAAGCTGGACAAGTCGAAAGAAAATACCAACCCTGTTTTCTTTGAACTTTTATAAAGAGTAGCAGACCAGTACGAGGGAGAGACGAGTTTAATTTGTTTCGAAGAAAAACGGAATAGAAAGAATAGCAGACTCAAGTTGTTTTAGCTTTATATTGCGCTTCTACATATATACCCTCGCGACTTTAAAGAGTGGAAATTGGAGCGCTTTCCACGATATTTTCAAAGACATCCGACTAATAAAACGTTTTTCTAATAAAAGTTACTCTTCTAAGACTTTGTTAATCGTTGAAACACAAAATGAAGTTAGCTTTTAATTTCTAAGAGTAAAAATATCATCCTGTGTTTTTTTAACTAATTACAAAATTAGTTAATAAAAAATACTAACATCAATAAACGCTAATGTTGCCGAAATTTGATTTGTTAATCGCCATAAATACTAAAATAAAACAAATTATGCTTTTGGTCAGCATTTTGTCAATCCTAACAGACTCAGGTTGCAATTTCGACCTTTGTAGTTCTCATCAGCACTCCACTCCATAGGCAGTTCCGAAATTGATAAATTGTACCTTGGTTTGCAGTGATTACCACTGATGGCGCTTCCTTGCTATCTGCAGTGGTATATTAACCCTCTTCTGGATAGAGGTGAGTATTCTGTCTGATCATCCCATAGCATGCTGATGAGAACTAAATAAGTTGGATATTATGATCCTAATTTAGTAGTTTTAAATTTTCATGTTTATTTTATTTTTTTGGTTTCCTTTAGCTTCTAACTGTATATACGTATCACTATCTAGTGTATTAAACGGATTAGTGAATTCGTTTTCGAACTTCTATCGTAAAAAAAAAAAAACAAATAAATTTATGTTGTGTATCCGTATTTCCATTTCATTTTTTTTTTGTTTTCAGGAAGCTCGTAAGCGATTTCGGATTCGTATAATTCCGAAGAAGAATAAGTGGATGTGGTGTGAGAATAAAAGCTCGTCCGGACCAGGGAGCTTAGTAAATAGAAGTTCGAGAAAGAACAAACAGCATTTGATCAGTTTCCCACCGATAGTAAAGGCTGAAGTTCTGGCTGTGCCTAATGGACGGTAATGGTACGATTTAGGTCGGAGTCTTGGCACCTTTGCCATGCCTCCTTCGATGTCACGGAAATCCCGAGCAAGATTCATTTACAGAGATGTACCTACCTACCTCTTTGCTGCGATTGCTGCATTATAGATAGAAAAGAATTTCCAGCGGGAGAAACCTCAGAAACACTTTACGATCTAGCTGGCCACTTTTATAGAATCTACAGGGTGTTTCTTCAATTTGCACAATAAAATTCTATTCTATCGACTTAAATAGTTGCGAACACGGTTCTGTAAATTGTTGAACACGTTGTCATTGTGTCCATTAGTAAATTAGTATGCATTATAAATAGTTTCAGTGTATAAATATAATAAAGCAGGAATTTCTCTGTTTGCCCTTACTTTTCTTTATGACTGTCTATTGTCAGCCACTCTTGCTCTTAGCATACCCTGTATATTATTCCACATCCTTCAAAATTGATTTGGAATGATCTACAATATTCCATATTTTTAGAGAATAATTTGAAATGGTAGAGAATTTTTTGAAAATGATTTTTAATGTTCAAAATTTTTCGACAAAGATCCAGAGTGTTTCAATATGTTCCAGTTCATTCGACAATGAATTCCAACGTTGGATAATGGCATTTTAGAAATGTTAAAAAATAATTTAGAAAAATTATAGTATGTTCTACAGCACTGCATGAAGGTATAGAATGATATCGGTAGTTTTTCTATAAAATTAAAATTTCTCTGTTTAAAATGTATGTTCTCCTAAGATAAATGGACCTCCTCACATTTTTCTCGGTGATAAGTTTTGAAAATTAGCCTCATTTAAGTTTTCACTACCTATTTCATTTCGAAAGAAACAGATTGCACAATATTAAAACTTCCGCGGCGCGTTTTCATGAAAAATAGTGCGATTATTTTCCGTGAAGTTTCTAGATGCTCTTGCTCTGAATGGTAACACGGAATACTTTTATAATTGCAGCGAAATTTTTAATTAAAGTGCTAAAATACATATTAATTAAACATCGCGCTCAAGAAGTACGCGTTCTCTCCTTATCTCTTTCTTTTTTTCATCTAATTGTACCAGGATTTCTCCTAATATAGCAAAGCTTCATCCAAGAGTGAGAGCAGGGCAGATTAAATTTAACTCCAATTCAGAAGGATTAATGCCCTCTGCTTAAAACTGCTTTTAAGATCTATTCCAGAGAAGCATGAGCTTTAGCGCAAATTTACTTAAAAATAAGACGCCGAAAACTAAATTAAATTAATCTGAAATTAAAAACTCAAAATCATTTCTTAAATTTTTACTACCTACATAATAAATAACTGAATAAGTTGGTTCTTAAAGACACGTAATGAGTTTTCCTTTTTTTGAATCTTGTGATTAAAATTTTGGTTTTTCAGAATTCTACACAGAACATTCCATAGAGAATTGAAATTTAAATCTTGCAAAAACTGCTTATCTAAAATCTTTCAAAACTTCTGGAAATTTAAAAGATCCATTTTAAAACCTCATGAAACTATCTAGAAATCTCAAATTTCCTTAGGGCGTCGAAGAGCTTAATGGGTTTCTAAGCGTTTCATATGGAGCTTTTAATGTTTAGGAAATAATAATTAGAAAATAATAAAAAATATTTGAAATAACGCGCAGAGGCAACACGTTAAATTACCACGTGTAATGAAAATCGATCGGACTATAAATCCCTGCATTACAGCAGTCGAGTTTATAATTAGAAAAGTCAATTAAAAGTTTCTTTGTAGTTGGGAAACTTGTTACAGCTGCACGTTTGCCGTTTAACTGTCCCCGTCGGTCCTTTTCTCCCTTTGTGGCGGACGGAGGTATAGAGTCTAATACCTCACTGAGCTCTACTTATTGTTGGTCCACGAAATCACATAATCGAAAATTTCAATACAATTTGCAAGTCGCAACGGAGATTTCAAACTTAATAATGAGAGCTTTATGGCTCCATTTAATTAAAAAAAAAAAGAAAGAAAAAAATCACCTACCGTTAATTAGGCCGTTAATAAGTCTTTCAGAGTAATGGTTGACTGATTAAGACTCCGTCCTTTGCATGAAATCTGAAAAGAAAAAAAAAGGAAATAAATCAAAGAGAAATAAAGATAAAGGTTGATTTATGAATATCCGTGCCGCGTCCGTACCGTATCAGTAATGTTCGACGCCATCTTTACCTACCCCTTATTACGCACCACCCCCCTGGCTACGATGTATAAAACGCGGAGAGTACGGACAATTCTTTTCGCTACACTTTATCTCACAATAAATATTGCAAAAAATCCATTTAATTCTTATTCTTAAAGTTTCAGTGTTGTTATTTGGTCCTTAGGGAAATATACCAACAGATGAAAAAACTTGAAGGAATCATCTATTCCTGAGGGTCTCATACAGGAAAGTACAAAACTTAATATTTTAGTAGTAAATATGAATCATTATGGAGTCTGCATCTGCTTTAATTATGACGTGTTACGAAAACTGCCATATCAATCATTCAAAAACATGTATCTATTTTGAAATTAAAAATCTCTATTGTTGGATATATAGGACAGAAAGTCACATCAGCATTATTCGCAACTGTTTCGAATGTAGCATACTTCCTCTCTCATGCATGAATTATATCTATGGGAATGTGTGTGCGAGGTTGGAGGTTTATTATATGTAAGGGGTTTACAACGGTATTTTCATTTAGAACGCACCGTAAAATTCCTGGGATTTTCCCCATTTCCTTTCCAAATCTTCCGCATAATAAAATTTTAGTCCTCTTATAAATTCATAATTCATAGGGCAACACTTTCACAATGCGCTAAGCTGTTCCATGGGCCCTGGAGTCATTGTTGTCAGGAATCTACAGGGACACTGTTAATGACATAATAAAAATTACCAGGAAAATTTCAACTTGCGAAATGAAATTTTCATCAAACAAAGATTGTATACTTGAAATTTATGGTTAAATGTCGCCACCTGTAGATATTTGCTACTAAATGTTTTTTAGCGTTTTAAAATCGATTTAATAAGCTCTAATAATAAATAATTATGTGTAGCTAACAAGGAAAAGATAAAATTCAGGACCTTTTTATGCCTTTAAATTTAAATTGGAAATTGTTCTGAATCGTTGTAAAATTTTTTCTTTGTTCTGATTTAATGTCTTTTTAAAATTTACAATTTCACATCGGTTGCTAATGTTAGAACAGATTTCGGATCTACCTTAATGAATGAATTTATATTCAGGCTGTAGGTTTACAGATGAATCAGATTTTTTTCCATGTTCTTCCTATTCTGTTCTGTTAAATAATTCAACAAGAACAAGGTAAATTCCTTTAAAAATTACGTTTCATCAAAATTCGCCACGCACTTTTGTAATATCGTTTCAACTCGGAAATAAATTTCAGATTTAGAGACCAAATTCCTTTATAAAAGCGTCGAATTTATGAATTTCATATCATATCAATATAAACGCAAAAACTGATATTATTACAAATTGAAAAATCCACGCCACAACTGGTAGATTTTAACCACCAGTTAAAATATAAGTGTGGGATTTTCACGTTTGAAAGCGGTCTATCAAACGTTTGTAAACGGATTGGTATCTAATGAAAGCTGCTCCTGTATTGACGGTCATGCAGGTGACATGACAGACGGGAAATTGGATTCGATCAGCAGCTCTTCAGAACAACGCGTCGGCGATCATTATGAATTAAAAGGCACAAAAGTATAAATCTAATTTTACAACCTTTTAACTTTTTAATAACTTATTGCTGTTTGGATATACAAACAATTGCTTTACAACGAGACTTTCCCAAAATATGTTTCACACAACATGGTACCACAAAAAAAAAATGAGTAGATGAAACTGTTTTTAGCTACAGTTTAAAAATTATTGTTAACAATTTTAGCTGCAAACCTCAAAATGATTTTCTCTGTATTAACTGTAAATGAGAATAGACAAATATTTTATTAAAGCTTAAGACTGAAGGAGAATTATTTAATGGGAATTTTCTGATTTAGTGTAAACACTGACGATATAAATTAACAACCCCAAGTAGCACTGATTGAAGCATAGTCTCGGAGGAAATAATAAATATTGGCTTCATTCCGGATACCTTCTAATATATTTCCCATGCGGCAAATACCTCGCAGAAGTTTAGATGATAAATTTAAGCCATTAACAGTGTTTTCCTTCCACTTTATTTATTATTGGAAAAAGTAAATAAACATACCATTTTATACGTACCTACAAACAATATTTGTTTCATTTTCACGAAATACATACTTTTATTGTATTTTGTACCTTCCCGTAATACGTAGTAATTGCTAGCTGTATATTTGTTTGTTTAACTTAATGTAAATTCCTTGCTTTTCCCGTTTCTGTTTGTACAAACGAAAATATTTCCTAAATTCTTATAATACGATTTTGCTTTCTGATTTTCCGTTCCGGATAAAAAAACGGAGGGTGGATCTGAAAAGACAACAAACAGTCGCTCCCATTCCCATTATTTTGGCAGATGCTCTCGTTCCCATTGGCTTTTGAAGTTAACAATTCAAAATATTATTCCACGACCGACTGGTATTCATAATAATAGTGTTTATGGTGAACTGTTTTGTGTTATTATCTCAGTAATTCGTAGAATAAAAAAACTTCCTTTATAAAATCGAAATTTTAACAGAAAAATAACTAATTTCAAGTAAACCCATCCCAGGAATATGACAAAAATTTTAAGGAAATTCGTGTAAAGTTATCATTTTCTGTTAGTATTAAATTATAGATTGGTTACTAGTCTTTGAAATGGTCTTATCTATGCCACTATGCTGGAGATTCCAGTCTTGGAAGAAGCCTACAGTCTCCAATACAAAACAATTGCGACACCCTCTCTCATACCGATCTTGGAGGAGGACTAAAACTTCCAAGATTTCAAACAGTCTTCGACATTTTAGTCTTAGCGGATTTTTCAATCGATCTTCGAAACTTCAGTTTAGGAAAAGACTACAACCTCTGAGATTTAAGTTTTGATGAGAAAAACTATAGTCCCCAAGTTGTTCGTCGTAAGAAATCTGCAGTCCTCGAGATTTCAGTCTTTAGGAGAAACATTACAGTCTCCGATATTTCAATCTTTAAAATGAAGACCACCGCCTATAGATAATTCGAAAACCGTTAAATAATACCTGAGTGACTGAAAAAGCGCTATAAAATCCCAGAAGTGTTGTTGGATACATGATCGTCTTACAATGGTGAAAAGCATTTCTCAATTTATTTTCAGATGCCCCAGAGCAGGTTTTATGTTATTACGGAGATAGCGAATACGGTCATAAATCACTGCAGCTGATAGATATGTCCAAAAGGTCATCCGGCACATTATTCGCACAATGCTTGCGCTTTCTATCACACACATACGGCTATTTTATCGCTTAGACACGAATTACCACAAGATAATTACAATGTTTTAGGGGGTAGATAAACAAATATGAAAAATATATCAACGACTGCCTTTTTATGTTATTTTTTAAAAAATTTCCTCCACATTTGTATCAGCACACCGATTTTAACTTACTTCTCTTTCTCTTTCAAGGGGTTCAGAGAAGGAAAAATAAATTAAAGAAATCTCTACATACTTTTATTTTAACATCTACTGAACTGTTGACCATAGTGTAGTTAAAAAGTTCGTCATTCTCTAGGCACCTATACATTACTCCTGCCGAATGAAGAATAAATAAGTAAACTTGAAGGAACTTTTATCGGCAATTCCCCTTAGGGCTCTGTATTATCGTTCCTGTTTAGCTTCATACTGAGGTTCGAGTAAGACGTTCTCCCAATGCAATTTTCACCTACTTGTTTTGTTTATCGTAACTTTACCATAATATGTAGATATGTGATCAATAAAAGCCAATAACTGTTGATAAGAATAACTTTTATTAGACAACGTTTCGACCACCACCTTCACTAATTATCAACACATATATTAATTTTTAATAATAATTAAAAGGCTTAATTAACACACTAAAAAAATAAGCCAGAATATTAAAAATTTTGGGA
The DNA here is from genome assembly GCA_947389935.1 of Agrilus cyanescens. Classification (NCBI taxonomy): domain Eukaryota; kingdom Metazoa; phylum Arthropoda; class Insecta; order Coleoptera; family Buprestidae; genus Agrilus; species Agrilus cyanescens. The sequence continues at coordinate 25,778,684 of OX376710.1, read as the reverse complement.
CATCATAATATCAATCCTCGTTTTGGGTTCTGCATTGATCATCCTCTCTTCCACCCACTCTCCTTCCCGTCCATCGAGCGACCCTTTCTTCCTTCTATCCACTCTCGTTCTCTCTTTCCCTCTTCCTCCCATCTTTACGCCCTTCCAGCCACTGTTTCTCCTTGCTGTCCACCCACGTGAAACCGAAAGTACCTTTTCAACGAATACAACCAATTAACAAACTTAGATTGTGTCCTTTTTGAGTTGCTAACAGAATCAAACTAATTCAAAAGGAATTAATTACTTAAAATTTTCTTTTATCTCGTTGGGAACTTAATGCTGACCGCCAGAAATACACCAAACAAAGAAAATAGATTTCAGTCCAGTTCCAATTGTGTCTTTTCTTTTTGCACCATGCCATTCGAATTTCTTTTCTTAGTTTAGGTAATCTAATTTTTATAAAGAGAAAGGCACTTTTTTTATTTATTTTAATTAGGTAATTATAATTGTTTCATAAGCTTGGGACTCTTAATAGTATGTTGTACGTGATTGTCGAATTCGGATATTTGTTGATTTTTTTATTTTTAAATTAAATATTTACGTAAAATACGATTTGATGCTCAGAGTTATGGATATGGATGTCATTATTTTTTTGATGTCTACCTACATCATATGAAGAAATACATTGACTTTATTTTTATTCAGGAGAGAAGCTGGAAATCATTTAGGCATAAATGAAATACGTTTATAAGTTTAATTAAACTTTCGGTTACCGTTATAGTCGGCAATCTTCTTACCGGCTTTATCAAAACGGTCGGAAGCCACCGACGCGAAAATTTTCTATTACTACATTCTACATCGTACAAGCGCTCTTTTATAACACCGGTTTAATGAAATTCTTTGGTAGAAGTTCTGGCGTTCTTCCTCTCCATCCCCGAGTCCTGCTCAGTCGCACGACCCTTTGCTCCCCCATTACTCTCCCCGTGAGGTGGCCGTCGCGGCGCGGCGCATCTCCTCTACAACGTGTGGTCGGTGGAAAACAAATTATGAAAAATGTGTCGTTTTCCGCAGGATTACTCCTTAAGACAGTCACGCCTCCGTCTCACTATGAACCTGAAGACGTTGACCGAAAAGCTGAAATATAAAGATACGACCGAAACGTATATAATGTTCTCTCGAGGGGTAGTAACCCCGTGGTGGTGCACTCCGAAATCGATACCAACACGAAACAAAGAAAGGAAAAAAGAAATGATTATATAAAGCAACCTAGTTATTTATTTATTTACTTTTCTTTTTTTTTTTTTTGAACAATAACATGTATAAAATATTGAAAACAGTAGTAAGGTTAATTATTAAAATCTATTTAAATTAAAATTAATTAATTCCCTAACGTAAATATTTAAAGAAAGGCGTCAAAGCGTTACCATCGAGAATAGTCAGACGTAAAGCTTCACATGCTACGTCATCGATGAGTCATTCATCCAGGCCAATGTAGGAAACTGTTGTAACCTACTGGTCAAGGGATTCTTCGCGTAAAAATTTTTTTTGACCGCGGATTCTTGTAGAGATCAATTTCTCAGTTACATACATTTTAAAAAAAAAATCTAAAAGAATTCTGTCCTGCCTTCAATAAGCAACGAATAACTAACTAATTGTTTTTTGATGCTTCTGTGTCTATGTGCTTCAAAAATTAGTTTGCGATTTAAACAGAGTAGGTACTTAATGAAATTGAGCAAAATTTAATCATATCATCATAATGTAGAATATCTGCAAGTATAATTTGCACGACAACGAAAAAAAAAAAGAAACAAAGAGAATTATTAATTTGTTCATGAGTACATTTCGTCGTGTTTGTTCTGTCAACATCGCTTTAATGTCGCACTCTTGTTTCGCCGTCTTAATTTAAAGCTGGAAAGTTAACGCAAACAGATCCTGTGCAATTAAGTTTTGTTTACAGTTTGTCGTCTTGTAAGTCTACAGCTTGCGCGATGCAACACAGATTGAAGTTAGCGCCACTATTATGTTTATCTTACTCGAATGCTAGCCTCGCAATTAAAAGTTTTATTGCTCTTCCATTAGTAAAGAGAGATACTTCAACGAATTACACTTCCTTCTTTGATTCGGCCATTTCTGACGATATTACTACATCAAAAACTGCACTTGCAACTCTCGTCTAATCCTAGTCGTAAGCGTCTTTGACGAAGAACTTTCGACAAAACTCGCCAAGAAGTTGGGCAAAATTTTACCACTTCAGGTGTAATTGTCTTGGTGCATCACATCACATCACATCATCTTATATCTTTTGGCCGTCATAAACTGAGTGGATATCAACAATTAGATATTTGGGAACTCAATGCAAATTCAAGACAATAAATATTTGAAAAAAAGGCAATTCGTGGCTAAAAGAAAATTTCTGGAGCACGGCTCTGTATGGATGGACGCAGCAAAAGAAGAGGGTGTAAGACCCAACCCATAATTGATTTGATTCACTTTAAAATATATTTATTGTTAAGAGTTATTTATAGCCGATAGCCAAAGTAGCTTCTCCATCTTTGATTTTTTTTAATAAATTTTATTCTTCACGCACGTTACTTTCGAATGATAGCGCGTATTGCGGTAGACGGTTCGTCGCATCGGAGATGCAGAGGGAACGCTTTTATTTGGAATCTGAAATCTTGTTACATAGCACGAAACTCGGCAGTTACTCTTGAGAAACATCAAAACGATTTCCACACATAAAGGGAATAATAAATTTCAAAACGTAGCCGGGAAAGACAGGAAAAGTAGCAACAAACGTCTCCAGAATACCAATGGCGATGCCCATATTCGGTCCAACTCCTTCTTTCAAACGACGAGACACAAAAGGGGCAAACAACAACTGCAGCCTTCGACATATAAAATACTAGCAAAAGGCCAATAAAGGAATCAAGAATTTTTCATACAAGATTTATGAATTTTTTTATCAAAAATAAAATATTCTTAAACTGAAATAATTTAATGATTTCGAGTAGATAAAGTAAGATGTTAGGTGCCACCTCCACTCTAAGTGCTACAACACCACTCTACCCTGGTGCTACTTCAAATTCCTTTCCATTTCTACCATCACTTCACCTTCGGAGTCACCTCAGCCTACAGCAACCTCGTTATAGTCATTAACAATTTATGTGTATTTTTGTAAATTTTTAAGGTAAAAAATCCAACTACCCCTGCTGTATATCCCTTATGAATCAGCTACCACCGTTTAACAATTACAAACAGATGTTAAGTTTCATTAAATGATGGAATGAGTGGAGCCAAAAACAATTTGAATTATTTACAGGTTCTCGTTTCAGAGAGTAGAGGAAAACAATAACAGCAAGAGTAAATTTCTGTACCTATCGTAGTCTGAAATTTGCTTTTGTCATTTCGGTAGGAACTGCTAAGAGACGATTACAATTAGTTAACAGCAAGAGAAGACGATTTTCCAGTTTCGCGTACATCTTAGTTACGCTACCGTGACGTAATTTCCGTTGAAATTAAAACAAAACGACACAGACAGCACCAAGAGGGTTCCGTTTTCAATCCAACCGGAATTAATGCCATAAAAGTTGTCTGGAAACTTGTCTCAACAATAACGGTATTAGTCGTCTCTCAACATATCGTATTATGTTTAAATTCATTGTATACAGAAAGCATGGGATTCAGCAGCACTGTTCGTAGATTGTGCTGCATATTAAATCATAAATTTTTTTCTTTTTTGGTGTGAAATTGTGGTATAGTGAATCCATTCTCAGTTGAAAATATTGTAAATTCATCGTCTCTACGCAACACAGCGTTTACGTGTATGTATATGAGCGTAGTCGACCAGATGTACAATTGAGTCGATGCGAGCGGTCGGTAAAAAGAGCGGCACGTGTTCGACTCACATTACCAAGTTTTTTATATCGTTTTCAATTGAGATTAGAAAAACTATACCTACCTACTGATTTTACTGCATTTCAAAAATGCCAATCGTACCCCTAAAAAGTCTTTTAAGTACTTATAGCAGTTACAGTCTCCTACTTAGTAGTCCCGGGTTAGGCCTCTGCGAGTATCTTTTTTCTCTGAGTTTTTAGAATTCACATAAGATAATCTTAGGTTATTCAATTCTATAGTATCCTTATTCACATTCGTTGGGCTCTATTGTTTGAATACCAAACAGTGTATATTGTAATAATTTTATGTGTTTCAAAATTTCACAATATTTCTAACTTGCAGCATTATTAGAATTCTTTCCACGAAGGGAATTAGATTAGGAATCTGATAACCCTGCAACGTTGCAGACAATTTATTCTCTCTAAGTGCATTCTAAAATATAAACAGACACCAATCGTCCCAAGCAACGTAGTAAAAAAGGGGTTGGGGATGTTCTTCCTCGAAACTGGTAAGTCTCACGAGACTGTAAATAAACGACAAACTACTTTAGCGGTTAAGATAAGTAACGAAATCCTTAAAAATGGCGTTCCACCTTATCTCGGAAAGCAGCGATGAAACTAAAATGACTTACCGCAATGTTGTGTACTCCGCGCGGCGCGGAGCGTCGCGTCGCCGTTGCGCCGATGGTGGCTCCCATTCTAAATGCAAATATACGTATATATAAGTAAGAAAAGTGTCCGCATGAGGGACGAAATTAAGAGTGCACGAAATGCCGCAATCTCAAATTTTATTGACAGTAACTTCGTTAAGTGCACTGTACGCGAAGAGTTTTATTTTCACTGATAAGACACTAAACCGACCGCGAATCTATTCGTCGCGATCGTAAATTTTGCATAAAAGAAACCGAACGCAGAATCTTGAAGTTGAAATTTATCACATCTCAAAAATTACTCCATGCCGCTGCACATTAACCTCACTTACTAGTCGCTATATTCTCCTCGAATTATCCACTTAGATCAGCCATTTTAGTAATTTGTATTACATACGTAATTAACAAAACTATTAGTAGACCATTTCTATTTGAAACTTTAAGTAAATGGTCCGCAAAAATAAGAGCCTGATTTTGATTACTTAAGAGAATGCTTTACCAAAAGCCCAAAGTAAAAATACCTCAAGAGATTACATCGGTTTGTTGATTGTCTATAAATTAGAGAAAAGAATATAAGGAGGAAAAACAAAAATAATCAGTCAAACAAAAAAAACTACGTTGAGGGCCCCCTCTCGTTTGGGGGCCAACTCGTTAAATCTTCTTATTTAATAAAAAAAATTCAAATATTTTAAGAAGTTCCTAATATTCTAGATTTCATTTTCAGATGATGTCAAGCAAAAATTATTTTTGCTTCATAAGTAATTTGTGGATAAAAGGGACCTTCTCATGTATTTTGCATTGGGGCAAAAAAATTGTGCGCCACTTCTGTAAAATGGAAATTTACTATACAAAGGCTCTATAAGTTTCCTTTCAAAAATAAATTAAATTTTCTTTAGGTCTATTTTTTTTTAAATCCTTAAGTTTTACAAATTACTTACTTACTTATGTAATGCCTGCATTTAGCCTAATATATATAGGTATCTTCATTATTTCCGACTATTTTATAAATTATCGATAAAGCAGCACTTAAAGCACTCATTTATACATCGACGGAATTCCCGGAGTAGCTATATTGCCAACACATAAATTGCATGATCTATCCTATAGCTATGTAATTAAATAGGCCTATTTACCATGTACATAAGTAAGTTATTTACGAGTCTCAGAAATGCCGACTATATTTTACTTAAAAGACATTAACGCCAGTAAATGGGCCAAAGGTATTTGCACGCGTTCAATAAAATTTACTGAAATTGACTATTTTCTATTCATGCGTCATTCCGTTCAATTTCGTCGAAATCCTAAAAGCAGCCAAGGAATAAGAAAGCGGTTAAACGGGAATAATGAGCTCTCGAAAGGATATTTATAGTCATAGTGGTTGGTAGTATATTTTACTGCCGAGACATAATAAATATTATATATTTTTACGATAATTATAGAAATATAAAATTAATTACATAAGTTCTAATGCATATGAGGGATATTATTCATAAACAATTGTAAATCAACAATAGTACTGAATCAGTTGAAGAAATATAGGGTAGGGATTGTAGTAAAGGAAGAAATCCTGAAAAATGTTAAGAATGTAAAGGAAGGTGTAGGATGATTGCACGCATTGTCCTGTAATTATCAACTGGGTACCTGCCCGCTGCATGCAATCGTCTGCTTCCCACAAATGCCACACATTTTCTTCCGTTCTATTACTTTTTTGAACCGTACGTAATGGTTATTACATTTTACCACCAACTACTGAGCATTTTGACCTTTTCCAACGAAAAAAATTCTTTAAAGAAAAGTAATTTCAAAATTTGGTTAGACATTTCAAGTTATCCCCTGTATACGGGTTAAAAAACCATCTCATTGTTGGTCGGTATCGTGAGCAACAATAAAAATAATTTGTTTTATATAATTCGAAATTAATTGTTACATATTGTTACGAGCGGAAGTCGCAGGCGATAGATATTGGCGGCGGTGCTCTTAAACTGGTTCTCGGAACGATGTCGCGCCTGCAGGGCAAATAAGCGCTATCGGAGTCACAAATCAAAAGTAGACTTAAAAAGAGAATACAGCAAACGGTATAAATACTGTCGGGATGCAACATCAGACAGTTCAGTATAAAGCGCGGTTCTTGGGAATGCGAACAAGTAATATAAATGGTAATAATATAAATCAATTGTTGCTCTGTATAAATAAGTCTAAAAGTGTTTGTGTCTGGTTTGTAATGTAATTGTTAATTTAGAAGACTATTTTAATAAATAAATTATTTAATATTGGAATATGTATACTGTATACTGTATTCTATTGCGATTTTTTTCTAAACATTAAACAATAAGATATTGTCTATCAATTACAACGATCAAAATTTATTTAGTACAAAGTTATCAATAATTCGATAGTACTGCATTTAAACGACAATTTGTCTATCTTCGTCGCTCCATCGTGAAGAGTGTAAATTTTATTTTAAGCTTGTGTCTAAAAGAATGGGAAACAATTTCATGTCTACGTATATTGCATCTCCATCATATTTAGAATGGAAGCAGACGCTACGCTTCGTGAATCGAAAACATAGAAATTTCCCCCGAGAAAGCCATGGAAATAGCTTACTCAGTTTCTCGACTTGTTCGTGATGAATCTATAGCTCACTTTGACAATCGAGTTATCACAACTTTATCTCGCCGAGTCCTGAGTACACATTTTAATTCTCTTTCTGAATCTCGGCAGAGGTATACGGAACTTGTGACAATTATGCCACAAACGATAAAATATCTGAGAGATATAACCAACAATTGGCAGTTCTTGCTAAATATTTTTAAAAACTAGTAAATACTTTTTCTAATGAGAGCCCTTTAATAAACCGATAAGGTGTGGCATTTATTGATGACGTGTTAATAATTTCTAAAAATGCATTTTCTTGTTTCAGTATCAGACCCATATGGGTTTTTATGGTTCCTTGTGGAATAGGGCTGATAACTATAAATAGAAAAGTTAATCGGTTTTTGTGTGAGTCACAAAACTTTATGTGTGTATGATTGTACGCGTTCGCGTACGTTAGTGTGTTTTGTGGGGGTAAGTTGTATTTGCGGAACCAACTGATAACTGGGATGACCCCCGATTCCTGATTAATAGCCTCCTAGGGAATACGTTGACTGCCAAAGTTATCCCATCCACGTTATCTACGCTATAGTTTTTGCGTCTAGGGAACAGAATAAGGGAGCAAAAGATAAGGCAACCGAAGCCGCTTCTCGTAAAAGACCTATTCACAAAGAGAGGCGTGTTAACTCTAATAATTGCTCGAGGGTGGGTCTCCCACAATGATTACGGTTTATTGGTAATTTAATTTCCAAGTTATTGTTTCCTTTAGGCCTGTTACATGTCGATATTGTCAAGGCGAATCTTGGAATCGAATATTGTTTCAGATCGAAAAATACCATCAAAGGGCCATTTTACATATCAGGCCCATTTTTTTGACCGCATTTAAAAACTAATTGGGTCGTTTAACTTTTCTAATGAATCAGTTTGTACATACGGGTAAATTGTAAGAATTTCTGACAACCTAAAAAATTTAATATTAGGTGGAAAGGGCATACAAAAGTGGAATCACTCCGACCCTTATGAACTAATAAAGGGAGACAGAACATTTGTCAACAGTAATATCAGATTCCAAAGTAATGCCGAAGCTTTGTAAAAGGACTCCTGGGCAATATTACGAATGACAAGGAATCTAATCTATTTCAGACAATGGATGATAACGAATGTGTTTGATGTGATAGCGTTGAATCATGAATCAGCTGTTTTAAATGTTGTCTAATAAAAGCTCTAAGCTTTTAAAAAAAAAAAACTACCAATAAAATACGGATGATAGGTATGAATGTAGTAAATGCAAATTTTAAAATTTTTGTAATGGATAGCAACGAAACAGTAATGAACACTGCGGTACATTTAATTTAATTATAAGTTTTTAACCGAATATAATTGGCGAGTAGGTAATGAAAGCTCGTATGAAAATGTTAAATTAAACACAATTCTGTTTATTCAAATTATTAAAACGGAAGCTTTATTTTCCATACCAAAATAAATATTTGTGAGATTAGCGGCTATTAATTTTCCATACATATTTTATCTTTCGCGCTTTAATTATGAAATATCTCACTATCAAATTAATTCACGTATGCAACTTTTGTTTTGTGATAGAGTGTTCTCACTAAACAAATACAATATTCTGATAACGGCTGTTATTAATTTTCTATTGGGTATAAAAGCTCTTCGTTTCAATTTTTAGCAACGAATGTGAATCAATTGTTCAAATTGTTACAACAATCAGCGGGTAAGTGACCAAAAATACTAAAGTTTGTGATTGCCAATATTGTTAAACAATTTCTCAAATTCATACATTATTTTGTGACCTATGACCATATCAATATCATTAACCTGCTTTTAGCTGCTATTAATTATTTTTATTTTTCACCCCCAATAAGAATTTTTGGAACAACAACCTCATAAGTATGTGGATTGGGGTCTCGAAAAATTTTTTTTTACTATACTACGCTATGTGTAGCTAAAACCATGAATTTTGTGAGGTTAAAAGTTTCGAAGTATCGAATGTCCTTTTTTTCCATTTTTAGTGTTTGTTTGAAAAAAAAATTCTTTTGTCTACAACAAACAAAATTTGATATTGTGGTCTATCTTATACGTCAACGAAAAAGGATAACTGAAGAAAAGTTGTATCCAAAATATTATCTGCAATATTATCGTGGAATGATATTTTTTTTATAATGAGCGTGAAGTAGGTATTAAGAGACTAATTCTTTGATTAATTACAGAACTTTGAAAAATGAGGGCCGTAATCCTTTTGGCAGTTCTAATCGCAGTTGCCTCCGGGCGGTCATTCTACCCCAACGGCGCCAATCAGCACAACATCAAAGACCTCAACGAACTTCTTTACAGACTTCGCGGCGTAGCAACGAAACGTTGTACCAACCTTTTCTCGGAGGGTTGCAGTAACAGCGGATTAGCCGATTCCTTGATCGATGACGATTACTTAGCGGGTGGATCACCTGGCAAGAGATGCACCAACTTATTTACAGAGGGTTGCTCTAATGGTGGTTTAGCTGACTCTTTATTAGATGAAGCTTATTTGAATAATGGATCACCTGGCAAACGCTAAATGTGTTTCTATTTGCAAAATTACAGTATGCAATTATTGATTTAATAAAAATGATTATCGATTGAAAGAAAGTATCATTTATCTTAAATGATGTGCAAGGATTCGTAAGATAACTCAATATTAATTTGTTTTTTGTTTTTGTAGTTTATTCCAGGACGCTTTTTGTTAGGACGGTACCTGACTTGTTCTTCCCGTTTCGGGAATTTTGTAAACCGGGACTAAAGCAATGTATGTTTAATTTAAATTTTCCTAAAGCTTAAATTTGAAAGCGTTTTGTGTCGTATAAACGGGTGTGAAAAGGATAAAAAGACGACTAATATCACAATGTAAGCTTCTAAATTAGTCGTTAATCTGTTTGGCTATAAGATAAGCCCTGTAAATATACATAGAGAAATATACGCGAGAGCGTTAAGCAATTTTTAGTTTGGGTCGTAATCCCAGGCGAACGAGGCAAAATATGTAAAATTACAAACGATCCCCTGATTCTGAATATTCATAAAGAGGCATCTGCATTGCAAATGTATTCTTCATTAAGCGACGCTGAAACTTCTGCACAATCCCCGAGCGTACAACCGCTAATTATTGGTTATTAACATCTAATGACGGTTTCGTCAACTATTCGAAACAAATAAGTTCCATTAATGTGCTAATCAAGTACAGACTCAGCTAAAAAGTAACAAATATATGGTCAGATTTCGCAGCAAAAAGAACCAGGATGAACAAGGGAATCCTAACCTAACTTAACCACTTTATCTTGCAAAAACTTTAAAACTAACTCGTATCTGATCCTACTTCGGACTAATTTCTCTGGAATTGTTCTTTCCACTAATGAGGGTCCTGTTAGAACTTATGGTTCTTAATGTGAAAGATCTCCAAACCTTCCAAATACTTCCCCATTTCTAATTTTTCTATCCACGGTATTTTATATACATTATCTCCACAATTACCACATTAGCAGAAACCTACTTTACTTTTTTTTTATTATTTACCTACCGCATCGATTTTTTTTAAATGCTATTCGAAGGTAATTTATCAAACGAAAGATCAAAAGAGTTATTTTTTAACCGAAAGTAGCACCTACGTTTTTTTTTTTTTTAATCTTAAAAGAACTTGTTCGAGTGAAAATTAGTTTTCCATTCGAGGCTTTGAAGTAGCGCTACATTAAATGCCATCAACTTGTGAAAAACTTTTTTAATGGTAATACGGAACAGATGAAAACTTTAATGGGAATTGGGAATTAGTTACTGTCAAGAAATCCAAAAGTTACTTAGTTCGAAAGACCGCCAAGAATATTTAATATCGTGATTAGATTACTCAACATAATTCGGACACTGCCACAACTTTTACTCTTTTCGCATTATTTATGGAATCAATTTTCGGAATTACAACATCATGAAAAATTACCATACGAAGACGTGATACATTCAAGAAATGGCCACGAGAAGATTGTTCAGAGAGGCAAGTGTTTCGCCCTGTCCAACCGTCGTGACATTTATGATTGAGACCCATATCTCGAAGAGAATTGTATTTCTTACTGGTCTGTTATTTGCTTCTGGTATTATTTATGTATATTCTTTCAAATCTTAATTCACTTAAAAGAAGCACTACGTATGTACCTTCATTATATATAATGACGAAACATTTTTTATTTCTATTTACATGAACAAAGCGACCAACAAAAGTAATTTAGATGAACGACAGAGCTTTCACGGTTTTATTACAGCCAATTTAACTGAAAACCACAACAAACAGAACCAGTAATGAAAATTGTTTAAAAATTCCAGCTTTAAATAAATAAATTTGACAAAATGTTCAGCCAACTTTAATAATAAATTCGAGCGAGGGAGGGCCATAACTTTGTCGTATGGCTTTGTCATTTTGCAAACTTGTTAGTGTGATAATGCAACATAAAAGACGTAAAGAAAATACTCGAATGCGTAGCTTGCAGCGAGTTTGAAAACTTGGTCCCTTGTGAGACTGCAGGAAATGATTAAAGTATTTTCCCAGAAGGCAAAGTCCCATGCTCCCTTTGTATACCATCTCGAGCATACATTTACGGCACATACATACATAGTTGCATCCCTATATCCGTACGAACTCGCCATTTTATCGCTTTTTACAAAAGCTTCCAAAGTTTAATAACAAAGATGCATGAATTTTTCGCAAAATACTAAATACCTCCGAAACGGAGCATTCACCAGGATTTACAACCCTTAATATTTTACTAATAAGGAAACGTTTCGACATGAACTCCTCTATGTTTTCGTTTTTTCGCAACGAAAATAAGAAAACGAAACCATTTGAGGCAGAAAAAAGGAAGAGAAAGTTTAGTAAATCACAAAATCTAATCTAACTTGCCATCTTAAAAAACATGAGACGTGTTTCATTTTCCTAAATTAATAATGATGGTCACCATTTCGAAACGTTTGCATAAGTTAAGAAAACGAATAATAAAAATGTTTTATTTACGACATGGGTAGCGCTATTTCTTTTTTCGGTTCTTCCTTTTATGATACTTATCTACATAACACAACGGATGAACGGGGAAAGTTGAATGCGAGGGCAATTTTTCAAAACCGAAAGGGCCTTGTTTACTCGAAGAACAGCTTTTGTTATTGGCTATGTCGTTTTCGTTGTTACCGATTGCATAGTTTATTATTGAGTAGCGGCAGACTGCTGGGTCGGAGGAAAAAAGAGTATTGTAGTCGAATAATGACATACAACGCACAATAGTGATCTGTTTAAGGGACAGAGAAAGAGAGAAAGGAAAAAATATCAAATTAACTGTTCGGAATTTGTTGTCATTCAGTTCCAGTACCATCGGTTTTGTCAGCCTGTCAACGACAAAGCTTGGCCCTTGGGCAATACGAATGTCACCCAGTAGATACCAACTGCGTCGTTACCATCGCCATTGAAGGCCAGAGCGCCAAGTCATATAAGAGGGTACTCGTAGGGAACCGTTTAAATCTTATAGGTCAGGTATTTTTAGTGAAAAAATTTTTTTGATCGCGAATTCTTGAAGAGGAAGATCAAATGAACATTTGTGCAAATTTTTAGCATTGGCAAATAATTTTTACTATTTTTCATTTAACGTAGAACGTGTTGCTTGACCTTTCGACGCTTACGTAGACAAAACTGCGATAGATATGAAAACAGTATACAGACCTTTTTGTAGATAATTAAATTTTCTACAAAAGAAAAACAACAAAATTACCATAATTGGTATCATTTCACTTAAGGGGTGATCCTGCGTGGTCGTTATTCTGTTAAAACTGTCTGTGGTGCGCTGATGAGAAGTACATATTAAGCTCGAAATCATGATCCACGTTAGGACATTAGCATAATTTATTGATATACGTCCGATTTTATCAGGTTAAAAGCTTTAAGTTCGGCAATGTACAAGGCAACAGCATTTATGTACAAAATATTTAAGTTTTTTATTTTTAATTTTCACCAGTTTCATTTGAAACGCGACAGGAGAATCGTACCAGATCGATTGTTTGTAAAATGTTAATCAATAATGTATTCGATTTATTTTGTAGTATATTTGTATGTTAAATCTTGTTTTTAATCCTGTTATACATCGACAAATAATTGGAACGTGATTAAACAATAACACTATTTGTGATATATTTAGCTAATAGTAATAGCATTACACCCCTGTCTACTTATACACTATTTATTTCCAAGACCCTGGACCTCCTACTGCGAGGATTATCTACTTTACAGATGGAATTTTCTATAGAAAGACTGACGTATGTAAACTCATTCGATTGATGATTTCTACAGACACACTTAATAATTGTGATTAACTTTTTTTAAAAATAAATAATCCAATTTGTCTCAAAATTAATATTTATAAAAACGTCGACTAGGTACATTTTCTTTTTGTAACTGATGACTAGTAATTTTACTAAACAAAATTATGATATTTGTATTATAATAATGCACCTGAAATTTTTGATATTTCCAAACAAAAGTCGTTCCCTACTTAATTTTCCTCAATGGATTTGAGGGCGCAATTGGGCTAGCGTACCCTTTATCTAGAAACAAATTTCTATAAGTAAAACTTAACCTAACCTAACATAAAAATTCTTTTTTTCGGTTATTTATGAAGAAAGTTTTTCTTTACTTTCTACTACTCTTTATTATCTATTTTCGGTCCAACGTGACGCTCAGCGTTCTGGCTTCGTGCAGTAGCAACCAGAAAGAAAGAAAGAAGAAAACTACGTAATCTGCAAATATTGAACGAAGCTACTGCAAAAGGCAGTGCCCACACATTAATAAATAAAATATGGTTCCTCAAGACGCCATTGAACTCATATTTCATACAATCTTGATTCGTTAATGCCCGACAAACATGTTTTTTATCGTATATTCCTTCACAACTCCCACTTCCGATTTTTGGTAATTCTATCCGACTCATTAGGCGTATCCGTGAGACCGCAAGGACTCCAATGGTCTTTTGTCAGTGGTAAATATATATACGGGTTATGTACGATCAGCGAACCAACCCTCTGTGTGACAGCTGCATCCTCGGAGGCTTCCTAAACAAAATCACGCGACATTATTTAAGAAACAAAGCTCTTCAATCTTTATTCAGCAATTCAAGTCACGCATCTCTTCTAACATATACCTACCCATACATACGTATGTGCATGTATGTTATTATAAGTTGTGCTTTTGATCTCAGTTTTCGTTTCAAAAAGTATGCGAGACCATTTCAAATACGCCAACATGGTACCGTCTCATTGTTTGCCCATAAACTCACGAGAGCCTGTTGCAAATAGAAAAACCTTTCTGGCCGGAATCTCTTTGCTCAGAAAAAGAAACCTACTAACAACTCCAGTTTTTTTCTAGTGATGCAGTTTAAAAAATCACCATGCCATTCCTTTCTATATTTTCAGATATGGTTCTTAAGTTGGCAGCAACTTCTTGCGTGGAATACGGTTATTATATCACAGACCCCACAAAAATCACCACTGACAAAAGATTTTATTTCATCTTCAGCAACACAACATCTACCCATACTATCTAAATATTTGGCAACCCCTTAATTTTCAAAGAAGCTGCCAATCTCAAATCTGTTAGTTTATAGTAAATTTCTAAGCTCAGGATCCCCTTTCACCCCTTTAGGGGTAGTACCTTAATTTGCTTAACACTATCTGAAAAATCGTGCATCAGAATTTTTTAGTTTGATGAAAAGAACGAATGTAATCTGTTTAACAGTTTGCAAACCTAGTGGAATTTACTGTTTCCTCGTTGGTAGCAATTATGCATCGCGCCATAACCCACTCCAGCAGCGAACTCTTTTAATATGTGCTCGAATAAACGTGCTTTGATCGTTCGCGTTATTGGACGAGGAGAACATGATGAAAAAGCATCCGACAAGGGATCTAAGAGCATGAATGGTGCAATAAAAGGGCAAAGCAATCTTGTTAAAGGATAAAATTTGAAATGAGACTATTCTCCTAAAACCTCCTCCAACGCGATCTGACTCTTCTCTGCTACATCAGCCGGCAATTTTTAATACCACGAAAAAAGTTTGTCGTCTGCAATTCAAAATAATGATCAGTTAATGATCAAGGTCGAGGGAAATAAATTGATAAATAATTAAAAAAATTATTGAAAATATTGAAAGAGAGTTCAGACAGCAATGTCCATATCAGAGAGATAACGAAAACAATTCTCGACGCGATGGAACGACTCGACGGGGCTCGACAAAAGAAACATTCTGTCAAATCTGCCAGAAGCGGATCGCGATTTCGAACTCATTAGTTCTCATCTATGCATCATAGACGGTTTCAATAAGAGCAAATCTACAATTACAGTTAGAGGAGGAAATTGGAAGTCTGATGGGGTAAATCTTGTGAAAAATAAATAAAGATGTCTCAAGTTCTAATTGGTTATATGTATATAAAGTTGACGGTATTACAAACTGCTTTCCTTATTGCTGTGTTATCCAACAAAGATCGTTTTATTATATATTTATGATACTTCTGTTAACTGGATATCACTTCGCGAATACGCTTCAAATTTCTCCTCGTTATTCACGAAGTTGGTGAAAATTTTATAACGATACGTAAGATGAAAATCGAGAAGATCTGAATTCTCGAATTCGTTCATATCTGTTGTTAGTGGAAGTCGAAGAAATTTTGTACGAAACATAAAAGGGAAGTTTCTTACAAAGACAAATAGAATATTGTAGCCATAGGTACTGTTTAATGATCAAAGGAAAAGCTCCAATATCACGCAAGAACAACTCGTTTAATGAAGTCGTATATAAATATTTATATATTGTCTATCGTTTTAAGTTAAGAATTGTGAATTCACCTGTGTAAATATTTAATTAATTGATAATTTTTATATTAAAGCACTTATCATTACTATGGGTTTAATTAAATTTCATTGCTCTCCATTTCAAACTAAATTCCCTAAGCAGGAATAAGATTAATTAATTTGTAACTTTTTGGCATTCGACGTAGGATAGTTGACAATAGCAATAGTTTTCCCATTACATTTGAGTTTCTGGAGGGAAGTCGAAAGACGGCGGCTGGTAAGTTGGCAAAGTTGTTCGGGCGTTTCCGGTGAATAAAGGCGACATTTGTACCTTGAGATTACTTTTGGAAAGGTTTGTTCGGGACAGAAATAATTTCCGGGACACATTTACAAAGTCCCGAGACCCTTATCACCGCTAATGCATTTAAGTCCGTTAGTTTTCGTTGCGCGAGTCGATAGCCGGACCATTACCATAAATTAGTGGTCGCCAACAAGTAAATTCGAGAGACAGAGATGGAGAGTGAATGGGAGAGTTTGAGAGAATTTGAGCACAAGCAGACGATGCGACGTCAGGCAAGTCGATAGACCAAAGCAAGCGGCACTAATCGGGGAAGGCATGAGACTAAACTCGTAAATTCGGAAACTAGTCACGCCACGCCACCCCCCGAAAAGCACCATCAAACCCCCAACAACGAGCAACGGACCGCGCGAGTTACTAACTTACTCCCCACCGAGAATTATCCCTCAACTTATTTTGTGGCTTCTTTGCTCCTTTTTGCTTCAATTTCCTACCGAGTTTGTCTTTCTGACTTAGTGGCAACATGTTGTTTTTCCACACAATTTCTTACTCAACTACAAACATCTTAATCGAGAAATGATTTTGTGCAAATTTCGCTAGACACTACATTAAAAAAAGTGAAAACCCCCTTGCTGTTTCAAGACATACTCAAAATCCTCAAAAAATGTCCTGTTAAATAAATAATAATAGGGTAATTACAAGCGGGAAGGTAGTCGGTAAGAAAAAGTTTAACAAACGACCACAGACGTCACGAGTGCGCCATCTGTGGTAAACGTTATAAATAATAGGTACAGAACAATTTTCTTGACATTCGTTAACTTCAAATATTTTTATTCCCTAACATTTCTAACTTTTTCCTTTACAGTTACTCAATTTTCTAATTTATTACCTGACATATCTTGGCCTTTCTCTTACTGTCATTATCAGTAAATTACGTAAACAGAAGTAGATTGAAATTAGTAAATGAAGCGAATCCGCAAAAACTTTTAATTACGTAATGTATCTGAAAATAAACGGGAGAAAAAAGCTTTCCAATTTTAAAAAATTAAGGGGTGCACCCTTCTTTACTCCACTTGTATCATGATTTAACAGTTCTAAAGCCAGTGGTGCCACGAGGCACAAACCACTAGGAAACTTTAATTGTAATTAAACCACGTTTTATTTGAAATTACACTGTCGAATTTAATCCCGATGCTTTCAGGATAATTGTCCTCATCAATGACCCAACACAGGGAAGCTAACTCTAATTTTTATGGTTAACTATTTAATTAAAGTGAAAACGAGACAAAGGTGGCAACTAAATTACAAGAGTAAATCCCTTTTACTTTAATGAACAAAACAATTCGTAGAGAAACTGTACGTATGTATTACTAATTTTACGATTAAAGCTGGTCGTAAAAATGACTGCTGAAAAATACAAAAAGGGTTAGGAGAGAGAGCTAAAGTGCTGAAGCCTCCAGAGACTGTATTCAAATATTTGATTAGCTAATAGCGAGTAAGATATGAATACAGACTTGAAACTTGTGAGTCTTAAAAGATATAATAGAATATTGTGGCGTTTTATATGGTAGGCCAGATATTTATTAATAACTTGGTACTATTAAATTTTTCAAACAAGACCTAATGACTAAATGCGCACTAGCAAACCCCGCCCTAAGAAGGTAGGTACAATGTTGGAAGGGGCGGGCTCTCTAGCCATGAGCTTCAAGTACGCCTATGAAACAAGCAGATATCGGCAGACGGATAGGAAAATTGCACGTGATTGGCTGTCGGTTAGATAATACAGTCCTTCGGCCTTCCTACATCTGACCGAGTTCAAGTCTCGGTTGAAAAATTTCACCCTACATGCACTAAAAAGCAGTTGCAGTCGTCCATACCTGCATTTGTCGTGAAAATTTATCAAAGACGGTTTGCAAACAGTTTGTACGATAATACAAATGGGTTGTTTAAATGAGATTTTGTCCGTTTGATCTTATTTCGATGAATAGAATAGGCCAACAAACAAAAAAAACGATCCAATCATGTAGACATGCGAAGTACGGCTAGCTAGGCATGCGATTGGTCGAACAGAGACTCAAAGGCCCTAAAGGTTTTTTGTTCAAAGCTTCGGTACGAATGCTATACTTATATACTACCAACAAAAACCATTCATGGGATTAAAAGTTTAATGAAAGGGCTCATGACTCCACCATGGCGACATGTCGAAAATAAAGACATGTTTGTAAGAGGGATTTCCGCCCGTTCAAATAAAATTTAAGCCAATTCTGATGTCTGGCCAAGGGGGCCTTATAGTTACCCCACTTCATATTATGTACCTTCAATGTAACCCATATACATATTTCTTGTCGAGCAGCTAATTTAAATAACAATTTATTTTAGCCGTACTAAAAATGTGTGGGGTTCCATTTTAAATTTTGGGTCGTAAGGATTTAGACATTAAGAAACGAAAGCTCTAAAAAAGTTCAGCAACTCATTTTCAACTCTTGTTCATTTTCTGATCAAATTTTTATACAATCACATCACAAGGTGAATAAATGAGTTGATGAAGAAGTCCCAAAGTAATGACAAAACGTCTAACAATATTTTAAAAATTTTTCTTTGCTGCATGAAAATATTCTTGCACTATTAATTTCTATATTTAAAACACACAAAAATAGTTTTTAGTGTCAAGTCACTAAGCTTCTTAGTTTTCGATAGAAAATTATATAAAATGCATAATTTAACTTTGTTGGGGTATAAAAATATTTTTGTTAAAAATTAGGTTAAGTCGATTCTTAATTATTACAAAGAAGTTGTATTGTGGATCCATGAGGATGGATAATTGACAAAACGTCGTTATATAGACCGGGTGATAGTAACAGATTTGGGTCCACAATTTTCTAACTTATGCCTCGAAAGAAACTGGAATATATCATAAAGTTGAGTAGAACAAGAGGAAATTTGACCCCTATTTCCATGAAAATTCGATTTTAGTTTTAAAAAAAAGTGTGAACTGAGACGATTTTCTAACTTCTGCCAAGTATCGAATTTATGATAAAAAAGTGCTGAATGTGTCGAAAGGATTGAAATAACATTTTAAAGATGTTAAAAAAAATTAAAAAATTGCAGTAATTTTTATAACCACTGTTTAGTTAGAGGATGAAAGTTTTCACACTAAAGGACTACCAATAGCAGCCCTTAAGCCAATTTTTCTATGAGTCCTTAAGGATGAAAACATTCATCCTTTAGCTGGGCAGCGGTTAGAAAATCATGGAAAATTCTATTTTCATTTTTAAAAAATTATTTCAACCCTTTCGACACTTTCAGGAATTTTTTATCACAAATTCGATACTTTCCTATCGATTTATGAAGGTGGCAGAAGTTAGAAAATCGTCTCAGTTCACTTTCTTTTTCTTTTTGAAAATGGACCCCCCCAAAAGGATTTTAATTAATGTTTGTCATAACGAAAATAAACCGTTCAATTTTCTTTTACTACAAGGCAAAGTAAATATCTTAGACGGTTCGAATACAATTAATTTATATTTATAACTGTTCCTTATAATTGATTCCGATAAAGGAATGGCAGCTTCATTTGACGTATATTTACTTTTCTTCCAAAGCTAACATTCATTAACTGTACCAGATACTTATATTTGCATTTAATTAACTAATTAAACAACTTCCTTCCTACGACAACTTTTAAAAAGCATTTACACTGAACAAAAAAAAAAGGAATCCGAAAATTATTCTTCTTAAAAGCAAAGCTAATTTTTTTAAGTACCTAATTATAATTAACCAAAAATAAATATTTCAAATTGTGATAAATTCATGATAATAATAAAATAATCTGATTTATTAAATACAAAAATTTTCCTGAAGACCGAAACAATATTTATGGTAGGGAATAGTACATTTTGTGTACTTAAAACTTATCTAAGGCGCTATCTCGCATCAGTTTTATTTATCAAACGCTCAGAACCGTATTCAGAAAATTTACAGACGTTTATATTGAATCTACTCTCTGTTGTATTTTCTTGAGTAGAAATCTGTACAGTTCGAAACTGATATTAAACTCCTGCAGATCGACAGAGGCAAAGCATGTTAAGTTGCAGCTTACTTCATACTCTGCAGCAGAGATGGCCCCACGTTTATGTTTCAATACAGAACATTCTATAAAATCAGGTCCTGCCTTCCAGTACAAATAAGTAAACGAAAAAATTTAGGTACTATTCTGTACTATAAAAGTCTACATATATTTCAACTTTTATTTTAAATTTATATCTGATATAATATTGAATATAGAACATTTAATAGTAATTTAAAATATTTTAGAATCCTAATTAAAAGTGATTTTGTTCTTTCTCTTTCCTACTTCTCGCGAAATTATTTTGGTTGCAATAATAATTATAATTATTAAATTATAAAATCGTATAATTTTTTATTTTTAAATTTAATTTATGTAATAATTATGAATATTATTACAACGGAAATGATTTTGCGAAAAATAGGAGAATACTTAGTCTGCTTTTATCAAGAATACGAAATAAAATAATCTTTAATTGGGTTTTTAAAAATAATCTAAATTACTGCCGAAAGTTCAATATTTAGCAGTAAATCGCCCTTAAATTTCTAGAACACAATCAGAATTATTAATTAATAAAAATTCTTCGGATACAGTGTGATGGAAATCAGAAATGATCACCCTGTACGCTTATTTCACAAGTAAAACACAAAAAGTAGCAACCCCTATTAAGACCTAGTTAACCCCCCCCCCCACGATGAGACCGTACAAAATTAATTTTCCTCCTAAAAAAATCGAATTGTTTGACTTTTAGCTGTCAGTCTCTAAACAAATAACACACTTTTTTTATCATCAATATCAAATTTTTAAGACATTTTATTAAAATTCTTAAAGTTGAAAACTTTCAATAAATCACAACCCTTCAATTAATTATTTACCAATAAAATGCCCGTCCCTAATAAGTATAATGGTTACATAGTGGTTTGGGCGTGACAGTGATTATATTATAATTCATTTGTAGAGTGTCATTTTCATTGCATTGCATAATACGTGGGCTTTGACATGACATACACGTGTTAATTCCTTGTAAGATACACACAGATCCTTACCTACATGTTGTTCTACCACCATCTCACTGTCTGATCGTTTTTCTTTGTTTCCTTTATAATGCATAGTTTGCGTTTTATTCATATGTACTCGTCGCCCACATAGCCACTGTCACTGTCACTTCAACTCGGTGTAGTTGATAAGTTCAAGCATCTACCAGAAACTTTTTTTTATTTTCCCAATTTTTTTTAACTATTTATTGAAAGACGTTCAAAAGTTGCAAAATCATTCTGTTGAGCGTCTGTGAAGCCCTTTAGTTTGAACACAACTTTTTGAATTGTTCCCCCTCGAAGCTTTTTTGACGATACCAATCAGAGCCGTAGGCGAAACGTTGGACAAACAACTCCAAAGGTGGTATCAGCTGACGAAGGGGTCTAATACTGGACCATGGTCATTATGGTCAGATAACAATGTTCAAAAATTGTTTTCTAATACGTAACATAACCATAAATTTAAGCGTGACTCGAAGACTTGGTTTGAAGTTTTCATTATTTCAAAATTCTCAAGGGAAATTGACAGATTTGGATGACGGAAAACACTTGGAAAGTTGATGAGGGTTGTTAATGGTGGTAAAAGCAGCTTTTATGCATTGTCAATTTTTGTTTCAATCAACGGTTGATGAGGATCTTCATGATGGAACAAAGACCTTTTGCACACCATTTATCGTTAAGGTAGTTGTGAATACTTTAAGGATAATTTTTCGATATTTCCTCAACTTTTCATGTCCTGTAACGTGATATTGACTCAATTGCACTTCCAGATCGAGAGGGCACTGCTTAAATTAAGTAGGTACATAATTTTTTTTTTTAACTGTATCTATATGCACATATTTGAGGTATCCTCAATTGAAAATTCTGCGTGCGCCCCTGTCTCATACACATATACATAAATAAAAATGTACAGTGGAAATTCGCGTGCTTTATGGTCCCCAATAAGAAGTAAATTACGTTCAACGAAACACACTTAACTATAATTTGAATACCTGCCCACATGATGGGCCGGTTTTGGTTACTCCCTTCCGTCCGTCCGTCCGTCCATTCGCTCGTCGATTTTTTTTACGTATCAGGATTTCCCGTTATAGCAGGATAATTATTCAGGCGATTGCTGCGAGCAATACGGCCGCCACAATCCGTAAGGACACACCGTGTCCACAATATTCGACGTAATTTATTTGTGGTAATAAAAGCCTTAATTTATTACCAGCCGCTTAAATGTGTCCAAGTTTTTGGACAACGCGACCATAAAGGTGTCTATAAGATGCGGCAATGACAAATGAAATCCTACGTGGGCCGATAAGATTAAACAAACATTTCGAATTTCTCGTAAAACAACCCAAGAAAATTAATGCTGATAATGCACAAAAGTCGACTTTACTTTTCAATTTTTAAAAAAAATATCTGCTAGATTCTTTACTTACCTATTATCTATAGTTCAATACAAAAGTTAGAAAAGATACGCAATCTGAGTTAAAATTCTATCGCGTTGAAGATCAGAATGGAAATACGTAGTTTTGCATCAAAGGACAAAACAAAAAAAAAAGGGAATCGTTGCGATGCAGAACATGGCAAAGCACCGATGTTGTTAACGTATCAGGACAATCTTGTTGTTTGCGCACGTTATCTAAACAACAAAATTTTAAACCACCTTCGTTGTTATGCAGAGTCGCAGCATTTTTCTTATTTCCCGTTTGTAACGAAGCCATGTTTAGTCGTCGGCCATAAATATAAAGCTTTTTTTACGAAACGCGACTTTTAACGACGTTAACAAAGATAAAGTGTAAATTGGTGATCTCGGAGAGAAACAAATTAGGAAACACAAATGTTGTAGTGATTTATGCAGAGCAGAGTTGTTACTGCTAATAAGATAAATGTAGCCCAACGTTACCGACTCAAGATCCTACGCAGCTGTAGCGTGTGCTCTCACGGAATTTCTGTCAATGTTCTCTCTGCAATCTTTAATTTTACTCAAACGAAACCGTCCGTAGGCCTCGTAATTTATACTGGAAACATGCCGAGAAACAACCGGGTTAGTGTTACTTCACATATCACCACTAACGGTTGCCAGAAAGGGTTTCTATTAAGAAAATCTTACCAAAAGCTTCAAGAAAAAATACTGATCTATACATAAAATGATAGATAAGTCCGTCTATATGTGAGTATCACGTAAAAACTACTAGAAACAACCTTTAGAAATTCAAAAATAAACCATAATTTATCTTTGGTTTGACTTTAAATTCTAAATATCCGTGATTCTAATTCGTATCAAAAGTTAATAACGAACATGTATAGTGGATCCATTCTCAGTTAAAAAGAGTATAAATTCAGTGTCTAAAAACCGCGTTATCGAAAAATAACTTGCCTGAGCGTAGTCGACCAGATGATGCGAGTGGTTGGTAAAAAAATATAGGCACGTGTTTGGCTCACATTACAGAAGAATACAGCACGGGGATTTTTATATCGTTTTCAATTGAGATTAGAAAAACTATACGCAGTTAATTCTTTTTTTCAAGAAAGGAGATCCAATATATCTACAATCCACGAAAACAGAAATTATCAAAACCAAATAAACGTTGATAATAAACTTGATCCATGAATTTGAATTGCACATTTGCCATTGGACCACGAAGCTAAACCCCAAAAAAAATTCTTTTATAGGTAGATATTGCGATTCTAATAATGTCGTGACTGACTTATTTCATGAATAAGACGGTGACGGATGATGATGCTGTGTGATGGTATCATAAAAAAAGACGTCGATTTTCTTCGAGAACGAATCTCGAAAACTGCTATTGCAGTTATAGACAATCATGATGTTGGCTTTTGAAAGTGTGGGAACTCGACAAGTTTCGTGCGTGTTACAAACCGATCATCCCAAATAAGCAAATACCTTTACGAGAAATTTAGACATTTGACCTAGAATTATCAACGAGTCTTCACTAAAGAGTTCTTAAAAACACATCTGCATAAATTAGTTTTAATGATATCTATTTTTTATTTCAAGTTTTTATTAGATTCTGTTAACGCCATTGAAGTAACTTTCATAGAACCAAAACCTTACAGTGGCGAATATAATCGAGGGACCCTAAGATTAATCGCCGTCAACAAATTTTGTGCATCTGTTTACATGAACGTACACCAACTGAGGCAGACCTCAATAATGTTCAACTGAGGCATACCTAACCTAATCTAACCTAACCTACCACTTCAGGAGCCGGTTAATACGCCCATCTCAGTTGGTTGCACCCCTTTGCAATAAAATCACCTCAGTTGGTGGTATTCTAATAAGTACCGCTTCAGTTGCTTTTAGAGCAATATTTCTATTGACATTATGAACTCCTTATGGCGAGCATCCAGTATGAGTATCAGTGACGTAATTTCCCCCTCTGCAATACCAAATCTGGGGTCCTTACTACGTCCCCTGTTTGTCCCTTGGGTAGGGGTCTAGCTTCTTGGGCTCCACTACCATCCGGGTGTTCTTTACGCCACTGATGAGTATCTCCCACAACTATGTACTTATATATTACGATGTACAACAATCATCCTATAGAGTATAGAGTGTATGGACCATTACCCTCCCACCCACATTTCCATATCTATCTATCTGCCTACGTCACAAGAGCGAATTCATGAGTCTCTCTCTCGAGTTTCGATTGGGCCGGTTTGGGCTTGCAATTTGTCATGTCAGTGTCGTTGTGATGGATGAGCCGTTTACGTATATAAGTATTAGCATATCGAACTGCGCCGTGATCCATGTAGGAGAAACATGGCCATTTTGAAATAGCAGCCGTTTTGCATGTGCTTAAAAAGTTGATGCTATTGTTAGCCCGACTGACAACTTACAGTTGTTGTTATTTATGCTTCTGGTCTGCCACGCACGTTTTAACAATGCCAGAGGTGATTTCGTCCTGTCTAACTGTCGATTCGTATTTATGGTGTCCTACTGTACAGGTTGGCGTCCGTATAAGTCGTAAAACGTTTAATGTAAATTTTATTTATTGTATCTACTTGTATTTGCATTTACTAGACTTTTTTTAATGTTCCGAGACCCCCTTTAACTCATGCAGTGAGAGTGAGTACACGAGAGTCAAAAGCAGCAATGTACAAATTGACAAAATTCAAGTTTTGCATGAATTTTGGTGTATCGTACATAAAGATGCATACACAAACTGAGGCGGACCACATTAAAACGCCACCAACGGAGGCGATTTTATTTCCATGGAGTATGCCTCTATTGACTCAATTGGATATGATGTCACGACTTAAATTTTATGGTCTACTTCAGTTGGACATGATCTCACCGCTTAAACTTTATGGCTCGCCTCAGTTGGACATGATCCCATGATCTAAATTTTATGATATGTCTCAGTTGGACATGATCTCGCGACTCAAATTTTATAGTCTGTCTCAGGTGAACATGACCTCATGGCTCAAATTTTATGGTCCGCCTCAGTTGGACATAATCTCACCGCTTAAACTTTATGGCCTACCTCAGTTCGACATGATCCCACTACCTAAATTTTATTATCTACCTCAGTTGGACATGATCTCACCGCTTAAACCTTATGGCCTGTCTCAGTTAGACATGATCCCATGATCTAAATTTTATGATCTGTCTATGTTGGACATGATCTCGTCGCTTAAACTTTATACCCCGCCTCAGTTGGACATGATCCCATGACCTAAATTTTATGATCTGTCTCAGTTGGAGATGATCTCGCGACTCAAATTGTATAGTCTGTCTCAGTTGAACATGACCTCATGGCTCAAATTTTATGGTCCGCCTCAGTTGGACATAATCTCACCGCTTAAACTTTATGGCCTACCTCAATTCGACATGATCCCACTACCTAAATTTTATTATCTGCCTCAGTTGGACATGATCTCACCGCTTAAACCTTATGGCCCGTCTCAGTTAGACATGATCCCATGATCTAAATTTTATGATCTGTCAGTTGGACATGATCCCATGGCTTAAATTTTATGGTCTGCTTCAGTTGGACATGATCTCACCGCTTAAACTTTATGGCCCGTCTCAGTTGGACATTACCCGACGTTTCAAATTTTATGGTCAGTCTCAGTCGGTATACACGTCAATACAATTCAATCCGATTTAAATGGTGACATTATCAACCAAAATATTTTAAACGTGAATCTTTGCTAACCTCAAGCAGTTCTATCTTCTGTAATAAAAGAGTTGAGGATGAACCTTCCTCAAATCTTGTTTTTTTTTTTTTTTCTTGGAATAATTTCATGGTAAGCAGCTGGTGTTGATACAGTTATTGGGGGTTTTTCAATACAATAATTTCATACTACCAATACCAACCCCAAATTTATAAATTTACATTTTAATACAAGTGCCCGGCGTGTGTATGTTTTGGTAAAGAAGTCTTTCATACATAATCCTTCGGAGTGTATCGAACACCTGCGGCCAAGTCAAAATTGCCTGCTGCCTGGTGACTCCCACCTCCTGTAAGTAACCGTGAAACGTTGCGGACGCAGTTGACAGCACGGTACCGTCGCCATGGGTCGCAACTGCGGGTAGGTTTAAACCTACCAACCACTCTACCCATTACATTACGCTCTACGTATGTGTACAATGTAAAAAACCAAAGAACGTAGAAAGGAAAATAAATCAAAAGCGTGCATTTCCTATAAAAAAGTTAACATCATAATTTATGAGATGGCTATGGGCTAATTATATGTGATGCAAGACCGCAGGCTCGTTTGTTGAAATATGAAATAACTTGGTATACACGCGGCTGCGAACACAAACTTGTCTTACCTTTGTTATTAGTTGATCCGGCTGTTTTACATCTTCACGCTAAAGATGGCTTTCGGAGATAGCAGCTCCTCAGATACATGTAATAATAACTCGGATTTTGTTCGATCGAGGATGTTACCAATTTTCTCCAAAAATACGTATACCACTAGGACCCTTTTATACAGAGAGGAAACTTATAATCGAATAAAAATGAGCTTTAATAAAAACGAAAAAAATTTCGTTTCTCACATCTGCAACAGCATTAAAACTGATGAGTTTACACAACTAGAACTTCAGGAATTTTGTATATTTTTACAGTTAGATTATTTGTGAATCAAACATCTGCTTCATTTAAATTGGAACCTTATTATAACTAAACTAGAAGAAGACAGTGAAACCACTATGGAGAAGATAGGGTTGACGTTAATTTGTTTTGGGGTAGTAAATTACAAATATTCGTTAACAATTAGGAAATTCATAGTAAAATTAGTTTTTTTCATAATATTTCAATCAATTCGAACAATAAGGAGAAAAAAATTTCCTTTTTAATTACATTTTAATTACTTAATTTTTGAGGTAAAAGGTCATGACACCATTTACAAATATGATATTATAACGAAAACTATCTAAAAGATAAATAATTTTTTTTGCAATTTAAACAAATGCCATCAGAAATTGTGGAAACTTCAACGCCGTATCACGGGAGTAACTCGGATTGTTTTAGTTTCTATTTTGGAAAAATGCAAAAAAATTCAACAAAAAGTCAATTAAACTCTTCAAAAAGTTGTAATCATTATTTACTTAGGCCAGCTTTATAACGTGCAATTTACACCTGTCTGTTCTTAGGCCGTTAACAACTTAATTATTTTCCACCATAATAAAGGCCTGGCGAAGCACACAGTATTTAATGAGTTAACTTGACAGGCAACCGAGTGACATATATATAGGTGGTAATAATAAATTCTGCATCATAAAATATTATTTACAACTTCTACCACATATACAAAAAACCCACCTATAACAACAACTAAAAGACTGACGACCTCACATTTACCATTTCGTACTTTACAATATTATGCATTTCTCATAAAGTAAATAACAACGATGATTTACTCGAAAACGAAGCCGAAGAAAATCAGCGAAAATAGTTCAGAATACAAAACCTCAGAAGTTAAATTTGAAGATTTAAGGACGTTAATAAACTGAAAAGCTAAAAAAACTCTTGGATTCGTAAACTGTTTGTGCATTAAAGAAAGACACAAGGATCACAATCAGAAAAATTAATCGATAAAAAGTTAACTTCACCAAAAAAACATAAGAAAAATTTTCTAAAGGAAATTACAACCTCGAGAATCGTGTACTTGTATTTCGCTTCTCTAAAGATGATCTTTGTAAGAAGAGGTTCAGGGCTAAGTGATTTACCAAGAAGAAGAAAAATATTTGGCATCTAGAAAAGCTGTTTTAAGGACTTGAAATTTCAAAATGACTTGGAAGCTTGTTTTGCAATGAATGAAGACCAATAATTTAAACGACTAACGGTGTTCAAACAATGTAAAGTCACATGTTACGTCGGAAGTTATGAATAACGACAAAATAAATTTGCGGATTTGGTGACAATTCCAGGCAAACTAAACGCACCTATGTATGGATGTATGTAAGTACAGCTGCAATAACAATAATTCATTGTGATAAATCATCGACCGTAACAAATGCAATTGTTATATTCGCATACAAGTGGATAATATACTGACAATGAGATAAATATATGAATTTACAGGCAATGGGAAAAAACAAAATTAATTTATCACCACTGGAAACAAATGCAAATAAAGTAACAGGGGCGGAATCAACGAAAGGGCAGGAGCGGTCGTCTTCTGCCTCAGGCTCGCCCCCTCGAAGGAAAATTCGACATATAACATGAACAAAAGCATTAAGCTACTTACCTTCAAATTCTGTACCTGTGTTTAAAAAAATTTGTAATACTTAATCTTCATAATCGCTGAAGAAAAATTTTGATGAACTTTTTATTTATTGTTAGTATTAAATTAACTACATTATAATTAATATTAATAATTACTGCACATTGCGTCGTCGCTACTAGAAATCCACCTCTCTATCAAATTACTTCTTAGATATGTAAATACTTAACAATACAATTAAATAACAAAAAAAAGTGTTTATCAAGAAATTGTATTATTTTTTTTATCACTCTTTATTGGATGGCCCAACATGACAAGGATTCCCAATAATTTGGTCAGCAATCCTGCTCGCTTCTCTCATTCCACTCAAGAAAGCGCCATGTACAGTAGCAGGATAATTTCTAATAGTGTGTTCACCAGCAAAAAAGAGTCTCGGTGTACCGGTGGTCACCGATTGTCCCTGAGCATTAGGAGGAATCACAGGAGAAGCCAATAAGTCGTAATCGCTACCCGAACTCCCTACGGCAACAAAGCTATAAGATCCTCTCGACCACGGATCCGCCCTCCATCTGGTAACCACAGTCTCTTTGGGCTGAGGAACGCCTTGCTGTCCGAAAATTCCTCTCAATACGGCAATGCACCTGTCAGTAAAAACGAAAAGAAAAAACACAAACTAAGACCTCTTAAACCCCCGAAGATCAACAACACGCTGTTATTTACCGTCCGACGATTACATCATCAGTAACGTTTTCCATGATGGCCGCGGCATCTCCAGCAACCAAAGCTAAAAGCACCGGTGCCTTGTAAAGGTTCCAAAACAAAAAAAGTTCACCTCTGCTTGCTGTGGTACTCCCAACGTGACCGAACAGGTTCGCCTGTGGGTTCCAAAAAATTCTCTCAAAACACAGAACAACCTTGTTAAGATTTCCAAAACCTAATCGCTGAATCGCAGAAGTTTTCCAATCCGGAAGCGGAGGAATGAATTGGACAGTATTCAGTTGTCCAGTCGATGGCGTTGTAGCTAATTTTAACACTCCCAATGGGAGAGTGCATAGAACTACGTCAGCTGAAATGGAATATTAACCAATTAAGAACTAATTTATCTGATCCATACATCAGCTTCCAAAAATAGAAAATCCTACTTCTTAAGCATACGAAGCCAATGAAAGCCCAATAAACCTAGAGTGCAATCTACCTGGCTGGTGAGTGCAGAAAAGGATATGGCAAAGCAATGTGAGACCTACAAAACTACTATGGACAAGCCCAAATGAAGAGGATTTAAAGTGTTAGAAGTATGAAGAATGTGTAGAACTGAGAGACTGTAGTCTTTCTTCTAAGGATTGAGATTTCAGAAACTGCCGTCTTCCTCTTAGAGACTGAAATCTCCGAGACTACAGTCTCACTCAGCGCCAAACAAATACTCTTTCAGGAACTGGGAGGAGTTGGTCTCTAGTTCCGAAGCTTCCAGAGGCTCGAGCTCGTTTGCTTATTTCTTTAAGTGTGAATTTTCAAAAATTACACTTCAATTGGAATGGCTACATGCTGCTACTTCTTAAAAGTCTAAGAAGGATAATTAGATATCCATAAAGAAAGAATCCATCATTTCCAACTTTACGTTTCCTAAATACTACTCAGAATGGAAGGAAGTCACGCCGATGTAGATCAGCAAAAGATAATTTCTGATTGTGATAAAACAATTGCGTATAATTTTGCGCGTTTATTAGGTATTTATTCACGCAACAGAAAACATTTATTATGGGGACAAAAAGGCTGCAAGCGTCTTTCTCGAGGGATACGATGCAGCTACGCAGACGGCGTTTCCGTCGGTATTTCTTTCATTTCCGTTGCGTGTCGGACGCGCGGCACCTTTTTGCACGCGTGAAGTATCACGTCGTGGATCGGCAAAAACGTTTTTGGAGCAGTTCGGAATCCATTGCGGCGACCATCGCGTAGTAGATACCGTACCACCGCGCCGCGCGAGAGACGTGCAAAAGTTGGCCGTGCGCGCATCGGCACCCTCGTAAATATCCCGCTCGTAAATGGGTGTCAATAAAATAGTATTGCGTGGTGCCCATATAAGTTAACGTAATTTCACATTCATTAACATTTAACAAGTAAAAACATCTCGTCGATCGTGAAAAACTTCGGAAACATCTCGGCAATTCCGCGCGAGGTGGACTGGAACAATGCGGTCCGTGGGAGTCATTAGTAATAGCTACAACGCTATAAATTCTACATCGCAGCGCACTGCGATGCACAGCGCAACACTGCGCTGCCGAAGCCGTTCGCGATGGTACAAGCAACCCATGGACTGCGGCAGCACACACACACACGGATATATTCCGGCCGGTTGGCTCGATGGCCGGCGAGCATCTGACGTGGCCAATTAAAGCCACTAAACATCGCAAGACTACAATCCTAACCATTAAAACGACCCCTTAACCCGTGTCGACGTACCTACGCTACACTTCAACACGTACGGATAAATTAGATTTTCTTCATCGGTGAATCAGGTAAAAAACAATACCAGCCAACCAACCAACCAACCAACCAACCAACTAAACCGGACTTCCAGAACCTAATCGCAACCGCTTTCCAATGCACAACAATAACGTGAATTTTAAAAAGGATTCCTGAAAGGAACGAAGAATTTTTTAACGAAATATTACTGAAAAATTTAAAAGTCATCTTTTTAAAAAATATTAGGTATACCCAGGAGAAATGACTAAGTATTTGACTCGTCATTTGGAAAATGAAGAGTCCTTTGCCAGCTAAGCCTTAGCCTTAGCCTACGCAGACCCTCCACCCTACCTACCCCCAGGTGTACGTGTCAGATGCAATAAAGTTGTAAGATTTTTATATTCAATGACTGAGAAATTTTCTGGAGGCCCTAGCAACTGCAGTTTTAACGTAACTGTCAAAAAGGACCATCCTAGATCCCTCACATTATCGACATTTTCAATTTTTTTTATACCATCAATGAAATAATCAAACCGTTCAGAAGTCTGTCCCCTACTAAAGGTAATGCAAGTGCACTTATTTGTATTTATATTGACGCCCCTGAATAGCAAATAGTAAAGGTCCACAGTATTACACCTGAGGAACCCCAGAGTTGGCCAAAACAAGGGTTGCAACACCCCTTCGAGTAATGTAGACATCGAAGGACCCGATATACAACAGAGACAACAAAATTAAAGAAATGAAACAGGATAATTGAAAAAATGGTTGACTATTTCACTATTATCTGCTGTTATGCCACCTACCCTCATCCCAGGCTTGTGGAAGCCTTTAAGATCATAACTCCCGCGGGCCCTCCATGCCCAGTTCAACCCTGATACTGTCTGTTCCATAACATTACTTTTTTTCCTGTGAGAAATTGTCATTTGCTTTAAAAATTGCTCTCAATGTTTCTCAAGGGGTTCCACTTCATCACATAAATTAAGAGACTGGATGAGGTACCATGTAACGTGAATGATACAATGAAGGAACACAAGTCAAAAATTATCTAAATGTTTAACGGTAAATTTGCAGAAGCGATTGCGACAGCGATATCACCTTTTCAGTCAAAATAATGTTAAACATACCGTGATACGTGTTGGTCAAATTAGGGTTCCTCGCGTTGAAAACGGTTACTTCCACTCCTTTGTTGTGATATTCTATCTTCTTCACGGCAGCGTTCAACTTGATATCTAGGCCTTCCGCCAAAGCCACCGGGACGCATGAATATCCATTTCGCACTGGAAACAAAGAAAATAAAAGGACGTCAGTGTGGTTGGAGAACGTTTCACAAATAAAAAGAAACATGAAACTGGACGCTTTTGAATAATCATTGTGCATCGCCGTATTATTTTACAATCGACGATCTGTTATCCTTCGAGCACTTTTATTTATTAAAACAGGAATAAATAAGCGGCCTTTCTAAGTAACGGATAAACTTAACTTCAAGTGAAAATGAATTATACGAATAGGCCACATATTTTTGTTTTTTAATTTCATAGTTTAGCATTAATTATTAATTAAATAATTAACCATCAGAGAAAAGATAAGTGTTAAGGAATTCTTGAGTGCAAGAAGATTCAGTTTCAGGAATCGTCAAGATCAGGAGTACTAGGTAGGTACTGTTTGTAAATTGGAACCAGTCAAGAAGCTACTAGAGGACCTGTTGGATTTCAAAGATTGTCAGATACTACGTGTATCACTGAAAATAAGAATGAGATACACCATTGGCAATCTTAATAGTCAAATACTACAAATAATACTGGAAATCAAAACCAGGATATGTTCCGAGGATGGTAGAGAAGAACACTAACCAGGAAGAATGTCAGAAATCAATGAGGACTTTCCAGGAATCAATGACAAAAATTGTCGAGTATCTGAGGTACTATTGAAAACCAGAAGCCTAAAAGTTAACTCTGTGACTCAACCAAAACAATTTTGAAGTAGCTTACGTTATACAAAAATTTTGATGATTAACTCCACGACAGATACAAAAGCAACTATTGAACTTTTCCTCGAATAAAGGATAATGCATAAAAAGACAATGGTGTAAGAATGAAGAAAAAAACAAGAAACTAGCATCGTATATGTGTGTTATGGTACTCGTAAGTTTTTCCGATTTGTTTCCAGTAGCATTAATTATTTATAATCAGCAAAGTGGCAATTCTATTGTATGTCTGCCATGGTATGTCTAATTTCTCTTGTAAACAAGTTAACAGGTAGCTGTAACTTCCACTATTTGTCTAAATACGAGACACGTATAAATAAATATACACGTACCTACTCACTTAAGTAAGGATAGGCAGATAGATAGATAGATAGATGTTGGTGTATGTGGCTATAGTGCCTGCATATACAGATATATACTTATATGAGAGTATGGCCTGCAACATAAAACCCGTACCGGGTAGATTTTTATCTGCAATTTTTCCTCCCATGAGGATGTACGAGAGGAATTTCATAGCCGACTAGGGAGCAGCTGTGCAAAAACAAGTACGAACGCTAGTAGTACCACGTGGAATAATGATAAGAGATTGTTTGAGCAAGTTACATTCCGGCCACGAACAGACTCTGCGATACTGTGATATTCGTTCAACCTCTACAACCGAACTGGTCACGAAGAAGTCTGACCAAAAGGATTTTTCTAAAATTGCTTTCCGCAAGACCTACCTTACGTACAAACGGAGGGCACCGAGTAACTATTAATTTGTTTCTTGCCGATATGGAAAAGAACAACATTTCTACAGAACCGTGTTCTTTTGCTACTAAACAGTAACCTACTGTGACCAAAAGAAAGAGTCAAGAAATGTCACCCACACTGATCAGTGGTATCAAAAAGACTGGACGGAAATGTCAGATATTGCAGTATTCCTCTTAAAGACCGAAATTTCCTGACACTCCTACAAATTTATAATTTTATCTACAGGAAGTTTCTTTAATACTAAAGGGCATACAAAGTGACGGTAGGTAAATAATTAAAAAGTCAACAATATTTTTCTAAATTTTTATTTATTTTCAAATTATAAAGATGATGTAACTCTATTCGGAAGTACCCAACATCATGATCATTATAATAGTTTGTGAGCACCTGAAGGTATGACACAGCAAGTTCCTGCCCCCTTGTTTCACAACTCTGAGCCATCGCCGAGCCGGTTCCCGAACCGTCCTGTTTGTTTTCAGCTGCAATTACAGTGCAGACACCGTCATTATCACAACTTCAATTAAAATAATGGCTGCTGCCACAAACAATTACTGTTTCATTGGGACCGCGTTTCCTCTCACGAACATACCAAACGAGCAACAAGCCACACGACGAAATTTAGATGTAGGAATATTAACAAAGGGCAGGACCATATTCAATTATATTTAATAATTATGGTGATATTCCTGACGAAGGATCATGTTTCGCTATTGGGACTTCTTTTAGTTCTCATCAGTATACCATCTGGTTGAGTGTACTAAAAGCAGGCGTAAAATACCAATCGACTTCCCTTCCAGGGATCCCCATTTTTTCCAATCAACTGGAGCACCTTTCGGATTTTATCGCGATTCAGTATATTCAACATCTGCTTGTTGGATTGCCCCATGTTGATTCGTTCTTCCCATCATAATCGCCCCTGGCACTCACTCACAGTTGTGTTACGTTCCTCGCCCGTTCTTTCGATTAACGAAATCATCCGGTGCAACAATGATCCGCCCATCAAGAACTCGCCACGTTCATTATTGGCCCACGAACGGTTGACGTCATAACTCTTGGAGTACTTGTTAGCAGACAACACTGACGACTACAAGAGTAAAGTGTACGTTTGTACTGTGTGTTTGAGTGCCCCCCATAATGTGCATACGACGAAAGCAATTTTAGCCATAAGACAGACCGACGAATGGACACAACATAACGGTTGTGGCTAAAACCAAGCCTGCCAATCCACCGCCTACTTCTTATTATTACCTATAGGTACCCTGTACGCAACTTGCAAATACTTTCGCGTTTACACTTCAACGCGACGATCTTATCATCATGCGTCTTAATTTCCCATTATTGTTTTTGCTGTTGCGCGAAGTACCAAGAAACGTTTCCTCTGACTCAGGCAGTTCAACAGCTGCAAATTCAGGACTAATTAGATCAAGTCGACAGACACCATGATATCCTTATGGTCCGATGCTCGAGCTTGTTAACCATCAAGTATGCTCTGGGTACAGACCATAAACAACAGCACACATTATTACTTACATATTTAAAACGCACTAGATACCGACTAACTAGACACACTAGCACTCCTGGAAAAAGCTGCTAACGAAATGGTTTCCAAGAACTTACAGAGTATGAGGTGAGGGAAAAAAATATTTCCTTCCCCACAACGCAGTAAGTGAAATAAGAAATCAGGCTGTAACTGAATTCCGAGAACCATTGAACTGCACACGAGGACTGTTACATGTAGGAACGAGACTCAGTGTTCCACCCCAACAGGTTCCTCGCGCATGCTAAATCAATATATCGATTACCCCCGTTCAGCAGTTGCACGAAGCACGTTTTACTTACAATTAGTTAGAGTGCAGCATTAAGAGCTAGAAGTCGTATTTTTTTTATTTGTTATGCAATATTCTTTTGTGTTTCTGTCTATAATAAATTTAATAAAAATTCTGACACATAAACTGTGTTTCTCTGACAAACTACAACAAGAGTCTCTTATAACGAATGGTAACAATTTCAGCAAAAGTAAATTCGTGTCCAGTCCAGTAGGTGATTAATATTAGTGAAAAAAAATATTGAAATCGTTGGGCAGGAGTTTATTATGAATTTTCTTGTCGTGCATGTTTTATATGGATAAGAGTTTTGAACAAATAAAGCCGTTACGTGTTAACAAGGTGTAGATGTGGAGGCTCAGCGGTGAGCCCGGTGCGAATTCCCTTCAACGCAATTTTTACATCCGGCCATAGGCCGATATAAATTACGAAACGCAAACTTATGATGGGCCGCTTAATAGGAATATATTATCGCGCCTTATTTTAACGATGTATCGCACACCAACACACACGCATCATTTATATCGCGGGACGTGAAGAGTTACAGTGAAAAACAGCCAACTTAATCCTGCGCCCAGGTCAACTCACACTCAGGACTGGCGGGTTGGATCTCAACAGAAAACACCACACATAAAAGTATGACCGTGCAGGTACGTGCTACATGCATAGATATGGTATATATTTGTGTATGTGTATTGTAATAGCTAACACTCAACAATTTCCTTATTTGCTCAGACGGGCGATAAATCGACGTGAATTTACTGAATGTGATTTTAAACGCTTTAATAAAATAGATGGGTTATTGTTAATTTCAGAAATGACTTTCGAAGATTTACAATTTCATCAGTTTACACAATGAGTATGTTCCTCAACAATAAACCGCTTTCAATAGCGTCTATGTACAATGTCTATGACCAAGGAAGGAATTTTCAGAACGTTCTCTAACGGATTGAAGCAATTCATTTAGTTTTCCACATTAAAATCCATCATCAAAGAAATTCGAAAAAGAAAACAAGAACAGAAAATTCATCTGCAGTCTCATTGTGAATTGGAAGAAGTGGAAGTGCGTGCTCAACCTATCATCGAACCAAAAAATCTGCGACAATGAGTGGAAACGAAATATGAGAAAATTACAAATGTAGGCGTTTAGAATTGACGATTAATTGGATGTCATTTTTAGTTACACAATCGTAGGCGGAAAGAAATTCAGTAAGCTCATATACAGGAATCCCAAAATTTGTAATTTATATCTTTTCTAAAAATACATACGAACCTCTCAATTCGTTATTTTATTTGCTGAACGTTTCCTATTCCCAAAAATGTTTCGTCAAACTATTCAGAAGAGTAATTAATAAAAATTAGAGAAGCAAATAGCAGATGGAGTGTGGATGGAGACACAGACAAAGTGTTTGTTATTACTAAAGGGGATTTGTCATAATCATAATGTTGTTTTCGTTTTCGAAACGAGACCAATTTACAATACGTAGCATATACACAACAGAGTTTGACATTGTGTTGAATATTATAAGTTGGGACATCACCGGGACATTAGTCACCTTTGCCGTTAAAGGGACCGCAGCAATATACAATACAAATGATGCATGTAACGGAGTTGTATAATAAAGCGCGGCGACGTGCGTTTATTAAGAATCCCATCATAGCGGCATGTTTGTAATTTATATCAGTCACATTACAAAAATGTGTAGTGCCGTTTGTCCGGGACAGACCGCTGTGTCGAACGCTAACACCCCACAAGGATGCGGACTTTATTATTACCGAGGAGTTACAAAGTACTCTAACGTGATCAATTACAATTCTACAGGCGAAGGGAATCTAACCAGCGCCTATTACGAAAACAGCATGGATCAAGGACAAGACGAAAAATTGTGGAAACAGTGAAGCAATAATGTGGTTGGCGTTTTAGAAAGTAACAAAAGGGTGAAAGAAGAGAATGCATACCAAACTTTCTAATACACTAAGATACCATAGAATTGTAGAGAACTATATAGAATTCATCTGAGGCTCAACTCGGGGATAGATAAGGACCTGGTGAGGTATTTGTAAAGCATGCAGTCATTAGTACGTCTTAAAGGGAATCAGTCAGGTCCGGAGCATGGAAATACGATTTGGTAGAATTTTATTATCAGAAGTCCTAGCATAGAGCAAAATAGTATAGATAGATGTTTTATAAAAGCAAGAAGGATCACATTCTCCTAACGAGAACCATCTAAGGTTCGTCCAAAAAGAGCTCTTCAAACCATAATGCCAAAACTTGGAAATCCAAAGTACTTTTTGGTAACAGAGTTACATTCTTCAGTCACCTAGTTCTGTTCAATCCATGACGAGTTTTGTTATCGAATAAACCGTTTCTAATACGTTCTGGCTGGCCACTCAAAAGGCGTCAGATATACTTGACTAGCGAATGATGCCTTGACTTCGCTCATAACTCACAACTATCTTGGTTCATGGTAACTAGTGTGGGAGGATGAGTTTCTGATAGTTTTAGGTAAATTCCATTGGTTTGAATTTGTATGGAAAAGTATTGCAAAAAACAGTAACAGCTTTTCTCTGTAGAGGTTTTAATTTGTGACAGTAGTTCTTCTCTCAGACGACGACACCTATGTGTTATTCGATTTGTATTTAGTGGTTGGTATTTCTGGGTAAAACCATTCGCTTCAACCGCAAGTTAATTATTATTATTATTATTAGTTTAGAGTATGGTTGTTCTTTTTCACGGAAGACGAGCGCGACTTTTTGTGCATGAATTCAATCGAGAAAGACACTTGGAATTAATAATGCGGTAGCTGAACGTTATACACGATCTCTCTGGTCGGATTTGTCGTTTTGGAACGGAAACGGTGTTAATAGAGAAGAATGACAAGGCACATTGCTCCCATGTCACGCTTCCTTGCCTAGGCTTGTTTCGGTTTTTCATTAATTTTTAACAACCCACGTCGTCGAACTGTGGCTTCGAAATGAGGTGAGAACTACCCATGGCCGGTTTGCTTGCCTGGCTCAAAACAATGAACGTCTGCAGAAAAACTAATGAAAGGTTACGTCTGTATATTTCAGAGCTACCAAAATTTTTTTTTTCAGTCCGGTCAGATGTCGGAAGAGTTTTTTTTTTGTACCTACTACACAAAACGACAGGTAGGTAGCTATTTTGAAAACTAAATTACTAATTACAACTTACGATACCACTGGTATTTAAGTTTCTGACTGACGTAAAAATGTACAGGGTGACCAATTTTAAGTGAACCACTTAGATAAATAAATGGTGAGTACAACTTTGAGGAGGAAACCGAATAACGTCTCAGTCGCAATCACAAGTAGCCAGATTCAGCTACCAGTAGCGGTTACAAGTTCCAGTCACAGTTACAAGTGACTATACGCGCAAACGTCATATTACCGGTGACCACAAGTAGTGAGTGCTGATCATTTTCACATTGTACGGCATAAACGTGACCACTCTAACTGTGTTTGCTTTGAAATGATATAAAACTACTTGTGGCTGCCATTGGTGTTCATCACAAGTTCACTGGTTGCACAGTGTGACTAGAAACAGTTACGCGGTCGAAGATTTCGCCATTCCTGCTCAATAGGCGTCATAATAAATATCTCGCTTTCTCGTTCTTCTCCCATTTATCGCAAATATTTTGATTTTAATTAAAATTTTTATTGTTTTACTTCCAGTAGTGCGTATTGTGTTGATTAATTTAGAGCCATGTTGGTTGTATGCAATTCAATATTTCTATAAATCACCATCATAAAGACAAGTTGCTTGTATCATATATTAACCGTTAGCAATCAGTCAGTTTCACGTCTCGTGTCAGCATTTACGAGCTCAAACATAAATTGCGTCATTATAAAAGTTCAATTGTCGACAACGAAAACAAATTATCCAGCTGTTAAAAAATCACGGTCGCTTTTGTATTGGGAATTAATTAAAAAAATAACAATACGAGTCACTAAATTTTAAAAATAGCAACGATACTTTTTTAATTAGTGAATAAATAAAGGCAGGCATGTGAACGGAAAAGAGCAGTAAAAGTTAATTAAACCCCTGGTAATGATGATTATAGGTGTTTTAATATGATTTTATTTTTTACAATTACTTTTAACATAGACGTTGCAAGAGGCATTGGGTACATTTGTTTATTAAATAAATTTATTTATAAAAAAATAAAACAAAAAATCAGCTCTGCGACTAAACAGTTGCGCAACTAAAAATTTTTTAAGTGGGTAAAGGCAAAATGCTTCAGGCTAAAAGTCCCAACTTTATTACCCCCACGTTATGAAATTAAACCCATTATTATAATTAAAAGGATTTTTTATGTGTAACATGGTTGCTGATTTTGATAAATATAATAATTACCTAGTTAAAAATAAGAGGATGAGATAAAAAAGCAATCAAAAGCGCTGATTTTTATGAGCACTAAAGTCCCGTTGTATACGACTTTTCAATCAGGCTCATTGCTTAAAGGCTCTTGCATTTCCATTCGGTTTTCTAAAGGCAAACATGAAACATTAACGACAAATCATCGACAACGAGTTGTAAAGTATGGAATCTGACCCATAAAGCACTTCGTCGCTTCGTCTTGAATTATAGGAATATATTTTTACGCACATGTACCCAAGACTAACCTCGTAAACACCATAAGCTTCGCAGTTTATGATTTTATGGTGTCCGTGAATTTTACAGCTGTAAGTCGTGGCCGTTACAAATAATTTATTTTCCAACGGATAATAAACCCTTCGCGAATAACGAGGAGTAAGCATCAACTGCAAAAAATACGATTTTGCGTGTGTGTACGCTACCATAATGATCAACAAGGTTAAGTACCTAATTGCAAAAAGGAAGGCAACCACCACACACAAAACTAACAAGAAATATAAATTTCCTAGAGTACACTAAAAGTTTTCACTTTTTTTTTATGAATTTAGCATCATTATGGTTAATACTTTCATACAGATTCTGTTGCATGTTCGAAGTCATTGGTGAAAATTGAGCTAATTTAACGGCATCTACTTTTCAATTTGTTCAAAAAATTAAATGCAGTGGTTATTTAAATTGTACATACTGGTGCACATATTGAGAATATCGTACTTACAATACTAATCTTTTCAAGCACGAAACACGACTGCTACTTAATGTTTTACAATTATATGTACCATATACGAGTTACGCCCAGTAAATAGTCGTTGTTACGTGATTCACAAAAAATAAAAACGAATGGTACAAGCATAATGCTAGATAAACACTTAATTTACTTCCAGCAAGGATTCTTGATCCGCTTCCAATTGGATCCTTATCCAAAAACGGAAAAGTTTGGTGTCAGGAATGCACCATCTTTCTTACTAAGCAGATGTGTAGGTACTATTGTATGAAAGGATTTTTATTTTATTTTTTTCATAGTAAGTGTACTTATATGCCAGGACCCAACCCTGTTCTACAATTGTGTACGCTGTTATGTATGCATTCAGAAATTTACATGTAACCGCATATGATGGTAAAGAGAAAGAAGCGTCGGCCGCCCACTCTACATGGCCACAGGATGCTTGTAGCCATCAATAGCGCACACCGGGAGGCCGAACGCCACCACTCTACTCACTCTAGAGAGACTATCTTTTGCAATTTGCAATGCAGCCTCAACACCAACCGAGACATCTCGGTACTATTCAAACTGTACATATATTTCGTGAGTCTATACACTCAAGCACAATTGAAAATAAAACTGTTTCAATTGATTCAGGAACAGCAGCATCAGAAATCACATTTTTGATCTGCATGACTGGAAAGATAAACCACCTTTTGTTGGCAATTAATTAAACACATTAATCATCTATAAGGAGGAAGACTATTAAAAGCATTTGAATTTAAGTTTCTTAATTGAAACGAAATTAAGGTTTTGACAAAAGGTTTCCCTCAAACATTCACACACAATCTATGAACCCTAACTGGGTCCAACGATACCTCCAGAATCATAACGTAGCGCAGGATTCGAACGGGTGACGCTTTAAATAAAATTCCCCAGTTCATGTTTTTTTCTGTATACTGGTTCCATTCTCAGTTGAAAATATTATAAATTCAGCGTCTCTACGAGAAATGTTCATTTTTATGCGTATTTACATTATAAAAAGGCACACAAAACAGCGTTTTCGATAAATAACTCGCTTTGGACGGCACGTGTTCGACTCACATTACGAAGGAATTCCGCACCTTAGTTTTTTTTATATCGTTTTCAATTGAGATTAGAATAACTATACTTATATGTACATGTGTATTTCAATATGTAGCTGCAATTGCATTTCGTTTGGCAGCGCATTAAGTGTGTAGTGATAAATGAAAACCACTCGACGATTCTCGCAATGTAGCAGCTCTCCCTCGGTGAAACAGACGAGTTATTTATACGGTCGGTTAATTAGTTTGAACATAAGAGGTAAACCAACGATTATTCAAACGGTCTGGCGACTAGTCGACGATTTATTTAACTCCAAGATTAGTTTTCATAAAGACATAACCTCACTAAAAACGAACTGGATAATTACTCACGCATCGAACTGCATTACACCTAAAAAAGTTTTGACAAATGGTTGATGGCGGACATTTAGGAAAAAAAAACTGGAGTTCATTTCAAAAATTTCATTGACAAAAACTAAATAGCTCCTGCTTTAATATTGGGATCAACACGTACCACGTATTTGTGTTTTGTCTTCACTTCAAATGGTTGGTTGACGATGACTGATGCAAGTATTTTTTTACCATTTACCATGCGAATTTAATGTAGTGTTAGTGCCAAGCAATTCGCAATGAAAAATTAGTGAATTATTACTAAAGTGGGATGCGATTATCTGCATCAAAGCTCAACCTATGATGATTACTGTGGTCCCCAATGAATGTCGGCATGCAATTGCCATAAAATCAACACCTCTGGAGATTGTACCGGTTACCATCTATAGAATGAACGACTGCTATGACCGCTCTGCAAATCATACATCGCGTGATCTGGACGAAGAAACGGAAAATGACATTCCAATACGTTCCGTTTTCATTATTACTCTCAGTATTTTTTAAAGAGTGACAGTTCATAGAAGAACATTAGCCAAGACAACCAGATCTTTCTACTCTATTTATGTCGGCATAAAAAAGATGTGGTTTTCACATAAACAAAAAAGGAAAAGATTAATTTAAATATTTCTATGAAATTGGGCAAACAAAATGATCAAAATTTAGGATCATTATTGTCCCAGCCTTAAATATTGTTTGCAATGATCCCGAGAAGCAAACAAGGAGAAAAATCAACTGATGAGTTAGGCGCAGTTCTGGGAAGCAAGTCAACATTTCAAATTGTTCGTTTACTATTAAGGAGTTCGACCCCTTATCTTGTAAAACTACAGCAGGATCTATTTATGCCTTTATGTTTGTAAAATACCAAGTTTGACGTGGTAATGACATATATGGAAGATTCACATGAATGTTCAATTTTGTTGTTGACTTTGAACTGTCAAAATGTCATCTCCAGAAGAATGTAGACCTGCCTTAAACGAAATGTCATGTGCCATTGAAATAAATATACTTATTGTACCTGCTCAATAGCGTCTCGTGAAAAATATTTCTCGTATTACCACATTTGATTTTTTACAAATCGATATAGCTGTGGACTGATCTATACGAACTAGTTATAGATTACCTAATAAATCCAGAATTCAGAATAAATTAACGATTAATTAACTATTCTTATTAATCTAAAAACCCTTACTCGTCCCAGCCCTTTCTATATCGCCCTCTACTAACCTGACCGTCTCCCTCCTGCGTTTGCTAACTTGCTTCATCTCGCTTTGTCTGTTTTCCAGTCCTGTCCGTCTTGCTCCCACCAGCCCTGTCCCTCTTTCTCCCACCAGCTCTATTTGCCTCGCCCTCTCCCACCCTCAATGTCCTTCTCTCCCGCCCTGACTCTCTTGTCCCCTTTGGTCCCAACAAAGAATCGCGTGAGTCAGCTTATTTGCTATATTTGTACTATTTTTTTGTTTTGGCACATCTGTGGGTCCTTCTTTAAAAAATATGGCAGTGGTCGTGTTACATTAAGTTAAGCAGATTAGAACCATCGTCGGTGGTATCTATATTTTGTAGTCAGTCGATAGTCAATGTGCGTCTTATGCAAAACTGAAAAAAATGTAGATGACTCAAAAAAAAAACACGATTTCATTACAGTCAATATGATGGCAAGTGTACATCGGCAGAGAAGACAGAACATGTTGCCATTATAACAAATCGGACTTCATTGCGTCTTGGAAACGACATTGACGGTTTTACAAACTTTCTACATTATTCAACAGCATACATATTGTTTGCATGGTATCAGCG
This sequence comes from Agrilus cyanescens, assembly GCA_947389935.1. Lineage (NCBI taxonomy): Eukaryota > Metazoa > Arthropoda > Insecta > Coleoptera > Buprestidae > Agrilus > Agrilus cyanescens. The sequence continues at coordinate 25,734,250 of OX376710.1, read as the reverse complement.
TCAGAAGAACAGCAAAAGAAGTTATCGCTGAAGTGAAGAAGAAGAAGAAGAAGAGTAGAGAACGTAGAAGAAGGAGAAGAAGAAAAGATGGTACGCAGCAACAACACAACTACATCTGTGTTCTTTTGCATTGTAAATCACGACCAATAAACGTACAGTCCTAAAATAGGTTTGTGCTCTGTAACGACTGAGCTCAATAAACTGCGGACTGACATATTGCAGGATGCGTGAGCGTGTAATAGATGAAGTTAGCATGCATCGGGGAAAAATACGATACGTTTTGCATCAGCATACGTTTGTATCGTCACACCATCAGCATGAGATAGCTCGCGCGCAAACCGACCAACGAACGAACGAACGAACGAATGCATGAACCGGTCGAGATTTCGCTATCTGCTACGATTATCGACGTGATGGGGGACAATTGTATCACAGCCGAGTACCAACTACTAAATGGAAATAGAGTGGGGTAGTTTATTTGTTTCAGCGACGAGATAAACTAGACCCCGGCCTTGTTTCGTTCGACGACGACGAAACAATTATGCCTGTTATCGTCGCGCCCGGCTCTACCATTGCTCTTAAATAAGATTATTGTCTACCTTCGCCGTCCAGAAAAAAGAATTTTACTGCAACAGTAAACTGAGCGAAACAACTGAGACGTACCTAGTAAACAACAAGATTAAAACGTACGTTACGTCTCAAACATGCAAATGGTCTTGTCACGCAAATAATAGACTTCCTCTATGTCTTTCAATCTGCTGACCGTATAGATTACAAGTTGACATCTATGGATCAACAACATCACAAGTGAATCAACACTTGCAAATTTAATAGCATTCACGTATACGTTAGATACTTCGCAACAAATGTAGAGAATTATCTCTTGTCCTTCGCAAAAGATCATGGAAAATTCAAAGTAAACCAACACAAACTATTTTGAAGTCAACATTGACGACCCTTAAGGTTACGTTGTGTGTATAATAACATATCATGTGGGGTTAGAATATGTTAAACCATCGAGTATAACCTTTATTGTCAGTAATTCACTAGACTGCTACTAAAAAAATGGCAGAAAATCATAGATAATAAATAATAGCCATAGAGATTCCAAACTTAAGTCAAGTACTATTTGTAGTAATTTTAACCCTTACCATCTTCAGAAGATATATCTACTGGTCTTTGAATTTTCTTGTTGATAAGTTTTAAAGCTCCTCATAAATTAGCGTAACTTTCCTTAAAGAATTTCCAATTAATTGCAGAATATAAAAGTGTTGTTTTTAAATAGCCCTTTTTCAATGTGTATTGTCGGTATTTCATTAACTAGACTGTCATTAAATTTTAATGATTGCCCTTTAGCGGAGCCAATTACACACTTACTTAAAAGAACAAGCCGTTCGTCTTTGTCTAACGAAAGGCGAAAACAAGCCGAAGGAAACGTCGGATGTCGGGATTGCCACATAAACAGACATTTCCGGCTTTTGTTTTTAACATATTCAATTACATGTAATGGCACGTAAAAAATTGTTTAACAAAAAATCGCACCGTTTATGATTGCAGTTAACATCTAGTTGAAGTGAGTGGGTAAGCACTTTCAGTGACGATCTCATAAAAAATACAAGATCACTGTGAACAGCAGTCGATTATATTATTGGATGTATCGGAAAACACCTGTCTATGTCTGTGTTAAACAGGTGAAAAAGAGCAGCGTCCAAAATCGTCCTTAGAAGTAATTTCAGTTTGGTTTGTTACGGTCTCGTCGCATGTAGTAGTCCAAGTTCGATCGTTACCATCGTTATTGAAGGCTAGAGCGCTAGAGCGCAACGTTATCTATGGTGGTCCTCGTAGGGAACCGTTTTACTTTTATAGCCGAGCTATTTATCGTACAAAAAATTTTTTGATCTCGTATTCTTCTAAACGAAGATCAGAGGAGCATTTGTGCAAATTTTTAGCATTGGAAAATAATTTTTACTATGTACCTATTTCTCATTTAACGTTAAGTTTTGCAGAACGTGTATTTTGATCTTTCGACTCTTACGTAGCCAATGCAGTGATAGTTATGAAAAAAATGTATAGACCATTTTGTAGATATTTAAATTTTCTAGAAAAAAGTTCCGGACAGCACCTATCTACCTTTTATAGGTAAAAAAAATACAGCGTTTTAAAGACGGGTCCCCTACAAGCATATATTACGCCGCAAATCAGCACTGTGGCCTATTTTAACGTTGGTAACAGTTCGATTCCTCTGAGTGTCGTCCTTTTTTTTCACTCTCGATTTTTTCATTAATTAAGGCAATTTAATATCTGTTATTTACTGTTCTGTATATGTATAGAAAATTTTTGCATATTCGTACATTGTTCAATATGAGTGGCCTTTGAAATGAATTGTGAATTTAGCCAAATCATTTGACGGAATTTCTTTTACCCTGTACCAAGTTAGTTACAGAGAAAAATTGAACGCTGAACTGGTGCGGCAGTGAGCGATAGTATCGGTTGAATTTACGGCTGTTGTATCTGTATGTACGTACGGACGGACAGACCGTGGTTGTTGTTGTTGTTGAAGATGCTGCAATGCCGTACCTCCTCCTCGTCAGTCTGTGATTGTGTCAGACGGTTAATTAGAGAAACGTCTTATCTATATTCAGGTATTGGTGAACGTGCAGACACCTCGGTGGTGTACTATAATAGAGTTACCTGTTTCGAACCCGCTTACCTCCCACTTGTCTCCTCGTGGGTACTAATAGGCAAGATCTTCAGGTACCGATTGCCCGACATAGTGAGAAACCCGCTGCTTCGTTATAATAATGTATACAACAGATATAATTCTTATTAAACCTATTCGATAGGTATCTACATATTCTGTTTCTGTGTTAGGAAACATGAACTAAATTGTACGTAGTTGACTGTTGTTGTTGTTGTTGATCCAAACAATTTCTCTTTTTGAGATAGAAAATTATGTTCCTACAGCAGGAGGTTAAAAGTGCCCCAGACGGAACGCATGTCTTAAGAAACAAATCCGTTTCCCTTTCCCTATGCGTTCAGTACCTATAGAAGGGGTGGGAAAGCATATGGTAGTGCTAGCGCTATTTCCGTTACGTTAACTCGATTTAACTAACCCCTTATTTTTTTCATACCCCAGCCCTTATATTGATTCTTAATGAGTAAACTCTAAAAAAGAAATGAGTTTTAATTTCGCTTGCTAATACATAATAAGTAGATATGTACTTAGTGTATTGGAACGCTTGAGGCTCGGAAATCTGAAAAGGTGTAATCTGATGCGAGCGACAAATTTCGATAAACAAACAAGAAAGTGCGTTTGTCTGGTGTGCAGTTCCTATTCAGAATTATCCGTGATTTGTGTTCGATTCGAATCGAACAGATAAAAACGAGGTGTTAATTAAAATAACATATTGCAGCAGGGAGCCCTGCATCGATCACTGTCGCGCCCAAACAGGGAACTTTATCATCCTCTTAATCGCAAACACACTTAGCGTTGTCATTATTATTCACGCGTTCCGATGAGGCGGAAAATTATGCATCTCTTTAAAATTCGCTACAATGCCTTCGTACAAATGTCACGGTACTAAAGGAATTTGTAAGCAAAAACAAACATCCTCCTACTCAAAAAAATCAAATTGTTTTTTTGTTTGGAAAAGTTCATGAATCAATTTTTCGAGCTAAAAACTCCATTCGATTTTTTTAAGAAAATAAAAAACTTTTGGTAGGTATAAACGGCAAAAAAAAGGGTAACGTTTCGATGCAGAAATATTTAATGAAGATTCAAAAAGATACAGGTAGGTACTTCGTTATTCTTTCTGCTCGACTCGGTGTCATCAGTTCTTGTTCTAAAAGTTGTTACGACTAACAAGTCAACAACAGCAACAACAAGAACAACGGCAAGAAGAAAAAGACGAGCGGAGAGCATCTCGCCGCGAGTCTTAACATAAATTCACAAACATTCGATACCGAGAGAGGGCCGATGTTTAGTGATAAACCGGGCGTCAGTTTGATGGATTTGCGAGTGAACAACATCTGATGTAGATAAGGTGTTAATAATGGCAGATGCGCGGCAAACATGCAGACAGATTGGCACGCGTAGGCGGCCGTGTGGGTTAGACAGTTAGTTATTGGTTTTATTGAGCGACCTCTTATCAGATCTCGACTTTTGTTAGTCGAGAAACAGAACCAGAACTCGACTCGGGAAGTAGCGCGCCGATGCTGATACGATAACGCCTATTCGCGACAAATACACGCGTTATTCCTAACAAACCGATCCAATGCGATGCCACCACTCACTATTGTACCTGCAGAACCACATAGTAAAGTTTAAAGTAATTGCAATTTTCTTTACTGACTTTCACAGCGTCGTTTCTTCTCCTATTTTTTTTTTCTAACACTTCCCTCATTGTCTGCGTTGTTTTAATAATAGAAGCAAAGTTTGAATACAAAGTAAATAATTTTGGAGATGTCCCTGATCTGATCTGATCGATTATTGATATCATTGTATTTTAGTGTTAAAAATGCAACTGAACAAAGTTAATTTATTATTATTTATTTTCAAAATGCAAATCTGCATCAGTACCTAAATTCCTTTCTGTGATCGATTCCATGGAATTCGCAGTCTCCATTTTGTCGAACTAATAACGTCCTGAAAGGACTAATAAGGGCCTTGTTAGTGGCTGCGCGAAAATAAATAGGCGAACGGAGCCATTTCCATCTTGATCCTTTCACCGAGATGTGCGCAGACCGCGAACGGAGAATAAATTATTATCTCCGTCCGCGACCCTGTTCTTTCCTGTTGCAATTGTTGATTGCGTTTGCAAGCCAAATTTTATAGGCGACATAAATATTGGCCTGTCAAGACGGGATCGCCGCGAAATCTGAAAGCGTCTCGGCCAACAAAAGCTAAAGAGGAATGTCACGGCTGTGAAATAGTCCTCTTCTGTTACATAATCGGAAGAGGTGATAAAGCACAACATAAGTGTGACGAAAATCGCGTAGCATATCAATTCGGCCGCCCACTGGGGCACATAAAACAGCTTGCAACGCCAGACAACATGCTCGAGCACACTTTTCTTTGCTCGCCTTTAACATCAATTTATATTGGAATAAGTACTTCTCGTTGTGGAGAAGAAAAAAACTTTCGGCAACAACGTTTTAATTTTTTTATAATAGGTACCTAAAACACAGATGGAACCCTATGGTCAACCTATGGTGATCATTAGATCCTCATAATTCTTTCTGACTAAGTAAAAATTAAAGTTCACCAAAAACAGCCCATGGTGGAGATAGAGTTTCGGGAGTTTTCTCCCCATTAAGGGTGTTTTTTTTCCATTTTGCGTTATCACTAATGATATTTGAAAATACCCAGCGCCTGACGGAATCGGACGTCGTGACGCCGCGGCCGAATAATATTTGGATGGTATCAACGCTAGGGATGCGGAAAGGCGATAGATCAAGAAAATTATTAATGGTAAATTAAAAAAATTGATAATCACTTGCATAAAGCCAAAAAAAATCGCTTCGGTCAGCCTAAAAACTCTACAGAGTTCAAACATGTACCTACTGGACAAACAACAGTTATTGTTTCATCTTCACCTTACATTAGAAGAGTCTACAACGTTGCCATAAAGTTATTGAAATCCTGTTGTGTATAAATTTAACAAATTTTATCAAGCTGAAGAAATATTACTGGTCGTGAATAAAATTGTGATAAGGAACATTTCCTGGTGGTAGGTATGGCAAGAAAGGACAAACGTTGTCTATGGTAGAGGTCACGTATTTATCAATAGATCCTAGACCAAGAACACCAACATGTTGCATATTTGATTTTTAAAAAGGCCGTTTATTCTTGCACGTTGTGCAACGCGATGCGTCCGCTTTTATTCAAATGAGTGACCGGCCATAAATGGAATCGCACATTCGGTTGGTCTCGTAACTACAATGGAAACCGTCTGTACAGTTTGCAGACAACAATTACGGCCTCGAAGGGGTGTCGTAAACGATATTTACGGACAACACGTTCATTCTGCATGTTCACCATAGGTAAGGTCGAAATAGAGGGAATGAGGAGGACAGCCGTTCAACTATCTGCATCTATTCCCCATTATCAATACCGACAAAAATTTTGAAACGAAGACCGAAAGGATTGAATGAAATTACAAGTTGGTCTCAGAGACCAAAAAGACATTTTAAACAAAAAACTACAGTGAAGTTTTACAAGTTTTTTTCTTGACTGTATGTCAATAGATACAGGAGAGTGAGAAGTCAGTTCTAACTTCCCTGAAGACATCTGGAACATCGAAGATTTTGCAAATAGATGAGGAAGGAGACCATACCTTGTAGGAACATGCAGCGATTCGTAAGACGATAAAAAGAGAGATGATAATTTAAATCAAATTAAAATATTGCTGATGTTGTGCAACGTACTTTTGCAGTGTTTCTCAAGAATTTATTTCACAGTTCAATGCCAGAGGTCTTGGCGGGTCGAAAACGTGTCGCTGAAAGTGGCTGCTAACAGTTGTTTTTGCTAAAAGCTCCTTACGGAAGAAATAAGTTTCGAAGCAACGACAGTACAATAGGAAATTGGAGTCTGGAACAACTTCCAATGTTAATCGTATTGTTGATACACATCGAATTAATGGCAAAAACATACGGCAAATACGAACGTATCACCGGCTATGGATCTCTATGAAATATTCTCAACGTTATAATCATGTTAACATATTTTGAACTTCATGGAATTAATTAATCGTTAACAAAAGAGAAGATGCTTTGGGCATTCGAACCTACGGATCCTAGTTCTTCTTTTTTTTTTTTTTTTTAATTTTAAGCTTCTGTAGTCGTATTAACTCTATCAGAGTGAACCCATTGAGGTCAAAATCTACTACTATTTAATGCTAGTTTTTTTGGCCTTTCGAAATTTTTTAGTAAAAGTATCAGTAACATCAAAATCCGTTTTCTCTTTGGTTTACCACGTTTATCTGGAGGCATCCAAAGAAAAAACGAAGTAGAAACGAAGTCGAGACACGTTGCGTGGCGACACGTAAAGAGTGGGTAACAGAAACCTGACCATGTTGTCTTCGTGGATCCCCCCGATCCTCGAACATGGCCACATGCATGAAATAAAAGATTTGGTCGTAATCCATTTTTAATTTTCGCCCGAAAACGAAAATAAATGACAGGTAACAAGCACGATGTGCGTCTTCTTGTTTTCCCCACAATAATCACCACTTGAGTCTTGTTACTTCTACTCCCAGCCAACTGGTTGGCGAGAGATGTATTTCGAAGTGCACAACGTAACCTCTGGCTGATCATCAGAACGGGTAAGAGAAGAGAACGGTAATTTACACTCAATTAGAGTCTCACAAAATTGAATAACAAACCTCGGAAAGCGTCTATCAAACTATCGTATTATATCGAGAGCTAAATGCAACTATTTTTGAAAAGTTGCAGAAATCACAAGTAGCAAAAGAACACACGCATAGTTGAAGCTATCGTTGTCAGACTTGTCTATTGATTAAGAACGTTTTCAATGATTTAGATATTTGTGAACGGATTGTTTAAGGATTCCCCAACTGACGAGGTGTCCTAATCTGTCTATTCTGCTGTCGCGTCGTTTGCTGAAAATAAAATTGACGATTTCGAGTTTGAGCGCGGCATAACTCGAGGTTACGAGGGAAAAGTAGTAATTTACACCCAATTAAAGTTCCGTCAAATTGAATAACGGCTTGCAAGTAGCATGTCCCGGCCATTATCCTTCGACGATCACGAAAACTAAATAAACATTGAGCGGAGCGAAGGGGGCGGAGAAAAACAGGTGGCGTGACAAGCGAAGGCACGGATATGTTTCGCAATTATAATGTAGGTTTTGCCTGTCTGGTCATTATGGCCAAGGGTTTACGGCTGAAAATGAATAGTTAACTTAACATTCCTTTACAACAATAAACTTAACTCAATTTTCCATGATGGTGGCTGTCAATCTTCGATCCGTGGATTTTGGCCATAAACTTTTTGATGCAAAGCAAATTTCTTCAATATACTCGTACGTTTGAATATTTAATTTTGGAAAAGTAATCGTGATAATCGCCTTTTGGTATTCGAATGGCCACTCCTAAAATCGGCTTGGATCTTTGCGTAGGTCTACCTACATATTCTACATTCAAAGCATTCTCCCATCATGTGTCTCATTTCGATTGCGAGATTACATTCGATGAGAATCACATCGAAACAAGTGTTTGACCTCTATCTAGAAAAATAACAAGTCGAAACAGCATACATGACCGTATATACGCGAAGGCAACTTCACGTCGCGTCGAACGATTGCGCTGGATAAAAATTTATGCGTATGGACCTCAGCGTGTGAGCCTTCTGAGGTGTGAAATGTGCGAAGGTGGCATCGTAAACGGTCGAAAAGGAATGTGTCTGTCTGTACGATAAGGATTTACCGAGTAGTAATATATACCAAATGATAAAATTTAATGTTGATTACCTATTACTGATGGTAAAACGTTATAAATTTAATATGGGTACTTTATCGTACAAATATGACCATCTATACCATAGAAAATTTAAGTCAACAAAAGAAAATCAAGCAAACTGAAGCAGAAAGTACAACAAGCGACACTTGTGGTCCACACAGGATCGGGACATGTAATAGCCCCCAAGTGCGCCGGTGGTTTTGCGTTCCAAGAGTGGCTGGTGGTGGGGAGAAGCGCAACGATCAGGGAGTTCCCAGTAGCTAGCTAGTATGAGGGTAGACATAGTCACACTCGGAAGCGTAGAGCTCGTCTAGTGAGAAGTTTTAGAAGTTTGCTGTTGGAAGATCCTTTGTGATACCCATAGAGGATATGTGTGAAATAGAAGAGTATACTAATATTTTTTTGTAATATTTTGGGACTACTAATAAATAATTTAAATATAACATACATAGGTATATATTATTTAGTACATATATCCTACCTTACAACTTAAATCCGTACCTGTATAATACACGTATTAGTGTCGATTGGATTGATTATAAAAAAGGAACTGACAATCACGATCGATTCGTTGTCGTCCACGTTCCGGCTGATTTGAACGCGTCTCCGTTTTAAGTTCGATCTGTAATCTAATTTATTGTCACTGGGGTACAAGCCAAGCAAGCAATACGGAGGACTTACAATCGCAATCGTGATTACGCGCCGTTCGCTACGGTTTCCTTGCGTGCTAATTCTTTTTGACATAAGTAGTTGGCCGTCAGATCTATGGTTATATCAAAAATGCTAAATAAAAAAATCAAGAAGCCGAGAGAGACATTCTCAGACGTAGAGTCACTCGTGATTCTTATCTTGACACTGAGATCGAGATAATTGTTGTGCGCAGAGGGGGCCACCAGAAAACTTCAATTATAATTTTCTTTGATACTTATTTCGAAGACGAATCGTTTCCAATAGGATGTCTTAAGCTTTTGTGACTTTTAAATTTTGATATGGCAACAGCTTATCATCATAGGCTGTTTTTGGTTAAACATAAAGTCATCAAGAAGCAAAAGAACATTATTATATAAAATTTTGTGCCACATAAGGAGATTTGGACGAAATCCGCAACATTCTCTTTACGTTCTGTATTCTCTTAATAAGGAAAATTTAAATTCTGCCAAAAAGTAAATTGACTTTTAAGAAAGTGCATGATTTGTATGAAAACTGACAATTTGGCTGACTTAATTAGAACCGTGCGTTCTCATGGAATATACACACGGCCCATTTTGGCGCATTTTATTATCAATCCTGCTGATGTTGACTCTGCGATTATCGAAGTATAATTATGAACTTGTTGAGAGTTCATTCCCTTTCATTAATTCGAAAGCAGAGCTCCGATGTGAATTTATTAATAAACGTTCGCGTGTAGATCGATTTTCAAGATAGTGTGATTTGTGACTTTGGAAATGCAAATTCAACGCGAACCGGGAAACAAGATTTACAACTATAGCCCAGGTTTTTAGCCCGAGGACGGGCACCCATACTTTCGACTCGCCATAAATAATAAAAACTGGCCCGTCCCATTTTAATGCACCTATCTATACAAACATACGTACAATTATATGGAAGAAATTTAAAAAAGGAATATGTTACTGGCTAAGAATTTTATTCTGGGTACCCGAATACATAATACTCCCATGATGCCTTAGTGTTTCTGAAAGAAATCTCGAATGATGCTCTTTTTGTTAGAGTTATCATATTTTGGGGACAGAGTGATTGATAAAAATAATTATCTGAAGATACTTGAAGAGGGAAGATGGAAGATAGGGATTTCGCTGAAGAAATGGATTTTTGAAGTTGTATGTTTCAAAAAATTAGCCATCAGAACCTTAATATTTCCCAAATTCACTCAAATCCAATGACGGCCAATTTCCCGTAAGCACTCTGAGGATCGCCCTTTTTGTAGACAAGACAGTGACATTCCTGAAAATATTACCTCGATATGGGATAAATGGTAATGCATGATTTACACTTCAACTAAAGCGATAAAGCATGGAAATCACGCATATTTACAAATGTGAAAAATATAGAAAATTTCTTATTTATTCTCATACGTCCAGGACACAAGCAGTGATTTGTACTCAGGATGTTGAATTAACGTTGGGTGGTATCGCTGTTAAACGTTCATTATCATTCCGTCAATAATTCATTTGGCAGAGTATAAATGCATAGTTGAATACAGGAATCACGATGCATAATTAAATAAGCGCAATAAAGTACTTATTACATTATTATTAAATCCACCTGCGAGTAACGTTCCGTAGGATGAAAGCATGGTGGTAACAGTAAATCATGCCCTCGTTAATATTACATCTGTATAGAGGATAGTCGGATTATCTCTGAAATCGATCTGTAAAAGACTGTGCATTAATAAATCCGTCCGCGACTAACCCTCTCTCTACTGCTTCAACGTTCAAATTAATGGAGAGGATTCCTCTAGGAGCCCATAATTATGCCGACGATTATAACCGCATAAAATCAATATCATAAGATACGATGATATTCATTATAAGTAGATCTACATAGAAACACAAGCACTTTTTTAATACCGAACGTAAATTACTTCTGGCAGATCAGAGTACCTACGGTATACGAGGAGGTATTGATAAGTATCTGGTATTTTGAGCTTCTAAATTTTCAAAAACATCTTGTATTTGTCTTCAATGTGTATGAGTACCAACGCGATAATAGCATCATTTGGCAGCCATTTAATCGATTTCTGACGTTATGTTGTCGATTTTATTCGTGATGTGATTAGTTGGTCGGTCATACGATGCGTCAAAAGGAATAGCTAAGTATTAAGCCATCAATAATTTTATTCTTTATCGTAAACTACAATAATTGATAAGATACTTATAGAAGGAAATTAGCAATTTGCGAGGTGTTTCTGCTTTAGAAGCAAATAAATATGCACATTGACCAGGTGCTTGCTGAAACACGCAGAGCTCACTTGTGTGACTCTGAAAACTCACATTATTATACCCATTACTGCAAGAGCAGGAGTATAAATCTTTAAACGAGGTGTAACGAAAGCTTTGTCGGTCTCGACGAAATGACTGACGTCGTCAAGCAGGAACAATTATACAAGTAGACCAATCGAGTTCGAACTATAGTCAGAACATTGGGAACAAATTATTCATTAACTTTTTTTTTACTCTTTATGAATAAAAATAAATAAACCTAGACCTGGAAGTTGATAGACATATTTACTTATTAACAAACTATAAATAGAAAATTTCAATCCTTGTTAGTTTTTCAAAAGTATTGTATTAATTAAAAATTTGTATTGGATTCACTAATTATTAAAAAAAAAACACCATCTTTACATTGTACAATAAATAATCAGTTGGAAAAGATGTTAGTGATAATTCTGGTTTCGTAGGGATTTTTATTTTCGTGTTGGAATTAGCTTCGTCGATACTGGCGTGTAGTTTTATGTTTGCTGTGTTCGACATGTTTTTGATTTGTACCTAGCATAGGTAGGTAGAGTAGTTGTTGCATTTAAATTGCCTTTCACGGTTCCGAGAGAAGAAATCAACCGCAACGTGCCCATGACCAAGCTAATCCAGAATACGTGTACGACGCGAACGAGACGGACGCTGCTACTGAAAACACTTTTTCCAATCGCAACGGAAAATAAAATAAAAAAACATTTACAGAAGAAGAAAAACAACAGACAAAGTTACAGGCTTCACCACATTGCGGTATTTTATTCAAAAAAGCAACCAATTGATTCGATAAATGTTTTTTAAATCAGTCTACAAGGGTCAAAGTGGAAGCGTGTAAAAAAAGCAGAACTAAAGAACATCCTTCGTCTAACAAAAACTATGTCTAATTGTTGAATTCAAGGTTTTTAAAGTAAACCAAAACTACGTGGAAGGTAGATCATCAGCGTTTCGCGAAAATGTACAACCTTTACGAATCGTTCGACTCTGGTATGCAATCGTGTTTTTCGAGGTGTCAAATTATTTAATAAAAACCGTTTCGGTTTTACTTCGTTAATTCTCCTCTCGTCGAAAACAATAAAAATGAAGATGGCCTCGGTGTGAATCAGCTCGTGAAGAAGATTGGAACGACAACGACACGGCATCATCATAGTCGACTGGTCGTGTTTGCGGTGTTGCAAAGGTACAGTAAAAATTTCCGAAATGTCAACGCAACTGGTCCGCGTTCGTTTTATCCGCTGACTGTCAGACTTATGGATATGGAGCCAGTTTTTGCAATCGGTTCGGAACAAACTACAACTTTTTTCGAGACTTCGGACGATTCTAACTAGCCCACAATCAAAACGTCGTTGCCAAACCTAAATATCATTAATTTAAAAAAAAAAACTTTTAATCAAAACTAATTACTATGTATATCGTATTTTTAATCCAAATTAATGAATACACTAAAATTTTGCTTTTGTATGTAATTTCCATACTCAATTTCCTCTCAGAGAATAGTGAGACAGAGATGCCACCCATAGAATTAATAAAACCGACTAGTATGTAATAGTTATTTATTAAATAACGCAAATTTATTACAAAAACCGCAGATAATGATTATTACGTTTGGCAACGAAGCATGTCGGTTTGGAGATGCCTACCTACAATGGTACATAAACTACACGATGATACTTGGCAGCTGCTTAGCGCGGCAAATCTGCAGATCGTTATCAGTAAATTGGTTAATTTAAAAATATTGATTCATGACCGAGGCGTCACCTAGACCATCGAAATGGCCGCTCCCGTGTCGCCTTTATTTTAATTCATTAAACCAACACGTCTTTCAAGCAACACCATTATTTATAACTTCCATTTCATCAGGACTCCTGCATCATACCTTAGGTACATAAAACGATTTTTTGGTTTGCTACAATGTGAGGATTCCATTTCACTATGGAAAGTATTTTGGTGAAAGTTTAGCATTTTTTTTTTTAGTTAAAATCATAAGAAATTGACCATAAGGTGAAATATGGTGGAATCGTGTCATGGTTCTGACCGAAGGGTGGAATCGTGTGACACTTTTGACCGCAGGACGGAATCATGCCATTAGTTTGACCGAGAAGCGGAATCGTGCCATATTTTGACATGAGGCGAAATCATAATATACTCTTGACTTCAGGTCAGAATTGTGCCACAACTTTGACTACAGAGAGGAATCATGCCATGCTTTTGACAGAAGGGTGAAATCGTATGAAACTTTTGACTGCATGGTGGAGTAGTGACATATTTTTAATCACTTGGTGGGATCATACCAAACTTTTGACCACAGGACGGAATCGTGCCATAATTTTGACCTAATAGCGGAATCGTACCATATTTTTGACTGATGTGGGGCGAAATCATGACATACTCTTGACTGCAGCACAGAATTGTTCCACAACTTTGACTACAGAGCGGAATCATGCCATACTTTTGACCGAAGGGTGGAATCGTACGAAACTTTTGACTGCATTGTTGAATAGTGACATATTTTTAATCGTTGGGTGGAATCATGCCAAACTTCTGACCGCAGGACAGAATTGTGTCATAATTTTGACCGAGCCGAATCGTCCCATATTTTTGACTGATGTGGGGCGTAATTGTGCCCTGCCTCTAAATTCGGTAGAATATAAATCAGGATTCATTGTAAAATAAGGCACGATTATAGAATCATTTTATGACAACTAGTAAACCAAACAAAAAATTGATTTTGATAACATTCTACTTACTACTAGGAATATATTATATAAAACCTAACTAAAGTTTTTGTTTTTTTTTTTTTAATGCCATATATTACAAGAATTAGAATTGTTTTAGATGCATTATTATTATAAGTTATCCGGCTCGATTTACGTACAGATAATTTCGCCTTTTGCGGTCTGTTAATGCATGTTTGTAGCATGTTCGTGATAGAAAATTGCTTCCCGACCGTAAGTGGTACTGCCACTTTAAGAAATACAAACATCCTTGCGGGTAATAATAAGTACCCAGGGCTTCCTTCGAACGATCGGGAAACGACTGATAATAACACAAGAGCATGTTTATATGTAATACGCATTTGAAAAATTCGAACTGGCCAACAACCATAGGTAGACATCAGGAGTGTTGCTATTATTATCATTGGCACTAGATGCGGCTCTAAGTATGTTATTTTGAAATAAGATTTAAAAGCTTCAACTGGCAGGTTCGTATTAGTGATTTACTAATTGCACATCTGTTGAAGAAAACCCAATGGGAAATCGATTTTCGATACTATATTGATTATCGTGTTGACTAAACAATTATCCACACTGCTACCATTCAACGTCGTTTGACTTAAGACGCGTGCATTGAACGTACAATCAGTGGCGGCTTATGATAAGGGGCACGAGAGAATGTCTGCCCATGTCTATTAAATTTAATTTTATGGTCTGCCTCACTTGGTACACGTTCGTCAATTTTGATTAGGTCAAAATTTTCATGATATAAATTGTCCATTTGAGCAAGAATCAAGAACATAAAAAATCAAAAACAAAATATTAAACGTCCATATGGTAAATAATGCTGGTGATCTCAACAAGATTAATGTAAGAATTGTGCGGATATAATGATGGTATTTTATTATGTTTCCAGCGTTACAACCCATTTTATTTTATGATCTAAAGTTGACATTGTTGTGGGCCAGTTCTCCCTGTTTGGAGGCGGCTGTCTAATTGTTATTCAGTTTTAATATGTAAAGATGTAAATTGAAGCATAACGAACGGCCGTAGACCCCCACACTGGCTTGGTAGCCGGGTTTAAAAGTGGTATCATTTATTCTCACTGTTAAAGGTACACTTACAATTAAGATAGCGTCATAAAGTTGTATTCGAATAATCTGTCTTATTGGGAAATAATTGTCAAAGCACTGTACGGCTTTCAACATTTCTAAGCACATTTCGATTAATAAATATGGTAGATGGCGACTTAACGCGCCTTATCTAAAATATTCAAACCGTATAACGAGTTATTTTAGCATGAATGTACCATTACCCCGGCCAGTTATGGTATTTTAATTGAGTGTTCAGTTTTGACCAGTTTACTGAACGACCCGTTCTATAGAAATAAAACTAAACATTCATGTCAAACACTACAAAATATTTCAAATAATAGACAAACTGAAAAACCACAGCTTAAAGATAAAGGTCGAACTTCGAATTTGACCAATAAAAATATAAGTATGTACTTATATACTCGCTATTCCACCACGAACACCATAAAGGTGGAGTGGCTATTTATTGGCGATAAGTTCGAACCCAAACCTGACAGCGATAGTAATCTTACAAATGCAACTGCTTACCACTGGTGTGCGGCTTTACTTCACTTACTCATCGTTCAAATCTTGATTTCATTTTCACAAAGCCTAATTAAACATCAATTATGATTTACCTATAATGAACAATCAATAATGTTTTTTGTATTATACGTTAATGTTTCCCCCTGAAAACTGTTTCCATTTATTTTGTTTACTCAGAAACATTGGACGGTAGGTAGGTATCAATATCTTTCGCAGATGAAGAGGCCGATACTGAAGAGCAAAAATGTCTCGCTAACAGGAGTCGGTAATATTTGCAGTTGTCCAGGTGTCCGCCGCATTTATCATTGCTACTAACCAAATGCTTTATTATTAATTTATTGTGGCGAACGGTGACCTCGCGCCGATCAATCTTCGTTAAATTGAAATTGTCACGAATTTTTAACGATCCGCAGATGCCATCATAAGAACACATTGTTGAGTCCGGGTGTGACGAGCAAGACCCGATTCGGTCCAGATAAAAATGAGTAACGACCAGACTGTTCGGGAAGACCTACATAAACGAACCTTACTCACCTACGTATTCTATAACATTGAACTTTACATTAAAATAGACCGCTAAAATTTACAGGTCTACATCTCGTCCTTAACTCTTACGTGCTCACTCACTAATGTAATAGCCCATTTGACGCACCGCCTACAGTTTAGACCATCATTTTATTTTGAGTTCTGTATATAACGTTGTCCGTTAATTTGATACTGCAGATTAAACATAAGATCACAGATATGGGATGGTTAATTGTTCTTTATGTTCTTCAGCATCAAACCTTACATTACATAACTCAAGTCTGGGTATCATTTTGTACGTACATCACTTAATATGAGCGGCTACAGAGCCACTGTCGACGAAGATTATCGTTTTCATCATGAAGAATGTTTTGAGATCAACATGACCATAAATAAGAACAACTCTTAGGTATAGTGAAGGACAAAAGAGCCTGGATATGTTGGATGGCATTACCGAATCTTCACTTGAAGCGTTACCCTCGTTATTGAAGGCCAGAGCGCTAACCCGCCACCCCCGTATTATATTATATTATATTATTGTATCCTCCTAATTTTGTGAAACTCACAACGAATTCCAGGTGCCTGCATTAGATAAATTACCCTGTAGACTTCCCCAACATTGTTCTAATTACATTATATCTATTGGTGCAGATAATGTGGGAAACTTGACATTTTGGATAGCCTTTCTTCTATGATCGTAAAAAACAAAATGAAGATTCTTCCAATGAGAAAATTTCTTGTAAGCCACGGTCTCGATGCATGTTCGTGCAAAAACGTTATCCTTAACGATAATTCCCCAGAGGATCGTTACGTTGTAGGGCAAAGGCAACTACAACTACAACAACAACAACAACACAACAACTACAGCACCAATAACGACGCAACGACATGAAGAAGAAGGAAAAGAAGAAGAAGAAGAAGACCAACAGCAACCAATGGAAAGAACAACGGACGGCAAAACGATTCAAGCGATTTTCATCGGTTGGTTGTGTCGACAAACGAAAAGGTGTACAAATATTTTATTGAAAGTAACAAGCGACAGGGTGAGCGCAGCACGAATTCGGTTAGAGGTCAAAAACGATACCAGATATGGACCTGAATGGGAAACGACTACGACTGATCGATTATGTTGGATGCATCAACAAAGTTAGATGAAATCGTAGACAATCTAATAACTTAACAATTATTTTTAAGGTTGGAATATAAAATAAAAATAAATTAGATTGGCCCCTACCATCTTAAATTTTTTAAATAAAAAAACTTTCAGGTTCAAAAAAACTTGCTAAATAAACCCTCTTCAGTACGAGAGTTCAGCATCCACTTATCAGATTTTTTTTGAATTTATGAATAAAAATTTGCTGAATGTTCATTCTTCGTACGAAGACGACATAGGCCGTCGTGAAATAGTTTCGTGTTGGACACTTTCCTTGCTCTCTCTTTGTCGTTGTTTGGTTGGTCTATCAGTTGGTTGTTGGCTTGGTCGGTCGCGGGCATCCAGCGTAGCACCGTATCTATCGTATATTGTATAGGTACTACCGCATTGTACATAGTTTTCAGCATTTATCGTTATTTCTATTACAAGTTTACCGGAATCGCGGGAATCCATAGGAACTAATAGGCCGAGGCACGACCGCGGTCGTGATGTCCGAAGAATGGATTTTCGTGCGATCATCCGAACAAAGACGCGTCTTCGCGAATCCATACCACGCCATGCAACGCCACGCCATGCCATGCCATGCCACGGCTGTTGTTACGTTACTTTGTTCGACCGTTCGATAATTAAACCGATATGGGAAACGTCGAATGCCACCGCCAGCGACAACCTCAGAAGAAACGGTTTAAGGCGTAAAAAATCTTCAGAGGCGACCTCGCCACACATCAACAAAATAAAAATCTCATAATCAACTAAAAATTAAATATGTTTTACACTAGAGGACCTCAAATATTGAAACATAGTAACATTAAGTTTATAACAATTTGAAGCTAAGTGACCCTCATATTTTATTGGAGTGAAGTCATTGTAGGAATCTAACCAAAGCCAAAAACTTTCGCTCAACAATTTGGCTCCCACAAATATTCCCTTGGATAATATATGCTCCAATATATGCAACATTTTTGATAATACATACAAAAATGTTGATAAATGAGCAACAAAATTCTGTTATAGGTACATCAAAATTTTCTATTTGAAATTTCTATCTAAACACGGTTGCCAACCACAATATAAATCATTCACGTTTCGTTGTCTACTCTCACGACAAAACATAATTTCTGATTCAAATAGAGTCCCTTCCATAGGGTGAAGTATATCTATTTGAAGGTCTAGTGATTTTTAAAAATAATAAGTATTTGCAGTCATGCAAGTAAATCGTCTCCCATGAAATTAATATTTATAGGTACGGGAAATATACCAGCAGGTGTGGGGTCAGCAGTCAACAACTTATTCGCTCTTCAGATTTCACTATTAGTTACACATACAATGTATGATACCGAAAAATTTGGGGTACCTAGGTACATTTTGACGATTCAGTAGATTTCATTAAATTAACATTAAAAAAAAAATAGCCTTATTATCCTGACAGATACCTGAAGATGTTTAGGGGGTTGTAAACATTATCTCAACAGTTTTCACGTACGTTACATAAAAAAAAAATTATCAGAAAACATGTTTACAATCATCATCAAACCGTCAAGACGATTCATTGTGCGCGTGCACTTAAAATCTTTTAGGTCCAACAAATTTTAATAAAGGTAAACATAACAACCGCCATAAAAACTGAACATGGGCTCATTAAGTTAGACTTCAGAGCCGATTCATAAAATTTACTTTGTAAACAAGCTAACAATACGCATTGTAAACCGTTTTGTCAGTACCAATTTTTTTTTTTTTATTTTGGAAAGTTGAATGTGCTGCACAATTTATAGCCATAAACTGATCATAAAATTATTCTGTAAGCGCACAATAATTATTAAGTACCAACGATCTGAAACATATTATTACCATTATAACCGCCATTCTAGTTACTTTGAACCAAATAAATCCCTATATTCATCAAGAGACACCCATAAATATTTTTAAACAAATAAATCACAATAATTTGTAAGCCTTTTTGAGTGTTGTTAAATATATTTATTTATCGCAATTATTCCGTAAGAGGTTTCCATAAACGTCACCAACTCAACTCAATGAAATATTCCAGTTGTATAAGCGCTGTAACTAAAGAGGAATAATTTATTTTCCGACTCCCACAATAATAAAATAACAAGTTGGTCAATAAATCACACCCTACAAGGGGTTGATCGTATCGCCCTCGCTTCCACGCGGAATAGTGGACGATTTTTGTAACGGACCCGCGGAAAGGTAGAAGTTTACACTAATCATTACCGCGAAGAGATTGTAGAGAGATGATTGCAACAATGCAATGTTGCAGAGGAATTCCGTAAACAAATAAATGAAGGCGCAATATAACAAACGAGAAGAATTCATCGGGGTGATAACACGATGGTCATTTACAGAACCGTACAATGTTAAAGGGAAGGTTAAAGTCATCATCATCACACAATCTTCAGTCGTGGAGCTAATCGTCGCATTCTCCAAAAACTGGACCATTGACTATTAGCCCTCTTTACCCCTACTTATGACATTACATTTCACTTTTTCTTTTCTGTTTTTTGATAAACTGGTATCAGATCATTTTAAATCCACGTATTTGCCGATACATTGTTCTTAAAGTATTTCTTTCACAATTCACTATCTCTGAGAAGTAGATACTAAATTCTAGTTTATTTGTAGCTTATTCGTTGCTAGCTAACTAGACCTTTCTTCGAGGCAAAAGCAACAACTAAGTTTAACGGTAACCATTAGTACAGACAATTCGCAATCGGAACGAGATCATAAATAATTGTCTCTCGGACTTATGTCAATAACGAATGGCCCGATTACTTTCATCATCAGAAACCAAAAGAGCATATAACCAGATGTTTTTTTAAACCTAGCAATGGTTGTCTATTTTTGATTTTTTTTTTTTTTTGTTCACTCGTTGAGTGCTACTGAAGATATGTCTTCGTCTCAAGATTATTTACTGATGGGACTCGCCTTTGGCCTGTTGCTATTTTCAGTAACTTCCGGGGACTCGTTTTCGCCTCAAGCTGCTAATCCTTGGATACTGCGCACTTGCTTTTTATGACTACTTACTTCCGTTTTAAAAATAAACCTAAGAACTCGCCTACCCCAGAAGACTGTAGTCCAAGAGGCTGAAGACTCTCCTTGCAACTCCCAATGACCCGCCTATGGTTGAAATTTGCTCCCCGAAACTCACCTTCGTCTCATACTAAACCCCTGAGACTGCAGACTCGCCTTTTTCTCTTGCTTGCTCTCGACAATTGTTTTCGTTCCTTTATAAGTCATCTTTGACTCGCGATTATTTTTCTAAACTTGCATTCTCTCAAACACTCAACTCTCTAGACTCGACTTTGTCTTCAAATTACTACCTGGAACTCACCATTGCCCCATGCCAACCCCATAAGACTCTGAACTCGTCTCTCGTTCGCTGTTTTTGGAGTGAAATTTTTATCGAAAATATTTCGGCAATGCATTCAAGTTAGATGTGCGAGTTTTATTCGTGGAATGTTTGGCACTGGTTGGCTTCTGTTTCTAAGTGAAGGTAGCGAGTACGCGGATAACGCGACGGTGCCCTGGTACAGGAAAACGGTGCATTAACGGCAACGCGTTCAACTTTGCAATTTCCAAAATGACACCGGCTCTCGCATCTAATAAGAAAACCGCTAAACAATGGCATACGACAAACGCGCCGGAGAAGGTTACGCGAATTTGCACACAATGAAGCAGCAGAAGTGCCTGCACATAAATCTGTCTGTTGGACATCTGACCCGCAGCAGAATAGCGGATAAAAGGCGTTAAAATTAACCAACACACACATTTATACCTAAACATACAGTTAATAAGTTTGTATTTATTAAGACCCATCAAATTAAGCTCATATGTTAATCAGGTATAGTTTTTCTAATCTCAATTGAAAACGATATAAAAATCCAGGGTGCTTTATTCCTTTGCATCACTCACATTAACGCATTTCTACATCTGGTCGACTACGCAGTTATTTATCGAAAATGATGTTTTGTGTGCCTTTCAGAATTTATAATATTTTCAACTGAGAATGGATCTACTATACACACCTGGAATTAAGTAGTGGCGCAACGTGGCTACTGCCAGCAGAATACTTAAATCTCTTGGTTAACAGACGTCAATTGAACGCTATCTGTGGTAATTTGTAGGAGTTACTGACAGAATAATGACCATATTCATAGAAATAAGGGTTGGATAGGAATAGGATCAATTCGACAAGTTTAAGTACCCTTAAATTAAGTAGGATCATGTTGAAACTAATGAACATACAGTTTATAGCAAATTCCCACATACTATAAACGTTTAGAAGTCGGTATATGTGGTTTTTTTTTTTTCTAAAATAATATTTCATTAGTTTCCCTAATATCATGGTCCCGAAATTGCTTATTGCTTTTCCACATCAACAAAGGTGTTTGTTTTCAAAGAATTGGCGCATAGTAGTAGAGAAAATAAATGTTGATTGATTCATTACAGTTAGTATTTATGGTACCCAGATTGTACATGTTTGCTTTTACGAGTCGCCTAGTTTATACCCGCTGATTGCCAGTTCATAACTCATCTAGAGCTATAAATTCCATCACATCATGTAGATTGTAAATGGTATCTTGGTCTTTTACTTAACTTTGATGGTTCGTACTTTTTATGATAATAGGAATATGTCTGTCCGATCTCGTTATGACACGACAACGAAATTAAGACATAAAAAGGACAAATATTGTCAAAACAACATTACGAAGAGTAAAAAATAAATTTCTACTGGTAACAATTGGGAGCAAGACAAGCAAATATGTTCTTTTTGGTTTCTATTGGTCATCAACGTTTCAGTGTTACTTTGAATGAAACAAAAATTTATTTGCAAAACTAAACATAACCATTCCAAAATCCCATGACTTTAATAAACGAAGGAATTAAGAATGTCCGGTTAAAAATAATTTCAATTCAACAATATGCAAATGAAAAGTGAAGCATACAAAGAAAGGGATGCCGGGAAAATGGTACAATCGATCTAGATAGCGTGGCGAGTGTAATTACGGATAATGTTTGCGAATAAATAAGACGCAAAGTATCTCGCGGTTTCCATAAGAGAACGGCGAGAAAGGGGGAGCGTTTACGTGCGCCGGGACCGAGTGGACGATTCTAAACGACGGGATTTATGGCACGCGGCGAATTATAAACACAGCGGGCGTCAAACGGCTTTACTTTGCTCCCAACGACTGCGTCTCGGCATAGAAAAGACAACGGCGAACGTTATCACCGCTTTTAACCCACAATAACCATTCTACTCACCTACGAGCGTATAAAAGCTACCACTAGCGAGAAAAGTTATTATGCAAACCGCACTTCTTTTCTATTCAGTCTACGCTGACACGAACCCGTGTACCTGTTTGTACGTGTAACACCGATACCAAATGTCCCATACAATAACAACTACATAGACGTGGTTATGTGAACATTTCAGAATATTTTATTCAAGACAAAACTTCTTTAAACAGACAGATAGAGGCCGCTCCGTCACTAGACTGGCGCGCGCACACATACATCGTTAAAGAATAATAGCAACAGATTTCTTCATTCAAAAAATTTTTTGATAGCGAATTCCTGTCGAGGATAATTCCGTGCTTTATCATCGACCACATTATTTTAATTTTAGATCAAAAAATAGTTTCTAGATTGGCAATACCTTAGCATACGTTGACAACGACGTCAATATTTAGTATGCATATAAATGCGTTGTTGAAGTAAGTACACATTCCTAACATCTTGTAGCAAATCTCGTTTCTTAAGTTATTCCTAAGACTGACGACTTCACTTTACGTTCTTCTCGACGCGATCACTTTACAAACAGTTTGAATCTTCGACTGACAGTGCAATAGTATGAAACCAAATATCTCGCATCTCCCAATGTGCAGAACGTTAAAACAAATTAGTTTAAACAAACAAATCGTGAACGACAGTTGGCTAACATTTTAATGCTTCATTACGACTTTATGGATGTCTAAACGGTTCATTGATTTAGTCCAACTGAAAATTACTATTTGCTTACAATTACTCAGTAATTAAATTTACCTTTGCACTTAAATGGACGTTGTATAAAATCTCTTCGGATGGATGTTTAAAAAAACAACACAAAAGTGTAAAGAGCGCTCTCAAATTCAGTTGTGTATGCTAAATCGAAATAATTTTTCAAGACGTCACAGAGGCTGTGCTTAGCCTTGTTTCAGATTAATCAAGTAGTGTGGAGAATGCGCATCATTAACAAGAAAGTAACACCAAACACACACACACCATATTCTTCTTTCACAATAAAAATCATCATTTTTATTCGTCACAGTTACAGTGTTAAAATTTATCTATAACTTCAGAAATTTTGAATACTAATTCCGTAATAATAACTAATGAGACACAAACTTGAAAAAGAGCAAAATACATCACGAAACGTCAGGTACTTTGAACAGAAGACACTATATAGGTACCTACTAGGTCAGAAGTAACGAAAGCTTTGGAAGCTCAATGAGTACCTAAAGCTCATAGAGCAACCGTTTCGTTCGTTTTTCGAAAATCGAGAATAAGTACCTGCAGATATATTGTTAGGTATGTACCTATGCGGTGGCGTCAGACGTCTTCGGTGGCATGACTGGCGTTCGCCTTATTTACATGTGCTTGAATCAGCGGCAACGTGCACAGCCGATGCACCGCCAACAGAGCAATTAGAGAGCTGGAAAGGAACAATTATCGGAGGCAATTAGTCGCAGCAGTGCGGCGCATCGTATCGGCCCGGCCGCCCTCGACACCCCGCCGCACCGATCGCGTCGCTCGCCGCCGCGCACCAGGAGGCGAGAGAAGAGAGACGGCAGCGATCGGCGGCGGCACCAGTTGGCGGAGCCCTTTGCTTAGCGCGTGTCGCTATGGGCGGTCGCGGACGTCTGGCATTAGCATATTCTTTTCTGTCCCGTGAGTGTCTTTCTTCCTTCCTTTCGTCTTCTCTTACGAAGTAACGATGAAGATATCCCGGTAAAGTTGCTATGGTTGTTTTTATTATTTAGAAACACTTTCAGGCGTGCAAAATTTTAAAAAAGGGACCTAAGGCTGTGTCATAAAGTGCACTCCTGAATACAATGAATGACTAGAAGATACAGCTTTCTTGGAAGCTGAAGTCCCAGATTTGACATGGGAGGAGGAAGGGTTAAAGATTTTTGTGATACGCCACTGCCTAGTATCCGCAATACATCTAATAGCAAAAAATTAATAGAGGTGTGAAAAAAGCGTACACAGCTCATGTCTTTTATTCTCAAATTTAATTTATGTAATAATTATTGATATTATTACAACGGAAATGATTTTGGGAAAAATAGGAGAATATTCTGCTTTTATCAAGGATACGAAATAAAATAATCTTTAATTGGGTTTTTAAAAATAGTCTAAATTATTACCGAAAGTTCAATATTTAGTAGTAAATCGCCCTTAAATTTCTAAAACACAATCAGAATTATTCATGAAGAAATACGTAACAAAAATAGTTCGGGTGTTAGTTTTCAGGTCGCTACATTATTGTACGCGGATCGCGATGATCTCCGATTGTCGACCGTAGAGAATTAGATCGTTTTCATGGGTCGGAAAATCGGCGGCACGGCAGCTGCTCGAGAGCGTTACGATAAAATCGAAGATTACCGCTGATTAGTGAGATATTTTCAGTATTCGCTGTCACTGACGCTCACGAATACCGCGGGGCCTCTTTTGATACTCCCGAGATGCCACGTCGAGATGGCAGCCACGGAACCGTATCGGACGGCCATCTGAAGTTACATGTTTGTTGTAT
The DNA here is from genome assembly GCA_947389935.1 of Agrilus cyanescens. Classification (NCBI taxonomy): domain Eukaryota; kingdom Metazoa; phylum Arthropoda; class Insecta; order Coleoptera; family Buprestidae; genus Agrilus; species Agrilus cyanescens. The sequence goes on along the minus strand of OX376710.1, from coordinate 25,708,965 downwards.
TAACCTTCTAAATTGATAGGAATTTAATAGCGACCGGAGAACTGCTCCTGAATACCACTCACATAACTAAAACTTAACAAGACATTTTTTGGTAAAGCCGATTGATTGAAAAAATAAAAATATCTGGTGTTTATCATAAAAATGAAGGAAGGTTTCGGAATATGTTACCGATGATTGGCTAAATAAGTATGTATTCCAAACTGTCAGAATTGTAATGGAAAACGTAACGACGATAGATCAAAATCGTTAGAGCGATAGGCGTCTGATAAATTTCCCTTGAAAAGCAGATATGAAACGGCCAGTCTGGCAATTATTGCAATTCCTTCGACTGCACGTTGTAGAATGTCAAAGATCTATAGAAGGTTTGGCAGACGCCGACGTTTACAATGAATTACCGCGTACGCGATAAATCAAAATCTCATTTCAAAAAATGAAACGTCCAAACGACGTACCTACAAACAACGTAAAGAATGAAAAAAGGAATTAAGCATCGGCACCGAAGAAGGAAATGAAAATAAAAAATTAAATTCAAAAAAACTAAAAAACAAGCGCATTGCGGCCGTGAACAAATATCATCGCAGGGTGCGAGGTGGCAGCACTGGGTACCCATGCGAACCAAGTCGCCTTTGGAAAACTTGTTTCGCCACATAAATTCGCCGCCCATGTGAAGTCGATGCTTTTAAAGCATAATGTAATTATTCCAAAACTACCGGAAGATTTATTTATATTGCACACTAAGACATATTTACGATTAACCAAAAGTCAACGGGGAACGGTATGAGAATCGGGAATGTGCAATAACTCGAAAAATACTTATGCACACGGGGACAAAACGTACGCTTTTTTGAAAAAAAAAAAAAAAAACTATTACCATTAACGTATTCATGCTGCTGCATTTGTATATTTGTTAAGCGCTTTTTTAGCATAAACGTCAAATAACTAAAAACGCTGTAACTTCGCACAATATAGATACTAATATTTTTTGCAACGTAAATTTATTATGTATACGTGACTAACACCTCCTTTCTTAGTCAAAATTTATTTATTATACAAAATTATCATATCATACTGACATTAGGTATTTACATATTTATAAAAACTAAAACAACAAGATAATTTGCAAATTATCTAATTTGAAAAAAAAAAAGATCAGCTGAAAGAGAGGGAACACGCAATCGTCGACTGTAAGTTGTGATATTTTGACACCAGACGACGCAGCTCAGTGGCGCAACGTCTACTAAGAAAGAAATAAAATTAGATTTAAAGAAGAAAACCTGTACACCAGTATTAATAATAACTAAATGTATATCAGTGAAACCGTATGGTTAGTCAATTGTTTTATTAAAAACTGCCTAAAGAACATTAACTTTTGCAATCTTCTAAGTAAAAAGTCGCAATTTTTAATTAATGTGAACCAGTGGCATGATTTGACGGAAGCATGCTTCAGAAAGCGGTTTTTTATCAGCAGATTTTTTTTGTGTTTTATATTTTAACAACTAAAATCAAAAAAAAAAAAAACAAGAAAAAAACGTGAGTTAATTTACTTAAAATTATTTTTACCTTTGAAACATGATTCCTCGTTCATTTCTTTAATTGCAGCTTTCACAGACATAATAAGAAATTATCACCATTGTTTTAAATAGAAAAAGCATTTAAAGTTAACTGCAGTATTTACAAATTTTCCGAATTTTAATAACTGGCTGCTGCGTAATGTTTAACATCAAAGAATGGCGTTAGTACAAAATAATATCACAAAGCTCGACGACGCAGACTCAGCATACAAGTTACATGTCCTCTCTTTCTGTCGAAACTACAAAACGCGGATCGTAATTTCGATCTCTTACAGTTCTCATCAGTGTATCGCAGGCATTTCTGACAGACCCTAATCTAATCTAATTAACCAAAATAATGAAAATTTGTTCTATGCGTTGATCCTCATAATTATTTTACTAATAATAAAAAAAAAATTAAATACGTCTCTGTGGGTGGTCGCCAGTAACTGCGTAGCACCAAGATCGAGAATCCCTTCGAAGATCACTCATTCTTACTACCTAATATTAATCAAACTGAGCAAGAAATCTACAATTTGTCGTGGCGTACCTACTCAATGACGTTCTAACCTTAAGCAATAGACAATAAACATTATCAAGAAAATGAATAATAGCTTCACATAGTAAAAAATTAACTCAACTTTCTGAGGGCTTGACGAATATGAATCCAACACAGATCACAACTAGATTAATAGAAAGAAAACAGGAGAAGAAAAATGAAGTTTATTTAAAGAATGCTGTACTTCACACCATTTTCGAAACGCCAAAAAGTGAAGCAATCTGAACCAACAACTACATTAATTTGTATTTGTATCTATTGCTTAATCCAGGATCACAATTCTAAAAGAAAATCTCTTTTTCAACAGCTAAGAGTCTTTAAACAATAAAAAACTTTCACTAGTACCTGAATATCGCCTGATGCGGTGTAATTCACGAGATTAGTTCAATAAATTATCACCTGCTAAATCGCCTTGTGAACGATTCAAGGCGACAACAAAGCCCTCATCCTAGGTAATCTTCTTACGTGGAATTAAGAGCTAAAGTTAATTCCGAAACTAGTTTGTCATTACCGACTGGTCCCAGGTCCGCCGCTAACTATATTATTTATCGTTGTAATTTGTGTCAATTTAAGAAGTCTTAACATCTAATATCGTTGCGGATTTAGGTAAAACTCTAATTTATCAACTGCAATAAAGTACTGAACGCCGATACCACACACGGTGATTATGGTGGACGGTGATTATGGTGGACGGTGATTAATAAATATTTCACTTTTAAGAGGGCTGCGTGACGAAAACAGACTATTGTCCGGGTGACACTAACGATAAGTTAAATATATAAATTTCTCACCGAAAATGGGAACATAAAAGTGGTATATATGTAGTAGATTGCGAAATGGAATGGAATGGAATATCCGACATGAGCACAGAATTCTTAAGATAATGTATAGTTTTTCTAATCTCAATTGAAAACAGTATAAAGAACCAGGGTGTGGTAAGTACTACTTGATCCTGATCGACTAACCTCATATACAAGGCGAGCTATTTATCGAAAAAGCTGTTTTGCATGTCTTTTTATAATGTCAATACAAATAAAAATGAACATTCCTCGTAGAAACGCGCTGAATTTATAATATTTTTAACTGAGAATGGATCCACTGTACTTGCGAGTCTTCAGTAACATAGCTTTGGCTAGTGGAAGGGGATGCAGAATCAGAGACAAATTTCCTCCCTTGACGATCCAAACTATAATTAATATTGAATGGTTATGCCACCGTTCTCAAAACCTCTAATGAAAACCCTGACATTGAAGAAGAACCAAGAGTAAAAAGGGGCAGAAGGAAATTTTTGTTCATAAATAGCTGAAGAAGTTTTTAGAAGACATCCAAATACTTCTTATGTGTAGGATCGTACAAAAAAGTGTACTTTTAATGAAATTTGGACTCTTTAAGAATCGCAAAGAAATCAATTTAAAATTATGTTTTGAATAGCGTTTTTAGATTCATAACCACTTCGTATTACTAGTTCCTACAGTGGGTAAATATTCCGTGCAATTTATTAACCACAATTTTCAATTACAGTGTAGTGTATAGCTGAATCATTTATACCGTTGAAATATTCTCTTGCTGGTATAATGATTGATTAAATTCCGTATTTCTATCGGCTAATAGTGAAGTGATTCAGCGTTTTGAAATTGTCCGTCCTCCCGTTCTCCTTGTTATTCGATTATTATTATTATTATTGCATTTTATTATTCTGGTACAATGTAAGCAAGACTAACGGGCGTTATTCAGGTTGTCACATCGTATATTAGACAACAATGGGCTTCGCGCAGATCAAGCAACAGCTCCTCTTCCTTTGACATGACTGAAGAGGAGTCAGAATTACATTTGATTGATTGCAGTCATGCCTAACTATTATTGGACTAGTTCGTTTTGAAAAAAAAAAAATCAAACACAATAAGGCGGGTAAAATTCGTAAAAAAATTACTAACAAATTGAGTTCAGTGTTAGATAGGTACAATCACTTGGAACTTCCCAAATTTCTCTTCATTTTGTACCATATCAAAGTAGATTTTCTACCATAGGGTTGGTGGAATGAAGAGCTACTTTTCTGTTTTAGATTTATGATCAAATTATTTTCGAAAAGCCTACAACACTCTGGATGACTTTATATGGAATTCCAGACTATCATTTTTGGAAAATCCACCACATTCTAAATCATTCCAAATCCTTGTCATTAACCTGTGGGCAGCTTATGGATTCCTCGAAGTGAGGTTAAGTAAATGAACCCTGAACAATTATCTGTTTATCTATAGTTACACCAAATTTTTTCTTTGTTTACCTAAAGAAACTTTAATTGTAAAATTGATTCACTAATGCTCAGGAAGGGTGAGAATTTTAAAGATATTCGAAGAAATCAATCGAGAGACGGCTTATAGATTCCACTATTTGTTCGTGGACTTAACGTGTTATACAAGGTGTCGTGTGGACAAAGAACGAATTATCGATGTATCAGCTAGCAGAGAGTGCCGTGTCAAGGCCTGAAGTTGCACCGTCAGCGATAACTGACGGACGGACGGCTTGCAATGCAATAGGTTAACCAGAGCGCATCATCATCATCATCATCATCATCATCATCATCATCATCGTCGTCTTCGTCTTCCTATAGATCGCTTCGTTGAGGTCGATCCAACGCCAACTTGTCTCTATAGAGTCACGGTGTACCTATGTATGTGTGTCGCTATCATATCGTTCATCTGAATCGAGCGCCCACACCCGCTCCGCGACGCAGACGGGGGGTCGACGCGACTCTCTTGTTCCGCTCGTTAAACCACTATTTGCACTGTTTGACAGCTGAGGAAATTAAATTGAAATTCTTATTGCGCTAAAATTCGTCCGGTTTTAAATTCGCCGCGCGTCAGAATGGGACGGCGCGGCGACTGGCAAGCGGGGACCGGGATCGAGACTGAAAACCAAGACCGCGACGGACGGTGGCGATGCGTCTTCTTCGTTGGAGGTGTTGGGGCGAAGAGGGCAAAAAAACCGACGTTACCAAGCGACGCGCCGCGGCAAGATCCACAGTCCCGATTTAAGTACAATGGTCTTCTCGACCGAAATTATTTAATAAAAAAAAAAAAGACACGACACTCGCGTCCTAAGGGCGTCGTTTCGTTGATTAGGTTCCTCTACCATTTAAAATGCTGCAGATTCTGCGGATGGATTATGTCTAAATACAGAGTCGAAGAGTAATCTTTGAATGCCCTTCATAGAAGGCCGGTAGGTATATTCAACTGCATCGACTAGGGGTCTCCTCACCCCGAAAAAATAAATTAAAAATGTATCTCGAAATGAAAATTAAATTTGAAGATTTGTATGTAACAAACCCCTCTGAATGACAATTTAGTTTCCCCCCTCGACAGTGGTAGAATTTGGTCGCGATGGGTTGTTTAAAACATTGTATTTTTTCTATAAATGTTTTCTTTCTAACGCATGATCTTTCCTATAAATCGAATCGAAAACGTCTGGTGTGTCAGAGAGTTCAAATGATAATTATAATATCACAGAAAGTTCTGGATTGTACAGGAATAAACTAACATGTCCCAGAATATTTTCTAGATGCTTAGGAATGTTTGAGAATGACCTAAAGTGTCTCAAGAGTGATTGAAATTTTTTATAAATACATAATTTGAAAATGATCTAACATGTTCAAGAATGATTTGTAATGTTCCAGACTTTTCGAGAATTATTTGGAATTCTCTTCTGGAATCTCCTAGAATGTTCTAAAATTTTCAGAAATACATAAGAATGTTTCAGATCGTTCAAGAATTATCCAGAAAATTCCAGTAATTTCAAGAAGATCTAATATGTTCGACAATTTTCGAGAATGTTTTGTGTTATTCCAGAATAGTCGAGAATGCTTCAAATTTTTCATAAATGCTTGATTTGGAATGTTCAAGGATGATCTAGACACATTTTTAGAGAATAATTTTGAATGTCAGATGAATTAGATATTCTTAAAGGATGATCTGCAATGTTCAAAAATGATCCAGAATGTTCTAGAACGTCTCAAAATAATCTAGAAAGTTCCAGAATAAATAAGAACTATTAAAACTGGTCAATAGATACCTACTGTATGAAAAAGTTAAGGAATGATCTAAAACATTTTAAGATCATGCCTACGGACCTCGACTTTTACAGGATGGACACCAGCATGAATTCTACGAAAATACGTAAAATCTTTGCCAATTAGTCATTACCATTTTCTTTACCTCAGTTGGTTGTTTTTAGCATTAAAACCGCTTGGGTTGGTATAATTTATGAGGGGATCGCCTCAGTTGGTATAGGCCCCTTTGACGACGGCGATCATCATGTATCTTTTTTGCAATGAGTAATTTAATTCATCGTCAATCTAAACCTGTGGGACGAAAAGTCCACAACATTGAATGAGACGAAATGGCGTTGGATTGTAAGTACGACAAAGTTTCTACGATCTTCCTAATAAAAACAGTAAACGAGTTGAAGAGAAGCGGGCAAGAAGAGAGAGGCAACAAATGATCCTGTCCGGTGAATATAAATGCCCTCATTTGGCTCAAACGCGAAACCGAAGTGTTTTCGAACGGGCACACAGACAGAGCCAGAGCCAGAGCCAACTAAACAAAAATTTTCGGCTATTTTTTATGCGAGTCGGACGCGCGTTCACAACACTTCGCGTTGTTGGTTTCATTGTGGCCGCGGCTACGACCTCCGTCTTGGTTCGCTTTAATTTGCCAATAAATTATTTGCAAACGTCACCGTTTTGCACCAAACAGAAAGAAATGTTATTCGCTACTCGTATTTTCTCGCTTGAAAGACGTTCTTACCACAAACAGCCTACGCACACATAATTTAAATGCGTATTCATGTACATGAGTACATAAACGCTACTTATTTCAAAATATCAATAAATAAATACGACATCCGAGGCATTCAAAAACTAATTTAAAAGTGAGTAGGATCGGTCGAAAAATACCGTCATTCTCATTCCTCTTCAAGGACGTAAACGTAGGCTATTGACATCTCAAGCAATAATCGATTACATACTTACGTAAAAAAAAAAAAAAATTCTTTTAAGACCATTTGCAAAGTTGTGCCATTTTTCCGACCATGGGATGAGATCGTACCTTACTTAATAGCTACCTGTAACTTCCTTCATTTACTAAACATCGACATTATTAGTAATCCCTCTTCACTTCTGTCACTGAACAGTAGTGATGTAAAAAAAAGTAACTATTCGTTACAAAGTATTCGTCACTCATTCAGTACTCGTTGTAACTAATACTCGATCTTAAAAGTATTCGTTCCTTGTCTGGTTTCGTTACTAATATACTAATACGTTATTTACCGAGAGCTAGTTCAAGTCAAGTAGTAGGTACTAGGTACTCGCTATGTGCGAAGTCATGGTAAGGGAAATAAAATCGACTGAACGTTTGCGTTCGCAATTGTAAGCAAATACATGCGCGGGGCCCCGAAATTTTATGTTTGCATTGCATCCTCGCGCTTATTTCTTAAGTATTTTTAATGAATTTTATACCATTGGAAAGCTCTATCTTTGTAGATTCCAAATCTGTAAAGATCCTAAATTAAATGTTATAAACAAAAGCGGCGGAATTTGTTCAAACGAAACGTACGCGAAAAGTGCAGGCAGAAATTGAGCATGCGGCAAACTTTTTTATTTTTAGAGATAGGTGGGGTATTAATCGAGACAAAATGTAGGAAATGAATCAAGGAATTTTTTTTATTTGAAACATTTTTCGATGAAACGTATAGTTTATGAAAAAAATAGGTTATAACTTGCACCATTGAATCGTCGCTTCCGCGCGAACCGCTCCCGATGGATCACGCCGCAACTTAATGTATAAAATGTAACGAGAATACTTTATCTATCCGTACGTCTACGGCCTACGTCAAAAACGAATAACGATTGCTAATTCGTCTTTCTACACGAGTAAGGAGAAGTAACGTAGCGAAATAACGAATATCAAGTAACGAATACTAACAACGAAAGTAACGAATCGTTCCAAATACTCAAAAGTAACGATATTTTACATCACTACTGAACAGACCTTGACGTGCTAGCGCGTTTCCCTCTCCCTACGCGTTCAGTATAAGATGGGTGGGAAAAGCATATCCATGGAAGTGGCACCGGTAGTTCCGTTACGCTTACATCGATTACGTTCACTCGATCACTCGACCCCGGGCTTTACATTGACTCTTAAGGAGTAAACTCCAAAAGCACAATGAGAAGTAAAAGGAGCTTTTGGAGGAGTGCTTTGGAGACCAAGATTCAGACTTCTCTTCGTGTATAATCTCGGACGCGATCTTTCTCTAATAGAACGTACTAAAAAACTCAAACCCCAACGCCAAAACTTGGATCCAAAATGTCCGAAGCATTTCTCGATAACAAAGTTATATTCTTCAGGGACTGAAGTTCACTTTGAGCTTTTTAGTACGTTCTACAACACCGCCAAAGTTTCTCCAGTTTCTTATTCTCTAATAATTTCACCAAAAAATTTTATAAAAGATTAATATATCCCAAAAATATCCAAGCAAGTTTCATTTACACATTTTTTAAGAAAAAAAGCCATAATACTATAAAAAAAACCTACACATTGCAATAAACGTCTAAGATTGAAACTGTACCGGTTGGGAAACAGGTATTTCGTTGAAACGTGAAACTAGTACAATCCGTCCATATAAAGTTTCGTCCTGCTATCTCGATCACTGCTTCTGAAATAAATCGCAAGCGAAGCAACTGCTGCTATCGAAAGAATCATTGTCGACCGTTGACTATGTACCGACGAACGCAGATTTACGTTCTGGTTGTGTAGTCAATAGTACAGAATTTAGCGATGTAGTTCGCCTTCTCGTCTCGTTAAAACCTGCAAATAGCTGCTCGATTTTGAGTTGCGCTCTGGCTGCTCGCCGTACGCAATACATGCGTATAAACGAAAGCTCCACGTACGTACATGCATACATGTATATAATAAGACGATTGTGTATAGTGTCATTTGGCGTAAATAATTGCCGCATCTCGGGAATTACCATAATAATGCTGCTTAAGTGACCTCGAGACAGGTGTATTAAGTGGGAAGTTAAATCACTATTACATTGCTTATTAATACGGTTGTACCTACATACACTTCAGTATAGTAGATCCATTCTCAGTTGAAAATATTATAAATTCAGGGATGTTCATTTTTATGCGTTTTTACATAATAAAAAGGCAAATTGCATCGATGCGAGTGGTCAGTAAAAAGAATATAGCCGAATGTTTGAAATAACCAACTGTACAAATACAGAAAATCTTAAAATATTCGCAGTTTTTTCATAAAGAAGTGTTGCCATCAAACTGTTAACGTTTATATTAGAACCATGGTTTCTTAGATGGTCTGGCTCATACACGAACCGCCTCAAGTTAGGGCCATAAAATTAGTCCAACGTGCTTTATTCCTTTGATCATGCGGATAGAACATGGTATTGTCATTAACGTTCGAACGATAGACCACTATACAACATTATTAACCACCATTTGGGGGCTGAGTAGTATAAACAACCTACAAAGTTTATCTTAGACGCCAAGTCGTCAAAGTAGAAAGAATAAACGATTATATAGTTTCTAAAAAGGAAACAAGGCGTTCCTAAGTACAATATTTAATCAATTTAATTAACCATAGGTAATGAATACGGTTCGTGGTCTGATCGAGTACTGACATCTTCGATGTTTCATTAAATACATCCAAACTGATGACCTTAATTGTAGTTTACGTAATGTAGCAAAATAGGTAAGTACTCACCCAAAGACTAAAAAAGACATTCGAATCAAAATCTTCACTCACCTGTAAAAAAAAAGTTAAAATGTCAGAAAACATAATTACAAAAGATCAGAAAGTTTATTTCCCATAACATTCCCTCAAATGCAACTTAACAAACCATCTGCAACTTCATGAGGATGACTCAAATATTTCTCTTACTTCTTTATTAATTTTGAAGTTGAAATTTAGTCGTGCATAAAAATTCTTCCCAATCGGTATACAGGCATGTTAAAATTTTTCCGTTTCGAAGCCGAAAAAGCTTACGACTTCATAACAGCAGCTGAAACGTTTCTCGCCCTTCTGATAATCCCCGATTTCTTACGCTCATCAAGCAAGTTCCGGTGTGATGCACTATGATATACCTACACATATTTTAAGCATATCTCTTTTTTCAATTGATCTGGGACATTAGAGACGGTTCAGAGTTGACAAGGTGTCCGATTCAGGAAGCTCTTTTAATTTAATTTGGTAATTTATTCATTCGGCTGTCAATCAAGCTGCGCAAGAACTAATTCGGATGGACAAGTGATTAGCATAAATATATTAGATTATCTTTATAATATTCCGACGCGACGCGACGGCACTTTTTTTTTTTAAATGTTGCCTCGCATCAACGAAATCTGTTCGCTCTAGCATGAGTAATACAGAGGTGAGGTGGATGAGTGGCAGAGACAGGGCGAAGACGTTTTCGGATTTAAATACGTGGCTCTCGTACATTTTCAAGACGTTTTATTAACAACTTTAATATTTGTTGGAGATTTAATAATTAATAAGTACATTAAGGTTTAAAGATTGAAATGTTAAGAAAAAAGAAGAAAGGTTTTCTCATAACTTTTTTTACTAACTCAACTGGAAATTATAGTTTGGGTATTCCGGATTATGATCAGATCCTAGGTCAAACATTTTTTGATCAGAATACAGGATCGTATTCCTTGATCCAGTTTTCTGATCAGTTCGATTCATTAATTATCAACAAGGTATCACCCAATTTTTTTATGAATTCAAACTTGGTTATTTCAGAGAAAGGAAAATTTTTTCTGGAAGTGGACCATATATGGTAATGGACGCCGAAAAGATCAGTGGTTAAAGGCTGATCAGAAACCTGGTGAGTTGCCGAAACATAATCTCAATCCGAAAAAAATTATTAATGGTCACTGAGTGGTGTTCTATGTCTATGGTTGGTATTTTTAGTTTTTTATTTCTGGCAAGGAGGAAAACGATTAAATTCAATGATGCACTCCCAGGAAATTGACCAGAAATTGAATCAACAGCAGCCAGATTTGGTGAAAAGAAAAGGACATAATATGACGCTCGACTTCCAAGTTTCAGTACAAACCGTATACAAATTGAAGGAGGATGGCTACGAGATCTTTCTACATCCTCCATATGTTCCTGATCTCTCCCCTATATACTATCACCTGCTTTAAGTTTAGTTCATTGTTGGCAGATATGTTCTTCAATTTTTTAGTTTTCTTCATATATGAAATCCCAATAGATATATTTTTTTCATTGTCTTTTGAAAATGTTTGGTATTTTACGATAACTGAAGAAGTAGGTATTTAAATATGGCTGCAGTGGTCAATCGGCATTGAGATGACGTGTCAGAAAAGGAAGAGAGTTCAAAAATGACATCTCGGCAGCAATCGTAGTCGTAGCTACTTATTACTGGTCTTTATTGGAACTGCGGGCGCTAAGCACCGAAACGGCGCTAATAATTAAAGGCCTAGGGGCTAAAATGGCCAGTTAACGAGCTCCTTTATTAGGTGGAGAACCTGGCGCTGTCGAATAAGGTATTCCGTGGTTGGTGCAGCGAGTGTTCGTCCAGCGCATTTTCTTTTTACCTTTTATTTTTTCTTCTCGTTTCATCCTTTTACCGTCCGTCGGTTGTTTGGTCGTTGCAATTTATTACGATTAACCGAAAATCCGGAACTTCTACTTCTGCGGACTCTTGAGGAATTTTAACAGGCAACGCATACGGTACTGTTTAATTAACAGGAAAGTTGAATTTTAAAATGCCAACTTTTAAGAGCCAATTATCGTTTATAAACTAACCAAAAAATAATAAGAGCTTTGGTCGTAAGAAATTATTTTTATCGATACATCGGAAATAAAATTATTAACCTAATTATATATGGATTTTTATCAGAAACGTTTAATTAGTGCCAGAGAATACACTGGGAATTAAATTGATCTACGTGGCATGATTTTTAAAGACGATTTATGAGCGAAGATTTATACCGAGTATGAGTATCTATTATGTGAATACTAAAAACATGTCAGACTTGACAGACTAAATACACGAGCACATAATGAAACTTATTAAACATGTAAATTAACTGTCGAAGTGTCCCTGTTGGAATGATTAATGAATGTGGGGTAAATAATTATAAGTTCATTATTTTATAGAATCGTTAACTATTGTAGCAAAATAAACTATGACATTCTTCTAAACGTTCAATCTTTTCGTTCTGCAAAGTATGTAAATTATGGAAAAGATATTTTTTCAACCTTTCGCCAGACGACAGTACATGATTTGCAAAATTGACTTTCATAGTCCTTGGCATTAACGACTGAGTATAAAGTTCAGATCTATAAATGGGAAACTTTTCCTGTCGCAAAACCAACGAACTGGAGTCATAAAGATGGAAATGTTAGAAGCAAAATCATAATGATCTTTTATTGACGCGGTAATATTTCCCTGTTGCACGGACAAGCTATAATTTTAAAGTAATTTTATTGATAACAATTTACCGTATTTCTAAATGTTAATAACATGAATCCGTTTATACATTTTGTCGAAATTGCAAGACATGTATGCAACTTTATTCCTTCCCCTGATATCATGTAGATAAGAATAATTTTTTTAATCTTACAGCAAAAAAAAAATTCTCACACTGTTTTAAATTTGTAATTAAACACGATGAAATTTTTCTTTCTAGACATGACGTATTAAGATCAAATTCTATGAGACAGACATTAAATGTGTTATCATTATCGAAGAAATTGATCGTGATGTTTTTTAACTAATTAGTTAGTTAAGAAATAGTTATACATAGTTGTTGTAGATTAACATTAATTATTATGCAAATAGAAATCGGGACATGCAGTTTACATCAAATTACATGGTCTTTGGACGTGTTTAATTCTTCAACCGCTGTCCCGTTCCTAATTTATTCTGGCGTAAATTTCGGGGCGATGACTGAACATCTGCCTATTTTCTAAACAATTAAAAATTTAACCGACGAATCGGAGACGGACATTCCCAAATTATTCTATTGTTAGTTAAGTTCGATGTCAGATTAAAACGTTGTAGTAGAACACTCTAAAAAATATTCGTTCATTCGGCTAATTAGCCAAAATCACTAGAATACAAAACATATGTAATTGATCACTTATTACGGTAATGTATAGAAAAACTACGTGTGATGTTCTAAGAAAGTAGCGCAAGAGTTATCTAGTCAATATTGAAAGAACATATCTAACAATAAGTGTATTTAGGAGAAGAAAGAAGATTAAATAATGAAAGCATACGACGAAATAAATGATAGAAGAATAACATAAGTAGAACGATAATTATAAAATCACAAAGAAATGTGTGCGCGATATTTTTTTTAACATAAAATAGGTCGTTAAAATATGAAATTACTACGTAACTTCCTGGAATGGAAGAAACGCGGTATCAGAACTACCTTCAAACCAACGAGAAAGATCCAGCAGACTACCAGATCGACATAGGAAGAAAAGGATCTATCACATACCCTGGTCCTGCGCAAAGCTATACACAGGAACGAGACTCAAGAAACAAAAAGCAAGCTGCCACCATTCTGAAAATTCTGCGGTGACCACAAAATACTCCTTCAAAACTGCAAACATCAGTCAACGGTTATTAAGACCCAGAATCATCCGGAGAACTTCAACAGGAAGGGGGAGACCCTCAGACTCAACCAGATAGCAGACTGAAGTAGAACAAGATCCGCCCCCTACGCAGCGGCATAAATACAACATGCGCAGGAAAAGTCGCCAGTCAACTTCCAGCATCGAAGATGGAAGGACCTCTGAAGAAGCTCGCCACTCATGAAATGATAAACGTTAGGAGGCAACTTCAAGAGACGACTGACATCATCAGTTCATCAACTCTCCCGATATCATTAAGTAGAACAAGTCTAAATTATTAGAAATACTTTTTTTATCGGTCAAATATTTGTTTCCTTTAATATTAATTTTAAGGGCGCATTTGGAGCGTTGAACTTTATCACCAGTTCTCGTATTTTGTTTAAACGAGTCCGTGCAGTTATTCTTGCGCGTGTTATTGTAACTCCGAATCGTTTCAATAATTAATCTTGGCGTTAAACTTTAAAAGAATGAATTTCACGGTCTATCGCAGATTGTAAACTTCCTGTAATTGTTTCTGTTTCAATTCACAGTGCGCTGACTTTTTACTATTGTAATTCGCTCGAACGTAAACGGTACGAACGTCGTCGTAACGGGGCTGAAAACGAAAAAGCAATGAATTTTTTAATTCGCATCCAAAGACAACATCCGAACGAATTCCGAAAACAATAAGACGGATTGCATGCATGATGAGAATAAATCGGTAACTTCGATATAATTCCATGTCGAGACAATGAAATATATATGTCAAAAATTAATTAATTGCGGCCGTGGAACGACAAGCAGTTTCATTTAATTCTAATTTAATGCCCTATTGACAGAACAATCTTTTTTAATGAAAATTCAATTTAAATTCTCACCTTCCACAATGGAAACGGGCAAGTATGATTTTGACAAAGACTGCGATCCATATAAATATTGGTCCTCTGTGATTAGATCGTTAATATATTGTTGCTAAATGAAATGAAAGACACGGAGCTTTGCAACTAAAGCACATCGGTCGTGAAAGCTTACGATCTATCTTGTCTATAAAATATTGTATTGCTTCGAGAGTTGAAAAATTTCAAAAGGAAATTATATACTATAGAGGACGAAGACGAATACAAAAGAATAAAAAAAAATAAAATAAACTAACTAACAATAAGAAATAAATGTGAGTGAGAGAGAAAAGCGCCCGGCAAATTCCCAACGGGCAGCCATATATAAAGCGGCGCGTCAACGGCGAATTCTGGAGCGTTAAGTCACCGAGAGAGCGAACAAGCGGGTTTTTAGAGGTTCGACATTTTTTCGAACCCAATTATTTTTCAACACAAACGTTGTCTGGAAGCTGTTTGTTTTTAAATGTGAAAAAACTGGCCTTCGCACTTGCTTTCGGGTTTCGACCGAAGACCTGCCGACGTCGTCGGGATTTATGTAAGTGCTTGCGATATGAGATAGGTTTTATCGGAGCGCAGTCTTGGGATACTCGAGAATGGTCGATTTAAAGCGTTCCCGAAAATATCTTCTCCTCGCGAAAGTTAATTATGGCCCCTTATCAACGACAAGATCGACCGTGACGGTGAAGGCGGATTGTCAATCGTCTTCTTCTTCTTCTTCTTCTTCGCGACCGACAGAAAATTAAAGACTATTTATTATTAAACATAAATTGTAGTTGGATAAAGGCACAAAAAATCTCATAGGCTTTCCTACAACTATTTTCTGTATTTTTCTCATAATTATGTATATATTTGGTAGTTTCGGAGAAAGAGGAGGAGGAAAAGTCAACTTTCACCTATTTTCATAATTAATTTTAAGCCGTCTATATTAAGTAGATAAAAAAATTTTTTGAGGCCCTCACAAGAAGCACTTTCATGCAATATGCCACAGGATACAGTTTGTGAAATTATTCTTGTTTTTGGGAGTAACCTTCGACAATATAAGGCCCAACAGCTTACGCGTGACGTCATTCATTGGAGTGAAAAGGTCGGTGAGAAGAGTTTGTAACTTTTAGGTATTATTATTTCTTAAAGGTTGAAGTTTTGCAAAATGAGTTCTTTGACTTTTCGGCACTTATGGTACGTTGAGGATACAAAACCACGACAAAAAAAGTGCAGGGCAGTATCCTACTCTTACTATCATTTACAGATAAATAGTAAATTACATTTATAGGGCGTACACAAATTTTTTATTTCCATGTTTGAAGATTTCCTAATAATAAAAATGTCGATATTGCAATAGGAACTTGATATCGTTTTATATCAACTGATAGAGCAATAAAACCGTTCGAAAGCCTCATATTCCTACTGGTATTGAAAAATACTTATAAAAAGCGTAATAAATTAGACTGACAAGACCAATAACTTAATCACAGAGTCCGGTATCTGTTCGAGTATGAATAAAGGCGACATTGGATCTTGAGTTTCACGTGGCATCGTGTAATTTGAATCAACTTTGGAAGAACAATACTAACAGCCATTTAGACGATAGATTTATGAGGACGTTTTAGATAAACATTACGTCATTAAAATTTAAGCCTGTGCATGACTAACTAATGTGAGAAAATTCCAACCTGTTGGTTGGTTACTTTACCATGCAACTTGCCCCACTGGTTGGTCGTTGGTCGTCCGCTATCTTGGAACATTATTTCCGGTCCAAATAATAAATTAGATGCCCGAAAACGTGGACAAACTAACGTCACTCGACCGTATAGGTAAACGCTTCGAATTTTAAAGCGACAGAACGAAAAAAGATGCGTTCATTAAACCAAATAACGCGACGCGTTCAAGAAGAAATCGTTTTAGAACACCTGAAACACTTAACGAAATTACGTGTTGTGAAAATTTCCAAGTAGGGCCAACACGAGGCTTTACGCGATGTGACAGGCGACTGGTGGGCGAAAATACATCAGAAGAAGGCGAGCACGTATTTTTCCTCGAAACACAACTGTAAAAATATCAAACGAAAAATGATCAAAGAAGAGATCACTTGAAAATCTCCGATTGTAGTGAGGATTTTATTAAAACCCTTTGGATGGGAAAATGTAGATACTTATTTGAAGAGAAAACCTTTAATGTGAAAACAAAGTACTAATCTAGTAATTAAGTTTTATCGCGGATAGTTTTTGCTGTAATTTGCATTAATGACTGTTTACATCTAACACCATTTACGGCTTTTAAAAGCAGGTAAAAGTTGTAATCCATAATATTGATTCTCTCCTGTGTCCACTCGGTGTGGTCGAACAGGCGTCCTAATGAATTATTGAAAATGAACTGCACCACCGATAGAGTTTGTGCTCGAACGAGTACCTCGTCGTACGGTTATAAAACAAGTAAATATAACCATTCGTATTCCGTATAAGCGAACAAAGGCCTTCTTCTCTTATAGAACACAAACTGCCTCACGTATCGCATTGCTTAAAGCATCGTTACCGTTTACTTCGAATAAGAAAAAAAAAAAAAAACAAAACTGACGACGACCCGTATCCTAAGAGCAACGGAGGACGTCTGCAAACTCTCTCTTGTAGTATGCTGCACATGCTTTCAGTTTTTTGTCCTCCTTAGACGTGGAAGACACTGCTGAAGTATTAAATTGAACCTTACCTACCTAACATCAAACACACAAAGCTATTGATGTTGATTACGTGAGAGTAGCTGCATCCTTTAGTAGTTTTTGTTAAGCTTACATTTAAACCAATAACCAAATACGAAAATTAAGTTCTACTGGATAAAGACTTCAATCACTTTTTTTAAAAAATTATATTCCAGAACATTTGGCAGGAAGGCATCGATATGCGCATGAAAAGAATGGGGAGATAATTTCTCCTGCTTACTGTTTGGCAAACAGTAACTGGTCTGAACTCGATTAGTTTGGATTAGATTAAGTTTATTAAGATTAAAAGTTCGGAATAAAAGCCAATACCAAGAATATTATAATTAAGCATTCGCAGATAGTATAGTTTTTCTAATCTCAATTGAAAACAATATAAATAAAACAGGGTGTGGTATTCCTTTGTAATGTGAGTCGAACACGTGCCGTACAGTATCAGATTATCGAACCTCGCACGTCTGTGTAGAGTTGGTTATTTCAAAAGTCGACTATATTCTTTTTAACAACCACTCGCATCGACGCAATTGTACATCTTGTCAAATACGCTCATATACAAGGCGAGAGACGCTGAATTTATAATATTTTCAACTGAGAATGGAACCATTATACTTATCACTTCTCAGTAGCTTTATAATATTCCCTTGTTTTCCTTATTTGTTTTAGAAGATTTAGTATTTAGTCTGTAAAAGTTGCCCTTTCTGTGCCCTCCATTCATTTATCCATTCACCGACCTAATGAATAAAGAAGGAGCAATCGTTTATCTCCAATTACTATTCATTAAAATTATATTGTTCGGATGGCGATCCCGTTGAAAAGAGGTAAAAAAGAGGCATGCAATGAGTGATATTAAACTACGGATTTCATTCTGTCAAGCTCCAATTAACGCAGCGGTTAGGCCGCAATAGTCGAAAAACTATTCACAGAAGGCGTTGTTTCGGAGAGCTTTTCGAACGCCGATGAAAAAAAGTTAATTTACTTGTCATCCCGAGGAACAACTCATCAATTTTCCTCTAATTGTGCGCCTTCTAACTTGTCTGTCATCGTGAACGGCAAGATAAAATATTATGTTACCTTTATTAAACATTGAACGCTCGTGGCGTAATTTTACGTGGGAAAAATTGGCTTTGCATATATTTTTTAATTTAAAGATCGTTTTCGGAAGCAGCAACATCTTTAAGAAAAACGTAGGAAGTTTATAAGTCATATTAAGAAAATTGCTGTAGTATTTTTTAGTAGATGCTTTGAAGAGTAAACGAACACAATAGAAGTTATAACTTCCAAGAGCCAGATCCTCAAAGTACCTCTTGCATTGTAAAAATTCATTTAAAGTTCATTTCCGATCGGAATATACACCCATGGGTGAAATATACATCATTAATCAAATTAGCATAGTGAAAATATGCAATTCCACCACGAAAAAGCTTCATTTCAGGTATTTTTTTTACGAAGTATCTTCAGACTGTAAGACTGTTCCCAGTCCATCTTCAGTTGCTCGCATTATATTACGAATAGAAGAATGAAATACTACAGGACAAGAAAGATTAATACCGATCAGTTCTCGTAATGCGGTATAAATATTTTCATGTTCTAATGATCTGTAGAAAATACGTTTTTGACCTCTGCCTAAACCTTATTATTAGACTCGTGTACCTTTCATAATTACTCAACGCTGCTAATGGGATCCCATCAATCTCCCGGGCCGAACCGCTTTTTTTTGACACACCCATAAATTTTTGTTCTTCTTTTCGACATGAACATGACCGAAACGTTCTCTTGCTAGGCACTTACAATGGAATATACTTATGTACTCCAATCGTAAGGGGGTTTGAATGGTATGAATTGCGGCCAACGGGTCTTTATAGAACCAACACCAATACCAACAAGTATAATCAAGGAAAAAAAAATGGTAATTTCATTAATTATCCAGTAAAACATTTGATTGATTATTGGCAATTACTTAATTAATATTTACTGTTAGTTGCACAGCATCTGGGGAAAATATTTATACAAAGCTCAAAATGATGCACCAAGTAAGCTTTCAGAAAGTTTAGATTTCAGGAAGCAAATTAATTTACTGTTACGTCTATTTTAGGTATATTTTAATTAATAGATAAGCTTAAAAGTTAAAATGAAGCATTTTTTTTGACGCTGAATGGTAAAATTATTTGGTTTCTTTTTACAAATATTAAATGTTTACATATTTGGTAAATTATAAGCAAAATGTTTTCCTGCTATTTTTTTATACATTGTGTCCTTGAAACCTAATACCAACGATGCGCCATTTGGCATTCCTATAGAAATTTATTTTTAATAAATTTCAATTCAATACATAACCATGAAGTTTATTATAAACGTCATCTGATTGTCCCAGTACAAAGTAAACATGGCACAAGAAAAATACAAATTTTTCATGTGACGTTTATTGCCTAATGACGAGAGTTAACTATTTTTTATGCAAAATTCGAAAGACCATTGTATCTACTTAAAACACTATCGAATTTTTACGATTCGATATTACATCTCATTAACTACGAGAAGAAGGTATAATATACGAGAGGAAATAATAAAATAAACTTTATTGCCAATATTTGTGTTATTAGTCCAATGGACAGATACCAACGAATCGCGCAACGAAGTTAGAGAGTTTGCGCTGCTAGAGGTTAATAATCTATATAAGGGTGCAGTGTGAAGTCAGCCATCAGAAGTAGCGAGGCAGTCGCTATGGGTGGCTGCTGGAACTGAACTACATTTACTTAAAAAGGAACTACGAGATATTAAACCTTTCAAGAAAATTATTTTACACTAATTTCTAAAAAGACACGTGCCTGTTTTTAACGAAAATTGCACCATCCCATGCAACAGAAGATAATAGGATGACATTCTCTGGTTAGACTACGTAGCGGTATCTTTTAAGTTTCTCTTATATGTAAATGTACCATAAATTTCAATTTTGAATTATTATTTAATAAAATTTGGACTATATATCCACAACTTATTCTTTATAATATATAAACACCAAGCCTCCGTCCTAAGGGTTCTCATCAAATTTCACTTTCAGCGCCCGTTTACTTCAACGTTTAAAAATCTCGTCTCGGTGAATTGATACTTAAATTTAATGCCGATATGTTATTTAATAGTTTTGATGCAAAATTAATTAAGTCTTGGTCGAAATCGCTACTGTTTTAGGATAAGTTTACGACGATGAACACGAAAACAGTGCCAACGTAAAAATGCGCATTAAAATTCCTCATATTTCATCAAAGAATATTACATACTGCCAACCGGTTGAAATAGTTGAGTCGAGGTTAAAGTCCTGGTAAAACGTACCATATTCACGCATTCTGATCATTTATTTTATTTACTGACGTCGGTAGAAGTAATAAGGTACAATAAATTACATATTAACTCGTCATCAATTTATTTATAGGTAAACAGCCACACGATCTGATCATATTAATTCTATTGCTCCATCTTTGATATATCAGATAAAAATTGGACATCCATACTAACTGACAATTCAGATTGATTTAGCGGTCAATTAACAACTAATTTATTTATACTGAAGCTTAGCTATTGCAGTATCTTCTGAAGTGGTTTTTCTAATATATAAAATATCTTAAAAATACTTTGGGATTTGGAAAACTGCAAAATTTACGATTTACAAGTTTTTATAAGAAATAAACTACGTACTTACTTAAATACCGAACTCATCCAGATTGAGCACACAATTCCAGCGCATTTCAGAAATCACACGATCCTCTTAAAATTTATTCCGATATCGCTTGGTGAATTGTGTGCAAATGAGACATACACCCGGGTATCAGATGGGCACATTAAAATTCAGCGACGATAAATTCTTTTAAAACGTGTCCGTGTAATACATTTAATTATGGCAGTTAATTTCGAATGCGTTCGAAATAGAAAATGGACTTCCACGATCTGTTCGTTTGTCAGTCGTAGTAGGCGTTAGAATCGTTTGAAATATAATTTTTCTTATTGACAATTAATTATCTTGGCGTTAACAGTCACCGGTAGTCGAACTGGTCGATAACGTCTCGCAAGAGTGTCGTACTGCTTTCTTATCTAACCATCTTCCGTTTGCGAAGGCGATTTTAATTGGGAAGACTTGTCGAAGCAAGTGAGAACCTTACGTTTCACTTGATTATTATTATTATTACACCGGGGCTTTACACTTTATCGTTAACTGTACAGGGCGATCCAATAACCATCATGGTTAAACACAAAAATAAATAATTCAATACTATTGATGCAACAACAACATCTTTCCCATAAGTTAAATTTTCAACAGAAATACAAGAAACACTGACGGCTTCAACTATAGATGTTCTCCTACCAGTGAGATAACGAGGGGGCGGACGATGCAGTGCTAATGAGCAGAAGAGGAAGAAATTTCGATTCTTTATATGTTTGGATCCAATTTTAAAAATCTCACTTGTAGATCATTCTAGAGAATGACAAATAGTGACAATTCCTGATATCTCCTCATTCATAACGAACGTGAGGCATTGCATAAACATTATTTAATTTCTTCATATAGTTGTTAAACACGTGTTTTAAATTTTATTACAAAATTGCAACTTTTTATTAACCACATTAAACGATTGCAAAGCTAATTATCGTACCTGGAGATGCTAGAAATGAAATCTGCTTAACTATAGGCACCTGTTGGCATTTTGTTGACTGCTTATTAAAACTGTAGACACCGTGATTTGATTTCATGTAAGTGAATCATTCAATTAAAGGTTTAAGATAGTCGACGTAAGCACGCTGACAGGAAAATTGCCGATATAGACGGACGCTAACCAGCACCGATGCACCTTTATCGCACTGTTAATTAGACGAGATCTTACCGTCGATTATCTTACATGCGCACTTTTCAGCTACTTCATCATCTACGTTAGGAATACAATTGTCGTAATGCTGGAACGGTTCACGAACGCATCATAACAACCTGACTGACTATCCGATTAGTTCTAATTAGCATCTTTACAGGCCGTTGCATTCTGACGTGGTGATGGTACAAAGTTGCAGAAAATTGACACTGATGCTGACAAGGAAAGAAAACAGAAATTGTAAAAAAATAACTGATCAAAGCTCAAAAATCACAATGGAACTCCTACTAGACATAAATATCTCATTGTATACTTCCAAAAACTGTTGCACAATTCTGATTGTGATTATTGATAAAAATATTTTTTGGTAAAAATATTTATAAGGAGTAGTTTGTGCGTTCCGGTACCACAATCTTAACAGTAGATCATTCGATTTTAAATGCCGGTTTATGGCAGTTATAAATTAATAAACTAATCTAAAACTTTGTGAATATATTCTCTGTTAAATTAGCGTACATAATTCCAACATTCAGCCGTTGAAAATAATTAATTATTCCATTTTATTGTGCTTTGCTGTTGAAAGATCCCAGGAGGCGATAGTCGCAGTCCAAGATATATTCCAGTGTCAGCATACTTTGTCTGAATATTTATTTTTTGTTTCTCATTTTAAAACTACCGGTTACAGTTTACCAGATAGCTGTAACTCTTCTGGAAACGAAAAGATGAATCGACGGTGCTTTTACGAATTTTTGTATCTCCTTTTTCTTTGTTGTATTTAAAATCTGTACCTATACTAACTGCGAAAGATTTTTAAGACAAAAACATTTACATTCAACTAAATTAAAAAATAAAAGACAGTTCAAAATAGCATCTGTTATACAGCATCCCTCATCGGCTCTCCCCTTCACATATTCTTCGGAGCCTTCATATCCTAAGAGTCACAGCCACCAGTGTCGGAGTTTCCTTTCGCCCAGTCAACCCCATGAGTTAGATTCACTGTTTACCGGCACTAAAAATTTTTTCTGTCTTGAACAATAGTCTGAAATCCTTCCATATCCTGATACAGATTTTCCTTGATTCTCACATGTTGCCCTTGTTATGTTTTTTTATTCCTCTGTTTGAAATCCAGCGCTGCATAAAAGTCTTTCCCAATCGGTATGCACTCACCGATTGTACATGTGTGTTGAGTGTGCAGCGAGAGTTCTTCTGATATTAAATTAATGTTCTCATTCATTTAAGTTGTGTGGCGTAGTAAAAGTGTTTATGAGCGCAGAAGGATAAAGTCAACTGAGGCTACTTTTCGTCGAAGTAGCAGCACACACGACGACGATGCCGAGGATTTACAGCATCGGTAAGTGGGACTGATCTCTGTACGGCAGGAGTTGAAGATAAAAGTCGTGTAACCCGTAAACTGACGATAGTCTGCACGATGCTGGTGCTATGCGTTCCTTCGTTCGTCGATTTTATTTATTTTTTGTTTTTTAATCTTTTACATTTTCGTCCTCTCCCTGGTTCGTTTTCGTTATTTTTTTTTTTTAACGACACCTATCAGCAGCGCTCGTTACTAACGCGCTTTATTACCCGTTCAACGAATAAGTTGGCAGACCTGTGTTCATATACAAATTAGTTGAGGTTTCGAGCCCCCTTGAATTTTAAAAGACGTTTCGAAATCGTAGCCATTTTATTAACTTGCAACAATTAATTTAAGTAAGGCCTACCTACTACCTTAGGTGTTTCAATAAGGTCGTTAAAAAACTAATACCCTTCATATAAATTTTAACTATTTACACATTAATTATTATCACATTATCGCACACGTTTCTCTCCTTAAAAATGTAGCGATAATTTAATGTTGGCAGTGTTGTAAACCAATTAATTATTACTGTGGTCGTTTTGTCGAAGGAACTGACCATGCACAATGTCCCGCAGGCGTCCACTCGGCAACCACGTCATTTAATAATAATTCTGCGGCCCTTACCCCTTCGCATTCCGTTTTGAGTGAAAAATCGTCGTATGTGTACATGAGCTACATGGCACGGAATGTAGAGGTTAATAAGGCAGCAATTGAGATCAGTCACGAACAATTAAATAGCGAAAATATAAGACCAGTTGACGTGCCAGCTTTTATTTAATTTGCCTTTTGAATGGAAGCAATGCAACGGCACGCGAAAGGCAATTTTATAAAATTGAAACGCAAACAAAGAAAAAATGGACAACGCTCCAATTAGAGTTGAGGAACTTCTTCTAACGTTACCTGGGTTTTTGGCAGCCTTCCAAAAATGTCAGTTACAAAACAAGATAATTAAAGACACTCGAGAAAACTTAATTACCTACTAAGGATGAAGAAGTCGACCAAAATGGTAATTTGAAGGATTACAAGGATGCACACGTTCGCCTGGGAAAGAAAAGAACCGCAAGCTTCAGGTCTTTTTCTGATTTGAATTCTTTTATGTTGTCGTCGTACTGTTTATTCTTTTTACCCCAGCGGTAGGTTTACGGCTCCCAGATCTAAAACCGGCACATCGGCACCGTTTGTTGGTTGGTACGAAATCAGTACCGCACGCACACTACGCAGAGCCGAGCCATTTTCAAGCAATCGCCGTCCTTGACTTGACGGATAATTTGCAGCGAAAGCAGAGAAACAACGGCCGATCGGTTTTTTGCGTTTAATGAAAAAGCTCGCGGCTCAAGTCGTAAATACAATTTCGAAAAAAGTGGTTTTATCGTGGACCATACGGCTGATTGAATCTCGTTCTTCTCTGGGTGAGTCGGATATTTGTCTTGGTGAGAGAACGAACTTGGTTCAAAAATTCCATCTGAGGTTTATCTGGATTCTACTTTGCAAACGGCTACACATTACATACATTCATTTAATGAGTATACCAATAACAAAAACATTTGTAAAGTGTAAATTAGCAAAAAAATTGACTAAAGACATCAAAAAATTTATAAGTGTAACACCATTGCCATTGAGAATACAAGGCCCAAAAGCTTTGAAGGAAAATATGTGGTACGTCAGAAATTTATCATTCAAAAAACTTTTTTGATCGCAGATTTTTGTAAAGCTCGATGAAGAGCATTCTTGAAAATTTTCAACATTGTTAATTTTGTATTTTTTTAAATGCTTACGTAGCGAAAATCGTGACAGATACAAAATTCAATTCTGACCAAAAAACGAATTTTGCAAAACTTTAACATGAAATGATTTTTTTTAAAAAATTGTATAGATGCAAGGTCCTGCTTTATGGCGTAGTTTGACTCACTTAATTTTACTGCTGGACATAGCCACAACACTCTAAATATGTACCTAAACGACATGACACATTAAACGTTCTCCTTTTATCCTCATTCGGTATTTTTAAACGTTGTCTCCGAATCAGGTAATGCAACGTGCCAATCTTTAATCGCATAAAAATTTCTGCACAGCTGTTTATCATTTCGCATCGAAATGGACAAACGTAATAGTATGCAAATTCAGCCGACTATAAAACATTTAAGACAATAATTCCCACAAGGTCTGAAAGCGGATTGCTGTTGCATTCGGCCTGCGTGATTTACCTGTTTGCTAACGAGAAAAGTACCACCAATTACGGGTCTCGTCGAAACAATCTTCCACGTCCACGTGTGTGCGTCAACTCGCGTCCATGTGTACGTAATCTGTGTGTGTGTGTATGTGTCAAGCAGTTTCATAAAAACAAATTCTTCTGGACGCGAACCCGCCGCCAATGCTGACGCTCCCAACTTTCCGAAACGTGTAATCTTCTACGGCGTTCGAATTAAATTGGGCGCCAATTATCCCAACCCAGTTAGGTTACTTGCTCACTTGCTCAGTAAGTCGTTTCTTCGTTGTTTCGCTTGGTTATTGTTAGTTCGACCGATTTTATAATTATTGTTATCCTACACACATCCAGTAGCAGTCGCTACGTAAGGACACGTTCGTTCGCATCCCCATTCGAAGGTCTTCTCCTCCTATAGTTGGCCTACAAGACCAATGATTTTGGCTCGTTAGCTTTGTCCAAATCGAAACTTTTTCCGAATCTTCATCGTTAAAATTTTGAGTTCAATAAATTGAAAGTGTTCCTTGGCATATGACGAAGGCGGAGGGAGGTGTCTAAAAGGTGAAATTGTGAGTGACGTGTTTCATGGTCGGTCCCTTGTGAGAAAAAAAAACGACCAAATACCAAATTTTACAATTAGCAGCAAAAGAAGCTTCCATTCTTCAACTCGTCCTGAAGACACACGCTAATTAAGTAATTAACACCATGAAAACGATATCGAAAATTTTAATTACTGTATTTGCAATTTTGAATCAATTAATTTTCTCAATATCAAAAATCAAATTCTTCAGCATTAATGATCAGAGGAGATAACCATTGGTGGTCTGAAGTTCAAAAAAAAAAAAAAAATAGTGCAGTGCACTTCCACAGCATTGTTAATTCAGATTTAACAGTCAACAATTTTGTTGATTGCGGGAAACGGCGGCCAATAGCTACAGCTGAGTTGAATTACTCGCAATGACATCACACAATTATAAATTTTGCAATTTTGTGTTCCGCTCCGAGTTCTTGCACCTACGCCATTGCAGTCTTTGACGCAAAGTTATTTTTCCTTTATTGCCTGTAATTATAGCAATTTGGAGCTATAAGTAGCTTGTAAAAATGAACAATAACAAACATCGAAAGTGCATACTTATTTTTGTATAATTGTGTCGTTATACAGCTTAAATATTAATTTATTCTCGAGTTTGTCAGCAGTGTCAGCTAGAGTACAGATGCATAACGCGATTGGCAATACGTGGAGTGACCTATCATGCCATTGTCTAGATTGTAAGTTCAATCGCAACTTTTGCTTCACCGCATCTACATTGAACGTTTGATGTGGCATGGCAGGATAATCACATTTTCGAAAATTTACTATTACAAAACACAACAAGAAGTTCACAACGTCGATCAATCTTTCTACATAGAACATTTATATAAACATATTAAAATTGAAGATCCATTGAATGGTCTTTCACTATTTATTGTAGATAGTTATTCAGTTGAATGTCGTAGACTTCTTTCGATTTTTTAATAATTGCACAAAAAAATACCTATAGAGACTGGAACTGTTACTCCATTGTACTAGTGGATTGACAGAGGGTGGTGGAATAAAGATTTGGTTTTCTTTAGTGTCGACACCCCAACACGATTTCATGAATATCCATCAGTTGCTCCTGTCGGTTACTTCAAAATTTTCCAGCAAAAGTGTTTGTGTTTGGTATTAAGTCGGTTATGAGTTATAACGCGGTGTGAGGCTGATATTCAGCATTTATTTAAGGATTGACTTATTCGAGGCAACAGTTCTGCTACCGAGGCAACCACGATGGCGATCCAATCCAATTAGCGGTTACAAGAAACGTGTAGAAGAAAGAATGAAAGAAAAAGAGAGCAAGTTGAAGAAGAAGAAAAAGTAGAGCTGGGGGCACGGGGGCCCTTGTGCATGAATGTATGTGGTGTGTCGATGAGTGACCTCTCAATTTGCGGGCAGCCGTTGCCGTGTACTTGTGTTTCGAATTATAAGTATAAGAGCGCTAACAAAGTGTAGCCCTTATAAAAATCAGCGGGCAGACAGTAAACAAGAGTCACGGACATGGTAGCCGGGCTCGGGAGCGCGGCTTGTCCGAGACATCTGATTACAAACAGTCTCTAATAATGGCAGGTTCGTGTACCGAACAAGCGTTATTGACTTGCATCAGTGAGTCTTTTTCGTGTTTTTGAAGCATTATAATTCGTGAGTACATGTGAACCGAATTAAAAGCGAACTAGTCGTCCGAATACGTCAGATACTCATCACATACGCAGTCTCTACGTACCTACATATAAGTACGTGAGCAGATACGAGAACCACATGTCGCGCCATGTACTTACATACCAACAATCTCATTTTCTTCTTCTTCTTCTACTGCAACTACCTCTTCTTTAAACCCGTTCTGCAACTGGCAATTTAATGTATCATAATAAGCACAATGCCAGAGGGTAATTTACACAAGACTCGCCCCCAGTTTGTTCATGGTAACATTAATATACGATAGCCACAGTGTATCCAAAATAACACACACACACAACAAATTCATCGCAAAACTGCCCTTCTCTACCAACTCAAAACGATTCCTATTTATCCAATTTATAGTCCTAATACCAATGCAGTTCTGCCAAATTTGAAATCAGATTCAAACAACACCCTGTATGTTACTGGTTCTATGTAACGAGAAGTTTGACCGTATAAATCATATAAATCTTGCAACTGAGCTTTAATAATAAAAAAGAAATAAAAAATGGAAAGAGTCTTGACAATGGTCCAGTCGTTACAATCTGGCAACATAATATAAATATGTATATATGTACGTATACCTACTGATCGAGAGCGTACAACGAGCCCAAGGAATTCCGCTTTAGCCTCTCCTGATGGGCTATTATTGATTTATGAATGCGGCGTACCCTAAAATTATGCCTTGTTATAAGTCCACGGCCCAAGAAGCTTTGTTTAAACACACCACGAACCGATGTGCCCGTAATTACAAGGCTCGTTTGAAGGTTGTACGTCACGAAAAAAAAAAAAATGGACAAGGAAATTTGATAACTACCTTTTCGTTAGCCACGTTAATGATCATTTACACAAGTCGTACTTATTTATTCAAATACTTACACAAAAGTAGACGACCCTTGACTGCGTAACGATAGAAATAAAATTATTTATTGGTTCGATTCCTTCCAAGGGCATTCCTCAAAAACTAAAACATGAAGACTACAGATAGGAATCCAAACTGAAATAGGTTTCTTGTGATGTCGTAGCAGTCTGTTCCTACCTTAATGTACACACATGATCAGTTGAGATAAAAGATGGTCCTTTTTCGCATTTTAAAACACAACCCGCATACCAATAGCAGACAGACGGTGTAATGTTAGAGGCGAGTTGCAGGCGAGTTTCGGTTTACAATTATCCACAAATACAGTTAAAGTCTTGCAGATATACTTCAAGTATCCTCACACAATGAACATCATTAGTTCAGATGAAAGGTCAAAATTTCAGTCATCAGATTTTCTTTGCATGATATGTTGCGTGCGAGTCTGTGTTCACACATATCCACAAACACCATGTTAAACAAAAAATAAAATCAGTAATATGTAAATGAAAGCTTGTCGTGGAAGTTAACTTCGCGTCTACATAATGTATATTATCAGTTGAGATAAAAGATCGTCTTTTTCTATTAATATAGTTATTAAAGGAGGAATTGTGATTGCAAATCCACCTGTGCGCCAAGAGTATGGGTATAAACACACAGTGAGATTATCAATATTCTTCCTGTACCGTAGAAACCGTCGAGGAACTGCACTATAATTATTTTATCATCGGGTAATCCATTCTTAAGCAGCACAATTTTTTTTTTCATTTACTTCTTGGTTGCTGTTAAGGCGCGGATCAAAGAACGTGGTAGTCGTGTAGGCAGCAATTAACGCGGCCGGAAAGGATATTCAGCCATGTATATATGCAACAGTAGTAGTACTGAGTGGTAACGGCGCAGAACTGCATTTTGTCTAGAAAAGGCAACACTCCAAAGGCCTTATTAAGTAAGGCTCCATTGCGAGCACGGCTCCCATGTGCAAAACATTCAATAAATAAATGCACATTTGCATTCTGCGTCTTAGTTAAAACTCTCAGTCCAACAGCATGTATTTCGAACTAGTTCTAATATCCTTTTCACGACTGCTGAATTATTAATTTATAAATAAAATTAAAGTCGAGATAGGTTGCTTTTTTGGAAAACAACAGTAGCATATCGCTCATTTATATGGTCACGCCCCTGAAAGATTGTAAGCAGACAAACTTTATGAAGTGTAACGAATCTTGTAAGTTTTTGTTACGCGTTAGTTGACCGGCTTCCTCAACATTACATGCATGATTAGCATGTTAACTTTTTACGTTCGATATGACAGCGACTTTCGTATTTTTGGGACCTAGTTACTATACTTTTTATAATCGGCTACTTAACGTACTTTCATTTAATATCATGCATAGATACGATTTACTTTCAATTCTGGCAACAAATCAGGAACAGAAATCTGTCAAAATGTTACTAAACGCACTTGAATGATTTCAATCCACTAACTGATTATGTAAGGCAACAGAATAGTAACAGAAACATTTATAAATAATTTTATAACCGAATCATTAAACGGCAGTTTATATGCCATTTGTGTGTTAATTATAATACCATTCATTATAATGTATGCAAGAAGAAGTTAGAACAATTTCTGATATAGGGCAAGAAGACCGCGCCCGATAGAAGGGTATAGTGGATCCATTCTCAGTTGAAAATATTATAAATTCAGCGTCTCTACGAGGGAAGTAATGTTAATTTCATTATAAAAAAACAAGAAAAACAGCGTTTTCGATCAGTATGACGCCTTGTATATCATCTTAATCTTGGTTACTCAATCAGTGGGAAGTAGATTAAATGCTGACTTTTTAAGTGTCTTCCCAGAAACAAAAACCACTTACTGTAACTATAACAATTCAAAAAACTTCTAATAACTAATCCAGAAGTTTCTCTATTATAAACGATATTTTGTGAGTGCAGGTATGTTAAGGTTATTTGTATGCAGCTGTGAACAGTGAGTAATGACAGCGGTGCGGCGCTGTTTCTAGAATTAATAACCTACAGAACCGTTAAATAAAAAGTTGTCTGCGACTCCTTCTATTTCACAATAACTAGTCCACACAAAAGCAAATTAATGTAGTGACTAGGATAAAAATTACACAATTGCGAAGAACTGAGTGTGTATGATAGAAAACTGCTGGACGGACCGTTTTCGATTTTATTAGGTAATTCAAATATCAGCAGTAACAAAAGCAAAATAAAACCAAAATTAACGACGAAGATCCCACCGCTGCAATAGGAAGACGCTGGCGCTGTGGTAAATTAGAACAATAAAAGATCAAAGGATCCGACAATCTTAGTTTACGATGTTGGTATACAAAAAGAATCTTGTCTTACACAAAAATGTATCGTTGGTAGAAGTAAAAAGTTCACAGTCCTCCATGAAATACTACACCAGTTTTTTTTTTTTCTTAATTAATAGTTTAATCAAATATATTAAGCAAATTAAATGAGCAATTATATGTACTTAAATATAGTAAAAATACATCTATTCAAAAAGAATTTAGAAGTACAGAAATCATAAAATTTTGAAGCAAATAGTTGTAAGGATTTTGAGAAAAAGTCAAAACAGTCTTTTTGTAGCGCCGCGATAAAACCAGTTAAAATTGTAGGGGATTTCTAGGGCCGCGATAAAATATGCAGCTAAATTTGTAGAGTACCCCTACCGATAAATTCTATCACTACTAATCACTAGCGTCCCGTGTAAGATCAGGCAAATCTGCAGCACACCCAGCGCCGCGATAAATTCTATCACTACTAATCACCAGCGCCCCGTGTAAAATCAGGCAAATCTGCAGCACACCCAGCGCCGCGATAAATTCTATCACTACTAATCACCAGCGTCCCGTGTAAGATCAGGAAAATCTGCAGCACACCCAGCGCCGCGATAAATTCTATCACTAGCGCCAGTGTAAGATCAGGTAAATCTGTAGCACACCCAGCGCCGCGATAAATGCTATCACCACTAACCACTAGCGTCCCGTATAAGATCAGGCAAATCTGCAGCACACCCAGCGCCGCGATAAATTCTATCACTACTAATCACCAGCGCCCCGTGTAAAATCAGGCAAATCTGCAGAACACCCAGCGCCGCGATAAATTCTATCACTACTAATCACCAGCGCCCCGTGTAAAATCAGGCAAATCTGCAGCACACCCAGAGCCGCGATAAATTGTATCACTAACGCCAGTGTAAGATCAGGAAAATCTGCAGCACACCCAGCGCCGCGATAAATTCTATCACTAGCGCCAGTGTAAGATCAGGTTAATCTGTAGCACACCCAGCGCCGCGATAAATGCTATCACCACTAACCACTAGCGTCCCGTATAAGATCAGGCAAATCTGCAGCACACCCAGCGCCGCGATAAATTCTATCACTACTAATCACCAGCGCCCCGTGTAAAATCAGGCAAATCTGCAGAACACCCAGCGCCGCGATAAATTCTATCACTACTAATCACCAGCGCCCCGTGTAAAATCAGGCAAATCTGCAGCACACCCAGAGCCGCGATAAATTGTATCACTAACGCCAGTGTAAGATCAGGAAAATCTGCAGCACACCCAGCGCCGCGATAAATTCTATCACTAGCGCCAGTGTAAGATCAGGTAAATATGTAGCACACCCAGCGCTGCGATAAATGCTATCACTAGCGCCCCCTGTAAGATCAGGCAAATTTGTAGCACACCCAGCGCCGCGATAAAAGCTATCCCTAGCGCCCCGGGTAAGATCAGGCAAAACTATAGTACACCTAGCGCCGCGACAAATGCAGATGAAATTGTAGCGCACCTCCAGCGCCGTGATAAAATCAGGTCATAAAAGTGGCGTACCTCTAGCGCTCCGGTAAAATCAGGAAAACTGTAGTACTCCTAGCGCCGCGATAAGAGCAGGTAAAGTACAAATAACATAGATGCGGCGCTGGAGTTCTTGCTTGCTTTTTATAACAAAATAGTATAACAATTTTCTTCATGACTTCTCTTTAATAGTCATAATTTGCCGCTAATGAAACGTTTTAAAAACCGACTGCTCTAATTATAAAATACTGAATGGTCCCAACAAGTGAATATCAATCGAGTGACTGGCTGCTTAAGCCCGAACACGTCTTGTTCTCTCAGTAAATTGTTCCATTATAAAAACGGTCGAGTGGGCACATCGGATTCGATTTCAGTTAAATTATTATTATTGCCCGTATTGTTTGATGTCTGACCTCGGACACACCAACCACTTCAGTTAGTTGTTCCATGTTCGGCGATCCTAAGTAGATATAAATTCCGTACATTTCTTTCAACTTTATTATTCCTACGGCCGTTTTTGTTACACACGATTCTCTGTAGAAAATTAAACAAGGCCCAAAAACTACAGCTTTCAACGTGTAATCTAATTTCCCCTTGGAACACTTTATTCCTGTTTCTACTTATTGTCATCCAGAGCCTTAATGCCCTTCATTTTTATATTTGAGTGTTGCCAAAAAAAAAAAATTGAAAAGAATTTCAATAATATTTCGTTTTTGTAGCTCCACAGCTCCGTGGAATCAACCACAACATAGACATCCTTTATTTTTTAATTATGCTTATAACTATTAATGCTGGGGAAGTACCAAACCCGAAGTCCATGTGATAGGTATCTAAGTACGCAACTAGCATAAAAGTATCGTAATATCCAGTTATTGATTGTCATGCCTCTGTGGAAGTCGAAACAAAGGCAACAAAGGTAATGTACACACACAGCTTACTGGTTTTTAATTAGGTTTTGCCTTGTTACGAACCGCGTTACTCAGCGCCGAGCAGTTTAATTAATCAGTAGGTTCTTTCTCACAAACGTCGTAGTTCTTGTACCGATCCCCCAATGAGAATTGGATTTGTGGTAATTTTGGTAGTCACGTAACTAAAAATTTCAAACAACCAGACACCTTGAAAACGTTCATTGTTAATTCACTTTCGCGGTCGTAAACATTCGCCCAAGTTATTCGTAGTATGCCGTTACTTATCTAATCAAAGAATCAACAATTATTATGGGTCTTAAGAAAAAGAGAAGAAGCCGAGCAAGAGGAGTCTGCGAAGAAGGACTACATGTATCGACTACGATCGACCAAGAAGACTCCAGACCGGTCCATCCGGCCCTGGTTACTTTGGCCGTTTAGGCGGATTAAAACAGAGCGTTTGCGGGTGAAGAAAGAGCAACAACTATTAAATGGACGGACGGCGGCATCGTAGTCATTGACTTTTAATTACGATGTTGATAAGTTAATAACCTACATAACTCGCCAATGGGTCCGGCACCGACGTCCAAAATACCACTAGACAACTTCGTTTATATCAGTTGAGAAGTTCTTAAAACAACGAACGCCCATTTTCCAGGCAACAAAAGGTAAAAACAAAATAAAAAAACTGACTTCTAAATTTGTACCGCAATTACATACACCAAAGTGAAACAAAAAATTCTACTTATAACGTTCTATTTTTTACTTTAAACGATTTCTTGAAGATTCTAGTCTTATTTAATTTGAGTTATTATGCATGTCTTCAACAACTTAATATTATTAGCACAATATATTTCATAATTGTTGATTAAATCCAAAGTACCTACAAAACAAAATGCAAACGTCCCATGTGGTTGCGAGGATTGAATCAGGTCCAATCATTCAATTTGGATTAATTAATTTCGAAGCATGTTATAATTTACCATTATAAAGCGATATAATTAAATGGAGGCCGATATGTTTAATATTTCAACCGAGAAAGGGACGATATAATGACTGCGAGCAGGTTTTGTTGCTGCTTATTTAATAAACATATTTATATACCGACTGCAGTGAGTCGTTGGACATTTTCGCACTGTAACTCGATATCTGTCGACATTACACGTATACAATACACTCAACTCAACTCCATCAATATCGTAATTAAGCTAACCAACCACAACGATGATAAAATCCCGCTGGGCTTTTATTATAAATACGTAAAACAATGGATACCTTCCCAGGGTGCTAACGTGAACCCAAACACCTGAAAACCTCGACATGTATTAAACGTTCTGTTATCTTTTAATAAATCATCAAGGTGATTATAAAAATTGTTTAGTTTAGCATAAAAATAGTTTGAAATGAGAGGGGTGGGTAATAGAAAAGGGGGGTGCTGAATTAGATATGGTTAGACCCTGTGCCCACTTGTAATTTTTAGTTGCGAACGCTAGCACGTAACTGGCGAGTACTGTAGCCCAGCCTCCGCGCCTG
Source organism: Agrilus cyanescens (assembly GCA_947389935.1). NCBI lineage: Eukaryota > Metazoa > Arthropoda > Insecta > Coleoptera > Buprestidae > Agrilus > Agrilus cyanescens. Next base: position 25,673,803 of record OX376710.1, on the reverse strand, counting down.
TTGCATTCGAGGTAGACAATACCTAGCACCTGGCGGACTCGTACGTCGCAGCGCTGCGGCCAAATAATATTTGAATGGTAAAGGCATCGCCACTGGTAGAAAGCTACATTGGGAAACTTGCCAAGTACTGCCTTTATACAAATTTCGAAATTAATTATTTTTTTTGTATTTTTAAATCGTTTCAATAAAATATCAGAATGACGCCGTTTATCCTGTGCAACGATTACAATTTGGTATTGGAAATTCTCGAACGTCTGCGTTCCCATCTCAGAAATCACGTCAGTCATAACTTATCTCTTCACCTGTAGTTATCATGAAAGATCGAATGTTTATCCGACGAAGAGGTAGGAACGGAAACCGGTTGTTAGAACTCCAGCATCCATTTAGCTAAATGCAATTGGTACGTAGTTAGAACATTTCTTCCTTATTTCATCGTTTAGGTTTTAACAAAATAATGATCACTAAAAACGTGAGAAATTAATTTATAAGTCGAGGTGAAAATTACATTCCAGCAGTTAACCGTGAATTACCTAACAGTAAAATGATGCAGTGATTTCTTCTTATTAAAAGTGATTATTATTTACAATCCTGCTAAAAAAATAGATGGATACGACAGATGAGACGTCATTTTCGACTTGGCAAAGTGGTCATTTCTGACCCACATGAGGATATACGTAATAAAAAAATAAAAAGAAGAAAGATACACATGATCAAGACTTATAAGAGTACTTCTTGCGTTGTTTGCTCGACGTCAAGTAGAATCTTAACAAGACACCTCCTGTGCAGCACAATGGTTAACACTTTCACGGATCCGAACGGTTCGGCAAACAGTCATCAGTCGTATAATTGAACTCGCATGCATATCCCCGTGTGACGTACTGCGCCGCGTTGCATAATAACAACGGCCACAAGAGGAACGCGAATAACAACAATAATAATAATGGTAAATGACCACTGACTCGAGAACGTTCACAGCGACACGTTAATGTATAAGCTAATCGGCGTGTAATTGGCCGGACGGAATCTGCTCTCCTTGAATCGCGGATAGAATGAACACTTTGCTAATCCGATTTACTTGATGAATGTCAAATAGGAATTTAAGTCTCAATTTTCGTTACAGTAGTCGCAACGGTAGGTGGGCGAAATAAATTGCAATATTATGTAAAAAAAAAAAAAACGAATCAGAAACAATATAAAATTTTGTCTTCATCTACTTAATAACTAATTTCTCCTAAATTGACATAGCAAATTCTCATTTACTTAATTACCAAGATCTCGTCTAACTAACTAATTAAATTTTCAAGTCTCAGTAGGTTGTATGGAATGATTTAAAGAAAAAAATAATTTCTCATTCATATTAAACAAAACGTTAAATTACTTTTATAACAAATTATAAGCTCTCGATTTAAAAACTGTCGTTATTATAGTAGCTTTATTTGTAATCATAATTGTTTCGAAATTTGAAAGATAAACGTCACATCCAGTTGTTCGAAGGCGCAAAGAACGTCTCGGCTTCATAAAACCTTCCTTGTTACAAGACCACCCGACCAATACAAGACAATTGTATACGCGACCAGTTAAGTAAAAGATCCGAACGAAAATGTTTATTGATGACGTCTTGACAATTTCGATTTGAATGCCTACAAACTTGTATACATACATTTGGTTATATAGGTACGCGCTGTCACTCTGTACTTGGATTCTCTCGCGTCGCAGTCTGATTTAAAATCACAGCCCACGAAATTTATACCGCCAGATTTGGTGCCATTCTGTGGCTCTCCGGAACCAACGCACAACACCCATTCACGTATGAACCAGCTTTTTCATTCAAAAATATTTAAACAAAAATAAATATATGGAGACTCCAACAGTGAATCCGGTATGTGAAACTTTCGAAGTTGTGCAATCAAAAATCTATGACTTGGTTACAACAATAACTCTTTACCCAACAATTAAATATTTATATCAATTACATAATTCGCAGCACTGACGCGTATTGTCGTACGCGATTCGAATGTTAAACGAGAGAATAATGAAAGATTAATCAAAGATAATTATTAATTAATGATAAACTGTAATTTATCTTCTAGTTTCGAAGTTCCACCTTTCGCCATTTACCTTGTATTTTTAAGTAGGCTCCACTTTCACAACAATATCCACCTAATAAGATCTAATGATACAATGGTAGCTTAACGATTTATGTAATAGACGTCAAGATAAAAATCGAAATCTCTTTACGAGATAGAAAGCAAAATAAAATAAGAGACTGCTTACCGTTCCTGCGGTTAAATAATTTTCTGGCATGCCAATGACAACACTTACCTAGAAAAAAAAAAAAAAAAACGAATTCAATTAACGTTGAACAAATACACAGGAATTTATATGACGTAAAAGTACGTGCAAATAGCATTTATATGGACTAGTGCAAATTACGAATAGCAATTGCAATAGAAAAATAGAAATAAAAATGGAACATGTCCACATAGACACATTAAATGATAGAGTCCAGGGTACGCGGTGTATCATCGTCAGTCGCGTACCCCGTCATCACTCATACTCGTGGTTTCTTGTCATGATAAATACAGACCATTAACTAAGTTTTAAAAATTCAGAAAACTTTGTTTTAAAGTAAACTTTCCCTACGCACATGAATTTTTTGGAAGAGTTTGTGTAGTGAGAGAATATTGGGTGCATTGAAACGGAAGGTGTCGATTCTTGGTGCTAATTGGATGTGGTGCGACTTCACAAAATTCAGCGAGACCTATAAATATTAAAGTCGAAGTATTTATAGCGCTATATAATACTTTCGATTTAAACCACGCCACAGGAGGCAACTCTAAAATGGTGAATATTTAAAATAGGGTCATATATCAGCAGCAGCTCGCTAACAAATTAAACAAACTAGTTTGCTCTTTTGCGCACGAAAATAACACAAAAATTAAACGCCGCTTTTTAAGTATGCATACACATACCAAGATGAGACCGTAAATAATTATTATTTATAATGTTCAGATGTCCATATTAATTAACAACAAACCCACCCGCTAGTTCTAAAAATATATTTTTATTAGAAACAATAAAAAACTAGCTGCTTGGGTAATGGCTTTATTAAGACAAAACGTTTGACGTTTATCATAAACTAAAACAACTCATGTTTATTCATAACCAAAAAATTATTAAATATAAATGTTATGACATTCAAATAGAAATTCTGATAGATGTAGGTATATAGGAAACCATCAGAAATTATTTTCGTTATTATCGAGAATTTTTAATTATTTTTATGATGTACCTACAGGTTTTCGAAACTGAATTTCGGGAAAACCTGGTTTCCTGAACTATTAATAATATGTACACAAAAGTTTGCACGGAATCCTCGGTAGACGAGTCCAACTCTTTTTTAATTTATATGACACAAAGTTGTCACATTTTCGTAAATTAATGCACACCACTGAAAATAAAGGTAAAGTTTTGTAATAAACCGTGGCCAATATGAGAAATGATTTTGAAAATTGCAATTACGTTAGGCATTCAAATAAAATGAGTCACTCTTTATTTTACAGAGCCGAGCAGTTTATCACAGGCAAAACAGCCGGGTTCACTTAAACGAATTAAACTTTATGCCGGTGGGACATGAAAAAGGACATGTTTATGATAATTAAATGAATAAAATGTAACGTGGAAAGTTAAGATTGGATTTTATTCGAAACGGGAATGCAATTCAACTTATTTACGGTGCCTAATATATGTAAAGTGCTACTCGTAATAATGCTGCGTGGTCAAAGTAGGCTGGCTGGCTAGCTGGCTGGCTTGGGCTCGCCACTGCTGCTTCTTTCTCTACCTATATATACGTACGTACCTACCTCTACCTACCATCGACGTTGCCAACATCGAACGACTGCAATACCTACATTAAGATCTCTCTCAAAACGTGGAGCATTTTTGCGACGCGTTTATTTGTTCTTTCGTAACGGTCGAGCAACAATTTATTGAACAACGAAACACAATGGGATTGGATACTAAAATGTAAACCCACAACACACACACACACACACACTCTAACGTACATACATACACGTAAAAACCTTTGCCATAGACATTCCTTCATCTTCTCTTCTTAGTGTATTTACTGTTGGTAAGTATGATGATAGAGCGCACCAACTCGGTTCATGTGTCGTAGGATAATTGACGAAATTGGAAAATTATAGTGCTCCTAGTACAGTTGTGGAAACTCACAGCTTATTGCTAATTTTATCTACAGGTGATACATGATACTGCTTGTTTGTTTAAACTTTGAAAGCGGTTATTCTTAGTGTGTTACGAATACAAATTTTGGGAAAGGGTGAGGGGTATGTAACTGTAAACACACCCATCCTGAACCGTAACCTATTTTTTGAAGCTCAAAACCAGTACGAAGATGTCATAAAATACAAAAAAAACGTCGTAATACTTCCGTATGTATTGCAATAGGTTACGGTTCAGGATGGGTGTGTTGCACGCCACTGGTGCGCCGTCCCTTTTATAACATTACTCTCACTGGCCGGTTTGGGTTGGAACTCTTCGCTGATTAAATGGTTAAGACGTGTCCCTTTGCTTATTATATACGAAGTCGATAACAAGCAAACGAAGTTTGGTTCGTAAAAATAATTGTATATATCGAGACTGATTTAAAAGTGCGGTGGTCGTTTCTCTATAAGGATATGATTTAGTTGGTTATTTGCTGAAGTTTGTAAGGTGTGGCATTTGTAAGGCTAACAGCTATTAAATTACACGGGCGTAAACAACCAACGGCCAGCTGCAACTGCTACGTATACCTACCTGGTCAACCGATGGTAAAATAGGCGAATTACTCGGTAAATTGGTTTCGAAAAGCGAATCACTGATGTCCGTTCAACAAAGTACTTTTCGGTCGAATATGCTCAAATAATAAATGTGATAAATGGGTACGCCGAATATTCGTAAACCCAATATATTTTTCAGACATTGCAGATTAGGTAGGTACCTGTCTAACAAAAATTCGTTTCTGTAATTTTAAAAATTGTAAGGTCTTTTTGTATAGTAAAAGTAAATGCTTTGTAAATTGGTATAAGTAATAAAAATAAATGTATGTACTCAGTTCTTTTGGCAGTATGTTCAATATTCGAAAGTGAACTGGGAATAAAAATAATTATTGTTTTTCAAAATTAAAACTAATATACTTACCATGATCTTTGTTCAATAACGCAAACGAAACAGCTAATAATTTATTGTAATTCTGAAAAAAAGTCGTAACGTTTACTTTCGTTATTTTCGTTGTTAGCACCTCATTGCAAAAGCAATTTACATTGAAGTCTTTTGTAAGACTCGTTTGTAAACATCTGTTCCAGAAAATATTACACTTACACACCGACGTTGTAAATTGTAAATAAACTTTTTTTCTAAACTACGTTTTTATAACGTGCAATCTCCAAAAATTCTGCTCTTTTCGTTTAAACTGGTCGAGTTATAGAAATAATAAGTTAACGAAAACAAAAACTAATTACAGAAGAAGCAATTTTATTAAATCGATAGAAAAATGAGGTACAACTGAGGACAGAAGGCTAAAGGACCATTCTGTTTTTACTTTTCCTAACAAGATGAACAAAAAATCCTCTTCCATTATAAGAAACAGCGAGCAAAAAACAAATTAATAATGTTTATAGTTGACCTCATTTTCTACTTGCAATGAATTAAATAAATAAATTATAAATAACCACACCCAACAAATTATAAGAAGAATAGGTAGGTACGTAAAGTGTTTATTGCAAACCAAAAGAAAAATGAGATTTTATCCCGGAGCGATATAATAGCATTCTTTTTAATCAAGAGTTCAATAAATAATTGTGTATGAAGTTTATCCTTATCCTGTCGCGAAGGAACGACATTACGAAACACGATATTTTACTCGAAAGGCGTATGTGTTATTAAATTAACATGAACAACAAAAGAAAAAACATACACAAAGGTGTCGTTCGTTGTATGTTAAAAACCGGTTGGAAACCTGGACAAGCTGCACTTTAATAAAATCAACTTTAATTATCTTTCCAATCAACACCTTATCACTAAATTATTTCCATATTTATTAGAAAAATCCCAACACACAGGATTCCTGCATATTCTCATAGCAATAAAAGAGAAGATTACATTCTTTTTCATTAACACAAAAACCAATGGGTGTAATAAATTTTTATAATTGCATCAGTCGATATATCAAATCGAATAACAATAAATAAATAGAATAAATCGAAAGTATAAGTGGTGTCATAGATATAAATTTATGAGCTTTTTATGATTTTTGATAATACGTGGTTGAAGAAAGTTAAAAAACCAAACCATTCTCACTTTTTCTGTTTTCTAACCAAAAATTAGTCATTTTTTTCCTGGACATTTGCAGTGGCCTGAGTCATACAAAATCCCATAGAAAAAAGCATTTTCAGTTATCTCTGAATTTTCTAATTTTCAGGAAAAACTTTCTAATTTCCCTTTTCTTATATTTATCGGTGCTATTGGTTGATTACCTACTTGAAATCGAACACATCATATACTGGCCGCCCGTGGGGCAGCCCTGCAAGGACTGTCTCTAAATTACAAGACTGGTAGACGCGGAATGCCGTTGCAGAGGAGAGACAGGAATGGAATTTTGCACTCACGCAAGCATCAAGAGCAAAAACTGTTGCAGACTATGACGAAAGCACTAGGTACTACTTACGACTACCGTGATTTAGTCGTTGTATTAAGCAACATATAAATACTTTTCTACGTCAATAGCTATATAGTTAATAACTTAATTACCATTATTTCTATTTCCCAACATAACATGCAACAGAAAATATCGTTCAAACATTTTAAAACAGTACGAGTTGCGTACGTTATCAATTACAACGATTAGTACAAACCATTATTGGATAAATGACGCTGGTATCTCACCTTTAACCTTCAACCTCCTATTGTTTAAAATTTTTTAATGAAAATAAAACTATTTAAAAGAAGTGTCATGAAGCACCTGTTGCTTGATTCCAAAGGAACAAGTACTGTGTCGGTTTTTGACCCTTATGAACATTTTACCGAATAAAACTTCCTTCTTCTATGCAAATTACCGACATAATTTCACCATGAAATAAATGGTAAAAAGAGAATGTCTGCACATGGCACATTTTTATTTCCACTGAGGTTAAAAATAAGAACAATATAACTGAAGGCCATTGTAACAATTACATTCATATAGTCAGCCGTGAGTTGGGTCTATTGTCTTAGAATGCACGCCGCTGAATTACTAATAACCACAAACGTAGTTAGAATTGCCAAGATTTGTGAAACGAAAAATATCAGCTCACGAAAATGATGTTCCTGTTGGTGAAACATCGCACGGTACGGTACATAACATAACCCACTTCTTCGAGCAATTGATTCTCTTAGTTACCTAACAGTTTTTAAACGATCCAAGTTTCTATTTCTATAGAAGGCGGTAAGACTTGAGCAGCCTCTAATAAGCTAACAGTGAGTCACAAACACGCCGCCTGTATGCTGTTCCCTCCCAACAGCCCTAACTGTCACCATCCCACCCTGGTTATCTAGCCTTGTCTGTCTCGTTTTCCTATAACTCCGTTCTCTTACTCCCTCCACCCAAGACAGTCTCGCCTCGTCCCACCTTGACTAACCCCCTCTCCCTCGCTTAGTGTTCCTAGCTCACTCCAACCAAGTTGGTAATGCTCCCCTGCCCTGTCCGTCTCTCCCACCCTGAAAGTCTCACTCCCTCCAGTCTTAAAATGTAGAGTGGTGTCTTTAGCTTCAATATTTTAGCCATATATAAGAGGCTTTGCTTCAATAGTTATGGGTTTGTAAACGAATTATCATACACTGACGACACGCTTTAGCTGATACGTATTTACAATTTTTTTTTCGATTATTGCTCCTGCTGGTCCGCTTATATTTCGTTTTAGTACAGGTATCGACCCACGTCTTTTTCTAAGTCGATACGCAGTGTAAATAAATTTTTGAATGAGCAAACAAAGGCACGATGGAAGACAAATACGTATTATATTCGTTCCCATACAAGTTGTTGTCAAATACAGGAGAACGCTAGTAGCACTTGACAATACGTTAAGGTACTTACATGAATACATGTTGAAAACATCAATTAGGGAGAGAGAAAAAAAAAACGAGATATTTAATGGACCTGATCGTTGATCGGGTTTCTGTGTAAAGAAAAACGTTTTAGGTACCATGAAATCCACTACAGGTACTTATTTCAAAAACAATTAGTTTCTAAATCAATTCGTCGCTATATGAAGTTACTATAAATAAGATAAGAAACATTTGGAACAATTTTTTTACGAGATGACGACGAACTGTGTCGAAGTAAGGCGGAAATCCGTTATAGCATCGTCGTAACGAATTTCCGCATATCTTCGGCTCAATTCGACTGTCAATTCTTCTTTTCCCACCAGTCACAGAATAAGCGGGTTGAAGGGTAGTTATGTAGCATATATTAAAACACTGAATCGCAAATTAGGATCTCGCCAATTAAAACCACATTAATTGGTTTTAATTTAATTGGCACGTGTTCCGATTCCGACCGAATCCGGTTACGAGTTGTATGTTTGGTCGCATAGTTAATACAGATATGTGTGTATGTGTAAAGTAGGTGTACGAATGAGCGTATCTTCTTTCGTTGTTGAACAACATTCGGAACACAGAGAGGCCTATCTCTTAAATAAATTGATTCATTCCTGACCATGTCGCATGAGAGACAAACGGGTGACGTTTAATTTGGTCCAAGTCGTCAAATTAAAAGCGCAGATAAATTATCTCGGAAACGTAAATGAGCTTTTAAAACAAACACGCATTCCGATAAGGGAGAGAAAGAGAGAAAAAGAGAAACCTGAGGGACCCGCGGAATCGAAACGTTACGATCGCCGCACACTCTTATCGCTAACAGCCACAGCGACTTAAACAAATGTAATAATACTTAAATATAAATCGTCCGCACGAACCATTAAAAGATGGACTTCGTCAAACGCGCCATATCATAAATTACGTTTATCGTCAATCCAAAAGTTATGGGCTTCATTGGCACAAGCTTAAACAGATTTTTAATTATTTTTATGATGTATAGATTTTGAAAACTAAATTTCGGGAAAAAGTCTATACGTCAAAACTTCCCAGCCAAGGTGGTGTCGTCTGGATGGTGGGTCATACTCCTTTCTAATAATCAGTACCTCATAGTAAACGATTCCCTTCAAATTCCACCAAAAAAAAGTTACATAACCTCATGAATTAACGCTATACACTACCACCAAGTTATCCAAGTGATTCAAATTTGCTTTGCAAAACATACACGTGAAGTTAAATAAAAATCATGCAAAAATACGTATGTTCGTTTTATTACCAACGATATTTTCTGAGAAAGAAGATGAAAATTCTATTTTATCTTTTATTTTTAGTTCTTTCTCCAAATTGCATTGAATTTCTTGCGGGATTAAGCGATTTTCATTATAGATACAGCAGCGGCTTTAAAACCTCCAAAACTGAGCGAACTCTCTTTTATATTCTTTAAACTTTACTACTGGGAAACTGAAAAGATCGAATCTTTGACGTCGAAGAATTTCGCGTCCGTCCCATTTCTCGTACGTTAACCCATCTGCATTTGCAATGTGCCTTAAAACTTTACTGCTGTTTTATTAAGTGTTTTCAAATTAGCAAAAGTGCCCGAGCAATCACAGCCCGAAAACAAGGATCGTAAAAGTTAAGCAGCTTTTGTAAAACGGACAATATCTTCCGTCGACGGAACGTAATTTGAATTGGAGTTCATTAAAAAGCACGAACGAAATTAACCAACGCAACAACATTTTCTTAATTGCGAATCTCCCGTCCGATCTTTCACTGTTCGTATTCAAAATCGGCTATTTTATATTAATTGCCTTTTTGTCTTAAATTAAGATATAAAATCATACAATTTACGTAGGTAGATAGGTATAAGTATAAAAAAATCTGATATATCTCCCCATCGTTAAAAATTTTATATGCACATCAGTTGCAACGAAACAATAAAAAAAAAACTCAACAATTTTAAAGAATAAAAAATATCAGGACGTAATAATTTGTGCTAACAAGACCAAGAGGTTTAGGATCAAAATTGAAAAAATTTTGACATCCCATAAGTACATACAGATTGACCTCTGGTCAATAGGAAAACCAACAAACGAATATCAACGATGGACAACATATCATAAGATCAATTTTTCGATTTTTTCGCGGTGACTTGTTAATCGATTGAGTTGACGTCGAAGTCGTGAAAGAAACAAACAACACGGGCAACTCGATATAGTATGCATCAGGCGTGCCGGTGTGATGATGGCGTCGTACAAAATTAATACCTGGTGTGATACTGTTGGTAACGTGGATCGGTCATGCATAAATAATTCCCGGGACCGTTCTTCTTTCGGTTTGGTGTGGAAAGGCATTTAATTTTGGCGCGTACCCGTACGTCGGAACGCGCGCTACCAGAGACTCTGACTTGTCGCTATTCGTCCAGGGCCGAGGACTAAGTGTAAGGAACCTGCCTGTCGTTCGCAGTAAAACATTCCGCGTGTGTGTACGCGCACATCGGCCAATTAATAACGAACATGAGGAATCCCGGCTACACGAAAATCCAATCTCTGGCAGAATATTAAAACATCCCCATCGTAAATAAAAGTAAACGAACGAACGAACGTCTCGTCGTTAAGATACCCGTAATGGGCGGTCATATTTCAGGCTACGAGGCTCTGATGTGACTACGTACGTAACGAGGAAGTCATCTTTCATCTCGTGCGCCGACCTGTTGTCACATGTTTTCTTCTTCTTCTTCTTGTTCCTCGTCTTCGTTTAGCCATCAAATATGCCACATAAGTGGAGCTATCGCTAACAATTTTCTTAATGACTCATATTCTAAGGTAACAGGCCACACAGTGCTCCACAATCTCATAGAGAAAAGATAGTAGGTACCTATCTACCATACGACATGATTCACTTTCATGTCAGAACATTCGATTTTCCTGAAAATTTAGTATGTTGTAGAGTTCGTCACGCTGATCAAGAATACATACACATGTTGGGCGCGAAAACCACCCCTTCGTGGTGTTTTTCAGCATCTTCATTTCGTGTATTTGTCTTCCACGTCTATTGTAAAACGCGATTAGTAAAAGTGGTTTGTTGATTTATTCGAATATTGAGATCGTCTAGTGTTTATTGTTGTAGATTAGATACGGAATTATTTATAGTCTTTATCTATGGGTGATACATGATACTGCTTGTTTGTTTAAACTTTGAAAGCGGTTATTCTTAATGTGTTACGAACACAAATGTTGGGAAAGGGCAAGGGATATGTAAATGTAAACACACCCATCCTGAACCGTAACCTACTGCAAAGGGCACGGAAGTATTACTACTGTTTTTTGTATTTTTTGAAGTTCAAAACTAGTATGAAGATGTCATAAAATACGTAATACTTCCGTGAGTATTGCAATAGGTTACGGTTCAGGATGGGTGTTTTTTACATTTAGGTACATATCCATCAAGGGTCGCTTCATTTATATTGTATTATCTCCGTTTTTATTACTTAATCCTATTAATAAATTTATATCATAATAAGCGAAACACTGTGCGAGCTTCAAAGTTCAATATAATGCTGTCAGATGTTTTCTTCTAACGGTTTCTTAATCGCTATTTCTACCACATCACTACAAAATACATGAAAAGAGGAAGAAATGTGTATCTACTGCCAATTAATATCGGCCAATAGTTCTAACAGATAATTTGCAAATTGGCTTATTAATGACAGATATCCGGTTTGTGCAAAATTAAAGACAAAGTATACGGAAGTATGGATGAAAGAACTTATTAGGTTGATAAAAAAAATTGTGTTATTGAAAGATACTCAAATACGACCCAAGGAATTCTTATCTTGCTTTATTTTTTTCTGTGTTCTCAAAAATCACCAGAGAGATATTTCAACTATCGCATTAGCAAACCTTTAATTCAATTTTCAAATTACTTTTTAAGTTTTTAATTAATTGCAAAGACGTTTCAGTGTTTTGGATAACAGTATGCGGATTTTTAACTCCAAGAATACCAAATTTTGGGTCAAATTAATTATATAGGTATATAGTTATTGTATAATGTACCAATTATAATTAATATTTGAAGTAATTAATCGTTTTCGTTAACGACTAACGAATCCAATTTATATGGTAATCGTTTTGCTTTTCGATTTATGTCGTTTTCGAAGCAAGAATTGAAATTGGTGTAACCGAACATATAAGGCACTTACTAAATATAAATTGACAACTTTAAAGAAATATAGTTCCAAGTTATAAAAAAATTAATTGGACGAATTTATTTAATGAATAAAACTTTAATATCCGCATCAATAATTTAAATAAATTTAAGGTAAACGACATCAGTTTGAAAAAAATTCCACAGCCTTAAAAAAAAGTTGATTTACTAAATCGGCACACAACTTTAAAATATTGCACTTATATAGAACCAGGTTTATCGCTTAGCCACATATTGAAGTCTCCTATTCAAGGCATGGTTTATATAATTAGTGACGTATTTTATCATTTTCAATACCTAGAATAATAAATTGAGGGTAATAATGTTTATTAATGATTGATAACAAGATTTAAATTATTTTAATTTCAACTTAAATATTTCTATTTTGTTATAGTAGGTACGTCATAAAAAAATCGAAATTGCAGCTGTGAAATCCTGTCTATGTGAAAATATTTATTTGCTTCACTATCTCAAAGTATCCCCTAAGAGATTCCACTGTAGTATGCAGTACATTGAAAGAAAATTTGAGCCAAAAGAAATAGAGTAAACAGAGGTAGATAAAATAAGAATGAAGATTGCACTGCTATGCCGGTTGAATATCAAATAGAAGCCAATTATGAAAGAACGAATAGAAGAAACAAAAAAAGGCAACAATAAAATTTAGAGCGGCCAAAGTAGGCGCGATTTTCTTGAGCGATTTCGACGAGCAATCGGACGGAAAACTCGACACATCTCGACGAAGTACACATAAAAAGTTCGGTGCGATGCAGCGGTCGGACGAAGAGTTAACAGTTTTTTGCGACCAACAAACAGAACGATCGGCAACGACTGCCGACTGCTGTACATATTCTGTTGTTGGTTGCCGTTGTCGTCTACCTTAGCAGTCCACTCTCTCTCTTTTCTGTTCTGTTCACTCCGGTTATTCTTCGGTGTCCACGACCATCGGCACCAGCAGCAAGAGCGTTAAGGAATGGATAGAAGGGGGGCCGCGGAGTGCAGCGACAGTAAGGGTTCGTGGCCTTGTGCAAGAGCCACAGCAGTCAAGCAGCAGCCACACAACAAGTCGAACGTACGTACGTACACATGCGGGTATGCGAACAATACGCGGCATCGTAACCAATGATGCCCAACGAATAATAACAACAACAATCGATAAAGTGCATCACAAAGTGACTACCACATGCAACGACCACCATGTTCGTGCAGTAGGCCGAAGAAAACCAGAGAACAGTCCCGATGGGATCGTCGACTGCGGTGTGCGCGGTCCTCATCGGAGCCGTGTTCGGGGTGCTGTCCGCGTCCCTGAGCAAGGCGCTCCGTTACCAGGCGCCCGACGAGTGCAAATGGGTAGTCGAAGGAGGCAACGGTGCCAACGATGAAGACGTCGCCTTGGTGTGCCGGCTTCGCACCATTAACTCCGAACTCGAAAACACCAACTTCAGCGTGATCCAGCCGCAACATACGGTGCGACTGCGTCTGGAATGCAGCGACGCGCTCTTCTTCCAAAGCTCGCTCAACGCCGGCAGCTTTCGACCGTTGGTTGAACTCAAGGAGCTTTCCATCGAGTACTGCAAAATTGGAAACTTGTCCGACGGCGCCTTCCGCGGCCTGACGCAGCTGAGAAATCTCACGATAAGGACGCACAACACCGACTGGTCGGCGATGTCACTGGAAGTATCACCTGGTGTCTTCACGGAGGAACTTCGACTGCTCGAACGGTTAGATCTAGGCGAAAATAACATGTGGTCTCTACCAGAAGCAGCCCTGTGTCCTCTGTACTCTCTGGAAGTGCTGAATCTCACCCACAACAGATTACGTGATTTAACACCTTTCAAATTCGGTTACAATCCATCGGAACGTTGCGGCGGCAATCTCCGAATCCTCGACTTATCAAGGAACAATATAGATCGACTATTGGCAAGTCAATTGTCTGGACTAACGCGCCTCCAAAAGCTTTACCTTCAGGGGAACGGTCTCGTCCATCTTGCCGATAGGGCCTTCGATGGTCTTGTTGGATTATACATCATAAAACTATCGGACAACAGACTAGTGAGTTTACCACCTGAACTCTTCTCCGATACGAGAGACATAAAAGAACTCTATCTACAAAATAATTCCATCAATGTGCTGGCACCGGGACTCTTTGGTGAATTGCAACAGCTTCTGGTCCTTGATCTTTCGCGTAATGAACTTACTGCCGACTGGATAAATGCGGCAACATTTACGGGCTTGGTACGTTTAGTGGTGCTTGACATATCGCATAATCGTATAACGAAACTAGAACAGTCAGTATTCCGAGACTTGTACAGCTTACAAATATTAAGACTGAACGACAACTTCATCGAAGTGATACCGGAAAACACGTTTTCGGCATTGTACAATTTACACACGTTAATTTTATCCAACAATCGTTTAACGATAATCGAAAGTGATACGTTCAATGGTCTCTTCGTGTTATCGCTACTGTCGATAGACAATAATCGTATATCGAAAATTCATCCCGAAGCGCTCAAGAATTGTTCAAGTTTACACGACTTGCACTTGAACGGAAACAAACTGTACGCAGTGCCCGAGGTGATAAAAAATGTACCGTTACTCCGTACGCTCGATTTGGGCGAAAATCACATCGACAAAATAACGAACGACACTTTCATGGAAATGAAACAGCTTTTCGGGTTACGACTCACCGAAAATTACATCGGAAACATTTCGAAGGGTGTATTCAATAAAATGACGGCATTAAAAATATTAAATTTATCACGGAATAAAATACAGAAAATCTCAGCAGGTGCCTTCGATGAGAATATTAATTTGCAAGCTATAAGATTGGACGGGAACTATTTGACAGATATAGAAGGTCTGTTCACGAAATTACCGAACTTAATCTGGCTCAACATATCCGACAACGAACTGCGATGGTTCGATTACGCCTTGATACCAACAGGACTGCAATGGCTGGACATCCACGCCAATCAAATAACGGAGTTGGGAAACTATTTCGAAATCGAATCCACGTTATCGTTAAGCACATTCGACGCAAGTGCAAACAAATTAACAGAAATAACAGGCAGTGCGATTCCCAACAGCGTCGAAGTGTTATTTTTAAACGACAATCTCATTACCAAAGTGCAATCGTACACGTTCTTCAAAAAACCAAACCTGACAAGGGTCGATCTTTTCGGGAACAAAATAACGCACCTCGATCCGAATTCGTTACGAATTTCGACTGTTCCAGCTGAAAAGTCGTTACCAGAATTCTACATCGGCGGCAACCCTTATCAGTGCGATTGCACAATGGAATGGTTGCAGAAGGCCAATTTAGGAAACCGAGCGAGAACTCAACCGAAACTTGTCGACTTGGAGAGCATCTACTGCCAACTGCTTTACAATCGAGGACGATCTTATATTCCTTTAGTGGAAGCCGCTCCTTATCAGTTCTTGTGCACGTACGAGACTCATTGTTTTGCTTTGTGTCACTGTTGCGACTTTGACGCCTGTGACTGTGAAATGACCTGTCCCACCAACTGCACCTGTTACCACGATCAATCCTGGTCCGCAAACGTCGTCGATTGTTCGGTCAGCGGTCACGTTTCACAGCTACCACAAAGAATTCCCATGGACGCTACCCAGTTGTTTTTGGATGGAAACGACTTGCCCACACTAAGTAGCCACGCGTTCATCGGACGCAAAAGACTGAAGGTACTTTTTCTAAACAATTCGAATGTCGAAACGATCCAAAACAAAACATTTAACGGATTGAGGCAACTCGAGGAACTCTATCTCAGTGCAAATCGTATCGTGGAATTGTTAGGTTACGAATTCGAAGGTTTGGAAAATCTTCGCGAGTTGTTTTTGGATCGAAACCGTATTTCGCACGTCCAAAATGGGACTTTCAGTCAACTAAAGCATCTACGGGTGCTGAAGTTAGATCACAACAGACTACTGCAGTTGAACGTGTGGCTGTTTCCGAAATCGATAACGGATTTGACGTTATCGCAGAACCCGTGGACGTGCGATTGTGGATTTGTAGAGAAATTGAAAGATTGGATTGTACGTGGCGATTCAGTAACAGACTCATCGAGAGTGCGTTGTGTATATAACGTTTCGAATAACGAAGAAGACACGTCCAGTAGTAACGTTCACGGATTCTTTTTAATGGCCGAAAACGGTAGCAGTGTGTGTTCGGGTAACGCGGACATGGACAACAGCGTAGACGGTAACACGACCGCAACGAAAACCATAATAATGCCCCAACCTATTCAGGATTATATTCCGCTTTTGGTAGTAACGCTGGGCGTGTTTGTGATAATTGTAACGTTAACGTTATTGCTGTTCATATTTCGACAGGAAGTGCGAGTGTGGGTTCATTCCAAGTTCGGCGTCCGACTGTTTTATCGTCCATCCGACCTCGATCTTAACGATCGCGATAAACTGTTTGACGCCTTCGTGAGTTACAGTTCGAAAGACGAGGCGTGGATCGCCGAGGTCCTGGCGCCGACCCTCGAACCAAACTACAAACTCTGCCTGCACTATCGCGACTTTCCCGTGGGCGCATACCTCGCCGACACCATAGTCCAAGCCGTCGAATCCTCAAAAAGGACGATAATGATCCTTTCCGAAAATTTCATCAAGTCAGAGTGGTGCAGGTTCGAATTTAAGTCAGCGCACCACCAAGTTTTGAAAGACAGACGAAAAAGACTGATTGTGATCCTTTTGGGCGATTTGCCCCAAAAAGATCTCGATCCGGATATCCGGTTGTACTTAAAGACTAACGTGTACTTGCAGTGGGGAGACAAAATGTTTTGGGAAAAACTCAAGTTCGCGCTTCCAGACGTTCCTAATCAAAGGCGGCGCGGTTCGGTTCGCAATCCCCACGTTCACCACCACGTTCATCGGCACAACGTTCGCGGCCAACCACCGAATCCACCAGGGGGTGGAACTACGAGGACTGTTTCGATACATATTTAGCGTTTATCTCATTGTTTGTTTGTTTGTTTTTGAAAAAAAAAAAAAAAAGAAATTGTGATAATTGAAATGAGACTGTAACCAAGGTGCAATCTGCATTTTTTCTTTATTTGTGATAGAATGTGTTTATTGATCGTGTGAATGTGAGTCGTCGCAGCTCTCTAAAATGTGTGAAAATCTCCTCTGTACATAAAAACTTGCAAAGCTATGTATGCTTTAATTTTTTTGTAAAAAATGAACAACATTGTAAATAGCATTTTATAATTTTGTACGCTTCGACCGCATATTTATTGTCCAATAATGAATAAAAAGACGAATCTTTTATTAGATGTTTTTGTATGAATTTGCAGAATCAAAGAAGGGAACAAAACAGCCAAAGAGTGATAAATATTATTAGCGTTACGTTATTAAACTATTACACTGTAAATCAAAAATGAACAGCATATCAATTAACCAAATAAATAAGTAATGAGAGATCCAATTAACTCGGTTTAAACTAATTGACGTATAAATCAAGCATTATAAAATGGAACTATTATAAACTCATTAAGCGAATAATTAATTAATAAAGTAAATTAAAAAATGAATTTAAAGTGGTTTGATATTTGAACATGTTTCTCTGAATTTGAAAACACGTCTTCAAAAAAATTTCAACAGAAAGAACATTTTTTATAAAACGAATGACGTTTTGTATTAATTTTACGTTTAAACGTTGGTGTACTTATGGCCTAAACTAAAAACTACCTTCGAGAGATAAAAATAAAAGATATAATTAAAAATAAAATAACCCAAGAAGGTTTCGTGCTTAATTGTTGATAAAAGTCTCCACTGAGGAACCCACCCACCATAGATATTCTATTGTAGCAAACCATTTTGATCATAGATACTGTAGATCATAAATCTAAAATAATTTTGAAAATGTCCTAATGCATCTACTGGGACGAGAATGTTCAGTTGTAAAAAAAAAAAAAAAACAATAAGAAAACATATCCACCATAACATTTTGTGAATATTTTAAAGTAGATGTTATCGTCAGCAAGAATTTTTTTTTGGTGAAAAAAAGGCGGTTTTCCAGACAGGAAGATAGCGTGAATGGTACACAAAGTATTACACTAAGAACCCCTTTCCCATCGGGACTACAAATTTGTAATTTCAATTAGTTACGCTACCTGAAGAGAACACGCAGACATACAGAGTTTGGGGAATTAGCACCTGGTCAAGGATACGGGGCAGTGGCAGAGCGTCGTCATTTGCGGCCAAGTGTGGTTCCGTTGGTATGTTCCGACTTTTGTTCTGTTTGTTTGTCTAGGGGCAATTTGTCGTCAAAAGCGGCTTCGAGAATACGTGCTACCACCGCCCTCCAGTACCGCATTGGGGGGTCAACTTTTACACAGATACCGGATCCGGTTCTGCATACCAACTGGTAATTGCAGCAGATCCTACTACTTCAATAATATTAAGTTCACATATTCTATGCGCAAATTCCTAATTGAAAACGTTCAAATTTTTAAGATTAATTTAAAATGCTAGCTTTTGCGGAAATTTGTAACCAAAGCAAAGGCTCAGAATAAATAGATTGTACCTCGTATAAGATTTTTCCTCGTTATTTAATTGTAGTCTCATTCTAAAAAGCAACGTATTTTAACAGCGAAACTGAACCTAAGAATTTGATAAGTTGTTATAAAAAAATATTTTCGGGATGTAGATGTAGATACAATATAGATTTCTAATAGAAAAAGTTATATTTAGAGGTGGGAGGGTAGGTTAAAAAAAATACCTATATATTGCCACTATACATAAGGTTTGATGATGATGAAAGTAAATCTACAGTTATGTCGTACTATCCATTGAAATTTTAAAGGATTTTTGTAAATAAAATTCCTAAACATTAACCACAAGTATTGCCAAATTTCCTGACTACATTTCGAGAAATAAATTTATTAATAGATAACGCTGGCAGGGTTAATTACATCTTAATAGGGGTTGCTATTTATGTTCTACTTGTAAAATAAGCGTACAGGGTGACCATTTCTGATTTCCATCACACTGTATCCGAAGAATTTGTATTAATTAATAATTCTGATTGTGTTCTAGAAATTTGAGGACGATTTACTGCTGAATATTGAACTTTCGGTAGTAATTTAGACTATTTTTAAAAACCCAATTAGAGATGATTTTTTTTCGTATTCTTGATAAAAGCAGACTATGTATTCTCCTATTTTTCGCAAAATCATTTCCGTTGTAACAATATTCATAATTATTACATAAATTAAATTTAAGGATAAAAAATTCTACGATTTTATTAGGTATATTTTTGAATTTAAATAATTATAATTATTATTGCAACCAAAATGATTTCTCGAGAAATAGGAAAGAGAAAGAACAAAATCACTTTTAATTAGGTTACTAAAATAGTCTAAATTACTGTTTAAAGTTCTATATTCAATATTATATCAGATTTAAATTTAAAATAAAACAGAACAATTTCCTCTTCTTTTCTGTTATAGTTCGTCAAGAACATGAGCTGTGTATGCTTTTTTTACACCTCTAACAGTTCTCAACTTTTACCTAACTAAAGCCAGATATTCATCATAATTATTCCTTGCAGGTACGCTAATTTTAGATATATTTTTTTGACATAGTCATAGATAACAATCAGAAAATATTTGCAACGTATTGAAAAAACCAACTATAACTTTGTAAGAATTTGCAAATAAATTTGCAACTGATTTTAATTAAAACATCAAGGATAACGAAATGTCTAGATTCATATTATTAAGCATGAAGGTAATACCAAAACATTTAAGTTTTCCTTTACACAGGTAGGTACTTTTTAAATTAACTAACAACTGAATGTAATGAGTTTATGTTTCTTAATGGCTAATTAAAATATCCACCCAATAATTTCGTTGCAATAAACAGATTATTTACGCTAATACTTTTTAAATATGACTCAACCACACTACATATCCTTGTAGTATTTTTGATTTCTATATTAAGTAGTTAAATATGGTATTATTTCTTACAAAATTAAAAATTACTTCCATAAAAACGAAATACCTAATGTACTGTAATAGTTCGTTTTTTTTTTTTTTTTAATGATTTATCCTAATTTTATGCCACTTAGTCATGTGGCGGAAACCTGTGGTTATGTGTCAAAGACCAGCAGCTGGCTAGACTTGATAATATACCAAAACGCGTATAAAAACCACATATAATTTCTATAATTACACGACGTCATTAACCACAACATTTATTTCGTCTGTTATTAATTTAATTTTCCTTATTCGTAGGTTATTAAAGGAAATCGCACATCAGCTTCCGGTTCTTATTTTATTCCCCAGTGCACGACTTCGTCAGTATCATTTCTAAAGGTATTTTTTTAAAATAATTAATTTTTTAAAATGTCCATAAATTGAAAAAACTTGATTTTATGTAAATCCCTTCAACAGTCAGACAAAGAACTGAAATAGTTTGTATCACTATTATTTATTAAATAATAATTTAAATTTAACAGACAACTTGTTTTCAATCATGATAGCAGTTACCAAACAAAAGACTGACCGTAAACTAGAACCTTTTCCGCAGCTTCGATCGCTCTTGTAACACTTACCGCTAACTACGTATAATTTATATTGAAGATGATGGTACCGTGGCCGGATTCTTCGACAGCGGCTTATTGAAAGTCGTTTCTAAATTAGCGCCCTTGTTATACGGCTATCCTTTACATCAACTCCACTAACGGACTATGACTCGACTACCTCACTACCTACAGACTCAAACTGATGTGTCCGAACAAAAACTATGTATTTTGAAATTTACTTAATGTTTTAAACACCAAAAATTGACTCAAATAATCGCAGTAAGTGATTTAAAATAAATTTATCCAAAATCCCTAATTCCCAAAGTTTTGACTGTTGTAGAATTACAAAACCGCATCTATCTAAGTAATACGTGTTTTTAAGGTAGAAGTATAATTTCATACAACCTAACCTGACCTCAAAACTGATCCTTCAACTGAACTTTCGGCTATAGAAGAAACCGTCAGTTACCATTGATAGCGACTATACATTTCTCGGTAAGTATGTGCGATGGAAAGCCGGTTGGTTAGCAGTTAAACGGACGAGCCGGGCAGCCAACAACGGGTCTGACCAAGATAAATTATTATTATCGCAGGACGACTCGGCCGAACAAGTAAATTACTTGAACGTTCGATGAGGCGTGTGATCGGAATGGGCGGTTAGAAGGCTATTTCTTTCCCGAAATGTAAAAGCAACATGAACAAAAAAATAATACTAACACGAAAAAAAAAAAAAAAACAGAGAACAAAATCATTTAATTACGCTCTTCATATCTTAAAGAAGCATAGGCTTTGATAGATCCGGAATTTTTATTTTTATTGTACCTACCGTATCTCTATTGTTCATTTCTTTAACATTTTGATTTTTAGGTTAATTGAACGTCGTATAGTGCATACCAATTTACAAAAAAAAAAAAGAAATCATTATTTATTTTTTTTTTGAGAAGATTATATTCGTATAACAAAATAATTTACATAGATGAATGTAATATTAGTAGGTATTAAAGTATTTAAAAGTGGAAAATATAAAATAGTGACCATTCACGGCACATCAGAGAGGCCAAACAAATTCTCACGGCGGACGGCCGGACGCAAACGGAATGGTGTAATGCAAATTGATTTTTTTATCTCGATAGCGATTCTATTACGAAGACATACGTTTTGCAATTGGATTCACAAAAGAATATTAATATCGGATAAAGGATCTACAACTGCTTACGGATATGTTCTGTAATTGCTTGCGATTGTAAAGCGCTAACAACCGGCTGACCGAACCGATCGACAACTAACGGTAAGGACACTTCGATACGTAGGTTAGTTTCGTCCGTACATTCGTTCGTTCGTTCGTTGTTTGGTTTGCTTATACTTTTACACCGTACGAAACAATAAAACTATGCAAAGTACGAGGATGATTAGACAAATTGAAACACTCAAAAATGCCTATCAACACCTATGGTATGTCAATAACAACTTTGAAGTTGCAGAATACAAAATTTGTGTCACACACACATGTTGATGAGTCGTCTAAACTAAACGAATTCCAACCACAGCGCCCTTTACCATAACCTTCTAACCTAACTGCATGATCGTATAGGTACATATGACATTCAAATTAAGGGCCTGACCTCTTGAGTGAGACCAAAATGGGTAACAATTATTTACTTAGCACAAGAAAACTGGTAATCGTACAGTAACTGAGGTGAAACAAGGTCGGACACTTGGTGTCTCCATTGGATATTTAAGAATTCTTCTTAAAAGGAGACCACCCCTTCCTTCTATAGGTCTTGTCACTGTTCAGACTATAAATGTACATGAGGGTTAATAATATGAAAAAGAAGTTTTGTCAAAGTTCAATCAGGACCCTGGCTGGTGCCAAAATAAAGTTTGGGTTTATTGGAATGATGTTGGTGATACGTTTGAAGCCATTTAGCACTATACTTATTTTTAAAATAAACATAAACAAACGTTGAATCGATCTCTCAAGAAGAACAGTTAAACAGCAGGTATTCGAAAGTATGTGTAGACATGGGTGTACAGTACCATCGGAAAGTTTAGAAGGACTCATGAGATAAACAGTGTTGTGTGGTCTTTACAAGTGTTAATAATTTGCTCAAAATCAACTACAGTCAAAACCGTTTATAACGACACACCGACCAAAACCATAGGTCTCGGCTGAATTCTATATGATCGCCTTATAAAAAATGCCGCTTTTTACGACATTGCTTATTACGACATACCTCATTAAGCGACCACAATTAAATAATATCTTGGGAGAATTATATCTGTTGTAACGACCAGCAGTCTTATTAACAATTTGAGTAGGTAACAGTACCCACATCTGTGGGACAGTATAATGATCACAAGTACAATATAATGATCAATGGCAATTAAGATAGCAAGGGTAAACAAAAACGTTTCGAGTCAATTCTCAGGAACAAAATACACGTACATGCAGTATAATTAAAGCCCATTTTCTCATATCTCTTCAGTTAGTTTGTTACTTAAATGTACACAAGACGCACCAAAACATATTTTAGACGTGAATATATTAACCTTATTGATATCTATGGATTTATATGTACCTAAACATTCAATAATACTAAATAAAAAATTATTTTGTACCTCGAAAACATCACCGGTTATTACGACTATCGGTTTTAACGACCAAAAATGAGTGGTCCCTTCGATGTCGTTACAACCGGTTTTGATTGATCGACAGACGGATTGCTACAACACGGTTCTGCTTGATCCTCCTGCAGTTTAAGAATCATCAACACGAAAGACTGACAGTAAGATTCTGAAGGATTCTGGCATCAACACTAGGAATATGGGATAAATTGCAACAGTTTAACAGCAAAAGGTCAGGTACCTAACCAGACCTAGTATGACCTCACCTCAGGAGTTCTGTTCTGATGATCGCCTGAGGATGCCTGACACTCGTATCATCGAAACGTTGTGAATAAAATTCTCTAAACAATCACAAGACATAATTCGCCATCCACTGTCTATTGGACAACCCTGTATAACATCAGGAATTAGTCCATTCCTTGATCGTCGTTATAAGCGATTTTTGTTTCTAATCTTTTTGACGGTACTTTACCTACATACACACATACATTCGTATAAGCCAACACATGTGTATGTTCTAAGACGAACCCATTTAATAAGACAATCGGCATATCTTAACGGTTTACAGGTGTTAGATGGTCCACCTGATTGATTAAGCATGAGAACACAACACTGCGGACGCTATTCGACTCTTTTCATCATCAGCCCGATAATTATTTGATTTCATCACTTCGGACACACGTACACATACACGGTGATAACAGTACTTAAAAAAAAAAAAAAAGTAAATTGAGCCAAGAATGCAACTTGATTTGCACACTCTGGCATGGTGAGCCCATTGCGAAGAAAAGAATATGAGAATAACTATAATGGATAATGCATTTAATTATAAAATGTTAGAAGGAAAAAGTATGTCAGAGGCAACTGAGCGGCATCGGAGACCAGTCGTTGTTGACTGAGAAATCCTTTCACCGCAGGCGACAACAATGAACTTTACAACAATTAGACGGGGTAACGGCACATGAGTTTATTTAAAAAATAAACGACGTCAGGCGCAACACAAATACACTTACTTTATTAAACATACACCCATGAACTTATATGGTGTCGAATAAAGTTTATTACCCCTGCAATAAAACTAACCGAAAACGAGACACGTTCAAAGCTATTAAATCTTTAATGAAGTTATAGACGGTTCTATTTAAATTAAACAATCCCTACATGAGTACATTCTTCTAATAGGGCAATCAAGAGTTTGGCATTTGCGAAATAAAATAAGAAATTGGCATTAGATTTTATATTTAAGTTTCTGAAAGGTTATTCATAGTGTGTTACGAATACAAATTTTGTTAAGGCTGAGGGATATCTAAATGTAAACACACCCATCCTGAACCGTAACCTATTGCAATACACACAGAAGTATTACGACAGTTTTTTGTATTTTATGACAATTTCATACTGGTTTTGAGCTTCAATACAAAAAACTGTCGTAATACTTCCGTGTGTATTGCAATAGGTTACGGTTCAGGATGGGTGTGTTTACATTTACATACCGCTCACCCTTTCCCAACATTCGTATTCGTAAAAGACTAAGAATAATCTTTCAGAATTAATACAATTACCAAAGTTTTTTTTTCAAATCTACAAATCCTATGTGCGTTTTACTTTTACACATCAGTGTCTAAGAAAATTATGATTGTAGTTTAATAAATAATGGTACCCATAGACATTAGACAGCTTTTTTTTTCTTTAATACGTATTAAAATTTTCTCTAGTCGAATATTTGACGTGTACATAAATAGTCGATTATATTTCATGTTTCATTTAGCCAGACTCATCGAACGATGATTTATTAGTAGCGATTGATTAAATAATAAAGATAAATGAGCGTAAAGCTAATTACAAACGTAAGCGGTTACAGGACTTCTGTCAGGTGTGTTTTGATTAAGACAAATGAGACACTGCAATCGTCCAAATGCGGATGAGTTATTATCGATACCTAGAGAAGGTATTTTAAAACGGAAACCGTTTCGGTAATAAAATGCACCCACCGTCTATAGTTAACCTTTTCGAATGACCTATCACGCTTTTATTTCTTTGTGCCGAGATCCAGTGCTTTAAAATGCTCCACGAGGACTTTGTAAATTAATTCACGATATCCGATTACTTTCGTCTTGGAAAAACAAAAAAAAACTACAGTGTGTTCCAAAAAAGTTCTGGTTGAAATTATGCTAAAATTTTTGTTAATTTTAATAAGATTTTGTCTTAATTTAAATGAATCTACAGATATTATATTTCATGTCAACAATGCATTATCCAAAAGACCCTACTGTAGGTACCTTTCCGAGAGATGTTTAAAAAATAAACAAGACAATAATGAGTACAAGTCCCGTTGGCACAGCATATTTAAGATCACGCAAAGGGAACCAATAACAAAAACAGTACACAAAAAGTCAAGTTGCAATTCGGATGTTTGCTCACGCGAATTTAATATAAAGACCTCATTATAAACATATTAAGTGCGCATTCAACAGTACAAGTTCGTGTGTGAAACTAAAACACAAGTAGAAAAGAAAACATCGTCAGTCACTAATTTTACCAGTTTGGATCTTGATACCAATTTACCAACCTTATTCGCCATTTACAAGCAGTGACTCCTACACGATTGAGTTAACCAAAGTTCGGACAACTTTTTACAATTAATCGTAATTATAGGAAATATAAATATAAAGAAGTTAAAAAAGTAAATATTTTTAAATTTTGCTCATTAGAATTACAGATTAGGTACCGAAAACAAAGAATTTTGAAATTGTCAAAAAAACATCCTGTGTTCAGTAAGGAGCCACACTTTATCTAAATAATTTCTGAAGTCAAGATTTTTTAGTTTAAATATATTCAATTTTTAATGAACCACCTCAACAAACAACGTCATAAATTAGCAATTTTCATCTGTCACTGAATATATTATAGATTGCACTTTATTTTTTCGAGAAAATGCTTATAGAATTCACGATCATTTTCGAAAATTTCCAGTAGATAAAACCTCTATTAGTGCGGCGTCCAAAATTTTCCAAAAATTCTTACTAGATTTTTCCGCGATAAATAGTCGTGGTCGTGAAGTCAATATAGACTTCTGAATTTCCCACATGCAACTATGACAACCGTGTTGCAGAAACATTAGGAGGAAAAACTGAATAAAAATGATAAAATGTAAAAAAGAAACAATTTTAATTTTAAAAAAACAATTCGACTTTCGTAAATCATTACGTCAATAAAAAATATTTAAAAAAAAATACGTATCATTAATAAATGGTAATCTTGCCTATAATAACCAACAATAACAAATTTAAAAAAGCTTAAATTTCCTATGCAACGTTTCGACCGTCAATTTCTGTCATCACCAGGCTGACAATACAATGGTCAGTATTCAGAATTCTAAATAACAAAGTCACTCAAGTTCATTTATTAATTAATTAATAACTAAAAATAATCATTACTAAGTAGTTAAATAAATGAATTTGAATAATTTTCAAATACCCATTTAATCATATAACTTAACAGCAACTTGAAATTCTATAACAAAAAATACCTGATCCAATTCAGCAACTTATTTGGCTTCAAATGCATTCGCACTTCTCAAAGTTCAGCTACACAAAATGCACCAAAGTCAAATGTTCTTAAAATTCAGTTCAACAAAATTAAACAATAAATTAATAAATCTGAGAAAACACACGAAAGGGCACAAAACAACCATTGACATTCCGTTCGCGACCGCGGTCAAACTGCTACATAATTTTCAGTTTTGTTCGAAAAAGAAACGTCTTTATCTCAAGTTGAAACAAAAAAGCCATTAGTGCGATAAAGACACATAGATGAATAAAAAAGGCCTTCAATTCTCGAATGATAAACATCGTCCATAGAATGATGACCTTCTATTTGACTTTCCGTGAACACAAAAAAATTTAATGTCTTTTGACAAACAGAATTAAGATTAGAAAATAAAAAAATGTGAATTCGAAAGAAAAGGACGTCAACAACGTCGATGAAGGTTAATGCAAAAAGATTAATTAATTAGAAATGGATTATATTAATTCAGATGAATGTAATAAGTACGATAAATCTATATAAATCCAAGAGAGCATCACAATTACCATTTTGAATCTAAGTTTGATCCCAAACATCTAATTCTCTTCTGTTCCCTTAACCTCCCCTAAATTATTTCTTTCAAAAATGTCGAAAGCTGCACAAATTATTTTTTTCTTTAATAAGTGGAATTTTTTTGAGCTTTGTATTTTATGTACTTATCGCATGTGAGACAGAGACAGGATCAAATTGGATGGACGCACCGGCCTTTTTTGAACGTTGTTTTTGAGCGCTGCGTGCACCTCGCATTATTACACACCCATGGCGATGGGAATAAGGGTCAGAGCGGTATCTTCGTATCGGGTCAACGGGTTCGACAGCACTTGTTTGTTTTAGGTTTCTGCGATAATTATAGGTGCAGGACGACGAGCGATTCCGCCCAGTGCATCAACGCGTCCACGAGTTAAGTGGCATGACCGCTAAAGTGGACATGGGTTCGAAATATCGACAAAAAAAATATTTTATTGTAAACGACTTAAGTACACCGATTCAAAAGGAAAAAGAGTTCCCTCAAAATTTTGTGAAATAAATTGTTTTTTTTTTATTTTAAATTTAAATCTGATATAATATTTAATAGAACTTTTAAAAGTAATTTAGACTATTTTAGAAACTTAATTAAAAGTGATTTAGTTTTTTCTCTTTCCTATTTCTCGCGAAACCATTTTGGTTGCAACAATAATTATAATTATTTAAATTAAGAAATATAATAAAATCGTATAATTTTTTATTCTTAAATTTAATTTATGTAATAATTATCTATGAATATTATTACAACAGAAATGATACTGCAAAAATAGCAGAGTAATATACTTTTATCAAGAATACGAAATAAAATCATCTTTAATTGGGTTTTTAAAAATAGTGTAAATTACTACCGAAAGTTAGGGGAGGCACAGTGGCTGGACG
Organism: Agrilus cyanescens; assembly: GCA_947389935.1. Classification (NCBI taxonomy): domain Eukaryota; kingdom Metazoa; phylum Arthropoda; class Insecta; order Coleoptera; family Buprestidae; genus Agrilus; species Agrilus cyanescens. Next base: position 25,645,308 of record OX376710.1, on the reverse strand, counting down.
GTTAGCGCTACAGATTGGCAACCACTAGGTTGTGAGTTCAAATCCCGGTAGGAGCTAAACTATTTTTAAAGAAGTTTAGATACGTGATTTGTGCGAAGAAAAATATATATGCGAGTATGTTGAGAGTAGTCGAGAAGAAAATAAGGGAAAATGAAGGTAGATTTTAAGAGATAAGCATAGAAAGTAAGATTGTTAAACTAAGTTGAAAAGCAGTGGCAAAATGTAGATACTCTGTTAGAGCATACATGTAAAAAATTAATAAATAATACTACCGAAAGTTCAATATTCAGCAGTAAATCGCCTTTAAATTTCTAGAACACAATCAGAATTATTCATTAATACAAATTCTTTGTCATGGAAATCAGAAATGATCACCTTGTGTACGTTTATTTCACAAATAGAACATAAATAGCAACCCCTATTACGACGTAATTAACCCTCCCAGCGTCAGACCGTACGCTTATTTTACTATACGCTTTTTTCTACTTTTACTACCAAAAAAAAGGATGAAGTAAAATAGTTCTAAATTTACACATTTTAATAGATAATAAAATAAGTGTGAATAAATTTTTAATAATTTTATATTTCTATCTAGATCTACTCATCCTTGGGCAAACGCCCTTCACAAATCACTGGATGGAGTAATAAGCATCCGGCGACAATGTAACACTTGTGTACATTTCATTCATGGGGAATATTTTCATAATACTTATACGTATTACACATTATAACGCACTGTTTCGAAAACTTGGACAATTGCACACTGAATCATCAGCAATTCGCGACTAATAAATGTATTTATTATTTATTAAAATCTGCGGATTTTATATAAAAAGGAACTATGCACCGTAAAAACCCACATATTCCTGCAGCAGTAGCAACCGAACATGTTTTCAAAAATTTACGTGCTATTAGTAATTGCTAGTGTAACTGTTAGTATAGCAGGTAGGTACCTAATACTTTTTTTTTAATATCTAATAAAATATACCTAACCATATAAAAAAGCTACCTTAAAGACCTTAAAGCAAGGGCTAGAAACACATTTTAAGCCCTTTAATTTAAAATCAATGACGATTGTGTGTGGTATTGTATCGATAAATAAATAATTATAACAATTATCTTGAAATAATTATTGTGAGGACAATAAATTTATTATTCATTGTGAAGTTAAAAACCCTCATCTTTGCCTATAGAGCAAGGTTGGCCACCTGGTGCCAGTGGCGGTTCAAGCGGTAGTGCTGGCCCCCCAACCAGTGGCGGCTCAAGCGGAAGCGCAGCCCTTCCAACCGGAAATGCTGGGCAAACATTCGTATGCGTACCAATTGGTACATGTCATGTGCCCACCATTGACGTCCGCATCATTACACCGGTACAAACACGATTAAAAAAAAAAAACAAATGCATTTGTTCCCAAAATTTTGACATTTTTTTTCTTTAAAAGGGCAACCAACAACAAAACCCATGTCCCCCCGGTCAAGAACCCTGTTATACCACTTCAGGGAATGGCACCGGAAACCCATGTGGTATAGGCACTACGCAATGTGGCACAAGATTGGCACCCGTGACGTCAACCGCTGATGGTTTTTCCGAACGAGGAGCCTTCCCGTGGCAGGCCTTCCTGGTGAGTCAGTCGGGATACATCGGGAGCGGGGTCCTCATTGACCCATACAACGTCGTAACCGCCGCGCATAAAGTAGTGCAAAATCAGTGAGTAAAATTTTTTAAAAATCTTTAATTTAGGATTCTATTAATTAAATAAAAATATAAACAGGAACAACCCAAACGCGATAGGGGTGTACATGGGAATCTGGGAATCAACTGACTTATCGGCAGCTCAATATAGAGTGGTCAGTCGTGTGTTCATACACCCCCAATACAACAGCACCACCCTAAGGAACGACATAGCCGTTTTACGACTGGAAAACTGTGTCACATTAGGACGATCAAATTACATAAACACCGCATGTCTTCCAGCTCAAAATCAAAATTTTGTTGGCCAAAAGTAGGTACTAAATACGCAGAATTTAAGGGAAGTAATTGGTTTTTTTTTTAAGCTGCTTAGTTTCCGGATGGGGCCAAACAAATTTCAGGCTAAATGACGCCCCGACGATGCGTCAAAAGCAAGTGACTGTGCCCATTGTCCCGTATTCTACGTGTAGAGCATCGTATGCTCAACCAAACCTTTTGGGAAGTCGAGTCGATTTTTATTTGGACTCGGTTGGAGAAATATGTGCTGGGGGACAACCCATGAGAGACGCGTGCACAGTAAGAATTTTACCAATTGGTAGTCAAATTGAACGTTTGTCTTGGTTGTGATTTAGGGTAGGCTATTTTTAGGAGGGCCTGGTCCCTGAGAATTAGAATCATACAACTAGTAACTATGTCGTTATCGCGTTCGTACGCACACACATTGAGACAGTTACTACAAATTTTTGAAATTTTAAAAGCTCAAACGTACTGTATTTTTAATAAAATCGAGTTTTTACGGATAGATCCAATAATTACTAGTTTTTTTATAAAAAAATATTCCACTTAAACATTGTTTCTTAATGTTAATTTTATGATAATTTATCCAATATTTTTTTATTTAAATAAATTACGTTACAGAACGATGTGATTCCTAAACCCTCCTTTTAAGTTTCACAATTACCATGAAATTTATTCTTTTTATTTTTTATTAGCAAGACGGTGGAGCCCCCCTTGTATGTTCAGTTAACGGACGGTATACAGTCGCAGGCTTGGTCATATGGGGCAAAGGTTGCGGAACACAAGGTGTATATGGTGTTTATACCAACGTCCCTAACTACGTAACCTGGATTCAGAGCACAGTGAATACTAATTAATTAATAATATTCATAATCTAAAATTGTGTTCAAATTAAATCATAAAAAAGTATTATAAAAGAAATTAAAGTTGAATAAGTTACATTTTTTTTTTCTTTTTTGATGCTTAAATTCCATTGTTAGTATTTTTTATACGCAACTGTAAAAATAATTACAAAAAATATTAGCACGTATGTATTTAATAAATAAAACAACTAAATTTGGTTTTGTGGAAGAATAAAGAAAGCACGTTCGCAACTTATTTCGATACAACTGAATTCAAATTATTAAATGTCTGAGAATTGTCGAAGTTTTCAAAAATGTAAGGTCAAACGTAAGTCGTACTCATTAATAGTTTTTTATTGCCAATAATTGTTAATTTTTATGAATCATTTCACGAGTCTTTTTTATAAAAAGTATATGAAAAATCCAAAAATTAATCTACAATCTAATGGCTGCACCGTCAGACTTCGTTCCGGCCTTCCTGGTAGGTGGCGTGTCACAGTTTTCTATCACATCTGTACATGAGACGGTCAAATCGTTCAGAAATGAACTAATGGAGGCACCAACAACTCACATTTAGGCCCTTTATTTATACTTTTCATTAACAATTTGCAAGAGTCCCTTGAATATTTCTAAATTCTTATTTATATGCTAATAAAAACCGTATTCAATGAATCCTAATGTCATTAAGGTGTCGCGTTTAGATAATTTTTTGATCCGGTTCAAAATACAAACTAAGTAAAAAAATATCATTAAATACCTGTTAGATGATTCCCCGTGAACTCGAAGTCGTCGTCTTGGTCCCAGTGTTTCAACGATAGATTGGAAAGAGGCGTGGCGTTCGCAAATTCCAAATTAGCAAAGTGCCAGTCCAATATCTGCCGATCCTTCGACGATAAATATACATCACTGAAACAAAAAAAAAACAATAATCAATTAATTAATTAAATTAAAAAATAACTGTGTATGTATGTGTGTACCTTGGTGGATTGCTTTCCAACTCTTTAAGTTTATCTTCAATTTCTTTCGCTTGCTCTTGAAGCTGGTCCCATTCCTTTGCGCATACGCTGAGGTCTCTTAGGCTGCTTCTGTACGCAAACTCGAGCTCCACATCTCTCTTCTCGATTGCAGCTAATTCTTTGACTTTACTATTCAAATCCTGCATGTGTTCTTTAATACTAAGAAGCAGCTTTTGATTCACTTTCAATTTCTCTTGGAGCACAATGACGGACTTCAAATGCTGTATTTGTTTTTCTTTAACATGTTTCTCTTGCAATTTGATGACCCATTCGAGCGCTTGACCCAAACTGACGGGTTTGTTGCCTGCATAGTTAAAGTCCAGAGTGTGAGACAGGTACGAAGTGGCTTCAAGTAAACGATTGAATTCACGTTCTACCATTTCATCTTTGTCTTTATCTACTGTCACGCCATTCGACTGGTAAAGAGGACACTTTTGTCGAATTCTGTGCAGCTCCATTTCTATTTGTTTGCTTAGAACTGTCACTGGATTCCCACCGAGACCTGTGACAACCATTGCTCCTAAATCAGCCACGAAATTACCTGAAAAAGAAATAATAAACTGTAGAGAGAAATGTCTCCCAATGGAATGTTGTGGGTAGGTGCTCGTACCTTTTCGAAATGTGGCTATTCGTCCACCAACTCTGTCTCTAGCTTCAAGAACAAGAACTTCCATCCCAAACTGTTGAAGCTGTCGTGCAGCAGCCAATCCGGCAATACCGGCCCCAATAACAATGACTTTTCCAGTTTTTTGAACGGGCAAAGGATTTAGACGTCTAAAAATGCCAAAGTTGATAAAACCATTTCGTTCTAGAAACGCATGAACTCGATGAACGAGTGGCAAATCGCTGTTAAATGGTTGCTCCATTTTTTCTATAACTGCGTCCACTGTTAATTGTTCTTTAGGATTTTCCAGCCACATATGTAAAATACGATTTCTGACGTGGAGAAAAACTTTAACTGATGCCAACGATGTCTGTGCAATGTCTGGGAAATAAGCTGCTTCAGTTGAGGTCATTTTATCAAATGGCATACGACTCTGAAAGGCTGCACCTTCTAAACCAGAGAAGAGTTCTTTTATTAGAGGATCATCGAGCTCCGAATCTACTTCTGGATCCTTTTTTTCCTCTTTCTTAACGTCCTCTTTCTTAGCTTCTTTTTTCACTTTGGAAAAATTGGCCCCTGTATTTACTTTCTTGTCAGGTTGTAATTTTAACTTTTCTTGAGATGGTACTGCATTGTCATCCTCCGAAACAAAGGCTTTTTCTTCTACTTCTTTAGTCTCTATCTAAAAAATTAGCTACATTACGCAAAACAATAAAAAAAAAGAAATAAACACAGTACCTTAACTTTCTTCCTTCTACTCATATTTGAAATATGTGGAATATCACTCAAAACAACTAATTTGTAAATAGAAAGAACGCCTTTTCACTTCAGTTTTTATAAATGACCAGGTTTTATTCACAAATTTAAATAATTATTAAAATAATCTTAAGGGTTTTCGGGTCAAAAACTTAGGTTATATTTTGTAAATACTTCAACTGTTTAATGTCTAGAGAACCACTAAGCTGCACTGAGCGAATTTAAATCCTAAAGAAATATAAAATGTATTCAAATTTAATGCTTAACTACTTCTTTAAAGTTTTAACTTAACTTAACTTAACTTACAAAACATTTTTATGTATATTTTGAAAAATTAATATTTAAAATTAAAAGATATATTAGCTGTAACGTAGCCGCAACCTGAAACGAATACCATAACCTCACATTAGCTGTACATAACCTATATAAATAAATCAAACAAAAACATAAATAATTACTTTTCGAGCAACGAAAACTTAATATGTAGATGTATTCTTTACACGAAACGTATCATTAGACCATTAAAATGAATTTAGAACTATTGGGTAAGTTAAAATTTTAAATCAATTATGTAGTTTTTTGTGATAAATTTTTGTGATTATTTCAACTTTTTAGAATCTTTTGGACAGAATTACCCAGAAGTAAGTACCTATTGACATTTATATTCGCTTTTATCGAACTAAAACTAACCGTTTATAGGAGTTTGATGGAGCTTTAGACTGTTTATCAATAGCTGTTACTTGTGCCTTTAATAAGAGGGGCACACTCTTAGCCGTTGGTTGCAATGATGGTCGAATAGTAGTTTGGGACTTTTTGACGCGTGGAATTGCTAAAATAATTTCGGCACATGTACATCCTGTATGTAGTGTAAGTTGGTCTAGGAATGGACATAAGATAGCATCTGCCTCAACTGATAATACCGTCTGCATTTGGGATGTGTTATCTGGTGAATGTGAACAGAAATTTAGATTTCCGTGTCCAGTTTTAAAGGTCCAGTTTCAACCGCGAAATCTAGAGAAATTACTTGTATGTCCAATGCGACATGCTGCCGTATTAGTAGACACAACAGGAAATCATCAGGTTCTTCCTATTGATGACGATGTGAGTATATTTTATAAATCATCTGTTTTTGTTTGCTATTGAGCGACGTTACGAATGAATGCCACTATCTACAAAACATAATTACTAATTAATTATTATATGTTTTTCATTATTTGTAGGCTGATTTGAACATTGTAGCGTCTTTCGATAGACGAGGGGAGTACGTTTACACTGGAAATGCTAAGGGAAAAATTTTAGTACTAGATGCATCTACATTAGAGGTGAAAGCTTGCTTTAGAATTACATTAGGAACGTCGAGTGCCACTGCTGTTAAGAGCATCGAATTTGCAAGAAGAGGAGAGTAAGTTTCTATAAAATCGTTTAAAAATGTGTTACAGTTAATTGTTTTTTTTTTGTAGTTGTTTTCTCGTAAATACTGCTGATCGTGTTATTCGAGTGTATAACAGTAAAGAAGTCTTAGCATGTGGTAGAAATGGGGAACCTGAACCGATTCAGAAACTTCAAGATCTTGTAAATAAGTACGTTGTTATTTTATTATTAGATTCTTACATTTATTAACAATTCGATTGGCCATCACCTTTAAGAATTTATAAACATATTCACAACAGCTTTTGAGTCAAAGTACGTTTTTAAATGACAATTTTGTCATTGGTAGTTCACGGATCAACTTAACGCGGAATTTAATTGAGAATTTTTAACTTGTATTTTTTTTAAGAACCATGTGGAAAAAGTGTTGTTTTTCCGGCGATGGTGAATACATATGTGCAGGATCTGCAAGGCAACATGCCCTTTATATCTGGGAAAAATCTATTGGGAATTTGGTAAAAATATTGCATGGTACAAAAGGAGAACTTTTACTAGATGTTGCTTGGCATCCAGTACGACCAATTATTGCTAGTATTTCATCTGGTAAATAATAAAAAGTTTCTGTTTGATTCTAAAAACGATTATCTCATTATTTCATTACTTTTTTTCAGGTGTAGTCAGTATTTGGGCACAAAATCAAGTAGAAAATTGGTCTGCATTTGCACCAGACTTTAAAGAACTCGATGAAAACGTGGAATATGAAGAAAGGGAAAGCGAATTTGATTTTACTGACGAAGATAAATCCGTTGTCAGTGGCGGAAATGATAAAGAAGACTCTGATTTAGAAGTATACATTAATAGAAATGCGATTAGTTAGTGGAAACTTTACGAATTTATTTTTAGATTGATGTCTCATCTGTTGAACCGATAGCAGCATTTTGTAGTTCAGATGAAGAAAACGAAGACGGAGATGTTTTACAGTTTTTGCCAATTGCTCCAGAGGCAAGTTATTATACTACCTAGCTAATTAATATCTAGTTTTAATTATTTGTTACTTAGATTGAAGATCCTGAAGAAAACTGGACGGGTACAGAAAATAATCAGCAATTACCTACTTGTGGTTCCACTAGTCCGCCTCCGGCCAAGAAAAAGAAATATAAATCGTACGACATCGCGTTAGAAAATATAACTGATGGAGGTAAAAAGTATAAGATTAAATAATTAATTGGTTTGGTAAAAATGTTCTACGTATTATTATTATTTTGTAATGTTTTTTTGTTAGAAATTCATCCACTTTTGAGCAACAAAACGAAAGACAAGCCAGGAATGGGAGGTGGAAAGAAAGGAGTAGGAAGACCTCGAAAATGATTATTGCCTCGTAATTGTACAATTTATTTTATTTTGACGTCGTTTATTGTGAATTATTTTGCAAGTTAATATACTTTTTATTTTTATTTTGTGTTTTATTAATTTTTATTTATTACAACCTGTTAGTGATGTATATTTTATTAAAGTTCAAATAAAATTCATAGGAACAAAACAGGAAAAGTGGGCAGATTTTTATTTGTAAAAATATGCTGGACAAAAACAATATAACCGCGAAATTTAAGAAAAGTAATCTAAAGAAAACTAGACAGAAAAAGGTTTAATTTATTTAATCAAATTGATTGTATTTTTAATTTTGCGAATGCTTATGCGAGTATTAGTGCGCCTTATCTTATTGTTACTTTATCAAAATTGAATGTTGCGTTCCCCACAAATTGTTTATAATTAAATTAATTTTTTTTAAAGCTGTTTTTGTATAAAGACTGTGGAAGGAGGCATTTATTTTCTTACATTTACACGAGAGACAAAAAAGACTAAAAACTTCAAAAATTCGTATTGTGTGATGCCTATTCTGAACCATAATTTTCCAGAAAATACAATTTCCACGTATTACTAGTTGTATAAGTGGAATAGAAAATTTTAATGAATTAAAATGCCATTTTCCAAAAACGAAGTTTATTAGCGTAATAAGTACATACTTCGCAAATTGAATAAAATTTTGTTGTTTATTTATGGACAATTTCGTAAAAGACTTACTTTACTGTATAAAAAAAAACAGAAAAGAGGAAATTGTTTTATTTATTATTTTTTCTTAATTCTCATATAATATTGAATATAGGACTTTTAACAGTAATTTACACTATTTAAGAAACCTAATTAAAAGTGATTTTGTTCTTTCTCTTTCCTATTTCTCGCGAAATCATTTTGGTTGCAATAATAATTACTATTATTTAAATTAAAAAATAAAATTAATTATTCGTACGTATCTTCAAAAATTAAAATAAATTTTCTATACATTCGTTAAAACTTCTTGATTTATTTTTTAGCTAAAACACAAATTTTATTTGTAAACATATTTGTGTAACATTCGGACCGAGCGTAATCTGTTTATTGTCCTTCGTCTTAATGGCTTTTTTTATAATCTGATAACTGGTCGCTTGACTTGCTTGACTTTATAGAAGTTTAAATTTATTCCTTTGTCTGAAATTAAAAGAATTAAGTATTAATTATTTGAATATTACAGCAGTTTATGCATCATTTGAATAGTTTTTTATTGAAAAACATAATAAAATCGTGTGAATTTAACAATTACAATTTAAAAATTTCTTAAAATTTAACTAAATAGAAATATTTTGCTAGAGTGATTATGTATGACTTTTTTTAAATTACCAATTGAAAACTATTTTTATGTTTAAGATTAACAGAGAAAATAGAAAATAAAATTTTTGGAAACCAATTGATAATAAATCAATTTTCATTTAAATTTTCTTTTTATGAAAATACGACGCTAAATTTATTTATACGCTTCGTAATTATTTATTTTAACGTTGTCATTTTTTTACAATCCAAAATTTGTGAATTCATGATTTATGTTAGTCTTTAGACTTCAGTTAACAGTTTTGTTGTCGTGTTGGAATTAGGAGAGACAAAGTGAGTATTCGGAGTAATAAAGACAGTAAATACGCCGTCCAATCATCTACGAAAAATATTTATAAAAATTGCAGCATCTTTTGTTAAATTTTTGATTCTTATTCATTCAATTTTTGGCCAAAATTTGAAGTTTTTACTTTTAACTGAACTAAATAGGGACATTCTGATATACCAGACAAGCGATTTTTAAACTTTTAATTTAAAACTGTTATTATATTTAAAATTAACAGAGAAACTGGAAAACAAAATTTGTGGAAATTGAAAATTATTCGGTAATAAATGAATTTTGATTTACATTTTCCTTTGATAAAAATCACGACGCTTAAATTATTTGCACTCTTCGTAATTATTTATTTTAACGTTATTATTATTTTTTTAAACCAAAATTTGTGAATTTCATTTAAAGATTTCAGACTTTAGTTAGTATTTGTCTTCGTATTAGGACTAGGAGAGAAAAAGTGAGTAGGTATTCGGAAACACATTTTTTTTTTCTATTAATTTGAAACAATTTTTATGTTCACATTTATAATAATAATTGTGTGTATAGATGACCATATTTTTTAAAATTGTTATTTTGTTGCTATTATGTACCAGCATTAATATATTTCAATTTTCAGTTATTTATTACAATGTAATTACAATATTTTTGATTTAAATTTATTTTTCCGGAAAGCTTCTGGTAATAGTACAAAAGCTCTCCGTACTAGGACTGTCGATGGCGCCAGTTGTATTTCACATTTGATGACCACAGTTGTCTCCGAGTTTCTCAGTAAATGATAGATCGTGCACAATACGCTATGGAAATCGGAAAATTAGTGCGTTTTCGTGGAAATTAAACGATTATGTGGTTCTAAAACTATTAAAAGTGTGAATCTAAATGGAGATTAACAACAAGCGTGTGGATAAAATAGGATAAATATGTTTCCAGAATTTCATACGGTAAGTTTTTTGATTTTTATATTTATAGAAATTCGTTTTTTTAAAAAATTAGTGCAACTTTTATTGTATTATACAAATTATGGAGAATAAAACAGAATTCAAAATATACTTCAGAAATAATATAAATATGTACTTGCAAATAATTTTTTAAAACTGTGTATTAAACATTTATTTTACTAAATTAATAGTACATCATATACTAATTAGTTTCTTATACTTAAAATAAAGCATTGTTAAGTACGATGTAGAAAGCAAACTTTTTTTTTCATTAAATTATTAATTGCTGAAATTATAATTACTTGATTAAAAATTCCTTCTACAAATCTCTTCAATTTGATATTTATCGTACATTCCGCACAGAAAAAATATTTTATATTTTATTTTCCAATATTTAAAATTAATAAAAGCCCAACTGTTTGCCGCAACAATGATTCACTTGATAAGTATATATAGCCGGCTCGTTCGTTGTTCAAGCGGTAATACAGTCGTTAGATGAAGGCTGTCCCGCCTAGACGTGAAATGAGGGTACCTTTAAGTTTGTGTCTTGGGGCAGGCTGGATAAACGACTGGTAAGTCCGGCGGTTATTACCACCGTATTTGACACTACTTACTATTCATCTATTTAATCGTCGGGTCCGACTTCTCAGGTCTTCTTCTCCACTACGAGGTTGTGGAGGAGCTGGGAGGACGGGATATCTCGGCGTTTAAATCGGTGAAATGGTGTAGGGTGAAGAATGCGGGTTTTTGCACTTTTTTACACCAAAATTTTAAAATTTCTTTTCAAATAAAATATTTCATATTAATAAAAAAATTAAATAAATAGCACTACTGTTCTTCATGTTATTTTAAAATTACGTAACGTTAATCCTGTCAGTTAGGACGTCAAATTCGTGTCTGGATTTTTTTTTAATATGATGAAATCCAGAATTTTTGTATTTTAAATAAAAAATGCGTTAATGTACTAAATACCACTATTTTACATATATTAATAACGTCTAATTAATCCTGGTCTAATGTAGCTTTTGGGTTTTCTGACACACTGCTATCATACTAGTAATTAAGAAACCTAAATTATGCATTTTTAATTTTTTTTTTTTTTGAAAGCCTAGAACATGGTGGTACTATTTCTATGTAGTTTATATCTTCACCACGAGCAGTTACAAAAACATTTACCAGTTCTATTTCGATAATTAGTAGTTCATACGTTTATACAAAACTATATAGTCAGCTATCCTTTTTTTTATAATTTGGTTAATAATTTGACATATTTATTAATGATTTTGTATATAATTCAAGGTAATAATCATTACTTTTATTTATGCAAGTTTTTTTATGCTCTCTTTAAACTTTTGACGATTATAGAAACAGATAAGCTTAGTAGTTTTAGAAATTAATAAGTAATTTTGTTGCAGTTTGGATTTTCTTCCCAGAGCGTTAGGAACGTTCATAAGGACACACGCTGAGGAAGAAGCGGACCATTTCGTTTGCATTGCCAAATTGGTGAGTTTTTTTATAAACTACGTTATGTTTTTAATCTCTTATGTATTTTTTCTAATTACAAAAATCAAAATGAAACTATTCTCATTGACTCTGGTGTTTTTAATTTTAATTTTTAAATAGACATTTATTTGGAGATTCAAAATAAAACGTAAGAAACATTGTTATTTCAATTAACCATTTTGGAAATATGTAGAGCACATTATTGATTTTAGTTATAAGAATTTAATTCAATATTTATTTTATAAATTTATAATCAATATTATTTTAAAATTAATTAATCTAAATTTCTTTTTAATCGTATGAGATTGTTGCTTTCTTGTATTAATCGTACAATAAAATTGTGCACAACTTCACGAAAACTTTCTTGATTTTTTTTGTTTTTTTTTTGAAAATCGTTTATTTCGAATTTTACGAGGTAGTTTTATTTTCACCATACTGTGACGATTAATTACAAACAGAAAATCAATAAAATTCAGTAAATTTGTCAGGAAAAATTATTTTACCCGTCAATTGTAAAAAAATACAATTTTTTAGATAATTGATTGTTTCCCTATTTGCTTTGTGAAAATTGAAATTCGTACTTCGTATCGTCAATTATTTTTGGGGTTTTACCGTTCTTTGTAGTAATTTGCTTTATTGAATTTCTTTTTTTTCCAAAATTTTTAGGATTTAACAGTGAATTAATTTAAAATTACTCTCCTCGTGACATGTCTCAATAAAGTGATGTTTATATTACTTTGAATGGAGATTTATTTAATATTTAAACAATTACGTTTTGTTTTCAATAAAAATCGACAATTCATTCATCAAAAAAAAATTAAAACAAGAAGGAGGTTTCAATATAGGAAAATTGAAATTCATACTGAAAAAATAAAATCCAAAGTTTGCATTATAACGTTTATTTCTGACAATTGTTTCATCCATTTAAATCTTTTTTTTAATGTATAATGATTTCGGAATATCTAAACGTTTATCCTTGGGTTGTTTATATGTTAATTTTCTTTTCAATTAAATTGGAGATTATTGTTTTTAATGTGGGCCATGAAAACTGACTTTTCATTATAGTTTTTTATGTGTTCTTGTCTTCTTTCTTTCAATGATCTTCCAGTTTGTCCAATGTGTATTACTCAAGTTACAATTTAATTTGTAGACCCCACATTTACTCATTTTATCGGTTTTATCTTTACTAGTAATTATAAATTTTGAGAAGTTGTTATTTGTTTTAAATGAAATTTGAAAATTATTATAGTTTTATACTTTCTTTCTTTTGAAATTGATCTACAGTTACAATGTTTTTAAATTTAGGGTTTTCATATTGTATATTCAAATTGATGGCGCGTCATTTTTGGTTTTTTTTATTTTTTAATGTCTTTTTTAATTATGGTTAAATCTAGAAAATTTAATTTTGTATCAGTTTCTCTATCTCTAATGTGAATGTTATACGTTTGTGTAAATTATTATTGATAAATGTAGTAAATTTATTAAGTTCTTCTGAAGTCCCTGACCGTACAACTACATTATCGTCCACATAAGGAGTTTCCAAAATTTTATATACCTAATTTTTTTATTGGTCATCCATCACAACAGGAAACAATTGTCAGGAACGAAAATTTAAAGAGAAATTTCCTGGTTTTATTTATTCATTTAATTTATTCAGTAACAATTTTTTAGGTTGTATTTTCTCCATTAAATTTTGAAGGTATTTTTTACTGTTTTTTTTTTTCAATATTGCCTGGGACACTTCTCATACAACTATATCCTTTCAATTATTTTTTGAATTTATTATTTTACACTTATTTCAGTTAATTGAATAATTTGAATGAAATTTTTTAAATGTTATATTTTTTGCAATACTTTTTTATCTTATTGTGTCGATTTTGGTGTCTTGTTAATGACAACGTATTGCCTGTAAATAGTTTCATGTAAAAACCCTATTTAGTCCTTATGAAGTCTCATATGTGAGGCGAAACGTTGTTATAGTTTCACATACAGTAAATGTAGTTCATACGTCAGGATTATAATAAGGGGATCATAGAGATTATGTAAATAAGTTCTCTATTTGAATTTTTCAAAATTATAATAAAATATGAGATTTATTAACAATTTCTCAATTTATTAAATATAAACATCTAATATTCTATTGCAGCTTGGATTTCTTTTCCACAGTTGTCGAGGAGCTTCATAGTGGGACCCGTTTTGAGTGAAAGAGAAAAGGTCATCTTGTGGCTGAAACGGTGAGCTTCTTTTCCTATTTAATATTTAATAAATAATGTTATTATTTTTATACTCAATGTATTTAAAAACAAGTTTTATCAATCTCATCATTTTTCTAGCACACCAGAAGTTATTTTTCACCCTCTTATGGGGACGTTTATCATGCAATCTTATTTATAATATTAAACTACATAGGCCAAACAAAACGACCTTTTCATATTAGAATAAATAAACATAAAAATTGTCATCAAAATTACGTGATTAAAAACAATTAATGTTAAAACAAATCTACTAAATGATACATAGTGTAGAGTCAGTCATATCCTCAATTTTGACAGAGAATACTTTAATTATAAACAATATGGAATAAAATAAAACAAAAAAATATTTTCAATTTTAAAAAATTAGAATACTCATCTAAGTGTAGGTTATCTATTGTAATCTTCGAAAATTGTAAATAAATATGGTACAATTTATTAATTTATTGAAAATTAATATCTAATATTTTGTTGCAGCTTGGATTTCTTCTTCCAGTCATCGTGGGACCTGTTTCGAGAGAGGGGCCATTATCGTCTTGCGGGCATAACGGTAAGCTTCGTATTACAAGTAGTATTTTGTGTATTATTCGATAAATAATGTTATTATTTCCATATTGAATTGACAGCAAGTGCATTTTTATTTTAAAATCAAGAAATACTCTCCATCTTATTTATTTGTATAATCAATAAAAGGTAGTTTTGCTTATTATATTATAACCAACCATAATAATTGATGAAAATAACGTTAATTATGCAACGTTTCTACCGTAAATTTCCATCATCATATGAGACTAGAAATCAATTTAATGAAATTTGCAGACAGTCGAAACGTTGCATAATTAATGTAAGATTGAATTTTATTGTTGCCAACAAAATTAAATTCTTATAAAAATGATAGGATACTCATTTATTTATTTATTTATTTTTATTATATTTGAATGTCATAATTTAAATTCTGTGAAATATGAAAAAATTTGCTCATTAATCTTTGTTATAATTTGCAATAACTTATTACTATCTAATAATAAAATTTGATAAAAGTTTTATGAAGTTAAAAAAATTAAAAGCATTTCCTTTCAATTAATTTACATTTAACCAAAATAGTCATAATTCAATATTTTGGGTCACATGGTATGTATGTCCATTATTTGTTTCAAAATTACAATCTAGTGCCTTACATCTGACATGTGATTGGTATATGTCACCAGAGAAACTTTTAAATAATTAATCTGAAAAAGATTGCAAACATTATCCAAATTTATGTACAATTGTCTGGATCGATTTATTAAAAAGAGCAGATAAACATTGAATGGCGAGAGAGACGAGGTACGGGGCGTTCCATCGTTAGCTGCGTATCCTGTCTCATTCACCCTGCCATTTATTAAGTCTACACCCAGTATAGGGAAGATAATTATTATTTATTTTACAGTTAATTGTTGTCTTTATTAATTATATGTATGTAGGTAGATATAGTTAAGTCACTGTTATTTTGTTCGTTAATTATTTTATTAATTATTTTTAAACATTAAAATCTTATATGATCCAATACTCATTAAATATAATTAGTTACCCATATCATTTTAATACATATATACTCATTTAAATTAATTTAAAAATAACTCTCATCCTGATATGGTGGATGCGTCGGACATGTTGCAGTAGACTGATGTTTATATTAATTTGAATGGAGATTTATTTATTTAATATTTAAACAATGAAAATCGACATTTTATTCAAAAAAACTAGTAGGAAAACTAAGGTCTTTGGGGTTTAATTAATTGAACAACAAAACTACAAATATTTTCCAAAGTTGGTGCATTTTCGATGTCTAATCATTTTAGGTGCACTAAGAATTGTTGAAAGTCAAACAGCATACAGGGTAGGACTTAAAATATAAAAGTACCATAATTTAATAAAATTCAACAAAGTGTTATAAGGAAAATTAAAATTATTAATTGTAAAATTAACATAAAATTTATTTTTTTGGGAAACCACAAACTTCATATTTGTTGAAACGATATTAAACATAATTTTAAAATTTCGCAAAAATTATTTTTAAAAGTTGACATTTGTAATGATAGTATGCATATAAAAAAACTCTTATGTAAAGTGCAGTCTTTATTTTAAATTTTTATTTGGAAATGATAAAGTATTTTTCTCAAAAATAATTTTCCTTAGGAGGCTATGTTTTGGTATTTAGACATAACCTTTAATTCTCAAAAACTTTTCTTTATAAAATTTTGCTCAATTTTCTGAAAAAGAGGGCACTTTACTCTTATACAATTTTTATATTTTAAGTCCTACCCTGTATTCTGTTTGACTTGTAATCATTCGTAGCGTATTTTTTTGTGATATCAGGCGTCTGCTGTATTAAAATAATTATAATTGATGAATATTAGGGCACATCTGCTTTTAATATTCATAATCACAAAACATAATGAACAAAATAGCAGTTACTTTACGATAATTACTGGACATAATATGTAGAATGAAGTTAACAATAAAATTTATACAATAATCTCTCAAGTTAAAAAATTAATTGTTTGGGTTTTAGAAAACGGGATACACAGGCACATACCCTGTTAATTTAATAATGACGTGCATGGCGCCTCCACCAAAACTATATTTTCTTATTGATTTAAAAATTTATGTATATTAATTATTTACATTGTAATTCATAAACAAAATAATGACAACTTAAACATAATTAATAGTAAAAATAACAATAATTACTTACCTTTTCGAAAACCACAGTTTCACGTTACTGAGACGACGTACACTCTTTCCAACCTTTTCTGGATTTAATTATTTAAATGATTGTTTATTGAACACAAATAAAAAACAAAAAAATTTCAATTTGTACCTTTTTATTTTTAATGTGCCCTTAATTTACAAAAACATTATCATTCTCTTTTTGTTACAGTTCAAGTACCATCTGGATGTCTGACGCCTGACGCCTGATCTTCCACCATCCACCAGGGATCCGTATTGTGTCGCGTGTGACCGGGAGTGTTTCGGGAGTGTTCTGGGGCGTCCGGAGTTCGAGCTTGGAAGCCTCCAACGCCCGAGATTCGGAATTTCCGAGATCCTGGGTTTTGGAAACTTCAAAGTTCGAGTCTCAATACTCCAGAACTAGCGATCCCATTTCGGGGTGACTAATTCTGGACTGTTAGGACTCGAACTTTGAAGTTTCCAAAATCCAGGATCTCGTAAATTCCGAATTCCGGGTGTTGGAGGCTTTCCTAGCTCGAATTTCGGACATCCACCCTCCGGGCCGTTGTCCCGGACGGTCGTCGAATCACAAAAACGTTCGCACTAAACCTGGTAGGCGTGAAAAATTCATTTTTGTCACTTTTATTTAAAGATAAAATAAAACGCAGTGCAGGGTTTCTAGTCTTTTATTTATTTAACACCCCCCTCCCCCGTATCCACCCCCTCCCCTGGTACGCATTCACACCCCCATTCACTCGTGGAAGTAAGGGAGGGTGAGTGTATGGATGTGGGGAATTTATAGTATTAATGAGGGTGAACTCATGTTGTGAATTCACCCTTATTAATACCCCCACATTCATACATTCACCCTCTCTTACTCCCCTCGTCTCATTCGCACCCTCGCGCTCACTATCTCTCTCATTCACTCGTAGAAGTAAGAGGGGTGAGTGTTTGAATGTTAGGGAACGAATGAGGGTGAACTCGTAATGTGAGTTCACCCTTATAAGTACCCCTACATTCATACATTCACCCCCCTTACTTCTCTCTTCTCGTTCACAGCCTCGCTCTCAAAATTTTCTCTCTTATTCACTCTGGAAGTTAGAGAGAGGGGTGGTAAGTATAAAAGTGAAGGAACGAACGAGAGTGAATTCGTATGATGAATTCATTCTCTTTCGTACCCCCCACGTTCATACTTTTACCCTATCTCATTCTCGCTATAACAATTTTCTCCCTCTTTCACTCACAATCGTTCTCCTTCTCTCTCATTCATATGTGAATTCATCCCCATTCGTTGCCTCAGATTAAATTCATACACTCACCCTCTCTCATCTCTTTCCCTTGACATTCTATGTTCATCCCTTACTTAGATTTTTCATACATTTCCATTTCCATACCAACTACCCTTACGTCCTTACTCCCATTCTCTCCCCACAATAATTACCTGTTTCCCTCTTGTTTATTACAACACAATTATTTACAAAATACGAAAAATATACGTGGCTATATCTTAACATAATTTCAATACTAAATTTTGTATAATATCTACTTAAAATAAATAAATTAACATAACAAAAGCGAATTAATATTAAAAATATTAAATTAAATAAATTATAATTAACATCAATAAATTATTTCTTAAATATATACGTATTTCATTACATTAATTACTATCTACTTTCGATTTACAAAAATGGGTTTATTGGCTTTTCCGTTAATTTTTATATTGTTTATTAATAAATTTATATAATGAAAGATAGACGAACTGTTTGACAAGACGAGAGTTGAGCACATCGAATAAAAACGGAATAGAAACTACAAAAAAATACCTACCGACAAGAACTAATTAATTAAAAAAATTGTGAATAATTTTAGTAAAAAAGAAAATATCATACAATGCATTTAAGAATGGAGAATTATATAAATTAAATTATAGATACTCAAAATTTGAAGCTGTATTACAAAAATTATTTTCAATAAAGCCACTTTTGTTTATACATTGTTCATTTAAAAAAACACAACTTTATGCTGTAACTCGAAATTTTAAAAAATTTGGACGCTGGTCTGTTGTATGTAAAAAAGTACTACAGTAATTTAAAAAACAACCAAGATATGAACATATTTCAAAACTACGAAATTTTCAACTTTTGTTTACAACTCGAAAATTTTTTGAAAACACCAGCAGTTTTGTTTCAAAAAAAGATCAGTTCTTACAGCTATTTTGAATAATAAAAACCCAAAATAAGGGGAAGAGTTTCTTCAAAAAATGAATTTCCAAAATGATCCTTTTTCTCACTATCATCACTGAAGAATGTGATTCCAGGACGTCCTCCAACTTTAGAATATTATTATGACTCCCTCAGGACCTGAAACAATATAGACTATTCACAACCAAATTTCTGCAAAATATTTTGATATTAGAAAACGAACATAAGCTACTTTTATTTTTAAATACACCTCTATAGGGATGATTCGTCATACTTTAAAAAAAACAATGCATAATAAAAATAATTATTAAATAAAGAAACTTACCATTACACTCAAACATTCAGCTCTATATTCTGGCCCAAAACTTCACCCTGATGTTTATTTGGATTTCTGTAATAAGAAAATACAAAGGTAAAAGATTTTTATAAAATACTTAGGATACTTAAAGGAATTCATAATTGCTGAATGAATAAAAATAACTGATAATTGTCTCGTTTAATTTTGTAGAGTTTACTTTATGTCAAATTGTAATCAGTTCAGTTTAAATAAATAAATAAATAAATAACATATTAGCAACAAAATTGTACCCTCGTAACTGATATTTTCCTATTTTTAATTTAAATGTTATCTTGAGAAAAACTCACCGTTATAGCACACGAACTGTACCCCATGATCAAATCTTCAAGCGATGTACCTACACGACAGGTTTCTGGGACTCTACCAATCCCTTTGTGACTCACCTACAAGTATTTGTTTGTTAATTTAAGCAAATACTTTATATATTTGTTTAATAAAGATATTAGTAAAAATAAAAGCAGTTTTTATATAACTACCCTCTTCTACATTGATTTGCACTCCTTTATACTTATATGACGATATATGGTGGAATCGCTAGACATATTTTGTTCTCATTTCGTGATAAAGTGTCCGACACCTTCACCAATAATTATTAATTATTAAAATTGTCAAATATACTTATTTACAGTTTATCAAAGAAATCCCCATTAAGTGAATGAATATAAATTACTTTTCTTGTGATACTCCAATATGGAATAATAATTTTTCAAAAGATTTTTAATGTATTCAACGTTAAAAATAATTGATTCAATCATTATTTCTTCTTCTGAAGATGCCCTTGTAGAACGAAACAAAATTGTTATAAAATTTTAAATAAACATAAAGTTTAAACTTTTATTTTTATCATTTTTATAAATTCAGGTTAAAAATATTAATAACACTCTTGGATTATTACGTACCTATTTCGCCAACGGGAATTTTTAAAAAAACTTTCCTAGTACTTGTTTTCCTTATCTTTAATCCTTTTTTTATAATAAATAATTAATTAAATGTTAACAATAGTCATATAAAATTTCTTATTAAGTATTTTAAAGTTAAAAATAAAAAGTTCATTCAGTTAAGTAATCGATGATTGTTACTGCACTTTACTGAGAAATAGAAATCCTGAAAACTCCTTTTTGTTTTGTTAAATTTAGCAGATATTTAGAAAATATTTATATATTGGTTTAATAAAGACATTAGTGAAAAACAATAGCAGTTTTTATATAACTACCCTCCTCTACATTGATAAATAGCTCTTTATACTCTATGGTGGAAGCGCCAGACATATGTTGTTCTCATTTCGTGATAAAGTGTCCGGCACTTTCACCAATAATTGTTATATGTAAATGTAATTATTTAAAATTTATCAAATAAATTCCCTTTAAATGAACGCATACAAATCGCTCTTGTCGTTGTACCATAACAGGAATTAAAAATTTCCAAAAAGATTTTTAATAAATTCAACGTTTAAAATAATTTACTCAATCATGATTCCTCCTTTTGATGATGTGTTAAAAATAATAATTTATTCTGTCTCTTATGACTTACCTGCAATATAGTTGTTCTTCCCTGTGCTATTTTGGGTTGAAAAGCCACCCCATCCTGAATTATTCTAGAAACATAGCGCACTCCATCCTGAATTACTCTAAAAATAGAAAGAAAAATATCTGAAAAAAGGCAATATCTTCACCCTACATGAAAACAGAAAATATTCCAATCCTGCCTTACGTTTTGTACAATTAATATAAAAATATTTTTACATTTTCCATAAGTTTAAAAAAAAAAAATTTTTTTTCGTCATACACAATGAGTTTTCAAAAGTGTTTTTCTTATATAAATTTTAGTTTATCAAACGTATTATTTTTATTTAAAAATACTTTTTACACTCACTGTAAGTACAATAAAAAAGTTATTTAACTTCTATTAAAATCTTTACTCGCTACCTGCATAAAAATTTAAGTAATTTGAAGCAATAAAACGAGATGCATAATACGACATAAACCACTTGAAAAGTATTCGACCTCTCGTTCTATTTTTGGTTCATAACCCCGATGCAAAAACAACCCCTACGGAATTCAAAATGCGGCAGTTTACATTAAAACGCCAATTCGACGTTATCGAATAGTCACAACTGCTACTCTAAAAAAAGTTATATAACTTCTAGAAATCGCTTCCGTATTTTTTTTTTTTTTTTGATTGGATTTAATTTTCCCGATACAACAGTCTTGAATTCACGTGACTTCATTGCGACGCCGTTATCGATTTGTTAACCGCGTGTACCACGAAAGCTCAAAGCCCTGAACGCTCTCAAGTCTAAAGGTTTTCGCAAGCTTGCAAGCTCGCAGAGGTGTCGATAAAATTCTAAATGCTTTCATAGTGAAACTAGTGCCAGTTTGTGACAGTGTTAGTGTTATGTGAACGCTGAGGAAAAGCTCTTCTTTTGTGGATCTCCTGGACGTCAGATTTTTTGACAAAATATTTGCCCATTAGGTACCTATATATATGAAAAAAGAAAATTCTTATTCTGAATTACCAATTGCACGTATCAATATTTTCAATTAGATTTTAAATCTTTAATTGCGTCAATTCGAGCGTTCTAATTAGATCAGTTGCATTGCATTCAGATCATGCAAGCAATTGAGTTAATTGCACCAAATTCAGATGTAATTTTTCACATAGATAGAATTCGTACTTTGCTTCAGATAATTTTCAATAAATCTTTCTGCATGCAGTATGTACCTGACATTTAAATATACATACATTTGTATCAAGATTGATTTTTTTTTAATTTCTATATTGTTGGATCTCCCCTAAAAAAAACTCAAAAGCAATTTTAAAGGGTAAAAGTTTTTTTTTTATTTAAATAAAATCACTGCATCATCTAATTTTAGAAGACTAATACGACATTTTGATTATTTAAACAAAAAAAATTACACCTTACAATATAATTTTGAATATAAGTCTAATAATTTCTAGAAGTATTAATCGTCGATTTCAAAAATTAACAACAAAATGCAAATTCTTATTCGCTTCCACATTTTTCCCTGGATATCTCTGTAATTTAATTCCAGGATCTTCAGTGCTCCTGACTGTTTTCGTTAAAGATTTTTTAATATACGTAAATTGAAGATAATTTTTAAGAAAGTTCAATGAAACCATTCAACTTATCAGTGGTGCAAGTTAAATGAAATTTAATCAAAAATTAATAATGAAAATAAAAGCCACAATCTTTCAAAGCTTTTATTAAAAGGTTGGGTTTCTTGAATGAGTAACTTGAAAGCTTATTTCTCCATTTCAGCTTCTGTCAAAAACAGAAGAAAAAAAAACGTTTTTCCTGTAGGTTAGTTATCGTTATTATTTAAAACAACCCTCCTCACTGATTCAAAACAATAATAAGTTATCCTCGGATTTAAGGATCTGCTGGATTTCCAGGAACTCTTTTATAATCCGCAAGCAATCTACGAGTCACTCATAAGTTTTTCAATTCTAAAAGAATAGTACTTCAAGTAGTTAAGACTCAATAAAAAAAATATGAGGATCTCTAAAAAAGCAGGAATTATTTTCAACAGAGTATCTTAACAACTAGTTTAGTTTACAAAAATTCATTTGATTGCCCACAACGATCTTCTGGCTTCTTCAGGTGGAAGAATTACTGAAAGTAACCTAACCTAACCTAATCTAATCCTAAACCTATACTCAACGCCCTGTATACAGTGTCCAATCCTACCCTGTATGCTGTTCGACTTGCAGCCATTCTAAGCGCACCCAATAAATAATTATTGTAAATTTCTTTAAAGTGCAAGAATGACATGAGATTATCAAGTGAGGCGGTGTTGGAGGTGGTGGTGGTGGTGGTGGTGTGGTCGGAGGGCAGCTAGCAGCGCGGGAGCCCTCCACCGGCCCCAGCATGTCGCGCTTTAGAAAAGAATGAAGAAGCAAAACGTCCGTACACTTTCGCTCATCGTGTGCACATTTACTTATCTGCTAATCGGAGCCGCTGTTTTTGACGCTCTCGAGTCACGGACAGAAAAGCAAAGAAAGGAAGTTTTGCAAGGTTGGTACATTGACCTCAACGTACAAAGTTCACAGTTGTTGCGCACATGTCGTCTTACCCAGCTACTGCTTTACCAACAATAGATGGCGTCCCTGGTTTAAGCTACTAAAACAATTTTTTTATAATTAAAACATTAATTTTAAACTTTTATTTTGTAATTGTTGAACTTATTTTTGTTATTAAGTGCACCCGGAACCGCATTTTTAACATTTTAGAAATTGAAATAATCGTTAGACGTAAATACAACATTAGCAACGAGGATTTTCGCATAATGGAAACCGTAGTGTTGAAATCTGAGCCTCACCGTGCCGGACGACAGTGGAAATTTGCTGGTGCATTTTACTACGCCACAACAGTGCTTACAACCATTGGTTACGGCCATTCGACTCCTAGCACCATTGCAGGAAAGCTCTTTACAATGTGCTATGCCATGATTGGAATCCCCTTAGGATTGGTCATGTTCCACAGCATTGGTGAACGAGTTAATAGGCTAAGTAGGTGAGTAAAAGATTTTCGGTCTTGTTGATTACAAATCAGTGACTTCGTGGCTTTATTATCTATTTCAGCGTTATAATAAGATCTGTTAAGTCTTCCTTACATTTTCGTCATAACGAAGCTTCAGAGTTGGAGCTCATATGTGTGGTGACAACTCTGAGTTCACTAACGATCGCTGGCGGAGCTGCAGCATTTTCCAGATACGAAGGATGGACGTATTTTGATTCAGTTTATTACTGCTTCATCACACTGACCACTATTGGCTTTGGAGATATGGTATCAGAAACTATTTTTTCAAACAGTTGGTCATTTCTTCAAATATCCACACACACAGTTTTAGATATTTGAAGAAACGACCAATTTTATTTGCAAAAACTTTTCATTAAAAATTTTACTATCAACAGGTGGCTCTTCAGAAAGACAGTGCCCTTAGTGACAAGCCAGAGTACGTGATGTTCGCGTTTATTTTTATTCTGTTCGGATTAGCAATCGTAGCCGCCTCGTTGAATCTCCTCGTTCTACGTTTCGTCACGATGAACACTGAAGACGAACGAAGAGACGAAGCTCAAGCAATGCAAGCGTTAGCCGGGGCCGTTAGGCTGGAAGGCGACGTGATCACAGCAAACGGATCGATACTGAGTGGTCACATAGGACATCATTGTACAGAAATCGCATATCTAGAACCAGATAATACATCTGTTTGTTCCTTCCATTGTGGATGCTTTACGACAAGTTCAACGAGAAGGTAGGTAAAGTTAATTTAATGGTCACTAAAATATTTTCAAATCTACTAGGTTAGCCATAGACCCAAAAAGGGACTACTATAGTATGTCTTTAACGGCATTGACCTTAATGTGGTCCTCTAAGGCTATAAATCTCACAATCGTCGAAGGTGATTAATATCAATCAAATGACAAATTTTGACATTAAACGCTTGAAGAATAAATTTTTTTAAATTTTAAGTCTACTAAGAAATTCAGCAATATCTATTAAAGATCGCACGCCACTGATTTGGGCCGTTACCATTGTTATAGAAGGCCAGACTGCTGATTTGCGACGTAATATATTCTCTCTGATGACCCCTTTGAAGACATTTTGTGGATTGTGGTTATAAATTTGATTCGAATGATTAGAAAAATTTTCTTATGTGGATTCTATTTCTTTTTGAGATTTAAAACATTGAAATGTCCTATGTAAATAATGTTTTTTTTTATATCTATTGTCAGAAAATTCTACAAATTTTGCATTACCACAAGAGACTGTTAAGACCAAAAGCTTTCGTACTATTTTATTACAGGTATGGCTTCAAAAAGTCACCTTCTCAAATGAGACACCTCCTACCAGTATTACCAATGCACGAACTGCATCTTCCTCAAGGTTCGTTACCACCACCTCCTGCTATTTTCCCTAATCATAGAGCTTCAATATGATAAATTATGATTACAAAATTTGGAACCTAATAACTGCTAAAAGAAAATGTGATAATAACAACTACTTAAACATCGCATCATGTATTAAGTTAAGTAACGAAAACAGCACCTACTTCAACCATCAAAGTGTGGAAAGAGGTAGTATAAATAATGTGATACCTAACGAAAAGTCGTTTATACAACTACCCCTCAAAATTACATATGATGTCTATTGAGGTACATCGCAATATTGATCCCAAATAAACCAAAGAATTAATTATTGTTAAATTTATAATTATCTCCGATACTTTTAGCCTATTGTAAATCATTTTTTACTCAAAAAAAATTTTTGTAACGAAAAGAAACGCCATTAAGACAATTCCAAATTTTTTAAAGGATAATTTCTTGTCTTCCCCTATTTCTATATTGTAAATTGTATCGCTCAAAATTTTCTCGCTTAATCGTTATAATTATAATAGACTCAAACGAGCAGTATTATCTTATTATTACCAAAATATGTATGTGATATTTTAATAATTTTTTACAAATTAACTTGCTTGTTTAAATTATAAATCTATATATGTACCTACCTAATTTATAAAATGTCTTTGAATTTTTATTCTTTATTGTTAATTAATTGTTGATAATGTGATAATTACCACTTAAAAATGAAGAAAACGAATGAATATGATATCTTTCAACCACAAGGTATATTTAAGCTACCTAGATGTGAAAATTAGAATTTTATAGGGTGATCCAAAAATTTGGAGACAGCTAAATGGATGGCTATTGATGGATAAACGAAATTTTGGAAATTACCCTTCACAAGAATCGAAATTTGGGACTCCCACGATGGACGGACTCCAGCCCCAGCAACTTTTGTTTTTTAAATAACAACCCTTCATTTGTAATACATAGTTGAAAGTAGAAATGCAAAAATTATCACTTTTTCGTAATTTTTGCAGCCAGTTTGCAGTTTTGAAACGGTCATCGTCTGCGATTTCCACCAAAAATTCTTTCTTTATTTCTTTTTCAACGATGTATCACAAGAGGGGGTTGATATTTAAAAAAGAAAAGTTGGTGGAGCTTGGAACCTTCCCTGGGCGATACCAAAATTTGGACTCTTGACAAGAAACACCCCCAAAAATTTCTTTTTTTTTTTGCCAAGAGCCATTCAAAAGTTATTTAGGCGTCTCTAGACTTTTGTACCACCCTGTATATTAATATTACAATTTTTTAAAACTATTTTCACGCATACACTACTTTAAATATACGTTTTAGTAATTTATGGCAGGTTTAGTTGGATAAACTAATTTTTAATTAATAATTTTTGCTAAAATGGTTATGAAAAAATTGTCTCGAAAATAAAAATTATTTTAGTTAATTATTATTAATAATAAATAGTATATTTACGTGTTACAATTAAGTTTTGTGTAGATTTCTGTTATGTTGTTAAAATTTGAACATTAAGAAGGAATATTTAATTCAACATTATTGTAAACGTTTTTCAAATTGCTCGAATCGAAAATGTTAACTTTATTAACTTATTGTTAGTTTAATTAATTGTTAACCGGGAGCAATTGCCACTTTAGTCTTCCTTTTTGATTAACTTTTTGCTAAAAGCTCAGTTCTAAAAGCACGGTTACACATGGGACATCGTGTTCTGTTTACTTAAAGCTCATTAAATTTTTAAAACTATAACGACTATAATAAAATAAAAGTGAAAAAGTATTTGTCTATAAAAAAAGGCCCAAACAGTAGCTTCATACACTAAATTATGCTTAAAAAAGGACTTTGGAAGTGTGTTTATAGAATTTCTTTGAATAAGAAACATCGATAATTTTCAAAATTTACATTTATCCCTGGATGGATATTAGACCTTTAGTTAACACTTAGCAAAAAGAACCTAATAATTTTTTCTAGCCACATAAATATAAAAAGATAATACGGCTGTGAAGACGCGCTACACTAATTAGTATTCGTTTATAAAAGAAATGTTAATTGGGTCAGTAGGAATGAAAACTGGAACAATATCATTCTTTCTGGAAAAGTACTATCATTAAAAATCTAAAATATTTGTACTTAGCAGAAGAAGTTTTTTTTGTTATATAAAAAGGTAAAAAACAACATGCAGGGTGTCAATTCTAAATATGTATCTAAAATGTTAATTAATTAATTGATTATCAGCACAGTAGAAAATTACTTTGATACAAACATACATATATCAGGTTTCAAAAGTCTTCATAAATGTTTTTCAACATTTTAAAAAATAAGGAAAATAAAGAAAGATACGAAGCTTCTATTAAAAAAAAAAATCTGAAACGTTCCAATAATTAATAATTTTTGTTTATAGAATTAAACCCTTTTGCAACAATTAAAACAGAAAAGAATTCGAATTAGTTGCCAAAAATACTGATGACGTATTTATTTAATTAATAACAAAGCATTTTCGATTGAATAAACGTTTAAATAATAAAATCTGACAAACGCAATAAAATCTACGTATTCAAAAAGGAAGGTTCTCGACCGTCACCAAATAAATCTCACTACAGTTTCATATCGAAAACGATTGTACTTAATTGTAAATAGAAACATACTTTAAAATTATCTACCCTCTTTTAAATGTTTACAAATTAATCCGTTTTTGCTCATAATACTAAATACACATTGCATGTATAATTAGATTATTGTCAGATACACTTTTACTAATTACTTTACACGTAGATAAGTATAGTCGGATAAAATCTAATTTTTTCTACGAAAGATTAAATATATTACAAATAATGAGTCAAGTATTTAAAAACTTGCACGAATGCCCTTCTTTGCACGATAAAGTCCCTGGATTCTAAAACAAAACCAGTTCCCTACATTGGCCTGGACGAATAACGTCACACGTAAGCTGTTGGGCCTTGCTATTCCTTAGAGAAAAAATTAGATTTTACCAGGCTATGCCTATTTCACCTAACGTTACAAAAAGGATAACTACAAAGTTACATTTTGTGTGCTTACGTACGTGTATTTAGCAAGTTTTACATTTTTATACAACCAGAATTCTTCCTAATTATTTTTTAATAATTGAATATATTTTTTAAGTAATATCAACCCTTAAACCTTATTGTATTGACGACTAAATAATTCCAATCAATGTATCAATGACGAAGTCTGCAGTACTAAATTATTAAACTGAAATAGAAAGATGGTATTCTATTTTAGTTTTTCAAGATTTACTGTGACCTCGCCCTCTTAAATTGACCCTACTTTCTGTATCGTATGGTAAGGACCATTTTTGGGTGATTAATTTAGTTTTAGAAAAGAAGAGGAAATTGTTGTATTTTATTTTTAATTTAAATCTGATATAATATTGAATATAGAACTTTTAACAGTAATTCAAACTATTTTAGAAACCTAATTAAAAGTGATTTTGTTCTTTCTCCTTCCTATTTCTCGCCAAATCATTTTGGTTGCAATAATAATTATAATTATTTAAATTAAAAAATATAATAAAATCGTATAAGTTTTTATTTTTAAATTTAATTTATGTAATAATTGTGAATATTATTACAACGGAAATGATTTTGCGAAAAATAGGAGAATACTTAGTCTGCTTTTATCAAGAATACGAAAAAAAATCATTTTTAATTGGGTTTTTAAAAATAGTCTAAATTACTACCGAAAGTTCAATATTTAGCAGTAAATCGCCCTTAAATTTCTAGAACACAATCAAAATTATTCATTAATACAAATTCTTCGGATACACTGTGTTGGAAATCAGAAATGATCACCTTGTATGCTTATTCTACAAGTAGAACATAAATAACAACCCCTATTAAGTCGTAATTAACCCTCCCATGACGAAACCGTACACTTATTTCGCTATACGCCTTCTTACACGGAATTTTTTATCGTGACCCTTATTATACACTGATTTTCCTATTTTCATTTGATACCTATCTTAAAACATTTGGTCTGTATATAATACATTATTAAGTATAATGTTAAATTGTTAAATTTTGCAAAATTATTTATAGTACCTAAGTACCAACTTATTAAAGCAAAGTCAAAAATTTTCAATTAATGTAAATATTGATTGACGATGTATCTTTTAAACGAAATAATACCGAATTAATGCAAAACATGCTCGATTAGGGGCTCATCATTATGTAAAAAAAACATATTGTAAATATTATACAATACGAATCTACTGTAAATACATTATTTCCATTCCTGCATTAAATCTTGTATGTATTTGAGTGCAAGGGTAACACAACTAGATGATAAATATACAAAATTGCATATTAAACACAAATAGTACATTTTTATGAATTTCATGATTTTATTACCAAATATTGTCATAAAATTGTGAAACTCATAAAAAGTACGTTTTATTTGTGTATAAAATATAGTTATTGTGGGACATGATAAGAAACCTTTATTTATATCGACTCATGAGCCGTGCTCCATTAGAATTCCTATATTTTCTTAACGTTTCATTCGTGTAGTGTCCTTATCTAAGGTCTTGTACATTCAACAAGAGCACTACAGACTCGTCGAATTGTTTCTAGGCGTAGTTTCGAAAAAAAAAAAAAAAACGTGTAGGAAATATAAAAATTTTAATGAACCGGAAAATTCCGGCCGTGAAAGCCTTCACTCTTAAATTTTGATTAACCAAATATTAAGTTTTACAGTTTTCATTTTTCTGAAATAGAAATTATAAGAAAATGAAAGGCATTACGTTAAGCCAATGACTTATTTTTATATAAAATATAGGGTGGTTCAAATTCAGTGGCCTATTAGACGTTTATGGAAAGCTAAGGGTAAGAAAATTTAAAAAAAAAATGGTGTTGTACTTACGCCACATGGTCTATGTTTTTAAAATATTTTGTAGCAATTATGGTTATACTAAACCAAAGAATAAAAAATCATAACTTTCCAAAAAGTGACTTACAGTACTTTTACCGATTGTAGTTGAGGTTGTTTAAGACTAACGTCCTGCGAAAATGAAGCTTCACAATTTATACAGGGCGTTCATAAAAAATCTAAAGTTTAAAACACGACGAATAACACTTTATTTTTTTTCATTCAATTCCTCTTTTTCTCCTCTTTCGATCCATTACGATATTTCCTATCGTTTTATTTAATAAATTTGTAAATTAGATAATTTCATTAATTTTGGTATAATAAAAGTTTGCCTTGGACAACTAACGACAATCAAAGCAAAATCCCAATAAAAACCTTTTTTTCGATTAATTAATTTTTTTGTTATGAATACTCTAATTGGAGCTTTTGGTGATTTTTGTAAATAAATTAATCTAAGGACGGTTTTTAGCTTGTTTATTTTGCATTAGTTGTCAGTTGTACATGGCTTTTAAAACACCAAATTTACCGAAACTTGCTATTCAAAGTAAAAATTCAAAATTACTCAAAATTTTTCAAATACAATAATAGGAAATATCTCAATGGGTCAAAAGAGAAGAAAAACAGGAATCGAATGAAAAAATAAAATATGCTAAGTGCCATTAAAAAAAAAACGAGGTTATTCGTGTTTGAAATTTCTAAACGTTGGAGATTTTTCTTATGAACGTCCTGTACAAGTTATGAAGCAGAACGTCAGTCTTTAACTTCGACTACAACCGGTAAAAATTTCAGTACTCTTAAGTCACTTTTTGGGAAAGTTACGATTTTTTAATTTATGGATTGATATAACCGAAAGTGCTACAAAATATTTTAAAAATTTAGACCATGTATCGTGAGTACTACACAATTTTTCACTGAATTTGAATCACCCTGTATAACAACCGTTTTAATTTTTAAACTTCATGATTACATAAACTTCAACCTGATGACATTTTAAAAGACTGCTAGTTGTCATACCCCAGCAAGCATTTCCTTACTTAATTTACTACAAATGTACACGGTATTTCGAAAATGTTACACAATTTTTGGGTCTTACATGTACCTACCTAACCAGTTATAAGTACATAATTTAAAACAATTAATCAATCAAAGTTTCCCTTTTTTATTTCACACAAATCATTGTGTTACTGATAATAATTTTCGATTATTTGTTACCCCTAAATTTCTAAGTTCAACTAAAAATTAACAAACTATTAATTTTACGATGAAACATTTGCCATAATAATTTTCGGGATATCGTCTACACAAATCTGTACCTATATGTAATTTGTAATTTTACTAACTATACAAATACTTAGCTACTGCCAGAACGAAGTGTTTTTAATAAAAACTTGAAATTTTACTGTTTTTTTTTTATTTTTA
The DNA here is from genome assembly GCA_947389935.1 of Agrilus cyanescens. Classification (NCBI taxonomy): domain Eukaryota; kingdom Metazoa; phylum Arthropoda; class Insecta; order Coleoptera; family Buprestidae; genus Agrilus; species Agrilus cyanescens. The sequence continues at coordinate 25,613,579 of OX376710.1, read as the reverse complement.
TTTTTATATCACGTTCAACTATTCCTAATACTATTTTAATAGCCAAAATAGAAAATGTCATTTTTTCACTTACAAAGTCTTCCTTCTATCCAAAAAGCTCTGCAGCAGCATTTTCCTTCAAACCTTGATGCTGAAATTCTTCCTGAAAGAAAACGAAAATTCTTTACATTAATGGCAGTCCATTAAATTACAAGAAAAAACAATCTATCTCAATTTCCATCAAGTTCCTACATATTTTTATTATCTGTAACTTACCTATTTTAATTAATTTATTTATTTATTTCCATTTTATCACTAAATAGTCACAACGCGTTTTAAATCCCGAGTAATACAAATTAATTTCATTCGAGCTATTCAGCGTTGTCATATTATGTGGTCGGACTCTAGGCTTCGACTGACTGTAAGCAAAACTGTTAGATGTTATGAGATTATTTAGAGGACATAACAGGCAATTAAGTATCTCTCGTTTCCATGTGGCGGGTCATTTTTAGGTCAAACCGAAATAAATCAGCAGTTTCTTATTAAAAATTTAGGTGTCTTTAAAATTTAAACTTTATAATAAATTCTAATTTAAATGAATTTTACATAAGTATTTACAAGCTGTCCCAAAATTATTTTAGGAAAATTAAAGAATTGAAATTATTATCTTCAAAAATTACATGACGAAAGGAAAAACTGAAAAGAAAAATTACTTTCAATTTGTCAACAGACTAAATATGCATACAGTATGGACCAAATTTAACTGGAAAATGTATTTCTCATTTACTTTATATTTTTTTTTGGGAAATGTCTAGTGCAAAAATAAACCCAAGACGTTACCTTTTGTGGCGGCTACAAGTCGTCAACTGAACCACCCTTGGACTATGTACAGAATGTTGCTAATTGGGACTAGAAAATTTTTAATTCAAAATGGATAATTAAAGTTTCAATAATGTTTTTTATTTATACTGTACATTTTTCTTAATAGACAGGTATTGATTCTTATGTAGATATATATAAATACAGGTGGTTACTTATACATCTAAAATAGTATGTAGTACATTATAATATATTTCAACAGTTGTATGTTTGAGGCCACCCTGTTTATCGACGATTGACCCCAAAATGATACAGCTAAGGCTATATGTTCACAAAAAATAAGTACAGTTCACAAAATAAGAACAAAAACAATCACTACAGTCCTCTAGGTACCTACCTTTATATAAGCTCGAAAATAGACGCAAATTAGGAATTTAAATTCTTTTGAAAATAACAATTTAATAATAATAATAATAATAACAATAAGTACCTAATGACGACGATTAAAATAGTTAATATCTACGTATCCTATGCTTAGACATAAGTACAACAAATTAATTTACCATCAAATCGCAATCACAGGATTGATAAACTAACAATACAATAATTAATAATAATCAAACTAGTAACAATCTTAAGTGTATCATCTATTAAATTTGCTACTCCTAATTTCCTAATGTTGAACTAACCGAATCACCGAAAGTTAGTGAAGTAAACAAGTAACTATATACACAGGTTGGACAAAATGAGGTCGTCATTCGAAGAGGGACCATTTTTTTATTTTCTGTTTTATCTACATTTGTGTATTGCTTTTACGACAGCAAAAAGACATTGCATGCACGCCTTAATAATACTGCGGTGGATACACTTTTAAGAAGGATTTACTTTTTCTTTAGTCGTACGAATGCTTTTGCTTAACGTTAGATCCTCTTCTTCAGTTAAAAGGCACATAGAATGATATAAATATCTGAGGAGAAAACAAAATACACTGTGAAATATTAACAAAAAAAAGCCTTCTTAAGGCTGCGTAACAAGGTTGTGAAATGACCTTTATTTTGAATATAATTACTGAGAGCTAAGAGCTTAAAGCTGTTAAGACCCAGTCCAGACGCGCGGTGAAACGGTCACAAATGAAAATTTGGGACATGAAAAGTGCCGATTATTCAAATAAAATTTTGGAAATATTCTTGCACTAGGAAAAAATAATTTTATTTTCTTTTGGTTTTGTTTAATAAATACCAATTTTAAGTGACACATAATAGCGTTTAATACAAATAATTATAGACACAAAACCGTTCGCGGTTTAAGCCCAATTAAACCAGTAATGCGAATTGAAATTAACAAAAAAAAAAAACAGGTCAATGAGGATTTTTTTAAAAGTTATGAACCGCGAAAAGGTTAACGTAGTTATTTTTCAATGACACGTTTACTAATTCGTTTAATTCAACGAAACGTTTCGTTTCGTCCGGAATAGATCCTGTGGTTTACTTCACGGGTAATTTATAAGATAATAAACAAACTATGAGTGATGTCATTTGCTTATTGATAGAGACAAATGGTCACAGTAATTAACAAGATGCACCATTATTTACATTACCGAATGTAATTATAGCTACTCAAGTTTTATGATGACGCTTTGAAACTTTAGTACAACTTTTTTAAGTAGCGGAAATATGAATAAATACCTAGCAAAAAACAATGATTGGGTATTTTCCATATAATAAAATTTCCATTATTAATTAACTAGTGGAAATTAAGGAAAAAAAACGTTTCTTTAATTATATTATATATTAATAACAAACAAAAAATTAATTCGTGTTATTAAAGCTTCAGATGTATGTACAATACTCACGGTCACCAAAAGTAACATGGCAAAAAGTGCCATCTAGCGGCCACAGTACGATTGTGAAATGGTATAAAATTGAACGAGGTGGCGCTATAGTAGCGTTTATAGATCAACACTAATCTACTTTAGGCAAGGGTCTCTCCCTAATTCTTTTTTCGATTGACTGACAGACTACTTCAGTATGAAACAGTTTTTTTGAGAATGAGATGGTATGATCAAGAATAATCTAGAATGTTCCAAATGTTTCTAGAATGACTTGAAATGTTCGGGGATGATTTATAACGATCTACATTCCTCGAGAATGACTTAAGATTCTCTAGAAAGTTTTTACAACTTTCAAGGGGACCTAAAATATTGCTAATTTTTTGAGAGTGGTTTAAAAAATTATCTAGGATATTCCAGAATGAGTTAAAATATTCGAGAATGACCTAAAATGTTTCAGAGACTTACAGAAAATTCTGTAACGACGTTCGGGAATGGGATCCACGAAAGTCTGAGATAGAAAAGTAGTGATGTGATATAGTCTCACATAAAGGTTGCCATTCTTTGTACGTTTTTTTTTTAGTTAGGCGTTTCCGGTTACCAAAAGAAAAATTGCAAAACCTTGCTGATGTAGAAATAATTTCTAAAACTATAACTTACCTTTAGGTTTATTTTTTTACAAATGCGTTACAATTATTTCGTCATCAATGTCATCCTTTTCGTCGTCCGTTTCTTCGGGCTCAGCTACGGGAGGTGGTTGTTTCTTGGCTTCCGCTTCCGCTGCTATTCTCTCCCTCTCCTTCTGCCTCTTGATCTTACGGTAGTGCAAGATTTCAACAACTATGTACAGGACAACGCCAATTTCCAGGACGCAGATCATCACAAAGAGCTTCATGCGCGCGCACAAGTGAGTCGAATAGGCGTAAGCTATGACGAAACCAGAACTTTCCCAAAGTCGATAATTCGAAAACGCAGCTTCCTTGTTACGTCTAAACAGGGTTCCGTACAAACCTGAAAATTAAAATTTAAAAAATTAAGGAAAATCGTTTTCACATCAGGTTTTCTATGTATCTATGATACTTAAATCAATGACAATAGATGGCGCTCTCAGTTTGAGTTTTGAAAACTATTTCTTTTTAACGAAAATGGTAATTTTAAACTTATTGTGTATTCTTCGACAATAGCAGAGAATATTATCTTTGAAATAATAACCCAATTATTAATTTTTGTGAAACATTTAGGGTTTCTGTACGTCTGAATCACTTTTAGAGGGCAAGTTAGATAACAGTGTCCAATTTTTTTTAGAAGCTTTATATAATTTTGGCTTTGGAACCCATAGTCCTTCACTATGTCCAAAGCTAATCTAATCCCAAAAATAATGGGTTTCTTCTGTTGGTAAACACTTTTTTTGGTCAATTTATAAATTAATAATGACTTCTTGGTATCTACGGTTTAAAAAGTATAAAACGTAATACCGATGCAAAGAAAAAACTGGCTCCTGAGATTAGCTTTTAACTGTTGTTGAATGTCTTCAGAAAAAAGTTAAAGGATGATCATTGTTTGGCGACGTGGAGTACCGAACAAAGAAGATGTCAGTTTGATTGATTCTTTCGAGATTTATCAAAACTAAATGTGTAAAAAAAAAGGAAAACCCCAAAAAAAGATCTATTCAATCATGTCCTTGGTACCTATTAAATTTCGGCTCTTAACTATTCACTCATCCGTAAGCTCACGTATCCTTGCAATTTTATTTTTCTTTGTTTATTAATAAAAAAAAGTGACAAATTTGCATAATTTTTATGATTAGCAAAATAATTGCAATTAAAGTGGAACTTCAATTAAAATTTTACGTCTAATTTGAATTACAAAAATTGTTTGCATCAATAGAACACACAAAAGCATGTTTTTTTTTATATTAAATTATTCAGAATTAAAGAACAAAAAAAGAGGTATATTATGTGTATTATTAAGTGGAGTACAGAAGAAGACTTCAGAAAACCGTTGAGTGTGCTCAAGAAAGGAAAATCTGTAGTCACTCAAGTGGTTCAAATCAAAACACTCAAAATAATTCTACTTGACAATTAATTTTTATTATGTCATCAATTAGAGTTATGAAATCTCATACAGATTTAAGTCTTTAAGTCTTTTACATAATCGCTTTTCTACATTTCCGAGAAGGAGAGTCGTTTTTCAAAATAAAAATTATTTGTTTAGAAAAATGTTTAAATAACAAAATCACAAAATCAGTGATACACACTATTAAATTTTTTAATCTAATTTTACTTAATAGTATATAAAAGAATTCTTACCATTGATTTGAGTTTGCCACACGGCATCACCAACGCCCCAAAGTCCCGATGCCATGAAGAAAAGAATGGGATTACTGGGATGCGGTCGCCACAAAAGCAACCATACGCTAACAGCCGTGTGCACTAACGCACCCAACGCAATGATGGGTTGTCGTCCAATATATTTCATCACAGAACCAAAAAGTAAACTGCAAAGAGCGTTCACAACACCGAAACATATCATGACGTAACCCACGGATGATATCCCCAAAGCGCATGCAATGTATGCTTGGGTGAAGTCTGCTCCGATGAAAGCCTGTTCCATACCAATCCACACCGTGATGGGGATCAGCAGCTGCTGGTAAGGTTTCTTCAGTTGGTACGCCGTGGCCGAAAGAAGTTGAATTCCCGTCAGTTCCGTTTGGCCGCTTCCTCTGCGTTGCTTTTCGCCATATCTGGAAACAAGGGATTTATTAAAGTCACTCAGTATTCTTGGTTCAAACTTAAGAAGTTACATTTGGAGCATAATGTTCTTTAGTCAAATTGGATTTGGATGTGTACCATATTAGAAATAAGTTTGTTGAATTGAGTTCGTAAGGACGACCAAAATATAACGCACCTTTTTTACATGAATGGTTGAGAAAGAGAAAGAGAAAAATATTAATCAAGAGAACCCTTAGTGGCTATGTGCAGAAGTAAACCACTGTCATCAATGGGCAGGAGAACATTGCATGTTTGTTGAAATCTTTTCTATTCTCAAATATTCTAAACGATTATCGAAAAATCTGGAAGGTTCTAGATCAGTTTTAGAGCCATTTATGACAAAGTTACTGTATTAAAGATCTTCTTGAAAGATATGGAGCTTTCTAGATGTTTGTTAACCGTTCCAGGTCATTTTAAAATAATTTGGAACATTCTAAATCACTCCTAAGCATTCCAAATCATTCTCGCATGATGTGGATCATTTTAGATTATCGTTGAAAATGATGAGATGATCCTGGAATGTTGTAGAACATTCTCTAGCATTTTCAAAAATTCGAGGGCTTTCTAGATCAATCTCAGACATACCAAATCATTCTCGAAATATATGGATCATTTTGGAGCAATTCAGATTATTTTCGAAGAATAGCTACAGTATTAAAGATCTTCTTGAAAGATTTTGAACTTTTTGGATCACTCGTGAACATTCCAAGCTACTCTCCAATTAACTGGAACATTTTAGACCATCGTTGAAAATGATGAGATGATCTTGGAATGTTGTAGAACATTCTCTAGCATTTTCAAAAATTCGAGGGCATTATAGATCAATCTCAAACATTCCAAATCATTTTCGAAGTATACGGATCATTTGGAGGAATCCAGATTAAGATTTTGAACTTTCTAGATTTTTATCAGCTTTTTAAAGTCATTTTCAAATAATTTGGAACTTTCTAGATCACTCCTGAGCATTCCAAATTATTCTCGAATGATCTGGAATGTTTTATATCATCGTTGAAAATGATGAGATGACCCTGGAATGTTGTAGAACATTCTCTAGATTTTCAAATATTCGGGGCGATTATAGATCAATCTCAAACGTTCCAAATCATTCTCAAAAAATATGCATCAGTTTAGAGGAAACCAAATTATTCTCGGATGATCTGGAATGTTTTGAAAATGATGAGATGATCGCTGTAACAACTGCAAGTGGGTGACACTAAGTGATCATGACGAAAAGTGAGGACAAACAGAAAAGTGCCTATTTTTCTTTACAGTATGTGTTGCACCTTGCACCCCCCCAATCAGATTTTTCTCTCGTATAAATATCTGTTCTAAACCGTCGACTTCCTTGTACATTCAATTAGGACACAAAGAGGCCACAATATTTAGTTTTTAATGTACTATTTGCAAATAGTTATACACCTATTCTTAAAGTACAGCCTTGATTCAAACACCTTGAGTTGTTATTTGTGATGTAATGTGTATTGCAACAAGCAAGAAATGTTAACTGCGAGTACTTACTTATAATAGTCACTTATAATTTTTTAATTGTTATTTATTCAGTCTGTGGAATTTAAGTACAATACTACAAGTGAGGTAATTGTAGGAGATAACATAGCATTTTTTTTTTCGGTTCTCAATATTCATAGAAGTATCTTCAGGAAGTAGTCTGTTGAGTTGAGAAACAGTTCTAAAACTACCTAAATGAATACTAACGTATGAAAAGTTGATTTGGTTAAAGATTGATTGATTATTATTTACATTTTTAAAAATAAGTTAATGTAAAAGTTTTTTGTTTACGTTCATTGCCATTTTTTTTACTGCTACTTTTTAAGAAGAAGGGGGTCAACAACACCAAAGCTGGAGACAAGAAAGAGATACGGTTACAGTTACGTTTTTCAGGACTGTTGATTTTTTTTTTGTTCTTCTATAAGAAGAAGACGGGCGTCAAATAGAACTGAAGTGAACATTAAAATGGAATCTCAGTACATCCAAAGGTACATTGACCACTTCTGTTTAATACAATCTGATTTACTTTGTTGTTTATTGTACGTTGAACCTTGCACTTGTGTTGAGAGCAAAAGTTTTAGTACGATGATGGCCACAAAGATAGGGAAATGCCTCCTGAGGTCAATGTAATTAGAACTTAAACTTCAAAGAACCACCACCTCTTGTTTAATATTCACTATTCTGTTATTAGGTACCGATAGAAGGTTCTCCAATACGTATACATATAATTTTAATTGCTAATAAGTATCTTATCCACATACTGACAATAGAAATAAATTCATTACTCTCCTGTTATCTTCACATTTCTAATTAAATTAAACGTTTTCATTTGACGTTTCGTGGATCAGAAAGTTTAGAAGATCTCTAATGTCTTACGTTTTCCAAAAATGACTTGAAGTGTTCGAGAATGGTCGAAAATGTTCCAGAATATTCCAGATTTTCCAAAAATGGTTTAGAATGTTCAGAAAATGTTTGGGAATGTTCGAGAATAATCAAGAAAGTTTCAAGTATAACTTAGAACAATGATGCAGAACGTTCTGCATTTTATAAAGAAGATCTAGAAAGTTTAAGCTTCATCGAGAACGGTTTGAAAAATTATCTACAACATTCCAGGATATTCTTTAATCTTGGAAGTCGTTTTGGAATATTCAGAAATGATCCAGAACGTTCCAAAAGTTTTTAGAAATTTTTTTAGAATGTTTGGATATGATCTTAGAGGATCGAAAACTTTAGAGAATGTTCTATAATATTTCAGGATGATCCAGAATATTATCGAATTCAAGAATGCGGAAACTGAGGATAAGGAACTTTGATCAAGTACGAATTGAATCTTCAATTGAATGCAATCAATGAAATAAATCTTTCTGGATCAAATCATATTATAAAATCGTTTCTGGCCTCTCTCTATTACTCGAGTTCATTAAATCTTATTATTATTTTTTTCAAGATGGAACATTCTAAATGTTGATGGTAGAGAAGTGAAGATAATATCTCCATTATCAAAGATATAATGGACAGTCGAAAAAAAGTTGTGCAAGAGAAAGGTCTGTCAGCCATAGAAACAATTTCATCAGAACTTACCTCAGATGATTTGAAAAAGATTAGGAAAAAGTTGATATAATCCAGGCAATGGCCGTTAATTAACTCGATTCAACACGACGACCTTCTTATTATCATATTATTATTATATTTAAAAGATTTTGTAATTTGCGAATTATTTATATTAAAAAACGAAACTGTCAGCCGTGGTTTCAATATCGAACTTGTTAAATGTCATCACAGCGCCATACATTTACCATCGGAGTTAGGAAGGCCGAGCTGCATGCGAGTAACGTCATTGTAAGTGGTTTGTTGTACCGAAACTTTTTAGTCTAGCAGCTAAGGGAAGAATGCAAAAATTTCTTTGACCTTTCGACGCTTATGTCGTAATTTTCGAGAAAATTTTTGTCTTTTAGTTACACAAGTAAATAACAAACAAGTTAAAGTTAAGGAAGCCTTGGATTATAAAAAAGTATATGCAATTAATTTTTGATTTTTTTAAGTAAAAATTATTACCACTGGGATACGAGATAAAAAAAGCGTTTGCCTCATTCTTTTAACATTTCATTTATCTGAGACGATGACGTTAAAAATTCTAAAGACATTTATAAAGTTTGTTGTGATCTGTTGCCACTCTTTCACGATTATTAGCCGCATTCCGAACAAAATCGACCTTGTCGACGTCAGTAAGCACTACCATTATTACCAAGAGTCGATTTTAATAACGCTAATATTGTTTTTATTGAGTTCATCCACCACATTAAATATCCAGGTAAATATCTAGTTAAGTTTAATTGTATGTACCAATGCCTAATAATATGCAAGCATGTGTATGTTAGTTATGTATATTGTAGCAGGCCTTGATTACTAAAATGAAAGGCTCTAAATAAGGTAAACGAATAGAGTTAGTCACAAAAACAATATGCCACCATTTTCACTCATTATATAACACCATAAGCAGTCCAGAAAATCAAAGAGATAAAGAGAATGCTCCAGAAATCTTCAGGACTGCAAGGGGTTAGATTTAAGATTGTTTTGAATGCTTCCAGAATTAAATTTATTTTACAAGCCGAACAATGGTATTTTTATAAATAAAGAAATTTACGAAATGTTTGATTCTGACCATCATGAGCCGTCCGTCAAAAAGTTTTCAATTCAATAAGTTTGACGGACACCTGACTGACGCCTGTCTTCCGTCTCTTTGATGAGGAATGAGAATTATGATCATTGGATTTTCCATATTGCTCTAAGATAAATCCATTTTTTTATATTTCTCGAAAATAGAACAAGAAATAGTTATACCTTGAAGAGACATAAACTTATGCAGAAATTATAAATTATAAAAATAGTCGACATTTTAATAAAATTTTTCAAAATATAAAAATAGAAATTAATTCTTCGTAACAGGCCAATAATTTTGAAATACTTATGGGGTCTTTAAGTGATGCCATTTTTACAAAAATAACGACATGTTTACATTTTATTATTGTTATTAACATTATTATTGTTTGTTAAATTTAGAATTTAACTGTAAAGAGTGTCTTACGAGCATATTAGTTTGCTATTCACTTTTAGCGTGTCAGTTATTAGGTAATAAGTATTGTATAATTAATTTGCTGTTTTATTTAAGGCTTTTAATATGTAAATATAAACACACGTACCCATAGAACACATGCATACATAAAAATGTGTGTCCGTAAATCAAGGAATAAAGCAATAGCGTACGTGGAAACTTACATGTTACGTAAAAGCAGTTTAATGAAAATCTATTGCCCAACAAAATTTTTTGGTGAATACGCGAATGAATTGGCAAACACCAATGAATTTTTGTCAGTTCTGGAGGTTAAACTGAACCAAATCTAATCGTTTCTACCTACTAACTTTTTTGACATGACAAACAGGTACAAGAATTTTGTAATTGCATGTGTAAGTCGAGAGTTAGAATTTCGAATTTAAATTAACCCCTGTACAACACGGTTCGTTTTTTCCGTGTTGTACAAACATAAAGTTGGATTCACACACATCAGACATGACACAGGTCTGTCTCTTTGTTTCAGTAAAAAAAAAATACGTGTGGCACTCGGGGACTGCCGCGGTAAAGATATTGCATAGTTTATCAACTTATGCAATTATAATATTTATGCAATATTTTTTTTTCTTTGATATTAATATAACAATAAACCTATATACTTTCTCAAAAACAGCTGCTTACGTATTCGTCCGATTTCGGAGCAGTTCGTTTCGATCCGTGCGAGCTTCGTACAGCCTACACGCATACGCTGTGCCGTTCGGAGTAGGGGGTGTTAGGTTTTTTTCGTTACGGAATTTCTTGATTCGGTCGCCGCGCTCAAAGGCCGCGATAAAAGCTATGCAATAGCTTAATAAGTTTACAAATCGTGTTTATTTTTATGAAAACATTAAAACCTAACACATATTTCTATGGTAGCTGCATGCATCGTGAGCGATGGCGTACAGTTTTCTAAGATATGCACTTAAAAAAATTATTAGTATTCAAAAACTTTATGATGGTAGAGTAATTGTTTTAAACAAATTTCACGTACCGTATTATTGTGCTAATAATGTTTTTATATTGTCTTGTGTAACATAACATTGTATGGGTAATTATTTTTTTATTGCCAATTTTATAGGGAGAATTATGACTAATATCAGCAGGAACACCGTTTCGTTTACGCCATGTTTTATCATGCCTGAACACGAAATAATAATAATGGATCATTAAACGAAATGTTTTTGCATGAAAACTCTTTAATAATTTATGCCTTCCACAAGACTACCAAAAATTTCTTTTGATTCCTTTACATGGATGGATATATTCGCATTTTAATGTTAATGTTTTAATTTCTAACATTGAAGAAGGCCACACTGTTTTGGTACTACAGGTTAGGTCACTATAGTAAAAGGAAAAAAACAACAAACACGTTCCACCCCTGTACAGTATTGAGAAAAATTGGTGCGACCAGTGGCGCGTTCAGCTGCTGGTGGTTGGGACTGGTGGCTGTGTCTAATAGCTTTGTTGAGCCACTAATCATTACAACTAGTCGTCACTACTAGTAACTCACTTTTGCGGTATCCCTATCAGTTTTTTGCGACTGGTGGTCGCGTTTAGTAGCTCGCCGAATCTTCTAATCACGATTAGTTACAGCCAATAGGAGCCCAATGTACACCACCCCACCCTTACAAGTCCCCACCTATTTTTTTTACGACAGGTGGCCGCGTCTAGTGGCTTTGTTGAGCCACTAGTCATTACGACTAGTCGTCACTACTAGTGACTCACTTTTTGCGGTATCCCTATCAGTTTTTTGCGGCTGGTGGCCGCACCTAGTAGCTCTCCAACTAAGCGACCAATCCCTACGACCGGTTACCGCCACTATTCGCCCAGTGTGCGCCACCCTTACTAGTTGTTTGCGACTAGTGGCCAAGTTTATTAGTTTAACAAAATCACCAGCAATTTGTAGGTTTAACAATTGCCACAGAGTGCATTAGCTTGCTAATCTGTGCTAGAAAATATCCCTTTTTGGACAGGAAAAAGTGATTTACAACTGTATCCATATCTTAACAACATAGATAATTATTTTACTGTTCAACCTTTAGTTTATGATGGCCAAAAGTCATTAAAATTTCCCGAATCATATGCAGATGAGTTTGAATTAATTTCCACTAAACAATTTTTTATACCTTCACATTTTGATCAGTTTTCTCATTGTCAATTCATTATTCATAAGTGTCAAACTTTGACCTCACAATTCATTATGGTTTACCGTTTCATCTTCTAGTCATGGTGACTATAAAAAAAAAATAATCATGCCTCAACAAACCTGAGTACTGTAAGAATAGAAATCGGCGCGCTAACTAAACTAAAGAGTAAATTTAAACGAACATTAAGCATAGCTATTGTACAGGTACATTTAAAATAATCGTTAACCATAAAAGGAGAGGAGTTGGATAAATATAGCTGAATTGGAATGTGTAGCAATTATTATTTGTTGCTGTCCATATTAATTGACCGACTAGTTACAAAAAAGGCGATGCAACTTTAAAAGAAGGAATACTACAGAGAAGTTGAACATAATACTACATAATGTTATACCTAATTACAGTACGGAAGAAACTGATGCACCCTAAAATAAATATATTGGATAAAATATATAGGTACAGGCCTTTTTCCGTTTGAAAGAAATATTCAAAAATGTTTTAGAATATCCTTAGATACTCCAGAGTGTTCAAGGATCATATAAAAGTGTCAGAATGGCCTAGGTTTTTGGATAATGATTTGGAATATGTAAGATTGATCTTCTAGAATATCCAAAAATGTTAGAAGATGTTCGACGATATTCCACAAAGATTTTAAAGTTTAAAGAATGGTCTAAAATGTTGTAGAATTTTCGAGAATGATTGGGAATGTACGAAAATGACCTAAAATGTTCCAGGTTTTACCAATAACGATTGGGAATGTACCAGAATTTTTGAAAATTATGTAGAATGTTCAAGAAAATACTCTAAAATTGTTTCGAGAGTAATTTGGGATGTTCAGAAATTATCTAGAACGTTCCAGTATTCTCAAGAATGACTTGGAAAGTTTTTCGTGAGATCTGGAATAGTGCAGCTTTTCCAAAATGTTCTATTGTTCGTCCCAAATGCTATATTATACGAGACTTCTCGAAAATGACATGAAATGTTCGAGAGCGGTCTAGATCCTTCAAGGTTTTTCTAAGACTGGCTTAGAATATCTCACAATAATTTTAGAAACTTCCAAATCTTTCAAGAAGGTCTAGAATATTCCAGCTTTTTCCATGATGATCTAGAACGTTCCACGATTTTCGAGAATGATTTAAAGTGCTCGACTATAAATTAAGATATTCTAAAAAGTCCCAGAAAGTTCTATAACATTTCAAAATCCTTCGAATTTGTTATCATGATTGGAACGCTTGGAATTTACTATATTTATTTATATATACCCTGACTTTAGCTCTTTATATTGTTAAATGACCTTTTTTAAAATGTGCAAAAGTTTCGATCATCGCGGTAATATCCTGTTTTCTGGTACTAAGGCAATTTGGTATAGTCAAAGGTGTCATAGGTAATCATTATTGTTGCAAATTTTCGAGACCGATGTTTTTTAATGACATGGATGTGTGACGAGATATATTAAACCCGGTTTCTACGGCGTGGCGTGTGGCTTGGCATGCCATGTGTCATAAGAATCAAAGAAGATCGAGACGTTTCGTCTAATTCATTCGGCAAGCCGGCAGGTTTTCTATACGACGCTCTGTTTCGACTCATATCCTTAACCCCTTCATTCTGAATAAATATTCGCTAATATTTAAGGATCGATGTAGATCAGATAATATTAATAATATTTTTTTTTTATTAAATAGTTATAAACTCACCTCGTCAATGGGTCCACAAAAGTTGCAATGATGACAACTGCACAAATGATACAAGCGATGTAAATCCCCGAAATTTCGAAAATTTCACTATCGTCTGGTCGGTCTAAGTTTTGGTTGTTGTTGATGGCGCAAAAGTTGGCGCCACACAATTCGTAGGTGCTGTTTGAATTCGAGGATGATCCTCCGCCGCCGTGAGGATTGCTCAAAACTGAAAGAAGAAAGGTCAAGATTAATTAGAAACGTTGTAACCTTACAAATTATCGATATATTGTCTGGAAATTAGAGACTATCGAAAATTTATTAACCATAATTTTTGACGAGTCAATATCATTGAATAATGTACTCATTTATAGGTATATGAAGGTTACTAATGAAAAATAAACAGAGAAAAAAATAATTAACAGCTCAAATTGTTCACATATCCTTCCATAGATTTAGATTCTATGGTAAGGTTAATGTACTTATTATGTATCCTTTTAATCAATCAATCAAAATAATCTTGATAAAAGTAGCAAATAAATTAAAAAAAATAATGCAAGCATTTTGTAAAATCTTACCTAACGATGAGATAAGATTTCCCCAAAGTTCGGCAGTCTGCCAAGCGAGGAAGAAGAAGCCGAAGAACCTTACAATAATCCCGTCAACCAGTTGATCGGTCAATTTTGCGTAGACACCAGCGACTTGGGTCAAATATGTGGCTTTGGATGCCCACATGGGCGCTGCTCCTATACCAACGAGAACACCAGCAGGCACCAAAGTGTAAAATCGTGGATGAAACTGCGCCACAAAATAAGGCAGATAACAGAGCAAGGACATACACAGTGTCCATTTAACGGTGAGTCTCTTGATGAGATAAGTGGGCACAAAAATACAACTGACCACAAGCGCCGCATAGATTGCGCTTAGAGACACGGTTCCAAGACCGTCTTTGGCGTTAATGCTACTTTGTAAATTGGCAATTCCTTGAAAGGCAGTGAATTGTATCATGAAGGCACACGAAATGAGGGACACGTTCTTTAATATGCGCCATTTCTCTTTGCGGGCCATTTTGAATTTACCCTGCGAAGATGCCTCTTCGTCGGTGACTTCGCGATGCTTCTTGATCGCCGCCAAACCGTCTTGGTCTGGTTTGAATCCCTCATTGTCGTAGCCACCACTGACCGAGAGGGTGTAGATTTTCTTGTTGTCGGACGCGGATCCATTTTGCTGATTGCCGCCGCCTCCGGTGGTGGTCGTACTCTGGTCGAGGGGCGCGGTCATCTCACGGCCGCGGATGCCCTCGTCAATCTAAAACAAACAGAAAACAATACAATTAACTTTATGGATATCTATATATGTATAAAGAGCAGACTAAATACACCACTCAAAAAATATTGATGTTGATCTAAATTTTTTGACTAAGAAAAAAGAAACGCAAAGTGCTTTGCTCCAATATAAGGAGCCTTTTTGAATTATTAGGCTCAGTGCATAGATGGACTTAAAATTATTGTTCTCGGTCAGCAAAATGGACCACCACACATGATAAGATTTAAAAAAATGAGATAAAAATTAGATATTAATTATTGCCTCATTTTAGCAAATTGTTAAAAATTTACTTAAAATACTTACAATTTTTTTTTAAATTTATCCACGAACACAATAATTCAGTTTAACGTTGACGATACTGATTGGAACTACCGAACAATAATATTCTAACGCCTTATAAAAAAAATATATTTACGATGATAAGAAGTACAAATAAGTCATGAATAGGAAAAAAATAGTAATAAAATACCTAGAACAATGATAAAGAAATATATTGTTTCAAGTAATAAAAACATTCTTAAACAAACTTTTAAAAAATGGAACAAGTAAAAATACTTAATAAAATTAATTCTGGGCTCATAATCAAACAAAATGATTTAAACGAAAATTTGGAGGAATACAATACGATACTGACAAATTTTGATTAGTGATTAACAGTAAAAGTTTCGTAGTCATAATGAAGTGATCTTCAGGAAGAAGAATCTGCTAAAATTTATAATCCTCAAGGAAATAAGAAGCCCTGAATGACCACAGTAAAGGGCAACTATTAGAGCTTCCTGAGGGATGAGCTGTTCTGGTCTTCATGTTAGGGGACGTTATATATATTTAAAAGTTTTTGAAAAATCATTATACCGCCACCTATCGGATTTTAGCAGTACCAGAACTAGCTGTCTGTGTGGTTTATTCATCCTACCAGTGAACCAGGAAGATAATTTTATCTGCTTATGTCGCTCTGATGAGAACTATTCAGAAACTGACTGTCTCGTTATTGCTGCATTAGCTATTATAGAGAAAAAATTGTTTTTCAATTACTTTAACAATAAAGTGTTATTTCCAGAAAGACGGAGTGTTGATTCCGTTTCCTTTTTTACTTTATGTACACCATAATTAATTAAGTTAGTAATATATGCAGTGACAGTCGACTACGTTGTACAGGGCATAAATTAGTAGCTGTGGCTAAAACAATTCAGGCAATTTGATTCGCATAATGATAGTAACACACACAGAAAATAAAAAAAAGAAAAAAAATAAAAAACGACGTATTGGTAAGCCATCGCTTTGTATTAATCGCTTGTCGGAAACATGTTATTAACTGTTTCCGTGCCGCAAATGACAAGGTCGACAATACTGCTGGCTAATTATTATCTACTACAATTCGAATTGTCTTGGGAAAAAATAAAATCATCCTTGCGAATAGCCAATCTTTTTTTTAGAAATATGTGACAGCATTCAAACATATCATTTTTTCCATGAACTCCATTTATTAACGTAATTCTTTTCAATTAGGGGGTCAATAGTACACGCGAATTATCTAGATTTGGTGAACATAAGTGTGTTGATTAGTTGCACACAAAAATTGAGCCATTAGGAAGCTCAACTCTTTTGCTGCCTTTCTTTCGTTAAACAAATCAGTTTTTGTAAATAAAATTAGGAATGTTTCAAGTAGGTACTATAAAAATTTTCAACCGAGACTTAAAGACTAGATGCGCAGCAGCAAATCCCGCCCTAAGAAGGTAGGTACAATTTTGAAAGGGGAAGGCACTCTAGCCATGACCTTCAAGTACGCCTATGATATATGCAGGTATCGGCATACAGATTGGGAAGTTGCACGTGATTGGCTGTCGGTTAAATAATACAGCCCCTCGGTCTTCCTACATCTGACCGAATTCAAGTCTCGGTTGAAAAATTTCACTCTACTCTGATTTTGTTACGGAAGAAGATGTTACGTCAAAATTTTTTGTGTTGCTGCAGTTTATTTCAACGCCGTTATATGCAAATTTTATTAAACAGGATTTCACGTTTGATACTTCAGTTATTAGTATGTACCTATCAGGATTTCATAGATGTAAAATTACAAGAAACCATTAATTATTCAAGTCAGTCACGTGTTGAAGTTGTCGGAAATTACAATCAGTTGCAAAGCAGTTCTGTACTTCGTTAGATCACGAATCAATTAAGAACTTGCTTATCTTCAACAATTACTGTAGGTATATTGGCGATTGTTGTTATTTACTATGAGGAAGAACATCTTCAATTCTTATTTTCACATATTTCTCCTACAAACAGTGACTTTCACCAGGAGTTAGAACTTTTTTTATTTATTTGTAGGTACTTCCTTTACGTTATTGAAGTTTTGTTGAACTCCGATCACAATTTACAACCATTTAGCCACATAAACGACTTGATATCGATTTCTATTGATTGGATATATAACTATTTTTTGTTTTTCAACATTTTTTTAAAAAACTTTTAACAGGACACAAAAAGATTTTTGAAAATTTTCCAGTTTATTTATAATCTGGATTATTCATATATCTGGAAGGCAACATTTCGTCTACATTAATTGAACTGTTTAGGGAAATTAATTGTAGTAGTGTCATCTTAAATTTTTGCAATTAAAAACGTAACTGGATTTAACAGAGACTGATTAGAAAAATCCTGTTTTATCAGGATATATTAAGTAGCTGTTTATTTAGCAAGTTAATTAAGACAATGGTCTCTAACGATGTTGCTTCTTTATTTTGCGAGAAATTATGCTTACTACACTGACACAAAAGGCTAATGCCCCTTATGGAAATCTTCCTCTTGAAGCTTTAATTCCTCTCAATAAAGACATTCCTCAATTTGCAACACATTTCCCAATTATTCTGAACTTTAACTTAAAATTTCACAAAATGTGTTTAAGGTTAACGAGGGCACCTTTAGTGTCGAAACGCTTCTGAAATATTTCAGTAATCCTGGAATATTGAATTTTGATTTCAAGTAATTTTGAAGCAGTGTGTATTTTGTTGAGTTCAAAATTTTAGTTATTCAATTTGTTTTTTTTTTTTTTTTTTGAAAAAACGTACAATTTTTTTATTTGCAAATCAACAAAAATCTGTAAACATGTTGCATTCTGAGATTAAAAGGTCACCATATGGTTGATCGTTTCATCAAACTGGAATCTTGAAATGATCTCATTACTGTAGACTATTGTCGTTTAACAAAATTTTTAATTACTTAAAGTAAAACGCACTTTAAAGAAAATGAACAAGTTGTACTTCAGTGACATACAAGTTACAAGTCTTAAGACCTGAAATTTAACACAGGGATTTATTTTCCAACGTGGGCGAACACTAAGAATCGATTTTTCTGAAACCCAAGCCTTAAAAGGTAAAAAGGGGGTTCAAAGTTTAAGTACCGATTGTCTTGTTCGTCCAAAGCCCTGTCAGGGAGCTTGAAATTTTGGAAAAAAATCCTTATCTAACCATTTACTAACTTATGGTCAAAAATAATTGACTTTTAAATAAATTTGGAAATCATTTACTCATTAAAAATTTTCATTTATTTTCAACTCTATGTGAAAATAATAATCTTACACTTTAAATGCAAGAATTATTCGATGCATTATCAATTTGTAGTAGGTAATAAACACATCAAAATATCGGACAAGGTAAACGGCATCTTGTTAATAGAGCTTAAAGCCTTATTTTTTTTTTATTTACAAGTTATTATCGAATTTAGAATGTGGTCGTCACATTCTAATTAATAAACAATTAGGCTTATTAGGTATTTTACATAGAATGTCATAATCGCGTACGAAGTAAAGATAAAACTATTTAAAGTTATTTAAATGTTTATGGTTATTCCGTCGAACTGAATTTTATTATCTTCCTTTATTTTATCACTAATCATATAATGAGTCACCTGACATTATACATACAGTTCAAAAATGAAAGAAGACAGTTATCATTATGCACATTCAAATAAAAAATAAGGAACTTCCATTCTTTTTTTCTAAGTGAAAACTTCTTTAGGCTCCTTCTGCGATTTTCAGTACCTACAAGATAAACCTGTGGATTCGCGTTACCGTCACCAGTCGGACGTGTCATCATTAACCGACCGAAATGAAACGTAAATTGTTGAAAGAGAAATAAAATTTGTTAGTATATTGTGTTATTAATAAGGTGCAGCAATAGTAAAAATTGTCATACACCAAAGCCATTACTTATTATTTATTATTATTTTTAACTTGAAAAAATTGCGTGTGGATAAATTAGAAGTTGGCAAACGTCTTATGTAGAAGAGTAGCTTTGTAGTTCTGCAGCATATAGAAGTAAATAGCAGCCCAGGTCTAGTGCATTTAACTTTATTATTATATGTGCTAGCTAATACTGTGTTCTAAACTATTCTACTTCCTTTTGCCTTTTCAAATGCTTACAGAGGACATTCTCCTGGCGATTTCTTGCAGAAGTGGAGAATTTCTTCTGGAGTTCCGATGAATGTAGTGTTTTGCGTGTCCGGAGAAGTCGTACATTTTTCTGCTACTTTTTTTTATTCACTCAAAAATGTACACAATGCACAAACGATGAAATCGGTTTTAATTTAATTTCACTGTTAATAATAATTAAAAAAAATACTGAAATTGTAATCTTAGTTTGACCAAAATATTTGCGTAGCAAAAAACATTTTTTATTGAGTATGAAATTAAGAAAAATGATTTTCACTTACATGTTTTAATTAGGTAGGTCTTAATATTAAGTTTTATTTGGAAACGTGAGATAAATTCGAGATTAGACTAATAAATATTGGGAGTACCTACAACACGACCTAAAATATTTATTTCCGTATATAAATTGTGGTAAACAAATGAAATTAAAGACATTTATTATAAAAATCAAAATTTTAATGACTGTATGGAGTAAATTTTTGATTTAAATGACAAGAAGCATGACTTTCTATTGGCTATTTATAGATTAATGCATATTGCAATCAATCGTGGGTAATAACAATTTTTTTAGTAGTACATAGTAGTTTTAAGTACTAAAAATTGAATTATGATAAAGCTAATCTTCTTAATCTATTTTTACCGCTTTAATTACATTGAAGATTAAATATTTGTTTGCCTTTAAGTATAATGAATGAGCAATAAATGTTGATTGACTCTTTAATGCTATATATGGCAGACTATTTCATTTCAAGTGGATAGTTTTTTAGGATTAGGTATTACATTTATATCCCCGTTAAAAAAATATTAAAAAAAATACGTTTTAGATGATAAATAATAAGAATTTATTTTATTAAAAATGAAAATTTGTAATTTTAAAAAGTGGAATGTTCAGGCAAATGAAAGTATCTCAGTAAGCGAAACAGAGAGAAATTAAAATATGGTCTATAAATATAAAAATAAATAATTAATGTTGTTTATAAATCTATCCTAGGAATTGTTCAGAAATTAAATTGGAATTAATTTTTGTGTAATTAAGAAAATTTTAACTATTTTAAAATCCTCCAGAAAATTTACATAAATCCACATCTACTCACGAATAACAAACTTTTAATTTGTAGTATCACTAAATTATTTTATCACCACCAACAAATTTCTTGTTTACGCGCAGTTTGAAGCAAAATTTTGGTCACTATTTTTTTGTGAAATTTTTGGATATCGGCTCGAGCTCGGCCGCGATAGTGTTAACAACTGCACTCAGATTCAATTCAATTTCTTTATCAACTTTTAAACAATAGGAGATTATAAAATTACCGTATTTGTTATTGTGTGAAGTGTAAACAGAACAGGTACCGATATCAAAATATGTGGGCACATACGCTTATGTGTACCTATATTTACAAATGCCTTAAAGGAAATTGTTACTTAATAGACATCACAAACCATCCTACAACTAAAATACCATAAATATGTTACATCATGTGTAATAAAATTTTTGAAACTTCTAAATTTTCAAAAATGTCTTGTATTTGTCTTCAATGTGTATGTGTACCAACGCGATAATAACACAATTAGTACTTGCATTGCTGTGTTTAATTAATCTTGCGATCATGTACTGTTTATGTTAAGATGAGATTAACGAACGATTGACGAGGAATTGTTTATATTTATACTAGCGTACTACGGAGGTTATATGGTGTAGGCATGGACGTGTGCATTTACACGAACCCAAACCTACTACCGCACAACCTACGGTTCGTTATCTAATCTAAAAATAACAAATTCAATAAAATTTGAATAAAAAGTTTGACAATTTAAGGTAATTAAAAAAAATAGGTAACTCATTGTAAGACCAAGTCTCTGGTATTTAATTTTTAATTAAATTAAATTATTAATACGGTTGAAAAACATCAGTACGTACCAGCATAATTCCTGTTGTTAAAACTAATGTTAAAAACCAGCAAAGATAGCAGTTTTAATTACATACAATTTAATTAGTGGAATTACACGATTCAAATTTAATAATGCTAAATGTAAAAAAAGTTTTCAGTGGAAATGATAAAAAATTGATTCGAAATTAAAAATTTCTGGTGCCACCACTTCACCTATGAAACACAAAAATTATTTTAGTTATTAAGTTAACAATTTTTTTATATTTCTATTAGTATCTATGTTCACTGACGATGAAGTAAATTGCAACTAAACAATATTCGCGAACTGGTTTTAGTTTTATGTAAAGATACGTCTCGATCACATAAATTAATTTAGCCATTAACTTCTAGAAATGGTCGTGTTAGTTTTGTTCACGCAAACAGTGCACGTCACGTAAAATTGGTACTTTACACGTCAACTTCTTACGATGGATTGGGTACCATTCCGTTTTAATAATGGATCACAGGATATGAAACAATTTCCAGAAGATAATGCACAATTAAGCATTTGTTTTCAAATTTAATTAATGTAAAAAACAGCCATTATATCATAAACCGTTTTAATTATAACGATAATTATTTTATTTATAAATAATAATTATTTTTTTAAAAATAAACTAGCCGTAGGCAATCCTTTTAGGGAACCAAAAAATATATAAATTTTTGAAAAAATCCTGTTCACAAGTTTTTTTTTCAGAGAAAGTTTCTACTTCTGTAAGTATTTAATTAGAACGTAGGAAGAAGACATTCTTCTTGTTAGAGTTGAGGAAAACCAAACCCCAAAAAGTATAAATCGTCTCCAGAATTATTCACATTACAGAAGAATCCCGATGATGTTTGGGAGAGAACAAAAGTAATCCAGGTTCATGGATTGAATTCTCACATTCATTAATAATAGAGCAAACAACTTGGAAAACCCTAAAACACGTAGTAAAATTGTTGTAAATACTGTTGAATCGTTTTCATGAATTTTTTGTTCGAATGCTCTTCAAAAAATTACAATTTCCATCATGTAGCGGAAACATAGATACTTTCAGCATTATTACAATTCGACCTTTAACGGTCCGATTCACTTTTTCTCATTATTATTTAATTCATAATCCGTCGTTTGTTTGTACATGTAAACGTGAGATCAATTAGTGTTCATGATTCTGAATGAAGCCGATCTGGCTTTGTGTACATGTTAAACGAGTGTGAAGTCTCATTTACAAAACATTTTTACTATTAACTTGCATCATAAGTCGTTCAGATTTTTAGATTGAAATCAACAACTGCTCTGCATGCTTTTTTATAATGTAAATACACTTCAAAATAAACATCCTTCGTAGAGACACTAAATTTATAACTTTTTCAAATGAGAATGGATCCACTATACCATCAATGATGTTACTGAGCAAGCGCAGCTTTTTATATGTATTAGCAGTTCTAAACACATAACACTCTCCAACTACTAAGGAGTACTGAAACTACCTTTACGTTTTTATATTAATTTTATCTGGCAGTCGACAGTTTTTTTTACTAACAAAATATATAATGCCAGTTTATTATCGGTTTCCTTTAGGCATTAAAATCGAATGTTATGAAATATTACTTAGCTTGCAATTACAATCTAAACTGATTATGATCTGTAATTAATAGCCATTTGATAAGAGTGTGATAAGTAGGTTCATATAATAATTGAAATTGATTGAGTACCCATTTTTAAAGCCACTTTAAACTTAATTTATTTATTTTTAAATACTTATCTAAAAGTTGCAGTTAATCTGTGATGTTCATACACAGGATACAGTTGAAGAAGATAAGAAAAGGTATTATGATATTTCATAAATTGCATTATAAAGCAACTTTTTATTAAATATCACACCATTTTTAACAAAGTTACACCTATTTGAACTCTAACCAAATAATTTGAGACCTTCGTTGGAGGACTATCAATAAATTAGCAGAAAGGTTAAATGTTATTAGTTGCTAAAAGAAAAGGCTATGAAATATTATTGCCTTTTAAGTGAGAAACACAACAAAATTATTCGAATTGCGGAAATGACCATTGATATTTAGAAGATTGTGATTGCATCGTTTTGTCAGAACCTCCTCGTTGCGATTGTGTAAATGAAAAAGGTAACTAAAAAACTGTATTCCAAAATTAATGCTAAAGGCCACTTAGTTACTACTCATATTTTAAAACAAATAAGCAGAAATCACGCATAGTAATTATCGCAAAAGTAAACTTCCTTAGAGGAAATAAAACTCTAAGTTGATGACCAGCAAAATCTATTTTGATTAGGTACATCCTCTGTGAGACCTCCATCAAGGCTCAACTAATTTTTCATTCCTACTTATTAAAACCTTAATATTTTTTTTCGTTCTATTGATTATGATATTCAATTTAATGATTATAATTACTTAATAGATATTGAAAAGTTATTCACAATGTTATTTAAAAAATAAAATTATATTCAGTATAAAAGACCCAATGTTATGTATACCCAAGAAGTGTAATCTTAATGTCGAATTTCAAGGCGATGTACATTAAAAAGAAGTAATAGATATTACAAAAAGCTTCTATTTATGAACTTTCAGTTCAGCACTATGAATAGACATAGTTATAACCTTAGGGCGTAAAATAATTATTTATTGTAAATAAGTAGGTAGTTTTTCGAAACTAAAAAAGTTGATTGTTAAAAATATTATTATTAAGTTAACTTTTTTTAAGAATTGTTTAATTAGCAACAAGGATATCTCAAATCAAAAATAAGAATAATGAATTATTTGGATGTCATGAGTGAAATAAATTCTACATAGTTAATCGTACCGTCTTCATTTCTGTCAACTTCCCTCACCATTTCAGATATTTCTTCTTCTGAAAGTGGTTCTCCCACAGACGCTACAACTTTACGTAAATCCGAGGTAGGAATAATTCCATCCCCATTTTCGTCATATTGTTTGAAAGCTTCACGCAGCTCGTCTATTTCAGTTGTGTCATTCATGAGTTCGGCAACGAAATTATAAAATTTTGCTAATGATATCATACCGGTTTCATTTGGGTCCAATGATGTGAGAATAATTTCTTGTAATTCTACAAATGGCTTATAGTAACCCAGCGCTTTCAAAGCTGTGTCTAAGTTATGGGTCGTAATGAAACCGTTTCCAGATGGATCGAACATTTCATACGTTTCGTTCAATTCTGCAAGTTGTTCGTCAGTGATCTTAAGAAATTCGGTTGTTGCTTCGAAATATTCTTCTTCTGTTCCCTGGGCTTCCTCTTCTTCTTCATCGTCCGCCATTTCGCCTTGTCAAAATGACTTTTTAATTTCATTTATTATGGGCAATGATCACTTGGTTTTTTTTTAACAGAATTTTAAAAGAAATCAATTTCAATTTTTCCCATGATAAACCTTTTTGACAGCAACTTTTTTTTAATTTATCTATCACCCTGTATACTCTGGGTAAACACTGTTGCAACAAACGATAATTTTAATTTACGTCTTTATGTGTTAAAGAAATTATAGAGCCGTAATCACTGTAGGTGGTTTATGGGTGATACAAGCAGGCCGTCATTATAATAAATCTTTTCAAATGGCTCATCACGATTTTTATGTGCACGTTGCTAATTACAATATTACCATCAGATCTACGATCTACCTATTGTTATTGTTAAATTATATTACGTAACAATTATGTATGTATAATGTGGAAGCTATATTTATTAATTATTCTATCACTACAATGAGCTAAATGCCTTAAGCAAATTTGAGATCCACAACTCAGTTGTCGTTTTGGAAAAATCCCCTATTTTTTTTTTATAATTCTTCATTTTTATAATTAGGTATTATTATTATTACTTTTTGCACAAGAACGCAAACGAGGCAGATCGATGCTAAACAAATTTTGAGTAAATCTGGGATAATAAATTCCTGGAAATGGGACAAAATTTCTATCAAATCCAGAGACAATCCAGGAGATTTAACACCCCTCAGGTTCTACTAGTCATTAAGGCATATTTGAAGTACTCATTTGAGACTCTAGTATTAAAAACATGTCGTCTGTCGTTTGAAGACTGATTTAGTAAATCGTTACACGTTTTGTTTTTTTTTTTAATTAAAAAATTAAAATGTCACAATGTTCTATTTTGTTAGCTAACAATTGGAAATTACGCTGAAGAGCACGTGATTGACGAGACTGTCAAGTTTGTGATGGCCTTCAAAATTTTTTAATCATCCGCAACTATCTAACAACCGCCTTTGTTTATAATGTTCCACGTAATGTGCCACACTATTAAATCAGACTTTTTTGGACAGCATGAGTGCATCTTTTTTTATCTTTCGGCTACTACCTGGATGATATACGCAAAATGAAGGTCATTAAATTTTGGAATGACGCCTGAAATAAAACACTAGATCATTAGAAAGAATTTTTAATAATAATAATTCAATATTTGCCTTGCATAAAAAAAAATACACACTGCTGCCGCATCCTGATGGCAAAAGAACTGGTTTTTATACGTCTTAATTAATAGCAAGCCCATTTTAAATAATTTGTGACGCATGTGGTATTTGATCAACAAAGACCCTAATTACTTAGGCAGAACGTTATAAGACTAATGTATGGTGATAAGATTTAATATTAACCACCTAACCACCACCAGTATGTTTTAGATCCTAAAAATCTGTTCGTGTCGAACTTTTACTGTATAAATTGGAATTGCAAATGGTGGTAAAATTGGCAAAATCGATTCATCTTTAAAGAAACAATCAATAACTGAACCAACTCAAAACGTATAAAACTTCAAGTAAGGTAGACACTTTTGATTTCCCGAAGATTCCTAAAAGGCATATAAATTTGGTGAAAATGAAGCTATTAATCAGTTCTTTAGATGGCGGACACGATTCCGCATTGCGGTCAAACGTATGGTGCGATTCCGCCCCGAATGTTCAGGCGCCATTAAATTGAATGGCAGTTCTTGTTGAAGTTGAAGATTGTCCGTTGTTATAACGAGATGAATGACTTAAGATTGATCAAGTTCCTTATGTATTTAATTAATTTAGAATCCTAAACCGATTTCACTGTCCCATAGGAGTGTAAAAGATACGATATATTTATTTGTGGCGCCTGTAAAGTAAACGGCAATGAAGTAAAACTGACCGTTCCAGATGATAATTTAAGAGATATAATAAAAGAAAGAAGGTAAAAGACCGGCGCTACTGCTGGCACCAGATCACATTCTTCCATGAGATAGCTAGTACAGTGTGTGTATTTGTGTGTATGTGAGATGTATGTATGAATGTAAATGTATGTCCTACCTGTCTAAGTACCGTAGCGATGGAATGCTGTCTGCTAAAAATAGCCTCTCCAAGACCTGAAGAAGCAAGCAAAAGCAAAATACCGATATACCTATAAAGAAGGTTGCAATGCTGATAATATAACTCAGCAATAAATCAACACTAACCCAGTTTTTGTAATAAATGTAGGTACCTACACGTATGATGGTGCTTAAGAACCCAAGTGCCATTACCATCAAGACAATAAACTATTCTAATCTGGAAATGTCTCATGAACATGTTCCATTTTTGGTTATTGGGTTTGAATTTATCATCATCAGTTAACAATTTTTAGAATTCCATTCCACTGCCACACAACGTACCTACCATCATACTGATATCAGAGGATTAATTAGGTACCATCATTTTTCACCCATAAGTTCATCCAACTTACTAATTATTGCCTCAAAGCGAACACTAAAAATTTTTGGATTCCTCTTTTGTATTTTTATGGTTGGCCTATCAAGCATATTGGATAATTGTAAAAACAAATTGGACAATTGTTATATCTGCTGGTGGGTATCATGTTGATAGCTTAATAAAAGTAAAAATTGAGTGTACTTCAATGTTACCCAATTTTTTAAAAACTAATAATGGGAAAAGACTTTTAGAAGCAGTTAATTACCTAAGTTTAAATATAAAAGTACCTATTGTAATTTTTGTATAAAATAATATTATTTATTTATACCGTTGATGATGCCTAATTACAGTTTTGAGCCAGAGTACCACGTGGCATCCTGCTAAGGACAATAATATTAATTTGCAAATCATGTTTCACAATGGTTGTGAACAGAGCAATAGAAAGTGATACACAACACGGTCCCACATTTTAACTTGTACGTATGTACGTACACATCTTGCAGTCACACCTCTTTTCGCTTTGTAATCAAATTAAAATTACCTTTAATTGTGTCTGACTGACACCTTTGCAAATTTAGAAGTCGTTTTCACTTCTTGTTATTTCGTTTTTACGCCGAGAACGACACAATGTACTTATTATCCTAATCCATGAAACTATAATAGATCATTTCGGACGATGGTAGACAAATAAAGCCAAAACGCGTTCTGGAAACCAGCAATTGTCGAAATATTGCTTTATGTTAGTTTAATACAGACCAGAACACATTCTGGGCCTTTTAAAGCATGTAAATGGCCAGAACTCGTCGAAATCGATGTATACTGTATCCATTCTCAGTTGAAAATATTATAAATTCAGCGTCTCTACGTAAGGCAGCGTTTTCGATAATTATCTCGACCTGTATGTTAGCGTAGTCGACCAGGTGTACAATCGCGTCGATGCGAGTGGACGGTAAAACGAATATAGCCGATGTTTGAAATAACCAACTCTACACAGATGTGCGAGGTGCGACAATCTGATACTGTAAAGCAAGCGAGTGTTTACATCGTTTTCAATTTAGATTAGAAAAACTATACCTACTGAAACGGTTGGTAAGTAAATGAATCTTAGTTTCCTTTTAATGTAATTCTAAAAAACTGAAGTCTTGTTAAAGACAAGTACCGTTGGGATTTTATAAAATACGATTATGGAAAATTTTACGTCGTTTACATTCTCTTTGCATCTTGTGCAATAAATATAACAACATACCTTTATAAGCAGTATGCATTTAAATACACATTACATATTATCTGTTGCCGAGTTTCACGACTTTCTCTCGGATTAAAATTAGTAGAAATATTCTAGTAACCATACCTACGTACTTAACTATCATTACTAATGTTACCTGACCATTATACACGCTCGATGTCACGGTTATATTACGTTATTTCTATAAATTATTGTCAGTCCAATTCTACGTAGTCTATTTAGGTTTTTGTACAGATGATTGCTTCACACAAGATTGTCTCAGGATCATTTTTTCGTTACACAAATTCCGTTAAAATTAAGATAATTAAAATTAAGCTACATGGGTATTTTACCTAAACCAAGTTCCAAAAAAGGAAGTTAAATTTTCCAAGAAGTAATTTTCTCTTCTGATTTTTATTTATCTCAAGCCCGCGTAAGTGCTGCGCGGCTATCAGTTACTGACAATGTTCTTAATTCGTTTAATGAACACATATGTACAAATTTGTTTTTATCGTAATTAAGGTTAATAAATATAACAAATAACTAAATACCAAACTGTAAAATTTGATTGTGCTAATCATTCAGCAACTTGTACTAAACAGAAAAGTAAACCTATTTCATTATTTCTCAATTGGTAAATTTCTAACACAAATATAAGTTGTTAAAAAGATAATTAGTTTTCCTAAAACATTTGAAAATTTGTCGACGGTCCAGAACGAGCAATTCACCATAAATTTATTTGGTACAGAATTTTTTACTCTTACAATAACACAAATAGTAACGACGACTCGTAGATGATAAGATGGTAATAGAGTAATGTAAAATAGCTATAGGTAATCGATTATTTTTCGCGAATTGTGTTTGACACAAAGATCACCTCAGAATTGACTCCTTCCCATCCGAACCAGTTTTGGATTTTTTGTACTGTAAAGTGACATATGTTTTTGCTATAATTAATAGTTAATAATAATTACAAAAATTGAGCGTTACGGTTGGGCGACTGAAGTTTCCTGTTCATTGTTTGGTTGAAAATTTTAATTAACTGGCTAACCAAAGGTCATTTGTCTGGTCTTGAAATTTCTGAGGTTTACAAAAAAATGTGACACATGTATAGAATTATACACTGCAACGCAATTTTTAGAAATAATTTAAGGTTCCAGTTAGAGCGGTTTTCCGAATTTATCCAACAATTTTCCGAATGTAAATCCCAGGATTTTCCGAAATGCATCTTATTGAAAATTTTTAATCTGAATCATACCAGCAATTTTTTTTTTAGTTTGTAATTAATTTATCCAATATCGTTGCCTTGTCAAAGTTAATGTGAAGTTAATCCAAGTTGAAATTGATGAAATGCTCCGCCGCAGGAAATGAATAAACAAAAAAAGTACCTATTTTTTGTAGCAAACGTGATTATCGGTAAATTCGTGCTTTTTGTCTGTTCCATAAATTAGTAAAAAAAAATTAAAATACCAGCAAGAACAACTAGAAATTTGTTGCTACGGCCAATTTTTTTACAAATTGTATAGATGTTTAATCAATTGTTTTAAGAAAATTGTATTTTGGTAAACTATTGACGTATGTAGATAAGAATTAAAATAGAACCGCTTCGAATTTACAGATTTTGTGCAAAAAGTACAAGCTAAACGTTATTATACAGGACACGATTTTTAAATATTAAAATTCGTATCATCTGAAACGAATTTTCTGAAGATTAAGAGCTTCGAGCGGGAGATAAAGGATGGAGCAGTTGTTGGGATTGAAGGAGGTGTAGTGTATGAGGTGGTGGGGATTGAAATTGGGGAGGGATAGACGTCAGGGGTGAGGTACATGATAATCATAACGTTTACCCCACCCTGAACATCTACACCGCCCTCAATACCAACCCCCACTACTGCCACTACCCCACCCAATACATCACACGCACTACCACCACCTCCACCACCACCTTCCATCTCCTGCTCAAAACTATGTATGGTGTTTAACGAGAACTTTGGACGTACTACATACAATTTACTATCTATAATTATACTCAACTATTTCAAAATTAAATGATTATGTAATCGTGTTGAAAGCATCAATTTTCTACATGTTTTCTTCCGGTTACAGCATCTGTGTTTGGTATCACAAAAAGTGACGTTACTATAATTATTTTACATTTATGTTAAATCTCTCAGGTCTCTTATACACTTTCACAACAAATAAATTACTAAATAATTACAATAACAAAAATTAAGATCAAAAATTCTTTTGTTTCTTTTGAACCAAAAAAAAAATCCTAAAATTTTTGTAACATTACGACGTGTAATGTCACGATTTAATTATTATACATTATAATAAATAATGCACACATAAAAGAGAAACATATAAAACATTATTTTATAACAAATTAAGTTTCCACTGAGTAACATACTGTGTGTACGCATTTAAATGAAATATTTGACCTTTGAGTTACCACTAATATTGAGTAATGAATGCTGCTACTTACTACAATAGGACGATTGAATTATTATTAAAGTAAATCATTTAAATTTCTGAAAGATTTATTAGATACCATTTCAACAAAGAATTATTAACAAAAGAAAAGCCAAAAGCTTTGGTACGTATATGAATATTCCATTATTAAAATCAGCTTTAATTCACGAAAACCTACAAATTACGCATTGTCAAATTTTTTTTTGAAATGTAATTTAATATCTCAGGTATCTGTCATACGTATTTTAGCAAGTTGCTATTCAAATTAGAATTGAGTGAACTTTAGTATCGTCGCAAAACTGAAGGAAAGCAAAAGAATGACATTTCGTTTTTATGACAATATAAATATACTATAACTTGAAAATGAAATTTGATATATAATAAATGGGCATTCCAATTTCGAACGGCGCCATGGCGATTGACGTCATACTGTTGTTTTATGACATTAAACAAATTCGAAAAACTTTTGAAATAAAGAAAAATACTATTTAAAGAAACTGAAGATGACTCAACTTCATCAGGGATTCTATATTTTTATAAAATAGGCAGACATACCACTATAAGGTAAAATAAATAAATAATTATGCAAATTATGTTAAAGAGCATAGATAAAATGTTAATTATAGTTGTTGCCATTGACATTAATACGAATTCAGACGTAATAATTGCTGAATTTCTAATTCTAATTGGCTTTTGATTAGGTATCACCTTTGTAAACATTGATGCATGTAAATAACATACATTTTAAAACAAATATAGAAATTATAAAAATTATTTCTTAAGAATCAAAATATAAAGCACGGGGTACGAAAAATTTAGGAAGGAAAATCGAGTCAATGTAACGGAAGCAGGCGTAACGGAACTAACGCTGCCACTTCCATAGATATGCTTTCCCCACCAGCAACTTATAAGCACTGAACGCTTAGGGAAAGGGAAACGGATGTAAGTTATGTGACTGCTCACGCCCTATCTTCAATGTTATATCATAAACAAACGCGAAAATGTTTTTCTTTCTGTGTTATTTATTATAACTAAACAATTTAGATTCGCTTTTGTCTTTGTATTTAGCACAATTTTACAGCAGAAAAAAATTAGAAGTTAAAAAGCGTTGTTACCAGTTGAAATTTACGTTATTCGCCAAAGATCAGTAAACAGAAAGCATCAGAAAGCGGCACATTGACCTGCTTTTTAAACATGTGGTTTTCAGCATATTCAATTCGTGTCAATGTATAACAAATTTGCATAGGTGGACATTGCGAAATGGTTAAAATATTATTTTCTTTTTCCGTTTTAACGTTGTGTAGTTAATTACGGCATATTTTTCGGTGCTTCTGGTATTATTTATACGGATTTTCCACGAACTCACAATTATTGATAGTTTGCACGTTCACATGTCGCGTGCAAAAAATATTTCGGCGTCGAAAACGAATAAATAATAACGGAATGTTATAACTGTTCTCGGCTGAGACTGATGTATTTCTTTTATTAATTTTTTTTTTGTTTCAATTTTTTACAGCATTTTTTTTATAAAATTTTGGGAACCGTTAGGAATTAGACATACGTGGACTTTTTTTGTTGTGATTTATTGTAATTTTATTAACTGAAAAGAGTCGCCAGCAAGTTCTTCAAATTTTTTGGAGCTTCATTGAAAATCGGATACATGATGCGGATGCTGCAGAAATGGAAAGTTTAGTTTGCACAATAAGTAAATATGTTTACGAATAACGTTAAATTAAGTATATTAAATATTGACGATCTTAATGTGCACTTTCTTCTTAGGAATTACAAAAAAAAAAATGACTCATTTTATAAAAATTCTTCGTCTAGTCAAAAATAAAAACAAGTTCACTAATATCGTATTTGAAAAACTAATAATTGTTTAATTCTTTGTCTCTATTAGCCATAATGTAAACTCGTTTTTCTAGATTTCTTACCTCGATTAAAATTATACTTAAGGAAGGGCCTTAATTAACTCAAACATATATAGGAAGTACATATGTATAAATACCAATTAATTCAGTCCGTTTCTATGCTGTGTCGCAAGAGACCGTGTATCCACAGAGTTTAATAAAGAAGAATGTAAGTAATTCATTGACGTTTAAGTCGATCCAAATATGTTTACGTACTGGCCTATAGTTCCTTTGTAAACTGTCGATCACAGTCACCTTCCAGGTGTCTGACGTAAAACTTGTCACTAATCCAAATTCAAATTCAAATTCGTTTAATTTGCGTGGATTATTGAATTATTCGGAAGGATTTGAAAGGATACCAGACCTGAGATCCGTTTTCGTTTACGAATGCAACATAGTACACTTTTGTTGATATGATTAAAATATTTTAAAATTAGTAAAAATTCATATTGCTAATATTAATGAAAAACGCTGTAATGATGCAACGTTTCGACCATCAACTTCTTCAAGCTTTTGTCGAATTGCATGCATTTAAAATCCAAGTATTCGACAAAAGCTCGATTTTCAAGTCAAGTAAATACATTAATATGAATTCTATTAAAGAACCAACTACAAATTACCACAAATTAATGAGGAAAAAAGGTATTGTTGTCATCATGTCCCCGGCGGGTTTCGAACCCGCGTCTCTGGCTTTACGCGCTATTGCTCTAACCACTAAGCTACGGCGACATGAGCAACGGCGCGTAAAGCCAGAGACGCGGGTTCGAAACCCGCCGGGGACATGATGACAACAATACCTTTTTCCACATTAATTTGTAGTTGGTTCTTTAATTGAATTCATATTAATGTATTTAAAATACGCCACTATTAAATATTTCATTGTTAAGTCAAGTAAAGTTATTGGTTGAAATACAAAGCTGCTCGACGTATACAGAGTGGTGAAAATTAATTCATAAAACATTAAGGTGCAGAATGAAAAAAGAAGAGGTGCGTTTCGGTATGTTACTTGTTGAAGGTTATTTAAAATATGTATGTAGTATATGTACAATATTATGATAATATTGGATTTTAACTAAGTAACTGCAAGCACGTTTGCCTTTCTATTCGACCGACCAGTTGAGTTGAGTTGAGTTCGGTAGTTTTGTAGTGTAGGTACAAGAGAGACCTTCACTGCTTCACTCTACGTACGTACACGTAATGATACAGGTCATAATAATATTGTAATAAACCTGAGAGTTTCACCACAACGGTGTTGTATGTAGTATGTAGGTACCTCTATCCATTGATTGTAAATGCCAACATTTTTCTTTCTCTTTGGAGATAATCGTTTATAACCGTGGAGATACAAGACATTCCTTAACACTTGTCTTTACAAATTTATTGTTGTTGCTGTGGAACGGTACGCATACCCACACACGTGAATGCGTTATCAGGGTTACAATTACATTAAAACTTTATTGTTTAACGATAGGTAATTTTAATGATTTACAAATCGATCTGAATAACTAATTAATACTTTGAAGAAAAACTTTATATACGTACGTCAACTGTAATTACTTTCAGGTATTTAATTAGTTAAAATGGTAATATAAGTAAGTGTCAGTAAATACGGCTAATACAATTTCTTTACGCATATTTGGGAAAGATAATTGAGTTCCAATTCGGCCTTCTTTTAATATTACTTACATATCCATAAATATAAAACAAAAAACACAAATAATAAATTCAAGTACATTCATACATTTGAGGAAATAAAATTCGTATCTTTTATATTATAAAAAGCAAAAATTTCCCAATGTCTTAAAGTTTGGTAATCCTAGAGGATTCCATCACTGGAAGCCTTAAAACAGGAGAAAGGAAAGACATGGAGAGACCTAGATTGGATTACTACTTGCAAATAGTTTAGGATCTTAGATGTTTTAGTTTTCCAGGAATTCGAGGACTAATTCAGGATAAAAAAATTGGAGATGCGTGAAGCCCCCCATATGTATTGTAAATTTTGTAAATAAATAAATAAAATTAGTGAAATACTGACCGTTACCATCATTAAAGAAGGCCAGAGTGCTGATTTGAGGAGTACTACAATGGGGTCTTCGTTCTAATAGAGATTTTTTTGGAACGCTGTAATTTTTTACCTGTAAAAGGTAGATAGGTGCTCTCCTGGATTTTTTGGTAGAAAATTTAATTATCTACAAAAAGCTCTATATCTTTTTTTTTTTCATATCTATCACTGTTTTGTCTACGTAATTGTCGAAAGGTCAAACAATACGTTCTGCAAAACTTAACGTTAAATTATAAATAGTAACAATTATTCTCCAATGCTAAAAATTTGCACAAATACTTTTCTGATCTTCCTCAACAAGAATCTGCCTTAAAAAATTTTTTGCACGATAAATACCTCGGCTATAAGATTAAAACCGTTCACCACGAGGACTCCCTTAAATGACGTTGCGCGTTAATGCTCTGGCCTTTAATTACGATGGTAACGAACTGACCCATAAATGACTTTATAATGACTTACAACCACCAAAACGCAAAAAATTCTAAACAAGTTTCAAAGTAGGTACATGAGTAGATTAAGGATTAAGGACCTTAGGAGATGTGTTTCGCTCAACTTTATATTCGACTTATTTACAAACAAAATAGTATATTTAAATCAGGTGAATATTACATCACTCATATACATAGGCACATATACTTTTTATAAATTTCTCAGAAGTTTAGTTGTATGAAAGGAAACCGGTCAAACTCGATTGATTGATTTAGTCAATCGGTATTGTTCAACTCATTAATTTTGTTACGCATCCGGGATAATTTGAATTTAATCCAGAATTCAAAAAAATACTTTTTGCAAAGTTTCCATCCACATACTTAATTTAAGGAAATCCTTGTTTATCCTTTGTTAGTTTTCTTGTGGCTACATAATTCATTCGTAGTAATTACAGTAGTTGTAGTAGTTTCTTCAATTTTAATTAATTTTGAACTTGAGAAGTCTACATTTGAATTAATTATTGGTTAATTTCTATATACGTACAATTAATAATAATTACGTATTTTTCCAATTGAAAACTTGGCCCTCAAATGAGAAATGTAGCAACAACCAACGGAAACTAATATTTTCAAAAAACTACGTAGTACCTAAATTCGAAAAGTTTACTGATAAATTTTTAAAGACCACGATCGAAGACATTTAATGCTACGTAGTAGAATAGAGTAGTTATTATCCTTCAAGGACAATAAATCATTAATTCATAAACTTCCAAATCTAAAAACGTACCTACACACGATCCATCAAATATAATAATATGTTACCGACTGTTCTATTGAGTTATTTTTTTATCTATTACTGGTTTTGTATCATTATCACAGAATCTAGACACGCACCATCTCATTTTCCTAAACTGAACTAAACCTCACATTCATAAAAATTAGAACAACTCATATACATCTCACAGCGTTGCCTCTCTTTATTGCTGATTCTGCCTTTAACATATCTTAGAAAGTCCTGTACATCATTTTCTTTATTGACTTCTACAGCGCCCTGCTTTCCCTAACTTTAGAAGTAAGAGCTTCTAGTGTAGTTACCCAATAGAGTAACTTTAAAGTTTACATTTTAAAAAAAATTATAATAACCAAGTGATTTTGAGTCTTGGATACCAAAAAGTCAACTGAAGTATTCGTACAAGGTTGAGGATCAAAAATAATGAGGATTATTAACAGAAAAAAATAAGAAAAAGAATCCGAATGACCGTTGTACCGCGACTTCCGACCGTTGCAGCGCGCAAACACCGACCGCTCATTATGCACATTAAAACTGCTTTTCTTTGTTGAAATATTTTTCAGGATGTACTTAGTTTTGAAAAAATATTGCAATGTGTATATATACGTCACAAGTAAAAAAAAAATACAATTTAAACATTCTTTGTCAGAAAAGAAAAGATGAAAATTTAATTAAATTCTTCAAGTGTGTATTTGGTTTATGATAAGAAAAGTATAACTTATATATTTGCCATGAAGGTTAATGAATTACTCTAATATTAAAGACATTAAAACGTTAATGTTAATAAATAAATATTATATATTTGTTTAAAATTCATAAAGCACAAAATCGTATTCATTATTTTTCATCATATTTGTAGTAGTTCTATGTAAAACTTATTGGTAATTAAACAATAAATTGCAACCTTGAATTAGTGTATTAGTTTTTGTCAATCTTTCTGGTTCGAACGTATTTAATTTTTTCACTGAAATTGCAATAATTTCGATGGTATTTCTAACACGCGAAGCGTTTCACCTGCACGTTTAGCAGTTACTTTCGTGATTTGTTCCCATAAACAAATGAGCATATATTTAATAATTTGTACGCCACATATTTTAAAGAAACATTTTTAAAAGCGAAATTATTAAAATTAAATTTCCAGTTGAAATAAATTCAGCGAAATGACCACAGAAAATGATACAAAAATGTTAATTTTGGTATTTTACAACAGTCCCAAACTAATTTATAATTACAAATATAAATAAAAATAAACAATTAAGTATAAAATCCGAAAAATAACATAATGTATATTATAAATCCATATTACTTTGCCAAATTTTAATGACATGGTCAACTAATGTACCTACCCCTAACACTGAAAGCTCCATTTAGTTCCACATATACGAGAATTAGCTCACCATAGCTAATATTTTGTGGTGATAGATTGATTACAGTTGCTTATAGAATGAAACGTACCTAACTCATTCAATAGATGGCGCTCTCACTTTACGTTTTAAAATTGTATTTTTTAACAAATACATTAGTTTTAAACTGTTTATTTATTTTCTGTCAATAGGGAGCAAAATGGTCTTTAATGTGATACCTCAATCATTAATTTTGGTGAAGTAATAAAAAAGATATGACCTTTTTAAAAAAGAATACCTTTGAGAAATAACACACTCTTTAATCATTATCGTTAATTGAAATTAATTAATTTTGAGGGCAATTGCTCCAGTTATTAATCTATTAATTAATTAATTATAATGAATTTAAAGTTCTTATTAAAAACTAAAATTTATTTTATAAGAAGTAAAGACTAATTTTATTTGTGATTGTATTAATTTACTTCTACATTTTCTACTACTATGTCTTCAACAACACCATAATTCAGATAATTTTTGTTTTGTTTATTTATTAATAATAAAAGAAATGAAAGTTCCTGGTTTAGCTTCTTCAGAGCCGTACTTATGACAAGTAATTTCAATGAATATTAATCGTCCGTCATTGCTTGCCCACAAAAGTATTTCTTAACTATGTATTTAATTGCATGTTACCTAATAGTAATAACTTCTACTTTTTAAGTACCAAAATAACGTTTTGAATTGCTCATCACGAACATATGCTTCTAGATATCACCGAAAAAATAAATCTGAGATTCGTAATTGAGCATTACGATACAAAATTATGTTTGTTTTGGAATTAGAACACACTCATAAACGATTGTTAAATTATTTTCCACATTCTGGGTGAATATTGTGAAAGTAACTTTATAGATCTGCGTTAAACTAGATCACTAGTATTTACTTGTTTATTTCGACTACCTACTTTGAATTCTTCGGAATAATCCGTCTAGGAATTAACACGTTTTATTTGTTCTGTATTAAGATGCTCTATAGTTTCATAGAAAAACTTATTTATCTTTTGCTTTTATTAAACTTATTTCACTAAAATTATACGATGAAAAGTCGTGAGTGTGTTATATGAAAGCAGATATTTATAAAGCGATGAGGAGGATCATGTAGAGGAAAATTCTTGGAAAAATTCAGTTCTCACAACGAAAAAAAGGTGTGCTAAGGTGTTCTATTTCTTTCCTGAGACCGCCCCTGACTTTGGTGCCTCCCCCAACTTCAAGTGAGTCCTGCGAGAACATTTTCAAAAATGTCTTTCATTTTTCTAAAAGTCTGCGCGTCTAATTAGAATCCTGATTTACATATTAATACTGTTTGTGTATATGTGTCTTAATTATTTATTTATTTATTAAGTAATCATGCAACAATTTTATAATTTTCTCTTTTAATACACGATGTATTAAATTTATTATTGCATTTTCTTCGCTATTAATTACAGATGACGAAATGTTTTGCCAGCTATTGTTTTCTCTTAAAAACGAAATCGTGACTACTATAATTACGTACAAATAATTAAGAGTTAAATTAGCCGAGCTGGCGAAGAAAAATCGAGTTGGAACTTGATTACTGGTTTATGTGTAACCACAGTTATTTTTTCCTTTCCATACTTTAATAGCAAGTTATGATGAGCTCAATAATTTCCAAGTAAACTAAAGTTTAAGCGGCATCCTTTTTAATAATCACGAATTCTTTTATAAAGCGAAAAACTTTTTTAATGACGAAAACAAGGACGACTTCAAAAAAACAAATTCTGAATTAAATTAGAAATAAATAATATTGTTTCAAATGTCAATGGTAAATAAGTACCTACCTATTAAGATTTATTTTTTTTTGTCATGTATTGTTGATTTTTTCTCGTGGAAATTTTATGGTATTTATCGTAAAATTTCTACATTTTTATTATTTTGATAAGTGTTTTATTATTGGATACATTTTCTAGCTTGCATATTAACAACCTATTGTTGACTTTAATTGAAAATTGAGAGAAGAAAATAAAATTATAATTATGTAAAGTAGCCACTTTTATTGGAATTGAATTAAATGTTGTACTCTTTTTTTTTTTTTTAATTCTAATGCGAATTGGAACAACTAAATTTATTTTTAATACCAAATTACCAAAACTTTTTGTTTTTTCAATTTTATGTGCATTAAGGATAATTTTCTAATTTTCAGTTTGTCGCCAGGATATTTAAATTTACTATTTCGAATGATGGTCCATTTTGGTGGAGAAACAAACATTTTCAATTAAATTATTTTAAAAATAAAAAAAAAAGTTACTTACACAAATGTAAATTTAAAATAAAACGCCGTTTCGTTTTCGGCTTAAGAAAGTTGCTGCGATTCCTCAGGGTATGTATGTGTGGGGTTAAAAATTTATCCGTCACCCCGAGGGCGTCCTTGCGGGAAAATCGCTTTCGAAGTTGGACAGCACACGAAAACACCGCACTATCGGACGAGAACGCTAGGACCGTACTAGAATAATTGGACCCCAGTTTCCGAATCGGTCTCGAAATCCGCGCTCGCGATCAAAGGTGAAACGTGTTTGGATACAACAAAGTGTCGACCCGTTCGCTGACTGCTCCACCAACTAAACTCTTCCTTGCCTATATGGTAATGTTGTGTTGTAGTTTATCGTACGTACAACTGATATAAACGCGAAAGAGATGGACGTCCTGGCCGCCACAACGACCACTTCTATGTGGCAAGCAAACGAGCCGGTTCGAACTGGTTACCGAGCTTCGTTAGCCACGGTTGATAAAGTCGCGATGTTGTGCACACCGACAAACTACAAGAAACAGCACAACTTTTAACCAATACAACTATTATTATTATAAGAAGTATGTATGAAGCGAGTGAGTTAGCTAGACTTGACTCTTGTCAGGTGAACGCTTGCTGATTCTGAGACGACTGACGCAGGTGACGATAAGAAAACTGGACTTGAGCTTAACCGGAGTTCACTTTTACGACATTGATTCACGTGCTCTCCTCTGGACTATCTACGTATGAACGTTGCCTATGAAAATTGAGTGGGGGTAGAGCTTTTCCAACTTCACTGATTACGAACTACAAGAAACTCGTTAGAGCGCTGGCTTTAAAAAATCACTCCTGTAACGCTCCTTCAGGATTAACAACTTTTAGCCATAACAGGCAAACAATTATACCCTAATAAGGCCAGCAACGTTACTCCTGATGACGTGTTTTGTGTTTACATCTAAGATTTACAGAGGACGCTAGAAGCTTCATCAAAAATTCGATGAAAATTTCTTTGGATTCGAACAATTATTTCATATACTACGTGGGGAAAACCCATTAACTACTTCACGACTAAATTAAAATGAAAAGTTCAGGAAAATTGTCCAAATTATCCTGTAGTTTGAATTGTATGAGTTTTAGGTTAGGTTATTAATGTAGCTTCTAGTGCCCTCTCCGAACTCTAAATATAAATACACAATATTTCATCAGCAATGA
Organism: Agrilus cyanescens; assembly: GCA_947389935.1. Lineage (NCBI taxonomy): Eukaryota > Metazoa > Arthropoda > Insecta > Coleoptera > Buprestidae > Agrilus > Agrilus cyanescens. The sequence continues at coordinate 25,572,646 of OX376710.1, read as the reverse complement.
AGTCACAGGCGTTATAAGTTACTTTTGGTTACAATTAAAAAATAACTAAATAAATTATATGTTTAATGTTTTGTTGTTAATAATGTGTGGTTTAGAATGATATCGTTAATTAAAATTTCCCTGGATCAATTATTAATTTTAAAGGAGCATTTCAGGATCTGATAAATTTTTTTATGATATCTATTATTTTTGTATTCTAAACATCGTTCCAGAGTAGGTTAATTTATGTCTTTTAAGTTTTTTTTTTTATTGTTTTAAAAGAAAATAAAAGTCAAAAGCACATTAAAATTTCGAAATTATCTTACCAATCTATTACGATATTTTGTCTTTATTTTGCATAGATACAAAAAAAAAATATTTACAATGTTTCCTATTATAAAAAAAAAAAAACGTACAATTATGAAGACAACTCCCCTAAAGGGATCAATAAATATATTATTATTGAGAAAATCAAGGTCCTTATTTGAAAAATATTTGTTCTATAAATAATTAATGGATTTTCGAGGACATTCCTTCTACAAAATCGATTTTCTACGACACGTAAATTCTGAAAAATTATGTGTGACGATTTTTCGTTTATTTCCTTCACATTTTCCAATGATACAGAAAAAAGCGGTATAATTCAGTACTCATGTGGAACAAATTTGTACGTGCATACTCAAAAAAAAAAAAAAGAACATTTTTTTACGAAATATTATGAAAAAGTTCCATATGACGCACTAATATCTACGTATATACGTAGTTTTAGCTTAAATTTATTGTTTCCGGAAAATACAATCATTCGGAACTTTCAATCGCCACTGAAGATATCCGTCGAAGTTACAGACGAAACGTTTCAATATAACTATTTTGCTCCGAAGAAATGGTCTGTTGAAAAATATCAGAGAAGTGGCCAAGTGCAACGATTCGAGCTTTGGAGCTTTAGTGATGCTAACGAAAGTTAAACACATCCAGAGAGTAAACATTTACAAATCAGTGACTTTCTGTACGATTTCAAGATAAAAAAAATATAAACACTAAAAAGAAAATAACTGCATTTTAACACATACTTTTTTTGTTTTTATCAAAAACTGTATTTATGGACTCTTTCAATAAATTTAACGTTCTATGCTTAATTAAAATATTATTTTATGTAGAAACTAAAAATTTAAAACAAAGTGAATAATTTTTTATGAAAATTTTAGTAGGAATAAGCTACAAAACTCATTTTACGATTTTTCATGACAAATATAAAATATAATCTTTAGAAAGTGTTATTAAAGCAAAACTTAGTTCTACTAAGTAAGTAAATATCCTCGAAGCCATAACATAAAATAAATAATTGAAACGTTTCAAACGCGCCCTTAAAGAGTACTTAATATGTGATGAACTTTTGTAATATAATTCTCAACAACTTTTCTGTTAAAAATTTTGCTGAATTTTCGGAAATATTTTTGTTGTGTAATTAATTTTAAAAATCCATATTTTGCATACTAAAATGACCACACTGTATATATAGGAAATTCAATTTTTCTTTAATTTTTATCTAAAAGTTTCCAGAGATGTTACCAGATTAGTGCCTTAGAAGCATATTTATTTCTAAAATTTCCGTAAATAATAGTATCAATACAGAAGTTTTCGAAAAACATTACAGTGAAAATTGTGGGTTTTCCTTTTCCACTGTTCACTGCGATTTATTTTAAAGAAACTTCTTTGTGGTGAGTGTTTTTTTTTCTTTGAAATCGATTTCAGTTTTTATATAACAGATATTAGATAACTGATAAGACGTACATCACCCAGTAAATTTCCTAGACATTTTCAAGTAAGAGTGTTCAATGATTCAAAGTCTACTACGTCAAAATGAAGGTCCCGTAAATGAAGTACATTTAATTAGTAAACGCATCACGCACGAGCCGGCAATAAATCTAAAAGAGACTCGATCAAACTACTTCAAAAGATTATAGCTAGTCACGGAGGTAACCATAAATAACTGTATTTTTCGAAAAATCATTATCTTAAGAATTTTTATTCCAAATGATTAAGTTTCATTTAAACAATTATTTATTTCTCACTACAGACTACACAAATCCTCTTTAATTCGTGGAGTTGCTTTTATTTACATAATTAAAGTTGTTTGACAACGGTATTTATCTAATCTGTGTGTTGCCTTTTTTTTAAGAAACTTCTTAATGTTTGACTAAAAGTAAATAATTCTGGGTTTGTTTGGTTGATTCTTGAAATTGTATAAAGATTTTGGTAGGTTTAAGATTAAATACAATTAACAATAAATTTTTATTTATTCACTCATAAAAGCTTTTCTAACAACTAAAGATGCTAAATACAACAATTTGGTAGGCAAATACGTTTATTATTTTAGTTTTTCAGATTTTTGTTTGATCTATTTATTCACAAATTTTACAGGTCATTTACCACTGGTTTTATTTGTTTCAAAATGTTTGGGCTTATATTTAGGAGTTTATTACCCTTGCAGCTATCGGAATCAAAATTTGGAAATAAAAATGAAAAAAAGCTTTAAAATTTATGATTAAATGCTAAAAGATCTTGAGTAGTTATAACGATTTTTTAATTGTTTTTAAGTTTTGCAACTTCTTTTGGACCTTTTAATGATTACCTGACGAAAATGGCAAAAAAATACAAAAAAACAAATTAATTTTCTAATCACCGTTAAACTTTACTAAAATGAATCAGAAGCCCAAATGGGTAACAAAAATGACTATAGTTTCTAAGGTTCATCAAGGTAAATTAATTAGTCGTAAAACACAAAAATAATAATTTTAAACATTTGTTGACAAATTAAATAAAATAATGAATGCAAATCACGACGCTGTCAAAGATTCTCTCAATTTTCTGAGATCTTAATTGTTGTCGATCGTACTCTTTACTTGTTTTCAAATGAAATCAAGGTTAAATGATAGTAGCTATTAAGAAATTGTACCCAAGGTAAGACTTTTTTGCAAAAAAAAAAGTGCGCTATTCCACAGATCCGCAAATAGTTGTCTACATTTGCATAATACGTACCCATATACCTACGTGAATTATTGGAATCGAATATGACAACATTTCACTTTTTCTACGTTTTATTTCTGATTAATTACGAAAACCATAGATATAGGTACAATTAGAACACCATTCTATCTATGGAAACTTCTAAAAATATCACGACCACAACCAAAAAGAAAAGAAAAATGTTTCAAACAATTTGTCATTATAATTCGATTTATTTTGTTTCCGTGAATGACACTATGTTATTAATGTTAATTGCACATGAATTTGTTGTCAGGTAAAAATACAATAGTCATTTGTACTAAATGTGCCAGTGGCGTGCATTTTAAAAAAAGCTGAAGAAAGAATTTTATCCCCTTTTGATTTTATGCTGATCAAGGATACAATGAGCCCTTGATGGTGTTTTTGGGCTTCTAAATTTTCAAAAATGTCTTGTATTTGTCTTCAATGTGTATGTGTACCAACGCGATAATGACATCATTAGTACTGGAATTGTTGTGTTTAATTAATCTTGCAACCATGTACTGTTTATGTTAAGATTAAGAGATTAGGGAACGGTTGACGAGGAATTGTTTATATTTATACTAACTTGCGTACTACGTAGGTTATATGATGTAGTCGTGGACGTGTGCATTTACACGAACCCACACCTACTGCCGCAAAACCTATGGTTCGTTATCTTATCTAAAAATAACAAATACAACATGCACCCAATATTAAAATAAATTAATAACACAACTCCTAAAGACAACTCCACAGTTTTGACACCACAAATGGAAAATGCAGAAAATTTTATACGTATTCTACTATCATATTATGTAGCTTAAGCCCAAATTGTATCTACGTCCCTGGCATGTGTTTTTCAGAGTGGTATCACCATAATTTTTAACATCTTAGCTTAAGGTAGATGACCCTGATCACCATTACCGTTTAATCTCGACAAACTTCTGTTCTATTATTTGTATCTGTCGTCTGTCTCCGCGATAAATGAATGGGATTTTTATTGCAGGTGCGACATTTCACGTGTGAAACGACATTTTCTAGACAATGAACGTCTTTTGTACTGGAGTATTGGATTCTGTTTAATATCGAAATAGTGTTTACATTATGACTACACTTGTAAGTACATGACGAGTACCTACATACTATTCGAGACGTGGTGTAAGGTACCTATAACGTATAAGTAGGTTATCAATGGAAGAATCTGGAAAATACAGGAGAAGCAACCAAAACAATAGAAAATATTTTTAAAAATACTTCAAATAAATAAACTCCTATTCAGTGAATTTTGACTATTAGGTTACTAATTTGACAAATTTGTGAGAGAAGAAGAGACGAAAGAGCTTCCACATCGAGAGGGTTTGATTTGGTCATCGTATTTGAGACTGCTGATGCTTTAAAGTGACCACGTCAAAGATTTGATTGACCAATGTTGGTCAATGTGTACTAAAAGCTCTTGTTACTGGAATTTTGGCAAAGCTACCGGACTTGGCAGACCTCAGCAGCGCGCGATAGGCAGTTCTATCAAAATAGCGACCAAGTGTTAACAGGTGGATTAAAAAACTACCACAAGCGACAAGTGGAGCGCCACCTGTGGGAACTTGCTTACTTTAGGAAATTTTAAATAAATTCAAATTATCGATAGGACGATAGGTAGAAAGTTTGCACGTGCCCAAAAGTTGGAAATGAAAGTTTGAATTTGTTTTTTCATTTGCATTTTACCCTTTCATGAGCCCCTTGAAAGTATAGCTGCTGATAACCCAAATAGTTCTAATACCTAAGCTAAAAATATGGTTTTCTAATGACTAATACAAAATAAGAATCGAAATTTATTTTTGAAATTTTTGAGTTATGTCTAAATACCAAAACATGGCTTACTAAGAATAAATTTTTTTGGAAAAATACTCAAACAGAAGGCAAGATATGAGGCACTGAATTCTACGGTCTAATATTTTTATGGAAAACCAACAAACTCTTGAGAATGACGTTTTTATTATCTATGAACTTATTTTCAATGAAATTTTGACCACCTTTTTATTTTCATGTGTCCAAGTAGGATTATTTTGGATGAAGATGTTAGGATTCACGAGGATGGAGCTGTGGTTTCTGTTCGAGTATTTTACAGCGAAATCATCAGACTTCACTGTTTCTCATGTGGGTTAAGTTCATGCAAAATTTCAAGGTATCCAAATGATTGACATGGGTTAAATATTTCAAAAAAAATTTGTTGACTTTTTGTAAAATACTATCAAAATTTTGATTTGTAATCCCATAAAAGCCGTACACACAGAATTTTTTACGCAATTGCTCCATTAACATACTAAATCAACCTTAAACTACTTGGAAAAATGTTACTGTTTGCCTATTGTCGTCAGTTGACTTCGACAATACAAAGCATCGGTAAATATTTTGCCATAAGAGCATTGTTAATATATGACATGTTCTAAATTAGGTAGTTATTATGCCCGTTGTTAAACCAGCACAAAGATTGTGCAGACGTGAAATGGTCATATTTCATTCAAAACAATGGGGCACTGGGAGATCATGAGATGTGGAATATCAAATGATGTAAACACGCGCGTGTCTGCTGCTTGTTATTTTTTTAGATAATATCATCATAAAACGCTTAAATTATATTGATAGTGGCTCTATTATCAGTTTTATGGTACAAAAAATAGTTATTTTGTGTAAATTAATAAATTTTCTGGCAAACATGCCTTTTAGTCTGAATTGTGACAATAATTAAAAAAGTGGCACCCAAGATTATGGCTTAAAGCAGCATAATCTCTGGATCATTATAAAAATATAGTATACTTGATCCAAAAAGATTTTTTTTGATGTTTTTCATGTCCCACCAGCAGTAATAAATTCTCAAATTTTAACCCCCATCAGGTGACATCTATTTGGGATTGTAATCTTTACTTTTAGTACATAATTTTTTCAAAAATTATTTTAATTCGCAAATGCTGTAACAGACTAAAGTTAAAGGTCTTCAGAATTAGACACTTACCACAAGTGGACCAGCTCTTTACCATCGTTATTGAAGGCCTGAGTGGTAACGCGCCACGCCATATAAGGAAGTCCTCGTAGGGAACTGTTTTAATCTCATAGCCGAGGTATTTAACGTGCAAAAATTTCTTTGATCGCGGATTTTTTTAGAGGAAGATCAGAAGAGCATTTGTGTAAATTTCTAGCATTGGCAAATAATTGTTACTATTTTTCATTTAATGTTATGTTTTCCAAAAAAAACTTTTGGACGATAAAATTGGATTAAAACAGTTCCCTATGAGGACCCTCGTATATGGCGCCGCAGATCAGCACTTTGGCCTTCTTTAACGATGGTAACGACATTGTAAAGAACTTTTATGCAATGTAAACATTAGCCAAGGTTAAGGTAAGTCTTTGTTTGACTGTAAACCAGGTAGTGAATGACATCTATATGCGTGGGTAGGTACAACTCAGTACTAATTATTGTAAAACTTAAAAATTGTGCCGTTATTTAACTTTTCAAACTGTTTGAAATTATGACGGACACTTGTTGATGATTCAAAAAAAAAAAAGCTCTAATGATCGTACACTGAGTTTTACATTCTTATGAGCATTTTCTCATTTCTAACTTGCGAATTCAAGTACCTATGTTAAGACAAATAACTGGTTATATTTGGTTTTAACTAGTTTCCCATAATGAATAGTCAGTCAGTGCATATTTACAGAGAACTTTCTAATCATTCCCAGAGATAGTCTGTCTCCCAGCGATGGATAGGTACCTTAGAGCAAAGTGATTCTACCAAAATGATTTGTTTTTATTGTTCAAAAATTGAATCGTTGGAAGTAATCAGTTTTACATTAGAGTGCTTATCAATTTATTTTTTAAAATGATTCATACAAACATACAAAAAGCTCTTTGTTTTAAGTAGAATAATTAGATTGTTACATATAAAAATTGTACAAATGAAGACTACAATAGAGAAAAATAAAATAAATATAGAAATTGAATGTTTAATCAAATTAACAGTAGCTAAGAAATGTTTGTACCAGTTTTTTTAGTAATATTTGTTAATTTGAAAAAAATTGTGAGCTACCTATTGTTCACTAATTGTAGATATTAGTCATTGGTTCGTTAAAATGCAACATTGATTATCGCTTTTGTTTAAACTGGCAGATTTACTATTTCTTTTCTATAAACAAGGAATTTTAACTTTGTAAGCAATATCACGTTTTCACATTACTATTTACGTAGGTATGAGCAATTGGATTCCAGGTAAATCTATAAAGGATGACCAATAATAATACAGTCAAATGTGAACTTCAGATGAGGGTATAACTAAAAGTTTCGGTCAGCACGACCATTATCAGAGAAAAACAGTAAGATGAACCTATAGAAAGAATTAAAATAATTGGAACACTCTATTTATAGTTTATAACAATGAGAGGAGAGCCTATTAAACATTTTTATTAAGTTCGAGAGCTTTTTTGAAGTTCAAGCTTTTCAACAGGGACAGCTTTTAGATAAAATTCACCACATGGCTTCAGAAATCATCCGATCAGATCAACTAGTGACTAGAAATCTCAAAATCAACCACCTGACTTAAATACGATTCGAAACAGTTTATGGTCTTCAGTTTATTTAATAGTTTCATTGATGAAATCACTTTTAATTTTTCGAAATTCTCAAATATTTCGTGTAAATTTCCTAATTTCTATCCCTATAAAAGCCTAATTTAATCTACTCATTTTCAATTTATTTAGTCAAAAATCGAAAATCAGCCAACAGTCAAAAACACTCATTCGAAAACTTACAAAATCTCATTTTGATTTTAGGTAATTAATATTAATTATAATTTTAAAAAATCAAATAACATCACGTCGTTTCTATGAATATGACTTTTCTGTTATCTGTGATAAACAAATAAGCAGCCAGTTAGTTAAATAATGCCGTTGTAAATTACATGGAAAAAAATGTTTACTCATTTTGTTGCATTTATTTTATTTTTAATTTTTTTTTGAGTGTTATTTACTTATATTTGTCGCATTATCCTCTAAATAAATAAAAAAATTTTTTGGAGAGTCACTGGAAAAAAAAAGAAGTGATGTATACTTTCTAAAAGCTTAAAATTTCGAAACGTTAAGGTGAAGGCGAAGGACAGATCGTGAAAAGCCCCCAATTATTTCAAAAATCCTAAAGAAAATCTAAAAACTATTGTACTTGTTGCTTTTAACTCCAAATAATTCAGAAAATAAAGAACTCGATTCTATAGATCCAAAAAATTATTAGGATACAAACAATTATTTACTGCGATTTGCATGACTGAAATTCAATAGAAACACAGAAACATCACGATGTACCTATCATTGACATAAACATGATTCCACTTAAAATTTCAATTATTTTGCCTGATTATCATACTAATTGATAATAGCGATGAATGCACGTAATTGTGCAAATATTTTATAATATTAATTTAGTGTACATACCCTTGGATTTCAAGGGTATACATATTTGTAATTATAGAGTTGGAGACAAACTTTCACTGGCCCATAGCTACTACTTTTTTAAAAAAAATGTCCAATGCTACGTATACCACGCGTAATAATTAATTAATTACCTACTAAATTATGATGGACTTGGACCTTCATAAAAATCTCAGCTCAATGTTAAAAAAAGCGAATAATAGGGATGCAAATATTGTAGAAAAACATAAAAAAAAAACTCAAGACGATTTTATAATTTTATTATGTACCTATTTTTATTTTCATGTAAGTTCTACCAAAGTTAAGGTTCCTAATTTTGGCTCAGAATGGTTTTATGGGCCATTTTGTTATGAAAATATCAAATTAATTGAAAAAGCAATGTATAGACACATAAATTTTACACTAGAATAATTTTCTAACTCATTTTTTTCAATTTTCAGTGATGGAAAGACTTTGTAAAGATTCTTCACCAACTTAACCCAACTTAATCTACCCTAGTGTAATTAATTTCTAATATTTATAATCTAATTTAAATTATTAAAAATTCTGACGTAATGTATATTAAAAAAAAATAGAGCAGTAACTTGCTTTTTTGAAGTTTGTTGTTAATTATCGTAAAACTTTTATTGTTTATTAGAAAACAATTATGATCGAATAAAATGGATTACCGAAGGGCACTGTAGATGAAATTGAGATAATTGGAGTTTCTCATTAGCATATTCATTTACCGATTAAAATTAAAATTGTATAAAGTGCTAATTGGATTGAAATTGAAAGTAAACCGAAAAAATCCATAATAATTCGTGTACACGCACTTGTACACGAAAATAAGTAAATGCATATCGGCGTTTCACCTTCGAAAGCCAACACTTGATAATTTGCAAATTGTTATTTACAGTATATTAGCACGGACAGCGGTATATCGATGCAATGCGAGGTTAGCTACCTCATTATTTATTTTTTCTGTTATTTTTTTTTTTTATTGCGGTTATGGGTATAGTTTAACACTGCATTACAGAGGCAACGGGCAAAGGATGATATAACTGTTTACAGTTTTGCTTCATTTATAACAACTAGCGTGAAAGTTTAATAAACTAAAATTTATGTATTAATTCAATTAATTTCATGGATAAGTGTAATGTTTAATCGTAACGTAAACAACATCAACTATATGTAGGTACTTAATTGAAATGGTAAAATTGGAATCCTTAAAGAAACCTTCAGTAAAAGTTTCCACCAGGAAAGGATTTTTCTCTATATGTAAAAGTACACAATTTATTACTTTAATAAGAGAAACTGTAGCACATTTAATTATATTAATAAAATGTGACAGACATAAGAGAAATATTAAGGATAAAAGAGAAAGAATAATGAGGATTCATAAGGAAACGATCTGATTAAAGTAGACCGAAAATAAACTAAAAAGTTTTGTACGGAAAGAGGAGTAAGATAAGGCTGAAAAATAAGCGGAGAGATATTTAAAATAGGTACAATATCTAACCGAATTGGAAGTAAAAATGAAAAAGGTAAACGAGGGAGGAATAGTAATAGAAACAAAAAAAAAAGGCTGGGGTAAAGGTGAAAAATAAATGGAAATGAACTAAATGCAGCAGACTATATTTAGGTGGTAAGAAGATAGAAGAGACAAGGAGAAGGACGATAAAATATGAGGGATAATTGAGTAGAAATAAGGGTACTTGCAAAATTTAGAATGGGGAATGATAGTGAGTATGTAATAGAAGAAGTGAAAGTGCTGATGGTGGGACCAGGCACTTTTCAAAAAAATATTAAGGAAGAGAAAATTAAAAAAAAAAATTATAATGCAGTCTGACTAACGATAAACCTAAGCAGATGTTGTTTAATTTCACGTTCTGCTGTTATTAATATTATTATAATGATGTTTTTCGAGTTTAATTTCTAGTTTTTGGATTTAAAATGTTATGCCCAGGGTACACGGTGGACTCAATTAAATAACCAACTACAAATTACCACAAATTAATGTGGAAACAGGTATTGTTGTCATCATGTCCCCGGCGGGATTCGAACCCGCGTCTCTGGCTTTACGCGCCGTTGCTCATATCGCCGTAGCTTAGTGGTTAGAGCAATGGCGCGTAAAGCCAGAGACGCGGGTTCGAAACCCGCCGGGGACGATGACAACAATACATTTTTCCTCATTAATTTGTGGTAATTTGTAGTTGGTTCATATTAATGTATTTAAAATACGCCACTATTAAATATTTCATTGTTAATAGTACACGGTGGTCCAATTTCGATGTTTCTGTAGAGGAACTCGGTAATTATAAACAACTAATGGAGCATCTTCCCTTTTTTTGAGACAAACTTATTGGTATTTTTAAAAAAAATTGTTATCGTCTTTGGTTTTCGAGTTATAAACAAAAGTTTGAATCTTTTTTTGTACATAATTGTGTAAACAATAAATACTCAAATACTGCTAGTTATCTAATGTTTTATTTTTACAATAATTACTGAAAAAACTAATAAGGAAAGTTACTATGACAGTGACTTATTAAAAAAAAAAAAAGAAAACAAATTAATAGGTACTTATTTCCCAAGCTTAACAAACCGTTATCAGAAGTAGACTGTTATTGTTAATTTTTAGTCAATATTTGTAAATTGCAAATAATATTAGACAAAACGTGTACATACTCACGTCATCGTTAGAAAAATAACTTTGTTTTCATCTAGAAATAAAAAGAAATTAATTACATTGCAATCGTGATTCGTCAATGTCTATGTAGTATGAAAACTAATTAGTTTTTGGGTCTGACCAGGGTCAATCATTTCGACAATATCGTTATCAATTTACGATTCCATCATAAATACAAAAATGCAAAAATTGCTTTATGGGCAGAGACCATACTGAGACCATAAAACCACCGAGATTCATCTGGATACAATTGGGGTAAAGTTGTGCCATCAAATACCAGAATGGAATAGTAATTTTCACTTTGTTTTGTCCTTAACGAAGAACTTACGGCCTAGATGTATGTGTAATCCATACATCATCTGAAATTTACCATTAAGAAGAATAAACATTTATTTTGACATGATTTCTTCTATAATTAATTTTTTAAATCGTTATTCTTTTAATATTTGCAAAATTAGATAAATTGTTCTATCAAAATCATTCGTGTACGTACAACTTTATTTATTAATATATTGAAAATATATAAAAATGTTTATTGATTTCAATTACTTAGTATGAAAATTTTATGAAGGAAAAATTCGAGAAAATGGGCTACTATTACAAGTCCTATTTCGTGCACTATTTCCATAATAGCTTCAGTTTGAAAGTTATTCGTTATTTAAACTATAGATAATTGTTTATTATTATACCTTTTGGATAATTGTATACGAAAGAAATAGTGAAAATGATTAAAACTTTTCCTTTTTACAGAGTACTACAGTTAGTTTTCACTTAATTTAATCAGTAAAGTGTATAAATGCAACACATAAATTTATCAAGAAATGTATTACTTTGAAAAATTAATAATTATTGTAATACAATTTTTTTAATTTCTTATCTATTGTTAATAAATTAAATAGAATTTCCTTATGTTTTTTAACACTTTTATTGAAGGATAGAGGAAGTCCAAAATCTTTTGTTAACTTTTTTCACAAATCAGGAGATTGTTGCAATAAATATACCTATGTATAACGAAATCTATCTAATAAGTATAATTAGTAATTGGTTTTTTTAAATAATAATTTAAATTTGAAAAACCACAAAACGTACGTTGAATCTATCAATTAAACTATAATTCATATGATACTATTTTTTTTTTAATCAATTTTTGAAACTATTTTTGTATGTTAGACAAAACATTCCAGCATTAAATTTTAGGATTAAAGAACAAAAATATTGTCACAAAATTATAATTTTCGAAAAGTTGGACAAATAATCAATAGGTAGTTAATTATTAATTTTCTGTAAACATATCCAATCCAATCATCAGTTGCTATATTTAAATCTCACTAATTACAGTTTTTTTTTTCTAAAAAGTGATAAACATCGATTTAACAATCCGTTATACCTAAGTACTCAAAATTAGAAATCTAAGAAAATAAAACAATTAGATAGGTACGTACATTAGGTGAATAGTAATTGAAACAAGAAATAAGTATGCAAAACACGTATGTACCTATAATTTTTTTCTCAATGCACTTATTTATTTTTCAACGAACGCTTAAGAGCAAAAGTTAAGTTTTTCCAATAATTTACAATTTTTCATGCAAACCAGTACTTCCCAAACCACTTACGAAAAGCACTACGTTTATTTTTAATCACTAGTCGTTAATTTATCTGATTAATAATAAAACATGTCTCATAACACGTGTTGAATAAATAAAGTCTTGACATCTATTGTCTTTCAAACACCAAGTGATTGGTTTAAGATGAAATAACCATGTTGATGTCGTCATTCAGCAATATTTTTCCTTATTATGGTAATGTAATGGTGGTAAACAAATTGTGACATTTACTTATCAATTAACTACACCATGAGCTTTTCAACAACGACTCATACGGAAATTCACTAAATGATTCGATTAATTTTTAAAGAATATATGAAAAATAATTTCAAAAAAAATTTGAACCATCAGAAGAGAAATTTTACGAAAATCTTGAAGCATCTGGATTTTTGGTATTATAAAATATTTTTTCTATATATTCTTAATAATAATGTTAATATTTTTTCTAGGCATCTGACCAAATAAACATTTCTTCACTGCATTAAAAATACTAAGTTTTAAATGGTTCTGTTCTAAATCCAAATGTCCCTGAAGAATAAAAAATTCTGGAAACATCCCCAATTTCCGCAGTTTCCTTTCCGTGTTTAGCGTTCTCTGCCTGGTCAACTGAAGGGTTGGTTCTCTAGGATCTAATAGTTTAATGGTTTTTCACCCTTGGCGTTTCTTTGAACCCCTTGGACTAGTTCATTTTAATTTGCTACTTGGAGAAGACTGAATGTTATCTTTTGCATTTTTTGGCCAACGCAACGCCCTTTGTCTCTGGTGTTGAGTTCTTTGAGTTTTTCTTAGACACATTTAAAAGAGATTTGTTTCTTAATTTTTATTTCCATATTGAGCCTTTTTTGACCTCTTTTAAAATTTTGCTGGTTTTGTAATTTGTTTTCCCAATTTGTTGTTACAAATTAATTAAAGGACTAAAAGAAATTTGCGTAAGGGATGCAAACTGCAAAAGATGATTTCATGAAAAATTCGTAAAACTTTCCATCATCTTTTCAGCAGTTAAAATATGTCCTTTTGCTATTTGCAGCCCTTATGCCAATTATTTTATGAGTACTTTAGGGTGGAAAATTTCATCCTTTTACGGAAAATTGTCAGTTTTCTTTACATCTGTAAGATATTATTTCAACCCTTTCGAAACTTAGTATTTATGCCTAAAATTTTTTATCACAAATTCGATACTTTCCTATCGATTTATGAAGGTGGCACAAGTTAGAAAATCGTCTCAGTTCCTTTTTTTTTTTTTTTCATAGGAAATGGGTCAAATTTCCTCTTCTTCTATTCAACTTTATGGTATCTTTCAGTACCTCTCGAGGCATTAGTTAAAAAATCGTGGGACAAAATTTGTATTTATCTCCCAGCTATTGAACTGAGAGCCTGAGAGTCAGATGAGGCTATTATTGTTACAGAATGAAATTTATCTGCTGTAAAAAGGTTAAGAGGCGCCATCCTTTAGCCATATTCTGATTAACTTTAAAACAATGGAGCTACAAAACGGAAACCTGTCGTGATTCTAATTAAAATTTAAGGTCAATTCGCGAGATGGTGGGAAGCAACGGTGTGTGCAAACAAGTTACGCGGTTTTGAAAAGAGGTTCAATGATATTCGCGCGAACTAAACGACTGAAAAACTTTGAAGCGCAAACTAACCGTGCGAATGTTTATAATTTTATAAATAAATCGCCGCAGTATGTGTCGAGTATTTTAGTTAGTTAAGTTAAAACAATGTGATAAAATAATTTAAACAAATTATTTTTAATTTACGTATCCATCGAGGTAGGTAAAGTTTTATGAGTGTTAAGATTTATTTTAAACTAAACATTTTCCGAAATATAACAAAAATCTTATGCTAATTAATAGAAATTATTAGTTAAAATTAATTATAAATAATAGCTATTAGTTGACGGCTTTCAATAAATACCTAATTTGTATTCGAATTTGAGTCAGTTGAGTGCGACCAACAAATTTGGTTGCAAAGTGATTTTGAGTATTATTGAAATTCTGTTAAATAGTGACTGCCAAGCGTGAATGTAATGTTGATTTTCGTTTTCGAAATATCGCCGTTTCATGTAGTGATTTTGTTTGAGATTTATCTTGTAGAAGAGGTATTTATAGGTTGTAGGCCTTGACTTAAACCAGGTGGGCGAGAAGTGACTTAAGATCACTATATTTTAAACAATTTGATTACAAACTAGCATTAAAAATGTACCTACTATTACCTAAGTCTACATGTAACTGCAGTGTCAAATTCGATTTAAAAATAATTATTACAAAACGGTACACGACGCGCTCAAAACGTACCATCACTTTTGATACCTACATATTTTATTTTATTTTTATTTATTACAGTACTAACGGTTTTTTAACAGATGCTACACTACCGGGATGAATGACTGAGTTTTAAACGAAACAGGGAATTAAAACAAATCAAATAATAAAAAACAGGTTCACTTTTATCGTCCAAAAAGTTTTTTTTTAATGCAATTTTGCATTGAAAAAAACATACTAACTGTCCATATTTCAACAAAAGTATTCAAGTATTTAAGTTTCATTTTGTGTTGTAATTATTAATTATCATTCCCATAAATTTTACCTTTCCTTTTAATGACGACATTTTCTTTTAAGTTCAAAACAGTTAACATTGTGTATATATTAGATATATTGTATTCCTTTCAAAACCATAAAAGGAATTAGTCACTAATCTCAGTTATTACATGGATTTAAAAGGTAGTAACTACAACGAAATGGAAACTGCTGTACGACTTTTATTACACAACAGATCATGAGACATTGGATAATGAAATCATAGAGTACTGAAACGTATATCCACTATTTAGAAAAGTACCTACCATAGATACACGACGGTTACTTTGAAAGTAACGCAGCAGTTACAGTAGCTTTTCTCTAAATTGATAAGGATATGGAGTTTCTAAATCGAGTTTCTTTTTGTGTTCTGAATATATTACACATTTATTAGGCGTAAATATAAAGTTGAAGATGTATTAGAAACAGAATCAGGACTAAACGTAAGACATAGCAAATTGGAGTTACAAAACAAAGGAAAAAGAGATATAAGATGATGGAGGACACGACAACTTTTTGAGATATAAAGGAAAAGTTGGAGTCATAGAAGAGGCAATAACAGGAGAACAGGACTAAGGTACGGTAAATGAAGACCTAAATTAGAGTCAATGAAACATTAAGATTAAGGTCAACAAGGAAAGAGAAACATAAAGTGGTACGGAATTTTTTTGACATATATAGGACCAGTTGGAGACATAGACGAAGCAACAACAGGAGAACAGGACTAAGGAATGGTAGATGAAGACCTAGGTTAGAGTCAACGAAACATTAAGATTAAGGTCAATAAAGAAAAAGAAACATAAAGCGGTAGGGAAATTTTTAGAGATATAAAGAACCAGTTGGAGACATAGAAGAGGCAATAACAGGAGAACAGAACTAAGGAATGGTAGATGAAGTCCGAGGTAAGAGTCATTGAAACGTTAAGATTAAGATCAATAGGGTAACATAAGCATAAAGTGGTACGACACTTTTTCGAGATATAAAGTACCAGTTGGAGACATAGACGAAGCAATAACAGGAGAACAGGACTAAGGGGAATGGTAGATGAAGACCTAGATTAGAGTCAACGAAACATTAAGATTAAGGTCAATAAAGAAAAAGAAACATAAAGCTGTAGGGAAATTTTTAGAGATATAAAGGACCAGTTGGAGACATAGAAGAGGCAATAACAGGAGAACAGAACTAAGGAATGGTAGATGAAGTCCGAGGTAAGTGTCATTGAAACGTTAAGATTAAGATCAATAGGGTAACATAAGCATAAAGTGGTACGACACTTTTTCGAGATATAAAGTACCAGTTGGAGACATAGACGAAGCAATAACAGGAGAACAGGACTAAGGGGAATGGTAGATGAAGACCTAGATTAGAGTCAACGAAACATTAAGATTAAGGTCAATAAAGAAAAAGAAACATAAAGCGGTAGGGAAATTTTTAGAGATATAAAGGACCAGTTGGAGACATAGAAGAGGCAATAACAGGAGAACAGAACTAAGGAATGGTAGATGAAGACCTAGATTAGAGTCAACGAAACATTAAGATTAAGGTCAATAAGGAAAAAGAAACATAAAGCGGTAGGGAAATTTTTAGAGATATAAAGAACCAGTTGGAGACATAGAAGAGGCAATAACAGGAGAACAGAACTAAGGAATGGTAGTTGAAGTCCGAAGTAAGAGTCATTGAAACTTTAAGATTAAGGTTAACAGGGTAACAGAAGCATAAAGTGGTACGACACTTTTTCGAGATATAAAGTACCAGTTGGATGCATAGGCGAAGCAATAACAGGAGAACAGGACTAAGGAATGGTAGATGAAGCCCTAGATTAGAGTCAATGAAACATTGAGATTAAGGTCAATAAGGAAAAATAAATATGAATTAATGCAAAAATAGACTTTTTACTTGTCTCAGTCCCACAAAGACCAAGACTAAGGCTAAAACCAATCGCGAAATAAAATTGTGTTTATTGTGGATTCAGCATTGTATGGGTATGTGAGGTATATATTGCGATAAAACATAGACTATATGATGCACTTTGGGAAATTGCCCGAAGGGAAAATAATTTTTAAAATATAACTGCCAAGCATTCGTATTCTGATGTCGTGTATTCAAGTCACGTTTCTACAATTCCGCTTTTCGCATTTGTCTAATTTGCAAATAAATCAGCAATCGTGATTCGCTTTAATCCTATAGATCTACTACGTATACCTTCGCACTATAGATATGTATACATACAACTCGGCCCTAAGGTTATCACTTAAAACTGGTCATTTATAGTCATACCAAATAAATAGAATCGTACAAAAAAAAATAATAGCTTTATGAATTATTGAACAATGTCAAATTCAATGTAGGAACTAATAAAAAAAATTTGTTTTGTATTCTAATTTTTAAAAAATATGGGTGGAAGATTTGTACAGTTTAGATAAATAATGTATCTGTATGATGGATGGCTGAAATCGTCAACATCTAAAAATCATTTATTTTTTTAAACACCCTTTGCGTGGATGGAGGCATGTATTTGTGAAGGAACTCGATATAATCAAGTGAATATTTTTAAATTGAAAAGTTTCCCTCTCGAGTCGGCCCTTTTTTCTTCCAATAACAAAGAGAACTTGGTCGAGAAACGTCTCCTGAAGCTAAGACATTACCATAAAGATATTCTTGAGTTAACGGAAAAGTTTGAATTATTCAGTTTGCTAGAAGAGAATTATTTTAGGTAAGTAGGTGAAAGACGTAGTTTATTCGTTCCTTAGACTTAACGACAGCCCGCATTACATGCTCTTTTAAACTAAAATGGACCAATTGTGCATTTAGTTGTCTCCTTTGTGATTAAATGCAACTTGTGTTTTCAATGAGCTCATTTAAATACGCTCTTAAGGAGAAAGAAATTGGAAAGAACTGTTGAACAATACAATACAAACGCTTAAAATACGTGAAATGTTAAAATGATTCTGAATCCATTTATGTATAGTGTACGTGGAAAATGATTCAAACAGTTAATAGAAAATCCTATTTAGCCATACAAAGACCTTCTATGAACTTGCATTCAGGAATTTGTTATGAACAATAAGAGTAACTAAATGCAGATAACAGGAATTCATAAAAAAACATGGATACATAAAAAATATTTTAAAATGTGTATCTAACATTATACAATTTTTGAAGAAAAATGCTCTGGAGTGTACAAGATAACCTACAGGTCTTACCATCTAAGCATACATTGGACAGACTGGGAGCAAGTTTCAAAAACGTGCATTAGAACACAATTACAGGTTACAAGAAGCTCATGTGTTTAACTATCAATGAATTTAGTCGAGCCCGGTCGAGTTGTCTCGTCGGGTATTTGTCTCATATTAAGGATATTCTTATAATTATCATTTTTGCGTATCATAACTCCAAATAATTTCTATAGGATAATGACCAAATCTACAAAAAGAAAGTGAATAATTCTTCTGATCTGGTTTAAAAAAGATTATTTATCAACCATGAAGTTGTGCGTTTCGTTTCGATCAAAATTAAACCTACGTACAAAGGTTATTAATTAATGAACGTTATGTCTGCGAATCAGGTACTATTCTTCTCGACGAAGCAATCTGAAGAAGTTGAACCGAACCATTTCTCTCCATAAAGGTACAAAAGTGTACCCATGTATGTGTATATGTGTGGGTATGTAATCACGATCAGGTTCAGGGTCAAACATGGTCATGTTGTGCCTGCTGAGGATTTCTTTCTACCTACCTCGGTCGGCAGGTGTTACAAAAAGAGAATGGCGATAAAATAATGCACAGCAACTGCAACGAGTTACTCCCAAGCCCATCAACATCAACGTTCTGCACAAAAATTCTTCGTTTCCTAAAGGTGAACTGTCAAAAAAACTATTGTATTTTTGCTAGGTGAACATAATGACCATTACAACAAATATTACTAAATAAGCCGCGCTTTCAAATACAAATTTGGATTTGAGAAGGTATTTTACAGGGTAACTTACTCGCTTATTGCGAACTTTTTTCTAAATCTACGTATATGTTTGTACAACAGAATATCTGTATAGGCAACCCATCAACCGTCTGCAATTTTTTTAATACAAATATGGAAATGTCAAAATTAACTACTTTGAATTACAAATTCTGATTTACGAAGGGTACCTCAACGAGGTAATACACATTTAGCACCATTGACTTAAATAATAGCATTATTTATTTTTATCTTTAAATCACGTGCAAATTCTAAATATTAATTGCATATGAGATTTCATTATTTATAATTACGAAAATAATTATTATCATAAGTAGTTATTATGCTTTGGTAATATATACGTTAGTCGTATTTTTATCTGATAATAATTAACACATAAGGATATCCTTAATATGAGACAAATACTCGACCGGGCTCGACTAAATTCATTGACCACCTCATCATTGTCCCAAAAGTCCTTCAAAAATGCTTTTAAAATTTTAAATTGAATTTTGTACCTATATAACAATTTCCCTGCTTTGAATCCTAAATTAGTTCCAATAAGTGGGTTATTGGAAAAGAGTTGTTAATAAATTTCCGAAGTTCTATCTAGTAATTAAAACCGAATCCTCGGGGACGTTCTATTGTAAAGAAGCCTCATCAACCTTCATCAAATTTAATATATTTTGTTCAGAAGAACGGATGTTGACCCACCTGCTCCGAATACCACACTGACAACAGAGAACAGAAGCTGAGCAGTGAATGGTTTCTCACGTTGCGTCAGTTTGCAAACCTATCCAACTTCGAATTCTATTCGAATCAATTGATTACATGATTATTGAAAATATGTTAAAGTTCTGATGATCACCAGTGGCAGTGGGTGATCCTAAAATTAGGGTGCACTATACACAAAAATAGTAACCATAAGAAAAACAAGATTATCATTAATATACGACGACGCGACGCGACGCGACGCGACGCGACGCGACTGCTCGACCGGTCTTGACCATCTAATAACTTCCTCGTGCGTTCTTAAACTGCGCACATCACCCTGTATATTACGAAAGAGCAAAATAATATAACAAAACTGCGTTTATTACGATTTTGACAATTTTAACCATCGATATACACGTGAATAGGAGATACGATGATGCTAGCAAGTTTCATTAATCTGTAATTGATTGGACGTATGTGGTTTTGGCAACGATTTCAAAGACCAATGGAAAGGACGTGCTTCAATTATTTTTGTTTTTCGGGTTCAAAGCGTTGTACAAGCGAATATTGCAATAAATCAAACTTTAAAAATGGATCAAGTTTTGATAATGCAGGATCGCGTCTGTTAGATACAACAAAGTGTCATCATTTTAAATTCTACAATTTAAAAAAAAATTTCTCTCCTCCAACGTTTCGTTACCGGTTCGGTGATAACCTGCTGAAGATCGAGATTTAGTAGAGCATTCCAGAAAAAAATTGACAACTAAGTCTGTGCTAGTCTTAAAAGCTCATGGACTTCAGAAGCCTAATAAGTACTTCAAAGTGTAATATCTTCTTAAACTATAATTCTAAAGGACCTAACTATCTGCAGTAGAAGAGTTGGACGATATTTCATTCCCATAAAAAGCACCCTTAGAAATTTTCCAATCACTTCCTGTCCCTAATCAATTTTTCCTACGTTTTCTATTTCGTTAATCCTGCCAATCTGGCTAGATGCAGCTTTCATTCGAAAGCTCAACTTTAAATAGGTAGGTAATCCTGCACATAAGATGTATACAGCCGCTATTATTAGATATACGTATAACATTTATATATTATATTTATACACAAGAAAATATGTTTATAGAAACACTCAACAAAAATAGATTTATGGTCATAAACCGCACATTTTATGAACGACCTTATAAAAATAATAACGTATTCAAAGAACTGGGTCGCACTCAGCTGTGCTTATAAGAAGTTTTGACGATTTTTACTAACAATAAGGAAAATTAATCAAGTGATACAACAATTGCCTTAATTAATTAATTACGTATTAAATTTTATTTTTTTTTAACGAAAGAGAACTGCTTTATTTTATTTAAAATTCACGTGTGTTGTCTTGGTTTTGATTGGAAATTATCGAGACTACGATCAGATCCTGATCAAATATTCTTGATCAGAGCCTAGTACCTTAGTCTTTGATCCGGAGATCTGATCAGCTCGTGACCTCATGAGAATCTAGTATTCAAAACCTTATTACGGTTCCAATACGTTGTTTGAGCCAGGATCGTATTTGTGATGTCCTGAATTGAATCATTAAATGAAATTTATAGTCTACTTTTGCATACGTAAAATTCTGTGTCAAACAATAAAATTTACAATACTTAGTTAATTATTTTAGTGTTCTGGGACCTTGCAAAATTTACTTCAAGGAAGTTGCCGGATTGAAAATGGTCAAAAGTCTACCAAAGAACTAAAAAAAAAGAAAATTATTAAATCAGGGTATAAATATACATAATAAACCACCACTTTGCGATTTGATGAGTTAAAAATAGTTCATTTTTGCCCATGAAATTATTTTGATATTTAGGCGCCTTTTTCATTTTATTTCCACAAAATTTTATGAAAAAAGTTTGATTCTCTAAACTGATTATGTGAAAAAAGCGTACACAGCTCATGTCTTTGACGAACTATAACAGAAAAGAAGAGGAAATTGTTCTATTTTATTTTTAATTTTAATTTGATATAATATTTAATATAGAACTTTTAACAGTAATTTGGACTATTTTAGAAACCTAATTAAAAGTGATTTTGTTCTTTCTCTTTCCTATTTCTCGCGAAATCATTTTGGTTGCAATAATAATTATAATTATTTAAATTAAAAAATATAATAAAATCGTATAATTTTTTATTCTTAAATTTAATTTATGTAATAATTGTGAATATTATTACAACGGAAGTGATTTTGCGAAAAATAGGAGAATACATAGTCTGTTTTTATCAAGAATACGAAATAAAATCATCTTTAATTGGGTTTTTAAAAATTATCTAAATTACTACCGAAAGTTCAATATTCAGCAGTAAATCGCCCTTAAATTTCTAGAACACAATCAGAATTATTCGTTAATACAAATTCTTCGGATACAGTGTGATGGACATCAGAAATGATCACCTTGCTTGCTTATTTCACAAGTAGAACATAAATAGCAACCCCTATTATGACGTAATTAACCCTCCCAGCGTGAGACCGTACCCACCCTTATTTCCCTGTACGTTTTTTTCATTGTATACTTTTTTTACGACACCCTCTAAACTAGATGCCTTCGTAAGGAATCGTTGTTTAAAATCAATTTATTGATTTTGAAGATTCTCGTTGGTAAGGTAATTGTTTACCATACGACGTATCAACAAACATCGATTCCCAATGTTTATTCATATCTAATCTCCTATCCCACGATTCTAAAGCATCAAGAAGCACCTCTATGATGTGCTCCTTTGTTTTGTGAGAACGTTTATTGTTATTTTATAAGCAAATAATGTCAGTTGATTATTGTTTCATTCGAAGCTGTATCCAAAGACAAGGTTGCTGTAAACACCTCTGTGCATGCGTAATTTACGGCTTTACAATCATGAAAAGATCACACAACGATAGAGAGAAGTTGAAAGAATGAAATTCCACAATTCAAGGCTGAGCCTGTGGATGTGAAGAATTTGAAAAACGCGTCCGTACCTACAAACCGCAGCCTTATAATGCAAAATGAGTAACAGTGAAAAGTAATCGAGATGATTCGATTACTCGATCGGAAATTTATGTGTGAATTTGCTATTTGTGCAAAAGCAAAGCCAAATTTGCAAATATTTACACACCACATGTTCATGTTATTTTATATATGGAATTTTAGCAGGGACGTACTTAGATAAAATGGTACCCAGTGCTTATCATATAAATATAGATAATGTTGTCCCCTCAAAATCGATAATATAATCCCCAAAATAACAATGACATCTAAAGCAAATTAAACTTTTATGTTCACTTATTTAACCCCTTTGGGGTTAATGACGGCTTATAAGGACACCAGTGACTCCAAGTTGACAAAAATTATAAAATTCTGATAAATATAATATAAATACTTATTTTAAGCCTATTTAATGGTGGCATTCAGGTCCAACAATTATACTTGTACCTCTCCTTCTGGCTACGCCACTGGACTGCATACTTTATGGACTACTAATACATAAAACTATTTAATTAGTCATTATATTTACTTGATTTACTTATGATAGCTTTTCTGTTACAAATTTCATAATATTATGACAGAAACGATACTGGATCTAACCTCAAAAACGTTTCGGAACTGAAACGACAGTTTACAATGTTTATTTAATGGATTTATTACAAAGGAAAACTGAAAAATTTCCTGGAAAATTAGAAATATTTTCAATAGGCATTTTTTATGAACTTGCTCACAAATCGTAATGGACCAATTTTTAGAAAAAATATAGGGAAAATTACTTTGAAAAATCAGAAACTTCGGACAAAAACTGAAACACAGTTTGAATAATTTGGAAGAAAATGGGAACGTATAGTTTTCCATTTGCTTTCTACTGAATGTAACACTTCTCAGTTTAAATATCCATGTTCACAAATGTTAATAGGTCGAAAAGACTCATTGGAAATTGGAAAATTCTGGAGAAATCATAAAAATTTCCACTGCCGTATTACTGAATGTATTTCTCCAAAATTGAATAAATGGAAATAACAGTAGCTACTTTACCAGTTTCACCAATTTTCCCTTTTTTTTTTTAATTTCGGTTCTTTAAATTAATTTAAACAGATAAATCGGAAAATTGCATTGAACAATCTGAAAATTCGGACAACAAAGAATTCAAATGAAACAAAATTTGAATAATCTGGAAAAAAATGAGAACGTATAAAGATTTTCATTTGAGAACTACGGAATGTAAACCTCTAGAAACAAAATGCTTCCTTATTTTTCCTTTTATCACGCATTTACACCAATTTTTTTAAATAGTTTTATGGTACAGCCTGAATAGACTCATCGAGGAAATAAAAAATTAAAATGTTGCTCGGAAAATTGGAAAATTTTGGAGAAACTATCTTCTCGAACTTAACATCATAACTGATGATTCGTTATAATCATAGATAAGTTCTTAGAAAAAGAATCAGGAAAATTATACAGAAAAAATATGGAAAATAGAGAAAATAATAAGTTTTCCACTACCAATTTTCATAAATTTGGCCATTTTATTTCAGTTTTTTATAATAATGTAAATGGGTTTATTATAGAGGAAAATTTAGAAAAAGTGTCTGGAAATTTGGGGAAACCTGGAGAAAACGCTCTTTTCAGTAGGAATTTTCTATGAACTCAAGACCATTATCTACTATTCGTCATGGTCATAGAAAAGTTTTGAGAAATAAAATCGGGAAAATTACATTGAAAAATCAGACAGACAATTCAATTGATACAAAATTTGAATCTGGAAGAAAATGAGAACATATATGTTTTTCATTTGTGTACTACTGAATGTAAACCTTTTCAATTTGAAAATACTTTGCCATCACAATACAACAAAATTTTCCCTCATTTTTCGATTCATCAGGCATTTACACCAATTTTGTTAAATAGTTTATAGTAAAGTCTTAATATGCTCATCGAGGAAAGAAAAGATTAAAATGTTGCTCGGAAAATTGTAAAATTTTGGAGAAACTGATCTTTTCAATAGGATTTTTGGTTTTTTGTACGAACTCAACATCATAACTGACGGTTCATTGTAATCATAGAAAAGTTAGAAAAAAAATCAGGAAAATTATACTTACAGAAAAATATGGAAAATAGAGAAAATAAAAAGTTTTCCACTACCAATTTTCATAAATTTGGCCATTTTTTTCAGGTTTTTATAATAATCTAAATAGGTTTATTATAGAGGAAAATTTAGAAATAGTGTCCGGAAAATTGGGAAAACCTGGAGAAAATGCTCTTTTCTGTAGGAATTTTCTATGAACTCAAGACCATTATCTGCTATTCGTCATGGTCATAGAAAAGTTTTTAGAAAAGCATCGAGAAAATTACGTTGGAAAAACAGACAGACAATTCAATTGATACAAAATTTGAAAAATCTGGAAGAAAATGAGAACGTATAAGGTTTTTCATTTGTGTACTACTGAATGTAAACCTCCTCAATCTGAATATCCATTACCACAAACGTTAATAGTTCGAAAAGGCTCATTGACGAAAAGAAAATTTAAAATGGAAAATTCGAAAATTCTCGAGAAATTTCTCTACTCAATACCATTTTTGTAAGAACTCAACGTCATAATAGAAAAGTTTTTAGAAAAAAATTTCGCAAATTTTTATTGCTTATAATGGAAAAAAGGTCAATAAAAAAAGATTACCTATAATACACATGTAACGAGGTAGAACTTAATGTCATTATACATCAGATCCGTATAATTAGATTCCCATCATCAGCATTATCATTAAAACTATTAGAAACCGAATGACAATTACCTAACAAGGTTTTCATACATGGAACCTTGGTTTGAGACATCACAGCGGTTTCGCGTTATTTATTAACTAACGTGAAAGCAATTCATGGAATTTTCATTTGCAGATGTAAATGATGCACCAGGTCCGTTGTCGTCATGGAAAAGGTACCGGTCATGAGCGTTGTCATTTTAATGAATCACAGAACCCGCTGGCGATAGAAACTCATAACAGCTCCAGAGCCGCTACCTTCGGACCCCAACAACTACAACAATGGTCTTCGCGGCTGATGTCGAGGAGTCGGTCGCTAATGCCGTTTTGTTATTCTCGTTTCACGTCGCGGCTTCAGCAGTTGGCGGAAGGTCGGCTCGACGTTAGGGACGCACGACGTCGTCGTAGTTTGCTCCGTGTGTTCTGTCGCTGCATTTAAAATACTCGCGCGGCTATTTCTAGAAGTCACCACGTGCGCTCCAACCGATTGTCCAACCCAATCGACAGACGATTATAAAATATTTCGCGGCTCGATACCTACCCAATAATAAAAATTAAAAAAAAAAAAAAAATACGTGCAGTTTACTTAGATTTTTAATAGAAAAAAAAAATGTGCGTGCGTTGTTTTTTTGTATGTGGTGCGTTTTAAAGTGGTTAATTGTTTGGTTGTCGGGAATAAAAGGAAAAGGGGGATACGGTGATGGTGGCGTGGTAGTTAGTAGTTAGTTAGTGGTAAAAGCGGATAGGAGGATGCCCTAGGAGTAAGTGGACGATGCCCTCGAAAAGTCAGTACGACCTGGTGCAGAATGACGATTACGATACTAGGATACCTTTACACCCCGAAGAAGCTTTCCATCATGGAATCACATTTAATGTCAAGGTAAGCCGCATTCCGGTTTCTTCCTTTTCGTTAGGTACCTAACAACCGGTAACTATACCTGAAGCACCCGCTGGTTCGAACAAAGTTCTACGTCCTCTTTCGGTATTTCCGATTGAATTATTGAGTAACCCACTCACTCTATTTATAATTTACTCGACCAACATTAACATTATAAAAATTAGAAAAAAGTACAAAGTTTTTTGCCCAATTAACAATTCTTTTTGTTTTATGAAAAATGGTTTTTAAAAAATATGACAAAAAGCAGAAAAAACTGCAAAAAAATATTGTAATTGCTTTGTTGCTTGTTACAAAAGAATTATTTTCTGGAAAGCCAATTTTATTAACCTAACCTAACCCTACCATGTTCTGGGATCGTCAGAAACTTAACCTAACCTAAGCCAACCTAACCCAACCCTAACAGTATCTTAATTACTTTACATCTCCCACCTGATATTGGGGAATTCCCTGGTGTATCTTCTAACAATAAGTCGAAGTTCCAACATTAATGAAATTAATAAGAGATCACTTTGGGGCTGTTCTATGGTAAACCCAATGCAAAAAGAACTCATAAATAAAGGAGATCTACCCAAATACATATGTTGAAAAATATACAAATATATATGTTGCTAATGACTTAAGAATTTTTAATAAAATAATTATAAAATAAATTAATACTATTTAAAATCACATGCAGTATATATGCACATGTTTTAAATATTTATCCAACCCACATACTTAATAACACTATGCAGCAGATAAATAGATACTTACTCATTGCAAAACATTTTACAAGAAAACGTATTATTAAACATAACAATGAAACTTTCAAATTGCTTTCATTTATGTTTGTTATAATTTATATACGTACTTACATACAGAATTATTTATAACATTAATATATATGAGCTTCGAATTTTTTTATTTTATATTCCTTAGAGACCAGGACAACTGATTATAATCCAATTAAGATTCCCCAAAGAGAAAGAAGAGAATCTCCAATAAGATGGAAAATTATGCTTATCTATTTAATTTTAATCAGTTTAAAATTCAGAAGTTCAACAGTGGGCAATTAATGACTCATTAGAAGTATCTAATTAATTTCTAATTTCTCCTAATTAATTAGCTATTATCATTTGCACATATGGAATTTTAAAACAATGGTGGAAGCTTTTGGAATATGAAAATACCGTTGGTGGAAATAGTTAGGAACGAGGGCGCTTTGAAAGCTAATGAAGAAAAGGAGAATACAGGGGGATAGGAAGATCTATATTTAGATTACTATTTGCAAACAATTAGGGATGTTGGATGTTCTAATTTTCTAGGAAATTAGATCCAATCAATCTTTAGATTGAGAATTTTGTGGTGATTAAATAGTTATCTTCGAAGTTCATAAAGGCAGAACTTTAATCCCTCTCAAACTCATTAATTTTTTTGAAGGTGTCGACAATGGAACTACATCTAATTTTAGGATAATTTTAGATCCCTTAGAACTTAGGTACTCCACACTGCATACCTGACTCTCCCACAGGTGATTCAAAAACTAAACGAAATTCTCGTGCTAACAGGTCTATTCTTGGAAGGTACTCTTTGATGGATGCCGATGGTTTCAAGTGGTACAAAAGTTACCAGTGACTCTCATATTTGTGAGGAAGAATTTTTAATAAGAACAAATTATTTGGTCATTTAAGTGTATTCAATAATTTTTTACTACTACAGATTTTAAGTTCTGCATATTTTAGATCATATGTATGTGTACCTAATTAAGTTCCACTGTTTTAATTTTTGCAATACAACACCGAACTATTTTTTTATTGTTTAATTACCTATTTTTAGTATTAGGTTATTTATTTCTAAACACGTTTGTGAATAAATATTTAACATGTTCTTTATTTTGTACGCTGGTACGTTGCCCGTTTGTGGCCTACATTCTAGGATAAATTATGATTTGTTTGAAATGTGCTTTTTAGTCCGGGATAAAAAGAAAAGCCAGGAACCTTCTAAACACTTGGTTAACTTCAATTTCCCCTACCTCTGATCTTCGTAGTCCGTCAGAACGAACCTAAAAACAAAGCTGTTGGTTTTTTTCAAACGAGAATCCATCGCAGCTTTAGATTATCCCTGCTAGAGTGGTTCTTATTGCACCTAAAATTTGATGTTTATGCTAGTGTACCTAAGTATCTATGAACAAAGTTTAATGTCCTAGAATATACGAGTCAGAGTCAGAGTAATTGAAGTGAAAACTTCTTTAGGCGCGTTATGCGATTTTTAGAGCGATCAGCTCCACCGCTAGACTGGTACATACACACGTGCGTATTCTTCTTAGTCTACTAGTATTTTTAGGGTGAGGGAAATATTAAACTAACTCGAAAACCAAACCATAAAACAAAAAAATTATACAAACCAAGTTCTCGGATTTAAAGAGGGCCATCAAAGTATGGTCAAAAATACAAAATTGACCTCAAATATAAACCTCAAGATCAAATTCACAGACACCATTTAATGCCTCCCTCAAGATCTTACAACGTTGGTCTCTACAAAAATTTTTTATTGTTATTCTCAAAAACAGATTGAAATCGCCCACCCTGTCTATTTATAATTATGAACACAAGAATGTTAGACAAAAATAACTTATGAAAAGACTAATTGTAAGTCATTTACGTCTACCATCGTCAAAAAATAGTTCATTGTCCTTGTTTGAGATTGGATCTTGGATCTCCATCTTCGGATGGAGATTGAAGATTATCATCATCCAAAGATCAACCGAAACAGAGATCCAATTCTGTGTCACAATAATAAAGCTTCGACAACAAACTCGTTCTAAACTTTACATTATAGTTAAAAGCGCCTGGTTTTTGGACGATCAGTCCTGGATTCGTCACACTAGAGCTTTCAAGCTCAGATTTATTTTAGATTCGACAACAATCAGTAAACCTATCTCCCTTGGCATACATATTTATACAGGGTGTCCACTAAAGATGCGGCCAAAATTTAAGGGGTTATTCCTTGGACTATTTTAAGAATATTTTGTCCTTTGGTGATTTTTAAAAAACCGCTTTGTTTCGATGATACAGGGCGAAAACCATTTTCGACAATAACAACATTTTATTCTGAAAGATTACAAGTAATTGTTTTTAATCTACAAAAATTGTTGGAAATGATTACCGCCAGCTTGTATGTATACAAGAATCCATTCTTCTCTTCATTGATTGCCGGACTCGTTCAAACACACCTGGGTCGTTTCGTATTGTGTTACACCCAGCAATTATCCGATTTCTCAAATCGTCGACATTTTCCACTGGAGTAGTATAAACTAATGACTTTAGGTGTCCCCATAAGAAATAATCCAGAGGGTTTAAGTCCGGGGAACGAGCAGGCCATAAGTGAGGTCGGTCCACCTCGACCAATCCAGCGATATCCGTATGTTGTTGTCAAAAAGTGACGAGCAACTATACTAAAATGCGCTGGTGCACCATCGTGCATAAACCACATTTTATTTCTTGTTGCCAATGGTACATCTTCTAAAAACTCAGGGAGCGTGTGTTCCAAAAAGTTGCGATACACTTCGCCGGTAAAATTGATAATAAAAAACCTGCAGTTTTTGCATCGTACAATGTTTTTGCATTCGATAAAAATTATCAACATTGATTTTCTCGATAATGGTTTTCGCCCTGTATCATCGAAACAAAGCGGTTTTTCAAAAATCATCAAAGGGCAAAATATTCTTAAAATAGTCCAAGGAATAACCCCTTAATTTTTGGCCGCATCTTTAGTGGACACCCTGTATATAATTTTGTAAAAAGTTCAGAAGAATTTAGTGTATGTGTACTTATCCATTTTTTTACGTCCATCAAATTAATTAAAAAAAAAAAAAAACGAGAGAAACCAAATTTGCTCATACGTTCGTGCGAGATTAGCAATCGATTTAAATGGAAGTTTGATGTAAAATGTTTTGTGAAAGTTTGCATGTAAAGCCTCAGATGTACATATGGAAATGGTTTCCGGAAAAGAGCTATCCTCAGAGACGGAATTTCGTTCTGTCCAAAATGACGGTTTCTTTATACTTAACGTAAAACGTCGCTGTCAGTGTCAAGTCCAATCTCTACGTTTATCTTTTAACTTTTTAAGTTAGATCTAAATAGGTTTAAAGGGATACGAAATGATACAGGTAAAAGACAAAAATACAGTATCACAAAATGAACCCATGAACATTAGGATGAACGGATTTTAGATGTAACTTCTAGATGTTCCTTCCCCTTTTAAATTATTGAAATATGTATGTATGAATATTTGATACAATGGGCTGTTTGTCCTTAATTGAGTTTTGAAACAAAAATGCAAATTTGACCTGGAGTCTATTACGTATAATCTCATCGTCTGAATTTTGCATTCCTGGTTTTTGAGACGTGCTCCTTTGACTTCTTAATTCAATCTTGCTCTCATAAGTCGAAGGGCGGAAGAGGGAGCTTTTTCATGAAATAATAACTCTATAGTCCTCGTCTGTTTTCAAGAGGCTCTTCTTGACTATATTCATAAAACTTTCAACGTAAACTCAGTATAATGAAGAGCTTCTTCGTTATTAAATTTCTTCACGGACGCACTGCGATCCAAATGATCCTTCATTTCCTACTTGATTAGCTGTGCTTACCATCCGAAGTTCGCCCATTTCATTGCATTTCATTAATATCTACTAGCAGTTATTATCAACCAAATTAAAATTGGATTATTATTATTTTGCCTTTATTGGAAAAATTAATTGTCCGTGGAGACGGATATCCGCTGGAAAAAAATGTGATAGAAATCCCCAATACGTACAACCCTCGCAATATGAACTTATGCACTATATAAGCTCTCATGGAGCTTTCGGATCACTTGCTTGTTGTTGGTAAAAAAAATAAAGAAATAGAAAAAATTACGAATTTAAAATAATTTGAAAACGGTGATTGAAAGAAAAGAAGAAGATTGAAGAGTCTTCCATACGATGTCTCACAATCATGGTAGGAGCATCATGCCTCATGCAATGGAGGAAGACGATTCATTTCAAAAAGTCTTTTTCATTGAATTCCTGAAAAATGCCTCCAATGGTTATGGAACCCCTGACCTATTTTTATCGCAGATGGGCACTGATTGTTCCAATGAACCAAATCCTTAACAGAAATAGTAGCATCGTTCCACACCATAAGACGTAAAGCTTTTTGACTTTAGATTCTACTTCCTGACGTTTTTAAAATCTTTTGAAATTAAAATTGTACTTAGGTGAAATATTGTGGATATAAAATGTTAGAAATGAAGATTCTAAGTTGATTTCAGACACCTTCTGTACTTGGCTGCTTCAATTCTTCATTCCAACTGAGTTTTAGGTGTCTTCATGTGGTGTATTTTATTTTTCGAAAGAAATTTTTTGGGTGTAGACTCTATGTAGCATATTACTAATGTACTCAAACTATGTACAATTTGCATTAGCACCATTCATTCAAATGTTGGTACACGTGTTCATAAGCCAGTGAACTTATTTATTCATTACGTTACCTGAACATTTGAATTCTATTCACTTTGCTGTTTTCCTGTACGTGCCTATGAAATATGCGAATCTTACAATTGTGCTTGGAATATGTGGGTACCTATATTTAAAATACGTACCTATTTTTAAAATAATTTCCGTTAAAAACAATTCTCTACTAACTACTAACTGTTTACCATCGTTTCCGGGACTATGCAGGTATGCATGTTTGTAATTAGTTTTAAAGTTATGCAGAATTATTCGTGCAGAAACTATCTCACAACATAAAGCGTCAATTCGTTATTCATTCCTTGATGGTCTATGGTTGCTTGAATCAAAAAAGTACTAAAAGTCACAGATTAAAAAGTTTTACACCAGGCATGAAAGAAAATGATTTTTTGGACTCAAGTACAAATTTTGACAGGATTCTGACCGTTGTAAGTGGAGCAACTGTCGAAGGATCGAGAGAGCAGTCAGATTCAGAGTTTTCCTCAGGATTGGATTCAATCTCACGATATGAATCCATGAATTTATGGACAAACTCTGGGTAGCTGATCATCATCATCACTTCAAAGACTTATTGAACATGGATTTCAACTTCTTTCTATCTTCAACATCCAACTTCCTTCCATCTGGCCCCTTTCTACTCCCGTTCCTTACTCTAATACTTTTTGACGAGTCCTTTCCTCATTCCATGAGGTCACCTCTTGTCCAATCTTTCATTATTTATTAACGTCTCTGCGGTCCCCTACAATTCCATTGCTGACTTCCATGGAGCCTGTTTTCATCTCATCATCTACCTCCTTCAGAACTCGTACCTGTGGTATAGATGCGTTCGTTCCCGTAGGATAAATCTGGATGTACAGATATGTTCACAAAAACTGAAAACACTTTTTGTTAACCCAATGAGGCAATTACGACTGAAGCCATCATAAGCAGTATCTTCAAAAGCATCATGGGAGCCAAGTTTGTCTCCAACGATGCAGGTCAAGCATTTCAATTCGTCTCCAGAAACCTGTTTACCAGTATGCTTGCCAGTGTGTCTATAGAGAGGTGGTCTTTTGTATGTGTTTGTGTCTGTGTGTATACAATTTTACCTGGATGTTCACCTGTTCTTCAGCCAAAGTGTGTGGGTTATTAATATATATGAGTCTTGGGCTTTTTAGGTTCAATGGACCACACGGAGCATACGGTGCCGTTGGCTTAATTGTTTAAGTATACAGTGACATACTGGGGAGGGAAAGAGGGTCTTTGAAATGATAACTGTCTCAATTTGTGCAAATATTAACAAAAAAAAAAAAGAGTACCGCAGATGGTAAGAGAATGGTTACATATACATAAGTCATACAAGGAATCTGTAAAATATTGAGATTTGGAACTCATCAAATCAGATTATTTCAAGAAACTCAATTTACGTTAGTTGTGGATTACCCTCTTCCTTTCAAATAAATTATTTAAGACAAAAAAGTTGAACTTTTTTTTCATAAACAACACATTTTATTTTTACTTTATAATAGATAATTCTTGCTAGTTACGTACGCTGGTGTTTTCAGTTGTTAAACTTACTTTCATTACCACAAGTTGCTTACCTTGGTATTAAGTTGAACAGTCGCTTCTGCCTCTTATGTCATTTCCTTTCTTATTAAACATTTATGCCGTCACAAGTCTAACATTTTCTTATCCACAGTTACAAACTACAATTTATAGATCCATTTTTAATTTTATGTTCCACTCTTTTATTCTGGACGATATCGTTCTATAAGGAAAGATTCCTAACCTCACTTTTTTAGGAGTTGCATTTTAAAAACTCTTTCCTAGTGCTCGTCTCCGTTTCCTGCTTATTTTTGAGGCACCGAATTTCTTAAATTAGATTCAACTGAGATTTAAAACAACTAGATGTATAAGAATTACACTTTAAGCCTGGTTTTAAAACAGAAGTTCCTCTTAAACCACAAAGATGCGAAACGAAGTTAAAAGAAAAATGCCAAAATAAAAGGATAACTCTCTAAGACGTTGTTACATTCAGTATTCGGAATCGATTTTGCTGAGATTTCTGAAACAATCTTATGCTTCATTGAAATCGCCTTCAGCTAAAATAATTTCCTTCAGATTTTACGATTTGCTAAGTTTAGCAGTTTATAAAGAATCTGTTCAAAAATTCTAGAAGCATTATAGATATACAGAAAATTATTGGGAACACATAATAAAAACGGAGCATGTATTTTATCGTCTAGTCCTTTAAAGGAACGAATTTTTGTGGCTTACAAAGAACCAGTTCAGGTTAATTTCGCTAAAGACTTTTTGTTAGTACTACAAACAACTAGAAGATGGATCAAAAAAATTGATTTATAAGAATGTCCTCAAATTGTTGGAGTTGAGCTATGAGGGATGTATGTGGATGAAATTTTTGCTCTCTTTGAAGCTGAAAGGATCAAATCATATATGAAAGTAATTAGTAAAATTTAAAAAACAATTGTACCACGTGTACAATTAAGAAGAATTCTGAAGAACTGTGTTTCTACTGATTTCTTTATATCTAAAGTACAACTTATGGAGGGTGGCAAAACATTTCAAAGGTCAAAGTACCATCACGGTACCCCTACAAGTACCAACACGTAATAAGTATGCTTGTTCATATAACTATTTCAACATTGTGCCCGTATGTCATTCTTGGTCGATAGAGCATGACATTCCGGAAGAAACTTCCAGTTGGTACTGCTGACGTAACTAAGTACCAACTGATGGTAATGGGTTCGTTACCTGCCAGCTGCATTATTGCTTATGGGAAATACTTAAGTAAAAGCAGAAAGTAATGGGTATTTCTGTTGAAAATTCACAAAATTGCATTTTAAATAGACATGCAATATGTAGGGCAAAAAATATATAAATATATATGGGTAATTATCGATAACGGTAATAGCAGTTGATAACTATTATGGATATATCGACATATTGTTAGATAATTTTATCAACTTATTGACACATTCCGTAGTCAATCCATATTTTTTATCAATATATAATCCATAAAATAAGTTAATGCTTATGACTAACTAGAGTAGAAGTCTGAACCTTAACTAATAATGGGCAAAAATTTCGATACATCATAACTGATAACTAATATCAATTTTCTATTCATTAATTACTTGATTAATTAGCGAGTCCAATTAAGACATAAAAAAGGTTGTGTAAATTATTAGGAATTAGTAATTACAATTAACAATAAGTATCGCCAGTTTTTATATTTATAAAATGAAAATTATTTACCAGCAAAAAAGCTCACCCCAATGTGATAATAGATAAATGACTATTAAGAGAAAATTTTAATTATTGATGGGTCATAATTTAATTGCACCAAGATATTATCATGTATCTATATACTAGTAGTTTCTGAATATTTTACCTTTTATGGTCAATTAGTTTTTCTCGATTAGGTTTTCCCTCCAACCGAGTAATTTTCACGGAAAACGTCAGAAAAACATATAACACATTTCTCACTGTCACACATAGTCTCTGCCTTTTCAATGAAATCTCTGTCCAACAAATCACAGTATAAATTTATTTCGAAAGCACAGAGAAGCATCTTTGACAGTACCTATTTCGAAAATTTTGAAAACTGTGAAACTAACCTATCCATTGCATGGTACCGCACAAACTGACTAATAATCATAAACATTACAAGAACTCAAAAATGCACTTATGCAAAGCATTGTTTTTAAACAACGATTGTTACTTAAAGGCAACGCATGTTGAGTCATGGCTTTATTTATTGAAATATAAACTTTATTTTCAATTGTAACATTTCATGAATTAACACAGTCTGAAAACAATGAAAGAATGGTTTTTAAATCCCATTTCTCCGAAAATAACTCCCATGTACTTATGGCGATTTTATTTGTTTTATAAAATCCTAAATAAGTTATGTTAAAAAAGACATTTAAAAAAAAAAAAAAAACGAAATAGTACCTTGATAAAACCTTGTAAAAATAAACGAAATATCGATTATTTAATAATAATTTATTGGTAGAACCAACGCTACTGTAAAATTTTCAAAAATGGTACATAAATACAGAACCACATCTACCGATGAAATTGACAAACCTAAAGCTTTGGACATGGTTCTCGAA
Organism: Agrilus cyanescens; assembly: GCA_947389935.1. Classification (NCBI taxonomy): domain Eukaryota; kingdom Metazoa; phylum Arthropoda; class Insecta; order Coleoptera; family Buprestidae; genus Agrilus; species Agrilus cyanescens. Next base: position 25,536,395 of record OX376710.1, on the reverse strand, counting down.
CTCATTTAAATTGTATTGCTCAGAAACTATCACATTTATACTAATTGGAACAGTCACCTCTTAAGAGAAACAATTACTCAGATTGCATTAATGTTGTAAAATGAGAAAGTAGCATAATTCATCGTAACTGTAAATTTCATTGCTAATTACCTATCGATCTTTTATGTTATAAAAATGTTTCTGGCTCAATCAGTGGAATGAAAAGTGGATGACATACAAACGAGCTGTCAAGAAGTTTGTATAAAATCATGTGAAATATCAAAGGTACTCACATACTCACATGTATCATAAGAAGGTATCAGGTTACATCAAAAATCCATCAAATAGAAGATCAAGGTTTGGAAAAAAAAAAATTGTATGAAGTATCATAGAAATGAAGATATTTTAAGAGGTTGCGGTTGGGTTAGGTTAGATTAACTCGCTCAAGAGTATACACCAACTGAGGCGATTTGGTTGCTAACTTAACCCGATCACAAAGTGGAAGGTTAAGTAGATGACGATAAAGTCCGAGTTAAGATACCCGAGTTGCCTCAGTTGGACAGACGCGAGGCATCATGTCCAACTGAGGCAATGTAGGTATACTAACTGAGGCAGTTTCTAACTTACTCTCATTTATCCTGAGCATTAGAGATAACTAATATTTTATGAACCGCTTCATATGTCTGACTCAGTTGGTAGCACTTATCTCCTAGCCATAAAAGCGCTTCAGTTTTGAGGAGAACTGATGCCTCAGTTGGTATCTTCCTTATCAGACCTTTTAAATTTTAAAACTTTCTGAAAGTAAAACGATCCTAAAGTCTCAATCATGGATACTTAACCCTTCTGAGACATGATGAGGCGGTTAGAGAGTTACTAGAGGCAGATACAGAGGTGATAAGGGACAGACGAAGACCTAGACCAGGTTTTTGTTGGAAAATCTTGTTGATGTCTAATCAGTCTTTGGACTGACGATCCTTTCACTATGACAACACTTTAGGGGTCTAAATAATCTTAAAATTATTCAATTGCTTAGTACAACATTAATGAACGTTTATTTGCTTTACTTTAGGGTAAGTTTCAATAATTAATCTAATTGATGAAAACCCGATATCAGGTATCAGGTTTCACGGTAACCTTAGGGTCTAGGTAGTGCATTGACCTGTCTTTGCTGGCTTAGTGTCGATATAGTGCAAGTGGGTTGTCGTGAGTGTACGTATTAATGCAAATTACTTAAAGTAGGAGTCTCCGGTGAAATAACACTTTCGGTCTTCGTAACACAGAGAAACTCGTTTATATTTAAGCGGATTAGACTAATCACATTCCAATGTATCCTACTGTAAAATGATCAAGCACGTTTACAGAAGGTACGTCGTTTACTCATCGCAATTCTCACTACAAAAAAAAAATTGATCTCAACGAATACTAGAGAGACACACTCAAATAATATTTTTGTCTTTAAAAAATTTGGGTCGAATTGTTACCAGTCTAGAAATATTTTCTTCTTTTTCCTTTTTTACGAAGAAGAAAAATTTTTGATTGTAAATCTACGTAAAAAGCTAAATCGATTTAACAATTCATAAACGATGTTCTAACATTAGAAATTTTGTTTATGGAACGTCGTTCTAGACAGTTACCTACATCGAATTAATGCTGACAGTGCCAGATGAAATTTTGATTTTGTAATGGTAAACCTCAGCAGCTTTTTCACTCTTTTGTTTAGATAAACCCTGCTGATAAAAATAGCTTCAACATACAAGAAAAGCTCTTGATGGAACACATTCGAATAGAATTAAAAAATAACGACAGTCAAACGATTTGTTTCGAAATCTTTAAAACTCTGTTTCAATGTCTCTTGGAAAATGACCTCCTATCATACGAAATAGTAAAAGTGTTTTTACTAAAAAGTGCAAATAAATCGTTTAATTGTCGGTTTTGTTTTATATCTATCATAATATAGAACATTTTGTAACGTTTTAGAACATTTTCGAAACTTCTGGAAGATTCTAAGACATTCTGAAATGTTATATTACATCTTGAGACACGCTAAAATCATCTGGAATGTTTTAAAACGTTCTAGGAAATTATTTAATCATTTTTGTAGTAACAGAAACATTGTAGAATATTTTTCAATATATTGAAACGTTTTAGAACACTCTCGAAACTTTAGAAACATTTTCTAATATATCTGAAATAATCAGGTAAACGGAGAATGTCCATAGATGATCTTTATATAGCACCAAGTCTTCTGAAACATCTTGCAACTTACATAAACACTGTGAAAATTCTGAGGAAATTCTACGATATTTTTAAACATTGTTCAATATTCGGAAACATTTTAGAGTATGGTTAAAGATTCTCAAATATTCAGAGACATTCTACAATTTTCTCGAAGTTTCTGGAAGGTTCTATAACATCATAGAAAATACTGAAACACTCTCGAACATTCTACCATATTCTGTCTGAAATATTCTAAAATATTCTACATTTTCTAACATTCAGGAACGTTTTAGAACGTTCTCATAAGAAACACTTAAGAATATATTCGAACATTTTAGAAACGGATAGAAATTTAATGAAACTTTGGAATATTCTACAACATTCTATAAACTTGTGGAAGATTGTAAAATGCTTTAAAACATCTTCGAATTTACACAAATATTTTGGAAATTCTTAAAAGATTCTACGATGTTTTTAAACATTGTTCAATATTCAGAAAATTATCGACAATTTAGGAATATTTTAGAATATTCTCAGAACTTGTGGAGGATTCTAAGTATTCTGGAATATTCTACAATATTCTAAAACTTTCTCCTAACTCTTGAAAGGTTCCATACCATTTTCATACATTGTGAAACATTACAGAAAATAGTGATACACTCCCGAACATTCTACAATATTTTCCAACACTCAAGAACATTTTCGTTAGAAGCGTATTAGAATATGTTCGAATATTGTCGGAATATCTGAAAAATTCTAAAATATTCTACATTTTCTAACATTCGGGAACGTTTTAGAACGTTCTTATAAGAAACATTTTAGAATATATTCCAACATTTTTGAAACCTATAGAAGTTTTATAAAATTTTGGAATAACATTCTTAAACATTCTCGAAACTTCTGGAAGATTTTAAAATGTTTCACATGTTTATTTATTTTTATCTTTAGTATAAAAACTAAGTCTGAAAGTTAGTATATAGCACTTTTATTGCGAGCTATAGTCACTATTACTCCTATAAATAAATTAATACATAATTATGTAAATGTATGAATGTAATTAATTAGCAAAAAACCGAAACGATTCGTTTTTGCTTTTCGTTTGATTGCTGCATTTGTGACAATTGAAAAGTTGCAATTGCATTTTGGCAAGAATATTGTTGCCCACCGACAATAGTTTACGACGTAGGTCTGTATTACATTATGACTAGTAATATTTCCGCGCCTATATTTTACTAATAAATAGGAATAAAGACATTATTCGTATAAAATATTGCTCCTTTCGACCTCGATTAATATTCACAAACGAAACAAAGCCGCAACATGGCACTTATTAAAATAAAATGTCATTAAAAGAAATGGTCGTTGAATCATTCGAGTCATGCATTTTCAGTCATTAATTTTAGTGGATAGGGAAGTTAATTATGATTTTCGACGCAAAATAAGTATCTATAAATAAATACAATGAGAAAGTTCTTTGATGTTGCTAAGAGGAATTTATTAAAAAAATATAACAACCACACAATGCATAGATAATATGTTTCCTGTTTTCAACTGAAGTAGAGACTAGATTTTATTAAAAAGAATACCTATGCACTAAATTAGAAATAGAAAAAAAAAAACTCATTTTGTCATTGGAAGGTATCCAGAACGCTCGCTTTGTAGAAAATGCGTTAATCTTTCTGGTACTTCCGCTCAAACCGGAGATAGGGTCCCACTTTACTATCTTAACCGTAATTAATGGATTTTATATTACAACCATTGCATAGGTGATGTTCCATTCAATTTCGTGGCAGTTTGCGAATTGAATTCACCAAAAATGCATCGAGTTTTGATTTTTAGTTATAATATATAGAAGATTTGGCAAATGTATCTACATATTCTAGAAAATTCTGTTTCATTTTCCAACATCGAAGAAAATTTTACAACGTTCTTGAACTCTTTAAGACATTTCAGAAAACACTGAAACATTCTTAAATTTTATGGAAATTTTTAAAACATTCTCTCTAAACTTCTGAAATGTAAGATATTTTAAAACGTTCTGGAATACTGTTTTTGAGGATTCCACAAAATCCTTAGGGACAATATTTTCAGGAACATTTTTATAATAAATCTTTTAAGTTAAATTTGCACATTTTCGAACCGTTTGGAAGATTCTGAAACATTCTGGAATATCATATAACATTCTGAAACATTTTTAAAGTTTCAGGAAGATTTTAAAACATTGTGAAACATCTGCGAATATACAAAAACATTATGGAAACCTTTTGGGAGATTTTTCAGCATACTTCAGTATTCATGAACGTTTTAGAGCATTCTACAACCTTTAGAAACATTCTACGATATTCTCGACACTTCTAGATAATTCTATAATATTATTAAATATTTTGATAAAATTCTTGAAAATATTGAAGTATTTTAAGAACACAATCAAATATTTAGAAACATTTTATAACATTCCCGAACATTCTAGAACATTCGGAAACATAATACATCGAAATCCATGATTCATTCCTGATTTTATTCCAAAAAAATAAAACCAGGAATGATGAATTCGTATATTTTCAAAAATCAAATGTTACACTTTTTTAGTTTTTGGGTCTGGGGAGAAGTTATACCATATAACCTCCTTGGGGGTGAGAGATTTTTGGAGACCCACATAGACACCCCACACGTGTATTAATTAAAAAAGAGGGCCTATTGTCAAATATACCGTCCAATTTTAAATTTCTTGAACTGAAAATGTCTCCGTTTGTACGAAAAACTAATTAATCGGATACGAAATGAATTATGTTCTAAAAATATCCCAAATGGGTTTCTAACACAGTAAAATTTAGCAATAAATGGATCGGTAGAAAAGTCGTTAACATTTTCAGGAACCGAAACAAAACGTAAACGACTGGTCAAAAGGAGGCGGGAGAGGGGGACAGGGAGTTTTTATTTTTTTGTTTGGAACATTATTTTCGGAAAACGCATGGTATGTGCACACGTAAACGTTAGTAGGTTAATTAGTTTTCGATAAAACATTAAAAGGCACAAAGCGTAATACCTAAACCCAGATGCCAAACGGAACATCTGTGTAACAAAATTCAAAATTTGATAGTTCTGACGTCAAACTGTTATTTCTGAAAATTTTTGCGTGGAAATTATTTATTAATGGTTGGAAAAGAACGTCGAGAAAAAAGGAAAACGAGAGAAACCTTAATTGAAAATAAAAGCGGATTTATACCATTCTTTTTCCCTTCTCTTTAATCATCAAATATAAGGAATGAAAAATTTCAGCTTCTCTTTGAGAATCTGATGACAATTTTTGCCTTTTACAAAAAATAAATTGAAAATAAAATAAATAACTGTGAGCAACCTCATCCAGAAAGTTCTTTTTAGGAACTGGAGATTTGATAAATCTGTGAAATATGAAGAAATTGTATATAAGATAAGATAAATTTTTAGTTTTCTCAATTCTAAAACTAGAACTTTCCAAAAATGCACCTTTGAAAGAAAATTCCGCAAACAGAAGCATTCGACTTGTTTCTGTGAACGTAAAACTCAAAAGAATTTCAGTTATTTTATTTTTAACGTTCAAAATCCGGATAAGTATTGGGCTCGTACTGAGCGAAGGGTAATTGACTGAGAAATTCTTGAAGCATAACAATGTCGTTAAATGTACAAAATGGCCAATTGGACTCTAAAGTTCGGTGCTCTCATCCTTGGAAGAGCCTGCACACATATCTTACTCTACAAAGTACGTAGATGTCGCTGCGAGAAATGGTGCTTTAAATCAGTTGGTTGATTTTGAAATTCAGAAATAAAATACCATAAAATAATAAACCAAGTTTTAAGTACGTAATAAGCATTTCAATTATGAATACTATTAACAGTTTTAAATTATTTACGGAAATAAACATATAAATAAATTAACTAAACACATTCATTATACAGGCTTGGTTTTGAGTAGGTACTTTTAATAAGGTGGGTGGTAGACCTGTTTTATGTCCGTTATTTTGAAGCAATAACGAAGAAATACCGTTAGTATGCAAAAGTTTACGAACTTTGAAACAAGACACCTATAGGTCATTACGTAATGCAAATAATAATTGATTACTATCATTTTTATACTGCAAATTTACTGACGAAGAAATTGAAAAAATTATTGCTAGTTCTATTATTTTCTGCTAGAAAATGTATTTGGATCATCTTCACTTAAAACAATTTTATGATCCATTCCATTTTCTCTATTTGTTTCAAAAAGTTTTATAATTTGAGAAAAAGAGATTTGTACTTTTTCTGATTAATATATTGATGTCTAAATATTAAAAATACAAAAAAAAAAATGGTAAAAAAAGATCAATCCTGTTTTTCAACCTAACGTAATGTAACCTACGATGAAATTCTACTCTTTTGTGAAAATGCAAATGCACTGAAAAATATGAGACTATGAGGACAATGCCTTATGGATTCAATGTATGCTTTATAAACGGAAACGGAAACAATAGCATGTTTTGTTTACCCAGACACGCAGCGTGTATAGCTTATGTGATGTTTAAGGTAATACATATTTTCACAACCTAAAGCTGGAATTGTACGATAGCTATTCAAGCTACATGACATGACTTGATTCTAAGTTACGTCAAGTCAAATAAGAAATCAAGTCAAGCATTTATTTGTTTTTATTTAATTAAAATGAAAACAACTGAAGAACACGTTTTTTAAGAATTTAAAATTCTTCTTTAGTTTAGTGGTCGTTGAAAGTAACATCGTCGATGTTTTGTATACGTCGCGCCGCTTGAGATGTTATTTAATGTGTTAAGAATTGAAAGCGTTACGTGAAGTGAAAAGGAACAAGGCTATTGTACTCGTATTAAACCGTTCAAAATTCACTACCTAGTTCAAGGTAGCTTCGAAGGACCGTTAAATTGATCTTCTGCAATCATCTGATTCGATTCGATAACGAACCTCGACCTGCTTGAATATTGATGACGATTTGGAACGTGAAAATTTTCCCTTCCTCGACAAAACTCTCAATTTATTGAATTCGGCCGCGCATTCAACTACTCCCAGAACAGAATAAATTATTTATTACCGTGGATGTCGCAAAATGATTCAGGATTCCGCGGTCAGGTTAGTCAGTTTTTAATTATTGTTCAGAATTTAATTTTGTTCGTATAATTAACTTTCTAGTCAGTGACCATAGACACGAACTAGTAAATACTCCCCCCATCATTCAAAATTTTGAAAAAGTTGAAAATTTTTGGGAATAAGTAGGGTAAGATAGCCGATTCTAGAACAAGGACGGGGGAGGAAGATCGTTACCCTAACCTAACCCGACAGGTCCTTGTTCTAGAATCGGCTATCTTACCCTACTGAAAAATTTGTGCTATATTTTGCTCCAACTACATTCATACAACTCCAATTAGTCCGTAATCGACGAACAATCGTGAGGCGTTGCGATATTTTACATGAAAAAATCAATTTTCCCAATCATTTTCAATACATATGTAATTTAAGCGTGAGCTCCCTTAAAATTTTATTACATAAAATACCGCCTCAATTCACCAGCTACGTAAATTGTAATCTAAGGGGAGATTGAGGTAATGAATACAAATCTGAGATGGTTAGGAATCATTAAAGCCCTAACCATAGTTTAAAATGAAGCAGAAAGAGCACATGTAAGCTTAAACTAATAAATCTGTGTATTCAGGTAGTTAAATTGGAATTTATTAAATAGTTACTAAATCCGCTCATAAACTGCAACTTTTCACCCAGATTTATGAGCAAATTCATAAAGCCTTGATTCCTATTTTAACTGCGAATGTTTGCATTTGCACCAGCAAACAAAACTGCATATTAACTGTGTATTATTTACTTTGAAGGACATATTTGTTTTGAATTTTCATTGCAATTTTAATTTTAAATTTCTACACATACCATACTCTTCTACATTAATTAAAACAGCTTGATTTACTCAATTTAAACGAATAATCTGTAAATGCGAAAAATAATGAAAAACCAAAAAGTTTCTAAATAAAACAGAAAAGTCTTATCGTATTTTAGAAAAATTAAATTAAATGCTAAGAAAGAGAGGATGACTCTTGAAAAAACCCATAGAGTCTCAGAATAGGCTAAATTTGAGCTAAATATATCAAGAAATAAAAAATCCAGTCTTTCTATAAAGTTCAAGTCCTAGTTACATGAAATTTAGGAACACCCTGTACATCTACGTATTTGAGGATACGATATCTTTACTGCTCTTCCTGTTGCGTCAGAAAATATATTGACGTAGGTAGCAAAATGCGATGGTCAATGAAATCGATTCTGTTTGCATGTAAAATAAACTGAACATTCGAAAAGAAAAAATAAAACTTTCTTCCTAAGCGAACTTCCACTTACATACTTAGATCCAAAGATAGTTAATGCAAAGGCGCTAACATTTTAATAACCGGATGATTTATTTTCGGAAAGCGATCCTCGCGCTTCATCTTCTCGGTTGTGATGGATATACTTAATTACACTAGTGGATACGTTAAAATATTTCCATTTCATCAGCTTCTAAAATTTAACCCCGGCGCGATGAAATATTTAAGAAGCAACGACGTCTAGTGTATACGTCTTTTCGTATGTATTACCCATATAACATCATTTTATTATATCAATTGCATTTATCAAATTCAAACTGTTAATTGTTGTTGAAAGTTGATGCAAAAATATTAATTTATATCACTTACAATTTCTCTGATATTGGGAAGTGAATTATGAATATATTTGTTTATGAGTTAGCTAATGTACGTAAGAGAACATTTTGGTGCAAGGAACATCCGGAATCAATAAACTTATTATTTTAGAGATATGTACGTATTTATTCTTTAATAGATGATAAATATTCTAGTAATTTAATGTTAAAATAAATTTTTAAAAAAGGTCGATTCAAATCGATGCATACCAATTGATTTTAAAAAGACAGACTGTCCTCATTATTGTTCATAAGTGCCTACTGCCATCTACTCACAATTATTAGGTAGCTCTTGGCCTCCCATAGATAACATGGAACTTGATCGAGGTGGATGTAAATGGGAAGGCAAGATTTTTGTAATTAGTGCAGCTACCTTTGTCTAACACATTCTGTTTATTATAAATCTATTTTTCCAAAAATTTCAAGAACGTTTCAGAATGTTCCAGATATTTTGACAGGGATTTAGAATGATTTACATTTCACTAGATTTTTCGAGAAATGACATGAAATGTTAGAGAATGGTCTGGAATGTTCCACATTTTTCAAAAATGATCATCCAGAATGTTTCAGATTTTTCTAGATTGATCTAGAATACCAAAGATTATTCTAAATGATTTAGACTTATCGAGAATGATATCTGTTTCATAAAATTCTTGAATGACAAGAATTAACCTTCTGATTTACGATGTCTTTAAGACAAATCTTAAGATTTACCAAGTTAATGGTAGTAAAAGTTCGAAATGAATTGTAATCACAGAACTGCTTGGACTTTTACCATACAGAGTTTTACTGGAAAATCTTTGGATCTTTTACAGTTACGATACTTGAAGAAAGTTGTAAATATTGACTTTAGATAACTTTGGGATTCCTATAAATCGCATTTGGAGAAATCCAATTCATTTGTTAACGACAATAGGCATAAAGGATAACGAAAACTCAAATTCGAACAACAAGAGCGGTTCTGTCCATACGAAATGGATTGCTGTCAGTTTGAATACAAAGCAGAGTGGAATTGAGTTTTCGATTTTTCTTTCACAGTGACATCTGGTGGTATTGACATTTTTAGTGCTTCACAGATTATGAAATTCTCATTTCATTTTTTTTCTTTTCCCTTGCATCAAAAAAATACAAAAGAAAGCACCAAAAAATACAACTTTTTACAATTTTCCAAATATTAATTGACATTTATTATTACTCAAATTGTACACAATTGCTGCATTCGGACATTGAACGAAATTTATACCCTTGTTATTGTGCATAACGCCTTTTAGGTGCACAAAATTTACTCCAAGTGCGATGTGAGAAATTTAAGATATCCACGACGCGTGTTCCAGGTAAAAACCTCACCTAACTGTCCATTGTCCAAACTTCGGAAATTGAGAACAACCTACATAAAAGGTAGATAAACTTCTTTGTTATCAAAAATAACTGAGTTTGCATGTAAAAAATGTCTAATTTTTTTTCTGAGAACCAATCAAGTATGACGGCAACACATTAGCATATGAAATGTATGTATATATAAAAATATTAATGGTTTGTTTGATGTTGACAGATAGAAACAAACAAACAAAATGTGTTTTTGTTTTTCTGTCTATTAATATTTAGGTCAAACGATAGACACAAATGTAAATAATAATTTATTTGTGTTTTATATTATGTTTTTTTTTTATTAATGCGAATAATATAAGAACTCAATTTTTAAATACAAATGGAACGTCTGTGACATACTGTAACGTTTTGGAATAATTTTCAACGGTGAAATTTAACAGGAAAAAATTTCGAATTTTTCACATCATACACAGTTCTGAATTAATTAATTACAACCGATGCGAAGTTAACGCCATCTGTGGCTATTCGCAGAAAGCTGCAGGGTCATGAGTACCTACTCAACATGACCCTTTTACATTTAAAGATACTTAACCTACTTACATCAGTTGAGTCGGTCTTCTGTCTGGCAGAATTGATTAATAGGTTAAAAATAAGTGGGTGAATAACCCTTCACTATTTTCCTTCCCTCAGGAGTAGATTATTTTTCATTGGATGAATAATCAGTCATCCCCTATTTTCGTATATTACTTTTTTTTTTGTACTCACACATGTTCTAAAAAAGCTCATTAGAATTCTGTCTTGGAATCTAAAAATCTACGCAAGTACATAACAAACAGATAGATAGACGATCATCACACAGAGTCCCCCTCGGCCGTTGGGCATTGACCCGAAGATAAAATACTCTTTGCCGTCATCCAAAGTTACGTGCATAATTATAGGAAGTACAGTAATAGTAATGCCAACAAGAATAGTTGTTATGCGTCTCGCTTAAGATTACAAGTATTATATTCGTCGTCTTTTGTTCTTTCATTTACAAGCTCATTTCGTAGATAAGTTAAGTTGGTTTATTGTTTGAATAGTAATTAATAATTAACGCTTGCCTTTTCCGCTCATGAGATAGAGTAACAATGATCTGGTTAACTATGAAAACTTTCAAAACATCACGCGACTTTTACCAAAAAGGTAACAACTTAAACTACATGAACGCTGATGCAAGAATTTTACCTGCTTTTATAGCGGCTCTGCGAGCACACAAGTGGATTCAGTACGGCTCTAGGAGCACGTGTGCCGTGCTCTTAGAGCCGCGCCTAAAACGACGCGACCTTCATGCGTGCTCGCAGAGCCGCTGTAAAAGCAGGAAAATTGTAGCGCTGCGACCATGCAGCTAATAATTTATTAGAAAACTCTTAATAAATAATCGTTACACACGTTGTTTAATGTTTTATACATGATATCTTTACAAAAATATTGTGTTTGCTGGGTTCTTGCACCTAATGAAAAAATAATAGTTACTTATTTGATTGTAATTTTGCAGCGAATGTGCAAAAGATTTGAAAATTCAACTCATAAACTCGACGCGAATGATCGACATATTTGCCGGCGCTGAAAGATTTATTTGACAAAATGTTGGCTCAGGTAGACATTTACAGCCGATTGTTTACACTAAATGATTTCGACATTTTGATTGATACCACGTTAATTGAAACCAAATTGTATTTTGTATTTTTGAAAATATTTTACGTTGTGTATTATTAAGCAAACGATAATTTTGTCGCTTTGGAGACGTAGCTTCATATCGAGTAAAACAGACACGAGTCCCTTTGAATAAATTGGGAAGAAAATTCTAAATCCTGCTCTTTTTTACGTTTTAAAAAATTCCTCTCAGTATATAAAACCATACGGGTGTAAGGTTTTTTACATACTACAGACGAACTTCAATTTGAAATTCAGGAGCCAAAACAAACAAGTTCAAAATCGAGAGATAAGTATATTACTTGATACCGACCTACACTGACAGAATTTAAAAAATATAATTGATTAATAACTTTACGAAACTTTAGTGCCAGGAAACCTTTCAAATTGTCATTTATTTTTAGCTTATTTACTTTATTGTATTTCGTCAGGTATACATAAGTTCGTAAAATTCCTTAAAACGTAGGTACTTACATTAAAAGATGTAGTGACATAATCCTGTCGAATATAATTAAAATTTTGAGTGTGAATTAGTTAAAAATTCTAATATTTTGTATTTCCTGGGATCTATTTTTTTTAAACTCGTCTTAAATATTTTTCTGCCTATCACAAATTTTCTGTCAGTCTAATTTTTTTTTCTACGAGTTACACTTCAACTAATCTTCATCCCCTGTTCAGTACAGTCCCAGGAAGTTCAAAATGATCTACCGCCTCATTATCTGAGATGTTACTCTTTTTTAAATTTAGGTTGCTGCTTGATATAGGTACGTGCTTACAAATATGCCTCACGAAAATTTTAAGAGGGACATAATTTTTCTGTAAATATTTTTTTTAGTTTATTAAAAAATAAAAATATTTCCTTCTTTTCAGTACATTGGATCGTTGGACATACCTAGACCAAAAAACAGGGTTGAAATTGTGGCAGCAATGCGAAGGATTAGGGTAAATACAGATGCTAAAAAAAATTTACTTTTACTAATGAGAAAAATTAAACTAAATTTTGTTTTTTACAGTACGAGTTCAAAGCGAACGGGGTTAAAAAGAAAAAGGTGACAATAGAAGTTTCAATAGATGGAGTTAAAGTTACGCTTAGGAAAAAAAGAAAAGTAAGTTTTAACTTTTGATTATTATTAGCTACTCCTTCTTTCTATTGGTTGTTTGTTATAATGACTTTATTGTTTTTAGCGAAAACATTATTTAGAAGAATCATCACCTATTTTGCTGGCTCATCCTATTTATCGCATTTTTTACGTGTCGCACGACTCGCAAGACCTTAAAATATTTAGTTACATTGCCAGAGATGGACATTCCAACGTTTTCAAGTGTGCTGTTTTTAAGTCCAATAAAAAAGTAAGTATTTTTTGAATTCTTAGAATCCATTGTTTTCATACAAATTGTTCTACAATGCACACACGAAGTAACAATCTCAACCGAAATTAATTTTGACAGCGAAAAATTTTCAAAACCAATAAATTTGTCTGCAAAAATTAACACATGCTTCTTTTGTTAATGAGTGCACACTGAAATATATCCCAGTTTTAACAAAGAATCATTTTCGAAACAATTCGGGATGATGCAGTCTCCTGATTGACATAAATTTGGCGGAAGTACAATAGGAACGTAAATTATTTACCTAAGCAAATATACAGTCTGTTACGAACAAATTTCTGAACTTCCTCTACAAGAATCCGCGATCAAAAAAAAATTTGCAAATACCTCGGTTTTAAAATTAAAATGGTTCCCTACAAGGAAGGCCCTCCTTAGATGACGTTGCGCGTTAGCGCTCTGGCCTTCAATAACGATGGGTCGTAATTTTTTTATTAAACGTTTGTGAATCCGTCATGGATTCTATTGGACCTCTTCGAGAAAGTGTAAAAAATATTTCCATATGGATTAAGAATTTCCTAATTTTTCAAGAATTTTTGATTAAACGACAAGGCATGAGTAGCCTGCCTGGTTGATTTTATTTTGGAAATTATTTCTGCCTAATGAAATATAAAACTTTAAAACTATGTGAATATCTGTACAGAAGGATAAGTATATTATTTTCGATGTATTACTCAACGTGACGTCACGTACTTGCGCTTTAGAAAGCTATGTAGGTACCTACGAACGGTGACGTCACAAACTGACGTCCATGCCAACAGATTGGCAGTGAAAAAAAAATAATGAAATATGTACACTGTCCGCTTAATATACCATTTTTATATGTTTACGCAATAACGTTTGTAGGTATTTTCTTGGAAATGCGGCACAATAAATTCAAAAAGCGAACCTTGCCAGAAAATAAATTACTTCTGGATTTAAAGTGCGCTTTATTAAGCGAATTTAAAGAGTCTAGATGTTTTAAAAACACCTGCGATTTAATCAGATTCTGCCATTTCTATTGAACAATAGGTAAAGCAACCAAAAAAATATTTTTAGTGAAAAATTATTATAAAAGCTCCATACGAGTCGTCACAGTTTCCCCACTTTGCTACTACTAACCACCATAATTTTTAATTGGAGCTTTTACAAAAATTATTTCTATTTCAAAATGTTTGCCCTAAAATTACTAATTTAATTGACTTTTCGGGTTTATAAGAATTCCCTTCAAAATCGTTAATGAACCAGATTAAAACAATAGAAAACTGATAAGTTAATTAACTTCCAGCTTCAATTTTTTGCTTTTTTGAGTAGTAAAACCTTCAACTAAATTTATTTTAATGACATAGCGGTAGTTTTGAATGTACTACTTCATCTAACTTCTGAGTATAAATAAAATTAATGAATTCATTAGTGCAATAGACGCTAATTGGGTACATTACATTGAATCGTCCTAATCAATTTCTGTAAGGCTTAAAGCTGTTGCAGCTGGCTCACTTTAAAATTTAAAAATAAAGAAAAATTTTCTTAAACAGTTTCTCACATTTTGCAACTTTTTGTAGTAGGTACTTATTCAAAATTTTCCAGGAGGGCATAAATTTTATTTATTTAGCCGCGACGAATTAATTTTTTCAAAATATTATGGCTTCAGGTTTTTTGGGCGTTGTCTGTAAAGATTTTTTGTACTTAACGTTTCGTCATTAGGCGTAGATAGCTTCCTCAGGAGTACTTCCTTGGAATATGGACTGTAGAAGTTGCTCATCTGTAGTTCTTTTCCGAGAAAGCTCTCCTGAAGATGTCGTCCACTCGTGATGATGAAACGTAGAGTACAGAAAGTCCATATTAAGATTTATTATTATAACACGTACATATTGAAAATGTATGTTTATCCGATGCATTTCCAAAATTCTTGTTTATATCCGCACCTTTGGACATTTATGAAAACAGAGTGAGCCAAAATTACCACATACCTGACAAAAATACCGGCGGCATAATATCGGAAGACCCTGAACGTCTAAACGTCTTCCAAAATTAAAAACTCTACCATTGTCGTCTAATTTTAGTCAGTGTCAAAAGTTTACCTGCAACACAAAAATAAATTTTAGTTTATATTAAGATTTTAATGGGAAAGCAAATGTAAAAAAAGAATTTCATTGAAAGTTTGGACTGAATTCGGAATTCGGATGTGCATTTATCGTTTATTTATATTAAACGAAACAAAACTATTATAAATGCAACTAAATGGCAGGAAGAAGGGATGATTCACCATATTAAGGGAGACAGGGGCACGTACCCTCTTCAACAGTAACATATAGTTATTTAAAATAACTGTGATGTATTAGAATTCTCAAGAAAACTGTAGAAGTTCCAGAAATGTACCAGAATATGCCCTAACATATTCCAAGATTGATAAGGAATATTTCAGGATGTTCAAAATTGTTGGAGAATGATAAAAATGTTCTAAAATTTTCGACAATGATTTATAGTGTTCAGAAACGATTCAGAGATAGAAAAATCGTTTTTAGAGAATTTCGTGTATTGATTTTTAATTATTAGATGGAGCTACATCCTCCTGGAAAAGAAGAAACAAAATTGGACATTTGGTTGTTGGAACTATAAACGCACAGGGACCTTTATAAACTCCTTAACAATTACAAATCAAAAGATATTGGAAAATCAATAAAACGGGATTGATTTATTTAAAAATTGCAAAAACAAAAGTTTAATGTTCATTACATCTACTTATTGTGGGCAAGCCAATAACTACAATACTATTTATGAGGCATTTAGGCAGCCAAGTATTTTTCTTATTCGGTCCCGAGTCTAAAATAAGTTATTACCCTTCGAGTGGTAATTGGAAAAACGCTTTACTGGCTTTACTATGTTTTTTATGGAACTATTCTTCGTATTTACTTTTTCTTTTTATTTTAGACTCAGAAGTTTCGGAAACAGTGGTGGTAAATTTTTTTAAACAACCTCAAAACCATGTTTTTCAAAATTATAAAAAAAAAAAACATCATATTTGAGGCCTCTGCAACAAATCCTTTCATTTGATATGTCACACGGTACAGTTTCCCATTTTTTTTTTTAATCTTCCAAAAGTTTCAATTTATATGCCCGCCTAATCGGTCCAATAGATCCACAGGAAATTGGCTGTGACAGACTGACAGACACGAGTGATCCTGATTTTTCAGTGTGTATAAGTATACATACATAAAATTATATTAAAATTAGAAGTATGAAATTGAGATGTATATACGTGGATCATGACAGCATGTTAAGAACTAAAAAAATAGACTAAGTTCGAGGATAAGCAAAATCGCACTCGAAATTCGCAAATAGATTTCGTGCTCTAATTTTAGACACAATTAGCGCGGTAGAACATGTGTATTTATTTATAAATGTTTCAATATCTTTAGCATTCGGTGATCTGTTCTTTTTATAACGGAGTTGTGCAATGGCTAAGGTGTCGAATTGGTACATTTTCGTGCTATTTTTTGCGCGTCGTCGACAAAATAGACACCGCGCTCATGGCAGCTACGACCTAGTTTTTCCATTATTATCGAAGAACGGATATAAAAATAAATATTTAGGTCACGACACTTATTTTATTAATTTATTTATATTGTTTCTAACTTTTCTCTACTTTTATACCTAAATGTCCTGTATTTGTCTTCAATGTGTATGTGTACCAACGCGATAACGACACCATTAGTACTTGTATTGTTGTGTTTAATTAATCTTGCAACCATGCTCTGTTTATGTTAAGATGAGACGTGGACGTGTGAATTTACACGAACCCACACCTACTACCGCATAACCTACGGTTCGTTATCTAATCTAAAAATAACATATACAACATGCATCCAATATTAAAATAAATTAACAACACAACTACTAATGATGCCATTATCATGTTGGTACACATACACATTGAAGACAAATACAAGTTAATTGTATATTATTTATCTCAAAAAATATATTCTAATTTATCAGCCAAAGCGAGGTCAAAAATCATTTTGTCACCTACCTAATGCAGAATTGTTAAAAATGATAAATAGTACCGAGCTTATCATGACATTTATAATGGTTAAAACTGGTCACAGAACAGAACCCAGAAAATCATGTATCTAATAATTATAATTTATAACATATCGTCCCCAGACATAATTACTTATAACTAATTGTTAAATTATCTTCAGTTTTCAGACCATACTTCTTTAGGGTCATTAAGATTTCAAATTGAAGTCAGTTTTAGATGTCGACGCAACAAATATTATGTGTGAGCCTTAAAAAATTAATCCTAATTCGTGTAGCTATATTTTAAATCCTAAAAATCTAAAATTTACATCGCAGTACAGGCACTAATTTAGGTAGAAAGCGTCACACAATTTGTACTTCTCTCCAACGTTTCGTTTCCAAATTCTCTAATGAACATGGATAATTTATGGTCGTCAGTGACTTGCCCAATCAATCACCCAGTACAATTTGTGCCTAATCTATTTAACTGTTTGACGCGCGTAAATTCCTAGGACACCGCTATTATCTGACTAAAAGTTGCATGTAATAGATATATTTAAAGAATTGTCATAACAAGAGTGAACTGGAGCAGATATTTTCGCAGCAATCGTAATAATAAATATTATAGAAACGACTCGTTTTAATATCGAGAACGACCGAATTTACTCTAGAAATAGCGCAAAAATTTACATATACTTCTATGCATTATCATCTGAATCTGTCTTAAGTATGAACAAATATTTAGCACGTCTTAAACCTAAAGAATTCACACCCTGTTTCATGATTTAAAAATTTTTTCTTCATCTTGAGTACTTATTTTTTTTTTAACTGCATTATAAATGGGGAAAATATTCACTCTTTGGAATGAGTAGGGTGACAAGGAAACAATTTAACTGCCCCAGTTATTGATAGTAGGTAGAAGAATCAATTGTTAAAAAACTTATCTCCGTTTCTAAAAAGTGACGTTGATTGATCGATGATCAAATTCGACTTAAAGGTATCGGCTAGAAATCGATTTTTTCCACCCCTTACGAGCTGCTTCGAGAAATATACAATTACAAAGACAATAAATCAAATTGAATGTAATCCGAGGTGCATTAATTACATTTAGTGAAGGTGACGTTCAAATAATTTATCTCCCTGAATGGGATTTACAAAAAGTCGTACTGAACTGAATTAATCATTTCGAATTCAAATTTTATTTTCAGCATAAAAATCAAATTAACTCGATAATGTAAGGTTCATCAACAATTTTTAATCAAAATAAGGTTTAGGTTTATAGGTCGTCATTGATTTGACATCTAAGGGATGAAAAAAAAAGAATATTTTTTTCTTGATGAGTTATTAGAAATCGAGGGATTCTCAAATCCAAAATCGTACTTCTATGAAAATCTTTTTGTTTATTTTGTGAAAAATATTGATCCTCCAGTTGAGCTTTACCCGTTACCATCGTTATTGAAGGCCAGAGCGCTGACGCGCAACGTCATATGAGGGAGTCCTTATTATAGGGAACTGTTTTAATCTTATAGCCGAGGTATTTATCGTTCAAAATGATTTTAAATGCAGATTCATGTAGAGGAAGATCAGAAGAGCATTTGCGTAAATTTTTAGCATTGGCAAATAATTGTTACTATTTTTCAATTAACATTATGTTTTCCAGAACGTGTTGTTTGACCTTTCGACGATTATGTAGCCAAAACCGTGATAGTTATGAAAAAAAGTATTTAGACCCTTTTGTAGATAACTAAGTTTTCTACAAAATAGTCTAAACAAAACCTATCTACCTTTTACAAGAAAAAAAATACAGCGTCTCAAAGACGCTCTTCAACTTGTAATGTACCTCCTGAGCGCTCTTGTAGTGCTGTTTTTTTTTAACCTGTTAAAGATAGAGGGGTGCTGTCCCATACTTTTTTTTATATAAGTAAAATTCAATTATCTACAAAAAGGTCTTTATACTTATTTCGTATCTATAACGGTTTGGGCTACGTAAGCGTCGAAAGATCGAAATTCACGTTTTGCAAAACTAAACGCTAAAATAAAAAGTAGCAACAATTATTTGCCAGCTTAAAGTTTAAAAAATTGCTCCTCTGACCTTCCTCTACAATAATTCGCAATCAAAGAACTTTTGGACAATAAAATCTCTTGGCCATTAGATCAGAGCAGTTCCCTACGAGGACCACTGCTCATTTCGCCGCAAATCAGCACTCTGGCCTTCTTTAACGATGGTAACGCTTTACCGCAGTCGAGTAGAAAAGCCCCCTGACAAATTTTGCTACAAGGCCCACCTATGAAAAGTTAGGCAACTACTAAAAGCTCTAAATTGAAATCTGCTAGGGCTCGTATATGCTCACTCTGAACTCATGAAAATTTGTTTGAATTGCTTCCGCATACTTAGGAGTTCATTATTGACACCAAAATAGAAATTGAGTGTACTTTTCACACTTTTTATTTTACAAAAGCACCATTCACTCTTGTATATAAATAACAGTACCATTGCTTTTATCTTTTAATGTTGTGTGCCCATTTTAACTGGTCAGTAAGTACATACTTAATGTTTTAATAGCCTACTTAACTCATTCTAAATTTTTTCACTTTTGTCACTAGTGTGCGGCCTGAAAAATCCATGTCTGCGAACGTCCTCTGGACGTAATTTCCTTTATTTATAATCGTAATAGCACTTTTATGCTGTCATAGAAAACAGTAAATATTTCTCAAAAAAAAAGTACAAGATTAGTTCTAGAAATTAACGTCTTTCAGTTTTTCTTCCAATAATTTTGGATATAAAACCACGAGAATGCCTTTTTAGGATCATTTGTCACAATATTATCTGGATTATTATTCAACCGGAAATTATTCTTAGATATTTCGGATCTGATCCAAATCGGATCCAAACCTGAAGTAATTTCCAGTCGGGCCATTGATTCATTGTAAGGAACTCTAGAAAATTATATTTAAAGTTACAATAACAAAAAAAAAAATAAATAATTTTTTAGCGATTTCAATAGTTTTAGTTACCTATTTAGTTTTCGTATGCTTACATAAATTGCTTAAATAAAAGCTGCTACTGACTGACTCACATTCATAAAATATAAACAAGATGAGTAATACAAAAAAGGGAAGACATCAGTTTATTTTCACAAGATTCTTCTCAACGTGTATGTTTACACATTAAGATACATATGTACATGGACACGTGTTGAAGTGTGACTTCTTTGATTTCTAGTTCGATAAGAAATAAACACTTTGTACAACACATAAACGAATCCGACAGCGGACTTTCGTTGGTAGTAGAAACATTGATTATTACAACCAACGAATACAATAAACAATTATACGTGTCAGTGGAGGAGAGTTTAATTTTTTTAAATAAAAAAAAATTGCTCATTAAATTGATTATAAACAAACTATTATGATATATAATTTCCTTATGACATCTTCATACTGGTTTTGAGCTTCAAGAAATAGGTTACGGTTCAGGATGGGTGCATTTACAGTTACATACCTCTCACCCTTTCCATACATGTATATTCTTAACACACTAAGAATAACCGCTTTCAAAGTTTAAACAAACAAGCGTGACGAACTCTACAACATATTTAATTTTTCAGGAAAATCGATTGGAGGGTGGCGTATCTATACAAGAAATTTTAAATTTATGAGTTTTTTAATCTTTTTGTATTGTTTATATATGTCCAATGATATCAAATTAAAATAAAAATCCAATGATATGGAAAAGCTCAACGCTTATCTATTTAAAACGCTTCCCAGTATTTCATTTATTTAAAGAGAAATATACGCTTATAATCACAAAATCCTAAAATAAAAATCGTTTCAATGCTTCAGCATCACTTATAACGTACGCAGCAGTGTTTAAGGAATCGTGTCTGTCAAGCATCTTTAATTTTTGAATCACTTAATCAGACGAACTGATACTTTAAATAGCCAAGAGTACTCGAAAATTTCAAAATAGACTCTATAAAAAACTTTAAACTTAAAACAATCTCCTTAATCTTACATAAACATTATTTTTCAAGACATTATAAAAATCCTTGAGAGTGATTATTAATAAGGGTGGATGTTTTCAGTTTTCTCATATTTCTGGTTAGTATTTTCCAAAATATTTTTTTAATTCAAAAATTGAAGTGTTATAAACCCTTTTTGATTATAACTGAGTTCTCCATTTAAAACTAATATCATCAAAACCTAACATCCTGTTTTCCTATGATATATATAAACTTTAAGTTTACACTAACGTCAATAAGTATTAATGTACACAAAACATTGTTTGCGACTAGACATATCAAAGGTCAAAATCATTTTAAGAATACATATTTCAAAAAAAATAAAATAATAATAACAAGTGTAACGTTGCGACAGTTTTTTTAATTAATTATAGTTCCTGTGTCAAACAAAATATTAAACTAGGAAAGTTTCCATCGCAGTCAGAATTGCAAATAAATACCATGGAACTGTACAAAAACTAACTAAAAAAAATTCGGAAAAATATATTAATATGTATATTGCTGCAAAGCCTAAAAAATTTGAGCTTCGACACACTTTTGCTAGAGTCTATTCTACGGCTTGGGGGTTCTCTGGCAAGGGGATTCTGGAAGGTTCTTAAAGTTACCCTACGTACAAGCCGCTTAGGACCCCATAATGGTACCACTTGAGGAATAATTTCTCTTTTGGAAATAGCAAAAGTCTCGTGATGCCAATTATGGCTGCTTGGGGGTTGGTGAATCGTTGTTGATGATGAGGAAGTTCAGAGTTTCGTTATCTCCGATTACAAGTGGGTGGTCCATTACGAATTTTGTTACAAAAAAGAAGAAGACTGAAGAGAATAGAAAACCGGCACAAAATATATACAGGGTGGCTCATAATCGAGCACCATCCAAAAAAGGAAGTAATTGGAAATTTAGGTGGCTCGGTTCTCTCCTAGCTCTACTACATGCATGCTCATCAGGACCATTATAGAATCCTGAAGCCAGAATCCTTTCTTCCTCCCTACTAAAATTATTCAACATATTTTTCTATAAAATATTTAGTTCGTATACTTAGGATAGGATAGGAGTTTACTATATTTTTAACGGAATACAAAAAACAAATATTTTTTATCTTTAATTTAAAATAGATATTCTCTTTTTATTGATAAAATTGGCGAATCCAAGGTGTTTCTATTTTTTTTTTGCAACTCCACTTGACTGTCTGTGACTGTTATTTCGTAGACATCGGTGCCGCGACCAACAAGACTCGGACAATAATTTTAGCCTCGGCGTTTTGTGCGAACGTATTCCTGTGTCGTCAGATTAACACAACGCGAACGAGGAGAGAGCGACGGACGCTTATGAGAGTCCGTCGCGACGCCAGTACTCTATTCAACCGATCATCAAAACGGCCGTCCGTCTGTCCACGAATTCGCGGTCGATCTAAATACACAAAAGTTTTGTATCATTGTATTATAACTTTCGCATTGAGTGACTTCTTATGCATGTTAAAGTATTTGGTTTGTTCTTTTGAAGTGCAAGTGTGGTTAGTGCAAATAAACAGTAGGTGTGAAAAAAAAAAATGTTTTTCATAAGTTGATTGATACGAAATAATTTTGGGATGCAAACAAACCGTTCGTGTTGTTGCATTCGGTAAAATAAAATGGTTAAATTGCGTCGGGGTAGTCTGGACATGGCCGCCGACCACCAGGATGCATACAGGAAGAAGCAGGACGTCCTGTCCAAAGCGAGGAACAAGCTCTTCAGTTTTGGCGATTCCAACAAACTCAGCAAATCGAATGCAACCAACGGAGACAGCGAACAACATTTGAAAAAGTCCCGGGCTCAAGCTACGATCGACTATTTTTTTAAATCGGGTTCGAAAAACAGCGACAAAGTGTACACGAATTCGAAAACTCAAACCAAAAAGACGCCGCTGCAGAAACAGAATTCCATCGGCGCTTATCCTTATGATGGTTGCAGTTCAGATGTAGAAACGGAGCATTCTATTAGCAGATCTCGTCCAGCAACTATTTGTACAGGAAGGACAACTGAAGAGTGCAGGGAAACTGCCGCTTTGGCTTTGGAAAGACCCAGGAAGAAACAGTTGTCCTTCAGAGAACCGGAAATATCCGGATATGTCACGCACGTTTCGATAAATAACAACAAACAAAATGGGAAAACAAGTGTACATTTAGAACACAAAAATAATGGTCGAGACGATTTCGATGATTTTGAAGACTTGGAGGTAACATTTTAGCGAAAACTTTTTTGTACTTTAAACAAAAAACCCAATATGTAAACAAAAATTACGGATATTTATATCCATCAAACATACATACGTTCTTGTATCGTATTCAAGACCTGCAAAGTACTTCATTTCTAAAAATAATAACGCCATCATTTAAAATCTAATTACGCTTACACGCGAACTTTGATTTGGATTCTATTTTCAACCTTCTTAACTAGATTTTCTATTGAGCGCCCGTGAGACCAAAGAATAACAATAAATTATCCATACTCACAATTGCTACGCAATAATAAATAGTAATTTTTTTACAATGTCGTTGCCAAACTGTTATATATAAGAATTTTATGACCCATTTCTAATACTTTATTCGTATGTTGAATACTCAAACTGTCATAGAAAAATATAATTTTTGCTGAATTTGAAATAAATAAAAATAAAAGACAAGAAAACTTTTATCAATACAATTCAATAATCCTCGATGAATTAGTTTCGGTTGATGGTGATGGCGATCATCTGGATTTCTCTTGGAAATGGTCTCAATATTCCGAAACGAGTTCGTCGAGGATGTGGAACTTTTCATTTGTTTTTTATTGTCTGTTACTCTTATTGAATTTTTCGACGTTTCATCAATAGTTCCCACGACATCCTCAGCGTACACAGAAGTTATGCTGCTTTAATTAAGCCCTCAAAATGTCTTGGTGACTTTTATGGTTCTTGAAGTTCAAAAAAATGTGACAGCAAATTGGCTTTCGTCTAGCAAAATAATATCACAATAACAAGTGTAAAACCATAAATTGTTATCATTGTCAAGAAAAGTAATTTAAAACTGTACTTCTGACTTAACAGTAAAATTCGTGCTCGATTATAAACTTATAATAGTTTTATATAATATGTTATTGTTTTTCAATCATTATAGGTAATCTCTGTTATGTTTTTTTTAAGGGCCAAGCGATGAGGGTTGTGAGGACCATAGGTCAAGCATTTGAAGTGTGCCATAAATTGTCCATAACCGGCCCCGAGATGGACTACGCCGACCAAGATGAAGACATTTTTACACAAGACTTAGTTAGTGATCGATTTAGCGACGTCCATAGTGATAAATCGAAAAAAGGTAATCAAAAATCCAATAATTACAATGAATCTTTTACATTTTTGAATATTTTTAAATTCTCTGTCATTTTATACTTAATATACACAAGGAGCAATACAAAATGGAAAGAAAAACATACTTTGTTAGCATTCAGTCGAAATTGCAAGTCGATATCGAACTCATTAGCTCAAAGTTCCAAAGGAATATCTACTAAATTGAATGTCACGTTCGCTAAATTGACTATTAAATTACTGCAGGTAGCAAGTGAACGCCATCTGGTGCCATTCAACAAGTTTAAACAGTATTTTTTGACATTATTGAACCTAAAACTTATGTACTTGTACCAAAATGAAAACTATTAGAATTAGGCACATAAACTAATGACACACTACAAAAGATATTTGACTCATTAATTTTTTTTTCATTTTGGATAATATCAAAATAAAACAAAAGTGTTTTAAAAATAAATCTTTGATTGTCATAGTCAGTTTTATAATGCGATTTGTTCTATCTAAATTATTTTTTTAAATTACATGATACCTATTAAATTGTCGATAGAAGCAGAAAACAGATTACGTTATTTGCCAAAAAAAAACTAGGATTACGTTGACCGTTAAAAATAATGGTCGCAAATTTTTTGTTCGAATTGCGTTTTTCGGTGAAATGGTGACATATTGTGATGTCGGTTCAGTAGCCAAAAGTAAGGTTGTGTTGTTCATCACGAAGTGTGAGCGGACAACATGTGACAGAACTAATTGCAAGTTCACCGACTGTATCATATTTTGTAAAATTTATAAATAAAACGCCCAATGTCGTTTTTACCGCCGTAAGTCACACATCGTACAATTATAATTATATAAAACCAACTTATATTTATGTATTTGGCAATATTGTGCCAAATATACGCTCTTGTATACAATGTTTCAAAAACGTTCCAGGAAGTAGTTGCTTATGACTATTATGCAAAATTTTATGGCACATGAAAATTAATACATTTCCTTTTTGTTGTAAAAATTGTAGAAATCTCTGATTAAGTCATATCTCTTACCAAAAATGATTGATTAGAACCACATTTTAGTGTCCGAAAATGCAGCGGCAATAGAAAGTTGATTGAATGATTATCGAACAGGATATTTTTGGACTCTTTCAGGTGCAGTTTGACGTCATTGAAAAACCGATTAATAATATACAAAAATATCAGCCAATGAT
This sequence comes from Agrilus cyanescens, assembly GCA_947389935.1. NCBI lineage: Eukaryota > Metazoa > Arthropoda > Insecta > Coleoptera > Buprestidae > Agrilus > Agrilus cyanescens. The sequence goes on along the minus strand of OX376710.1, from coordinate 25,510,536 downwards.
AGAAATGCCGAACACTTTTTACAAACAAGTTCGATGACACCATTATCTAGAAGACATTAGTATAATGTTGTTTTCCCAAAGAAAAATTAATTTCATTAAAGAGAAATATTTCACTAATTTAATTAGTTAATTAAATTATTAGTGGTGCATATAAATAGAATAAAAAGCTGACAAATGAGTCATGAGAAGTTAAAAAAAATTTTTATGAATTGCTAAAAGAACTAATGATGAGAAACTATAACTATCCCACAAGAAACTAAAGAGGCTAAAGAATATGCCAAGAAAAGCTAAGAAAAACATGTGAAGAGAATTTAAAAAATATATAATAAAACACTAAATAGTTTCAAGTAAAATTATATTGTCTTCACTACAATATTGTTTCACCACACAATAGCATCATCAGGTTAGGTTAGGTTATGAATATTTATCACCTGATGATGCCACTGTGTGGTGAAACAATATTGTAGTGAAGACAATATAATTTTTCTTGAAACTATTTAGTGTTTTATTATATATTTTTTAAATTATGGATAAGTTTCAACAAGTAACAGCTGCTACCCTAAGAAGTTTATGCGAAGAGAAGCTATAGAACATAGAACAGTAAGTTAAAAAGTAAACAAAGGGAATGTATGAAGACAAATGCAGAGAACTAAAAATATGTTATACGAAGTTAAAAAATATGCTAGGAGAGGCTATAGTTCTTACCATAAGAAGCTAAAAAACATGCCATGAAAGGCTAAAATGCTTACCATGGAAAGCTCCTAAAAGCCCAGAGATTACATGAGAAGCTAATAAAACATACCATGAGAATCCATGAATACAAATAAGGAGAAACTAAAGTATAACACAAGAGGCTAAAAAACATGCCACGAAAAGCTAAAATTCTTATAATGGGAAGTTAAAAAACAATTCCCGATATGCTTAAATCGTTCCAGAAGAAACTAAAAGACATACCAAAAAGGCCAAAATACTAGCCATGAGAAATTGAAACACGATCTTGCTAGGAACTTAAAAGATGGCAAGAGAAGTTGAAAAAATATGACATGAGAAGTTACTTAACATACGACGAGAACCTAAAGAACATACGATGAGATTCTATGAAGAAAAATGGGGAGAAATAAAAGCGTTATATAAAAGGCTAAAAAACATGCCACTGAAAGCTCAAATACATACAATGGAAGTTGAAAAACTAGCTTCGAGAACCTGAAAGACATGCCGGGAGAGGCCAAAATGCTAGTCATGGGAAATTAAAACACGAGCTGCGAGGAGCTGAAAACATGCCAAGAGGATCTGAAAAAATATAATAAAAAAAGTTGCCAGACATACAGGGAGAGCCTAAAAAATACCATGGAAATCCATGAAGACAAATAAGGAGAAACAAAAGTGTAACACAAAAGGCTAAAAAACATGCCACGAAGGCTAAAATTCTTATAATGGGAATTTAAAAAACAATCCTCAATATGCTTCAATAGTTCCATAAGAAACTAAAAGACATACCAGAAAAAGCCAAAATGCTAGCCTTGGGAAATTGAAACACGAGCTTGCTAGGAACTTAAAAGATGGCAAAAGAAGCTGAAAAAATATGACATGAGAAGTTACTAAACATCCAACGAGAACATAAAGAACATACCATGAGATTCCATGAAGACAAATGAGAAGAAATTGAAGGTAAAAATCATGCCACAAAAATGGGAAGATAAAAAACAAGCTTGAATTGCTATTGCAATTACTAAAAGCTATGAAAAGGGCAGAAGGTTTTTTTTTTCTCTTTTATTACATTGAATTTTCAAACCCAGCACAATATGAAATGTTTGCTGCAAAATTCTTTGAATCTTAAGAAAAACTTTTAAGAAAATACAGGGGTAAAAAAATTTCCGATAATTTACCACTTGTTTCAGTAAAATATTATGGTCTTAAGGATTATGTTTCCGTTTTTTTTTTCTTTTTGAGGTGCAAAACTCAGTTGTTGAGCCGATAGCAGATGAAGAAACACCAATAGTACATTCGGTTTATGTGCACGTAATTTACATTACAGGGTGCTCTCAAACGGGTTTATTTCTCTTAAGAAAAAGCAATTAAAACACTGTAAATTTTTATGGCGCCTGGCATTAAACTTTTTTATAGTTGTTCGGGCATGAACGTCGAGACAGTACGAAACGATTTTATTTGATTTCTGGCTACGCGAGAGTATGTTATGTAGTATTTTATATCATGTCAGTATTGACGACAATTGTCTATTTTTACGGCAAAACTTTTGTTCGTGCTGCAAATTTGCACATAAAAACGACATTTTCGACAATGTTTATCCCTTCTAAAATAACACCGGGCAAAGTTTAAACTGCCATCGCATCGTGGACTATTAGTATCTAATTATACGTAGGGCGATGTACTCTACACCAAACAACTGACAAATATAGACATCGTCAGCAACATATTATATAATAATCACCAATTAAAAAAAATGAACACGTGTAATCAAATACAATTCCTGATACTTTTGAAAATTTTTACCCCTTGCAATTCCCAAAAATTTTTAGTAACAACCCCCAGATTTTTTGATTAAAATAAATAGATCACCCCTTTCATGTTTATAAGAGACGAAAGGGTAACCCAAAATTTCACGCCAGTCCAAGATTTTAGGAATTTAATTGGAAAAGTGGTTGAAATAAAAGCTTATGCTGTTATATTTTACAATAGGCAAAATTTGGTATTGCTTTCCCTAGAAAATTTGCTTCTAAAAATTTGCTGCAATTAGAAAATTTTTCAATGACGACGAAACGCGAAAGGGGTTAAAATTTTCAAAGGTTATTTTCCAAACTTTTGGCGTCCACTTTATTTATGTCTTTAAACCTGAAATACAAATGCTTAAAATTTAACATTACGTCTATCGTTAACGAATTTAATTCCAGTCTGGTCAAATTAGCACAAATGTCGTGAATTTGAACGCTTTTCCTTTACAGAAATATTTAGCTAATTCACGCACCGACTTGGCAGAGTTTAAAATCGTAACCCAAAAATTTTTTAACTCAACATCTACATTAAGAAACGAATCCATACATCTTCATCTTACTTCATCCCTTTTCAGATATGTTGTCGGATGTAAGCGAAAAGAAATCAGAACCAGAAGAAAACAGTTACAAGGACAATAATGGAAATGACACGATTAGTCGAAACAGGCAGCAAATAAACGAAAATACAACATCGATTAACAACAGTTCTCCAAAGAAGACCCACGTGGTAAGAATCTTCAACTTTCAATCTGATGACGCCAACCCTAAATCCAAACACCACCATTCCTTCCAAACTCTTTTCCAAAACTGTGAAGGTTTTTAAGTACAACAACATGTTTGATTTTAAGATTAGAAGTTTGGAGATGAACTGAGAGAGCTCAAGTTTTGCGTCATTTTTGGTCTCACCAATTATTTATTGTTTTTTTTTTTCATAGGATCGAAACATAGGTATTCAATCCAATGGTAGTAACAACCCCAATAACACGTTGGGCGGGGGCAACAGCAGTCATCTGTCCTCTACTAGCGCCCTTTCCACACACCACGAACTGCAACTGCTCAAGGAACAGCTGGACCAACAAATGCAACAGACCCAAGCTGCTCTTGCTCAATTACAACTTGTTCGCGAACAACTGGCAGCAGAACAGGTACCTACATCCTAATAGCATTTTGTTTAAATCCCATAGATAGTTGCATCTATGAGTCTTAGCTGAGTGCACATGAGCAAAAACTGAGAATATGTGCATCCCCCACAGACTTCTGAAAACGTCTTGCTATTGTGCACTTCGTAGGAAGTGAATTTATGTATTTTTATCGTCAAATTACTTTGGGGGTGTGTAAATGTAAAGACACCCATCCTGAACCGTAACCTATTGCAATACACACGGAAGTATTACGACATTTTTTTTGTATTTTATGAAATCTTCCTACCGATTTTCAGCTTCAAAAAACTGTCTTAATACTTCCGCGTGTATTGCAATAGGTTACGGTTCAGGATGGGTGTGTTTACATTTACATATCCCTCACCATTTCCGAACATTTGTGTTCGTACACACTAAGAATATCGTCTTTTAAAGTTTAAACAAACAAGCAGTATCATGTATCGCCCATAGATAAAGAAAAGAAGGCAACAATTAATAAAATGGCTTTAAGTGTTTCGTACGGCGAATAGTTAAATTAATTTGAAGGTTATGGTTATGGTAACCTCTCTGTGTATGTTGTGATGCAGTAAAAGTTAGTAATTTGTTATTTTATAATCAACATATGCTCGTTTGCGATCTTGGGATAAATAAACAATCCCGTCGATAAATCCGGTGTTATGTTTCAAGATCCAACAAGAACGTATTTACCTATTCAATAAAAAAACATTAAAAACTGCGAATATCTGGATATTGTTTGTTATTTCAGTAATCAATTTCTTACTAAAAAATTTTCTTACTAAAAAATTACAATAAAATTTTGTACATAAAATCAAGTAGAACAAAAAACAGATGAGTACTTAGAGCTGATCCAGTAGATTCGGAACAAATTAGCTGTGACAGACAAACAGACAGACACACACGAGTGATCCTATAGGGATTCCGTTTTTTACATTCAGATATACGGAACCCTAAAAGGGGAAAACCATGTTATCAAAATTGGATGCGTTAATCGTAGTTTCTACAAGAATTTGAACATCGGACAAACGAGGAGATCCTTCAGCAAAAGGATCAATGATCACAAATATCTTCTATAACAACCTAAATACAAATAATTGTGAAAATTAATATCCAGTTTTCTTCGAAATCTTTACTTTCTGTTTGCAGAGTGCGAGGATGGAAGCTCAGGCACGAACTCAGCAGCTATTGGTGCACAACAAGGAGCTGCTAGATCACATTGCTGCTTTGGTTTCACATTTACAAGGGAGCGAGAAAACCAGCGGAATGCAGCAAAATGTGCCTCACATGAATATTCCTCAGGTAAGTCACTGCATTTTTGATTTTTAATTTTGTTTTTTGATTGCAATTGCTTATATGGCTGATATGTTGTTGTAATATTTTGTTGCATTTTATAATTTGCTGCACCACAGTGGATTTAATTGCACAAAAAGCTTTTTAAACTAAATAACAAAATCGATGATTATCGATATTTATCGACATATCGATAATTGCAGAATTATAACTAGATTTTTATAAAATATCGTCAATTTTGGAAACATCCAACAAAACTTTAAATATTTTTTTCCATCCTTTTGTATGACAATTAAGCAAGTTCAAGCTAAAATAAGGATAAGGTTTTGATTTATTGTAAAAAGTCGACAACTGACTTTTCGCCTTTGGTGTAAGGATTCCTCAAGTAGATTTTTAACTGAATTACATGAAGTATAAAAACTCAAAAAATATACACTGAGGAAGCCTTACAACGAAGACGAAGATCATTATAAAATGGGAGCCTCCTTTATCCACCACCATACGAGAGGGTGTCACTAGATTGTCACGAAGAAATGTGAGGACCCACAAAAAAATTATTATTTTTTTTTAATCAATTTTCGTTAACTTCGCCATATTAGTGTTGGCACTTGAATTTAAATTCTAGCTCTTACACCTTCTAAGGCCAGCCACAAGATTGGCGCGACGTTTTATTGTGTCTAGCATGTCAGTGTGGTTTAAAAAACCATTTTTTTGCGACACAATTTTCGCTATTCACAGTTGTAGTACAAAAGCACAGTAAAATTTAATTGACGTAAAACAACTGCACTTGGTTGCATTTACAGTCTATATCTGGACAGGTTGTACGTGTTTCCAGCAAAGAGAAATTTAACGAGCAGAACCTATGAAATGTCTGTCGTATTTAACTATATAAAATAAAAGAAACTGGATTTAACTTTGGCAAACTTTCAAAATCGTCTACAATAATGAACGGAATAGTATGAGATCTTTTGGCAAGTGATTTTGAAATTTTGTTTAAAACAACACTTGTCTATATTCTTCAAACAGCTACTTGTTTTCTTCCGACTCTTTATTATTTATTATTTTCTTATTCTACTTTATTCCTACAGATGACGACGATTTAAAAACTAAGAATATCCAAAAATGTAAATAAATTCTTTTATAATTTTTTTTTTGAACACATAATATAATCTTCAATTAAAAATTATTTTTGTAAAAGTACCTACCTAATTAATTGTGGTATTGTCATGTTATTTTAAGACGAAGTATTTTTTGTAAAAGAAGAACTATTGTCTCTATTTTTTAAAAAATTTTTAGGGATTTATATTTTTCGGAGATAGAATGGCCAATTTTCGTCTAGTTTTTTAATTAACTTTAAAAATAAGTTAAATTATAATCACTAATAGAGTTTTTTCTGAACCCTCTGATTACGACCAATCGACTGAAAAAATTTATAACGATTGTTGTATTGCTGAAAGCGTCAGAAAATTATTTCCGCCAAAAAGAAAGTCTACCCTAAAAGCATTTTTTTCTTTTCTTTCTTCCTAATTACCGAAAAAGAGCGCAACTCGTTGTATTCTTTCAAAAACCAATAAAACGACGGAGTCAAACTATAGGGAAGTTACAAAGGCTCCAGTTATTTGTTCTTTAAGACAAAAGCGCGCGTTTTTAAGAGGTTATCTCCTTTAAATCGAGCCTTTACGGATGATGCCAACAGCTAAACCTTTTCACAAAATTAAATTGATTCAACTAAATTCTTTTGTTCCAAAATGATAAATTGGAATCATTTCAGTCAAGAATAATAAATGATTAAAAACAATTTTTTTAACTTCGTATATATATTCTCTTTTATTGGGCAGTTTTTGGTAATTATGCACAATAGCTGTACCAACGCGATAATGGTATCATTGGTAGTTGTATTGTTGATTTATTTCAATATAGGGTGCATGTTGTGTTTGTTATTTTTAGATTAGATAACGAACCATAGGTTATGCGGTAGTAGGTGTGGGTTCGTGTAAATGCACACGTCCACGCCTACACCATATAACCTACGTACGTAGTACGCTAGTATAAATATAAAGAATTCCTCGTGAACCGTTCCTTAATCTCCTCTTAACATAAACAGTATCTATGGTCGCAAGATTAATTAAACACAACAATACAAGTACTGATGGCGTCATTATCGCGTTGGTACACATACACATTAAAGACAAATACAAGACCTTAAATTTGTTTAATAAACTATATGTTGTTCCACCAGATGTAGTACATAACTAATTGTTTTTGCGCCTTTGTTTCGCAATTTGATTTGCATGAGCTCGGCCTGCTGCCATGGAACAAGTAGCTACTCACAACGAGATGTTTGCTTTGAATGTTGTTTACCAACCACTTCAATTTTGTACCAGTTTTTAGCCAGTGCTGTTTGTGTTTGCACAGGTCTTGCCTGAAATTAACCAGCTGGATAACAATAATGGAGATGCATAATTAGCCAAGTGTATTTTTGATGTAAAGTGACAAAAAAAATTAGAGCGGTATGTGTTTCCTTTTGCAAATTCATTGGTTTTATTACTAATATCTACTATACAGGGTGGACCATTTAATTCTACCTTTAAGAATAACACCAGAGCAAAGACAAAAAGACACTTCTAAAACCAAAATTGTAGAATTTCGAGGAGGCATCAAATAGCGACCATGAATTTAACCATGAAGTTGATTTTAGAGGTTATTTGATTGATTTATTGATCAAGTCGATCTTCTTAAATGGGCATCAACTTGACCTTTTCACTATTTGATGTCGCCCCTCGAAATCCTACAACATTAGCTGCTCCATTTTTTCTTCTGGAATTATTCTCAAAGATAGATTAAAATGGTTCACCCTGTATACTGCTGTAGCAGTCTTGTTTGTCACATTACTCATTATTAACTTATGTGGTAAGTGAGTGCGCTTTATTTTTATATTCTATCAAATATCGTACAAAGGATTCATTACAATGACGTGAGCTTCCTTTTTATATGTAGCCTCAACCTCAGCATATACCAGTGATGGAAGATTATCTTCATCAAGAGCACTCTGAACCAGGTTCTTTAGATCACAGTCCGGTAATCCAAGGACTGATCGAAAACAGAGCTGTAACGTCTTGCCTTCCACCCTCTCCCATCCGAAACTCCTTCAATCCATCCGGAGGCGTTTTCAATTTCTCCTATCCTACCCCTCAAGATTTAACTTTCGAAGCGCAACTCCTCCAGCGTCTGCAAAACTTGTGCGGCTACACACCACCTGCTCAATACTCTTCCTACAACCCCTACAATCAAACGTACTTGAGTCCGTTGTACAACCACGGCTCTTACACTCTCCAACCACCACCTCAAAAGAAGTTATCCCCCTCGCTCCACGGAAGACATTCGTACAGCGAGAGTCCTACTTCGGAAAGGCGATTTAGCCCAGCGAGGGCTACGGACGAACATCTGCAGAATATGCAACAGGTTTTAGCCCAACAGAGCAACCAATTACTTCAAGTCAGTCATAACATCCAGCAGAGGTTATCTCCTCAACAACTTTCACCAAATCCTCAAAATAGCAGTTCTCAGGAAAGGAAGTTGTCTCCTCAACCTCAAAGAACGAGTCCGAATCCAACAATATCTTCGCAAAATTCTTCCCAATCTTCTTCCCAGTCGTCGTCCCAGCAAAGGATGTCTTCGAGGAGCGATAGTAGAGAAGCTCAGTTCATAAAACCTCTGTCCCAAATGGGGACCCTCACCACGACCGATACGGAAGGTAGAGTGCGAGTGATCGTCCCGATTCCTGCCAATTCTTCGGATGACGATAACGGAAATCTAATGGCGTCACCGATGAGGCTTGGAGATGATTTGAGAAGAAATATAACCCGTTCGACGAGCGAAAAAGTACCACACAGGAGCGAACTTATGTCCCAGGTACAAAGAACGGCTTGGGCCCGTCACACTACCAAATGAATGGTTTGGTTTGTGCATGTTGATTTTCAGGTATTTGGATTTTTCATTTTCTCTGGTAAGGACGAAATAGACAGAGCCTAAAACTACCTCCAAGAGATGAAGGTCCACAGGAGGACATCGAATGATAAATATTTTTTGTGATCTATTTATTAACTCGAAAACAGAAGCCTAAATCGAAAATTGTGGAAACCAAAGTAATGGGGACTTCGACAGGGACATCAAACAGTGATCTCTCATTTGATCCTGAGACTATTTTGATTTTCTAAAATTTTTTCGACGTGTTTTGGTTACCTACGGTTTATTTATAGAAAGATAGATAGTATACTTGTGTGTTCGTTTAAACATTTATACATATATACAAATATCTATTATTTGCACTATGAATAGAAATTCATCTCTATCTATTTCTCGTGCAGCCAATAAATGTGAAACATGAAAATATAAAGTATTTCTGTAAATAACATAAATTATATATGATGTATATAAAAATATACCATAACTTATTATTGTAATTATTATAAATGATACGAGTGTTAGTGTTTATTAAATAATATGTAAGTAGTTGAATATGGATGAATATTTTTATATTTGACTGAAAATTGACGTAAAAACATTACATAATACAGTATTGTTAGGTGCCAAATGTAAGTAAATATGTTAAATAATTATTCGTAAATAATTTATTTTATCTGCCCCTGTCTAGTAATAAAATGCAACAAACAAAATTTACCAAAAAAAATACATCAAACTCAATTTTAAATTCTGATGGAATCAAGAATATTTCTAATGAATCATTAATTTACTATAATTAACTATTAGGGGCAACCACCCCTTTGAGTTATATATTTTCAAAGCCATATAAGCAGTTGAATAATTCACTACTGTCTTCATTAAAGACGATCCTCTGTCCATAGACTAATCAATACAATATCTATGGGACTACCAGGCTACCTAACCTAGTGAGCGTTACGTCATCAGCTTGCGCACGCAGAAAAAAAATTAGGTGGTCTGATAGGCCCATAGCTATTCCACTCTAATCCTACTTCTTCTACTGTGTGTTAATCTTCAAATTCTCTGAAACCTACAACATCCCGAACTATTTACGAACATCATCTGCCCCTTTTTACTCCTGTTCCTGTCTCTAATTCTGTAAAATTTACGTTTTAACAGCTGACTTCGTCGGCAAAAGTGGAACGTTGGTTTGAAACAATCGATCATCTGCCGATTTCACGTCCTGAGAGTGGTTTCGTGTCAAACCAGGATCAGGAACATGACGATTTCGACGAATACGAAGACGAAGAACGTGCCATTATCGAAGGAACGAGATCTCTCTTATCGAAACTTAGTATTAAAAAACAGCGTAAACTACTCGGTCTTAAATTTGGCAAAGTTACGACGTTTTGACGAAGCTGTAGAATAATTTTTGTATTGCTTAAGAAAGAGGCTTTAGGTTCATTTTATGGATACTTTCATAACTCATTCTCATTCATACATTTTCGAAATTTTATTGTTCTTTCAAACTTTAAGAAAACTTGTGAATAATTTACCAGTTTATGATTAAACCATCACTCTACTAAAGGTTTTTTCAAACACTCGGTATAACATTATAGGGACATCTTCTGATTTTTAAAGTCCATAGTTAAATAATTGCGTTGTCTGTCTATTTGTTATCAACATTCCAAAAAATGATTCCTTATAACAAATAACTTATTTCTCTTCAACTAGAGAAGGTAAGTGTATCAAACCTTAATTATTATCTAGTATGCAATCGTATTTTAATTAGTTATTTTTATTTTTTATTTTTTGGAATGTATTGTAGTATTACAATTCCAAAGTTAGTTTTATAAGTTAGTGAATGCAATGAAGGTGCAAAACAAATTTCCGACAAATTCTTCCGCGTCATTGAAATTTACTACCAAAAATTTTGAGCCAGATATCATATTGGAAAACCCCAGAAATAATTTCAAAATATTAAACGTATCCATAGTGGCAGCCACAAGTAGCTTCAGAGCCACAAGTTGTATGATTAGTAAGCGCTGGCTGCTTGTGGCGACAGATAACCTATAGAAAAGCTAATGCCACTTGTGACTGCGTCTAGCCACTCGTAACTACGACTGGAGGCCGACTGGAGCCACTGGTGGAAGACACTAGTGGGTGGCCCAGTGTAGGGTAGCAATTAAATTAATTGAAATTATCTTTGGCTCTAAATTATTATGTTGTTTAATATGAATATTTAATATATCCAATGTTTGGCTACCCCCTGTCAATGAATTAGTAAAATTCACGTAAATTAAGGGTTAAAAAGACTACATAAAAATGTCGCGGGTAGTTTTGTCGCCAAACCAAACAACCGTATTCCAAAGAAAAAGAAATAGGCTTTCGCATATTTATTTTTCACACTAAATAAAATAAGAAACGATTCAGAATTGGGTGAAACTACGTATAATGTGCAATTTACAGGTGTTTTTTTTTTTGAAATTTTCGGATAACGATGGGAATCAATGCTAACCTAATATAATTGGAATAACTCTACTCATCATTTGCTACAACGTCTTTGACGAGAGTTGAGAGGGCTAAAAATGAGTAGAGTGTTTCTTCATTAATATATAGATAAATTAATTTTTCAAAGTGCCAATAAATTGAACTGAGCTTTTCCATTGAATCGTTAGCAAATTAATTGGGCTCTTTTATTGAAATGAAACATTTCGTAATTAACTTAAAGTTAATTACGATTATGTTAAATACTACATTAATTGATGTATAACGTCGTTATTAAATTCTTTTAAAAAAGAACTAATTAGTGTTCGATCTTTAGCAAAATTGATAAAGTGAGTTTTATAATTTGCACATTATACGACTCATCAGGTTGACGTAAATTCCAACTGTAGTGGTAAAAGGTAAGCTCATATGAAAACAAGATAAATTTACACAAAAAATTATTTGGAGTTTAATTTTCTATTTTTGGTTGGAAGAATTAGGACAGCAATAAAGAAATTTAAAACATTTTCCTTTGATCTTATCTTTATTACTGACCAAATCCAAAACGTATTAAAAACTGAAAATTACACAAAAATGTTCTCACTCAATAAATAAAAATCACACAGTGCTATTTTAACAATTCGTAGATCTAAGATAAAGAAATAATTATAAGTACCTAATAAGTTTCAAAAATTGACGAAGGTATCGTTAATGTTGTATACCCACTGCTTTTCCGATTCGATCAAAAAGAATGTATTTTATTAATAATTAATATTTAGTGATTAAAATAATACACCAGTGCGTAATTGTAATGACGACTGATTTTTTTATACGTATCAATTTTCTCAAAATAAAAAAAATTAAACAGATTTTGATAGTGTGATTCATTATTCCCCACTGTGTAACCTGATTCCAACTTTAGGGTCTGAAAGATGTAGGTACCTTTTATGAAAATCATGATGAGATCAGGGAGGGACTGTTCCAAAATCAATCTTTGAAGGTAAATGAAATATGAAGGTTTCCAAATAGAGATATTGTTCTGTTATTTACAAAATCATGGGAGTGTGTGTCTTTTGGACATGTGGGAAGAAGGAATCTTCTACTACATGCACAATAGTTCTTTCGATCTTCCTTTAAAAAATTTTTTGAACGATATATACTTCGTCTATGAGATTAAAACTGTTCTCTACGAGGACGCCCTTATATGACGTCACGAGTTAGCGGTCTTGCCTTCAATAACGATGGTAACGCTATTAGTCAACTCTCGCTGAGTTAGTTAGGCTCATACCGCACTCATGGAATGTTCTCCTCCCATTAGTTGCACAATATACTATCGTTGGAAGAGTTATGATCCAGAGGGAACTACTGCCCTCTATTGGCACTCTCATTCACTCACATTCTCAGAAAGCTCAACAATGATGAATAGTAATGGTGCCATAAAGGCATAAAGGGTTCCATTGTTCCCTTGAGATAAAAAGAACTATATGTAACAGCTTGTACTACTGGAAATAATGCTAAATAGTTGACGTATTTCAACGTCATAAAAAATAGAATCTAACAAAATGACACGTTGGTGCAATTCCCTAGAGAAGAAGAATGATCTGCATGTCACAGCGGTACGCTGACAACATAAAAAACAGCACGGCATTAAGTCATTTTCTCGATTAATTTTTCTTTTTAATTCTGAAATCTGTGTCAACAACACGTAATGTGTTTTCCCCAAAGGGTGTACATTACCTTTGTCCAATTTCCGCAGTACACGATGGTCACATATGTATGTGTGTCGCCTGGTAATTAATTGGTATCAAAATTTCTACTAATTGAAGCTGATAAGCGCACGTCACTTTGCATACACTTTTATAAAGGACGTGTAGTGAAAAATAAAGGGTAATCAAGGCTAACACTATTAGTACATTGGGGGGCGGTGGAGAATAAGCAAAAGGTGCGGCTCGCGTGGTGTTTGAAATGGACTTCTCATGCGGGGGTTGATTGGATCGTTGGTTGGTTGGTTGGTTCTGTTGGTAAGTTAACCCGTTGGTTGTTGGTCTTGTGTCCTTATTTCGTGCCAGTACAACGTCACATATATTCCTTAGATGTATGGCCGTTTGTCGACCTAAAATTCTATCACTGTAGTAAGTAAAATATGATTTCGTTCGATACGTCATCATCTTTTATTCTCGTTCTTCGTGGAATTGATAACCACATTTCCATTACTATAATTATATCTACTTCCTCAATTACTCCATGTGATTTAATTAAAATTCATTCGTCCTCGACTCTTTCTTTATTATTATTTATAAGTTCACATTTTAGAAAAAAATTGGAATAATTTAATTGGCAGCGAACCAAATTTTGGTCAAAAAGGAAACTTATTCTTAATTTTCCATACTAGGGACTAGAGGGTGTATTAAAGAGGAATTCTGTTTGTAATATGAAGGAAGGGTTTCCTGTTATTCTTTTCAGAAACGAATTATCTGAAACTTTGTCATTCCACATCCACCTGATTAAAAATGGATGGAATGGAATCGCCAGAAGAATCTGCTGAGGATGTCAAGAAGCATTTGGAAGCGATATTGAAGGAATGCAAGGGATTGGAAGGATTGCGATACCTTAGTCCACCGGTTAGCATTCTGAGAACGGAATCTAGTGGAAGTAGAAGGAAATTTCAGTACGATGTATCCGGAAACAGAGAGGTACAGTGAATAAATTGTTAATAAGAACTTCCAAAAGTTTAAATTGATAAATAATTTAACAGCTTGTGCCAGATTTTCATTTTGTGTAAATTGGTTTCATTTTTCTAATGACTTCTCTTCAATCTATTTAAAATTTGAACTTTCCGAATGTGTCATTTGCATGCTGTCTCTAATTGGTTATTTCAAATGAAAATAACTTTACAACCGATTTCGCTGATCAATTTATTTAATTTTGATCACGAAATGAGGTGTGGAATAAATGTACTACGGTGTGCATTCAGTCATTCTCGTTAAGTTGAAAAGTAATTACCGTTACCTAGTTTACGGTAAAAGCTTTTACGTTGCTGTAGAACTTTAAATTGCCACCAACCCCATGCAAATATCAAATTATGTGATTATAGTCAAATGAGGGGTGAGTTGAATTCCACAACGAAATTGATGCTAGCATTTAATTGACGTTATTGTAATTTGTTTTTTGTTAAAATGAGAATTAGAAAATTTAACATTATCTAAAGCAAAACAAAAAAGAAGGAAAAAGTAATGTTCAGAATTGTCTTCACCAAATAGATGTTTCTTTTGGGCTTCATCAGTGGTTCAATATGTAACTGACTTGATCAATAGTTGATTATTAATTTCAACTGAATTGATCATTAAAAAAAAATCCATCATTAATTAAGATTCAATGGATAACGAATAAAGTAATATTGAAATTAGTACATTATCATACCTTACAATTTAAAAAAAAATAATTTATACTATAGAACTGACCAAACCAATAATTATTTATTTATAATAAATTGTTGATATAGGTTCTACTTACATAAATTCAATTTGGAAATAGTCACCACGCAGTATATTTTCTCATTCTTATTATATTCTTTATCAGCCCGTTGCTTCCTTCTGCGTCCCATCGTACAAATAGAAGAATTAATTAACTGTAAGACCGAATTGACATCGAACCTACCTACTAAAATTCCCATTTGTGTTTCTCCGAAGAAAACGCATTATGACGATGAAATATTCTCCAACATAAAACATAAAATAGCAGATCGCATGTCGGAGGGCGAATTAAACGTCGGCTGACTCGAAATTAATATGATACAAAAAAAGTAGGGAATAGGTGGATATTTCTTCTGGAAATCTGTTTTTCTCTCAGTTATGAACAAACGAGCTTAATAAATTGGTGTGTACTACATTCAAACCTTTTTGTCCCTTGAAAAAAAAAAAAACAACCCTACGTATATAGAAGCGTTTAAGAACTAATAATAAACCAATATAATTATTTATATACCAGTTGAACACGTTTAATCATTCATTTCAGTATTGAAGCCAGAATAAAAGCTTTGACTTTGACTCAGTTGAACAAACAGACAAACAAAACTCATATTTAATTATATTTTCCAAAAGTTTTAATTATTTTTCTGTTTAGTTTCTAAAAAAGTGCTTACAGGGTTGTAGAAAGAATACGAGGGTGTGTGTTATTAAGTTTGGAATAGAGTATACGTTCATCGGTTCGGTCATCGCGTAATATGGATCCGAGGAGTGGCCACATTGAATAAATGCGTGTTCCAGAGAGTTTTTCATGATTCCGATTAAATTATTTCTTGTATTCTCGACCTCTAGCCCCTTTAATTTATCTCCAATTCTCCAGGGCGAAATACAACCATTTGTCGGTTGTGCCCCGATAAGAACACTCACACTCTCCAGTCGCCTTTGCGTTCCCTCAGGACATTCTCTTCTGTCATCGCGGATTTAAACAAACAAAAGCAAAGATTAAAGTAATCTTTTCAACCCGACCTATACGAAACTCGAGAGAAGTTTTATTGAACTTTCCAAACTCCCACAGTAATAAATTTCACTACAACTGACAAAACATTATAGAAGTTGTTTTATAATTGTGATTTATGTAGTTCCTGTTGTTGGCTCAACTAGTTCAAAATTAATTAAATGTTGAAATTGTGATAATAAGAAAAATTGTAGAGGGAACAATTGTCACCCCAGCCATCTGTCGATCGAGTATCTGTAACTTTTGCGGAAGATTCCATCAAGAGTGATTTATCTTCAAGAAGCCGATCGTATCACCGCCACAAATCAGCTATGGACAAGCAACAGGGCTCTAACGCAACAGGTAAGCTTTAACTCTTACATACTTATATCTAACATAGTCAAAGGTAGGTTTCAATTTGCATGAAAATAAGATGAAACCAATTAGGGTTTCTTCGATTTAGATGAAGAAGAAACCGAAGACGAGGATTATTCTGCCAGCGTTAATGCGATTATGCAAAGGAGGGCATCGGTAAGAAAATCGCGTAGAAGAAATAGTCGAAGAACAAGTTCGCCTTTTAATCCAGAAATTCTTCCTGGACCCGAAAATGTTATAAGAAGAAGGTCTTCCGTGTACACCAGCAGTTCGGGAGAGTAAATATTAAAATATAAAACCATTCAACTGTCCAAAACGAGTGCCTTTCTTTGAAATTCAAAAATTATATGTAAAATAATTGAAAAATTCTTCCCTCGTGGTCTAAGTCAAAGTATAACATAATTAATCTCTAAAAATTTGGTTTATTACGAAAAAATAACCAGAGCTGATTTAGCCTGGACAAAAAATTAAGTAAGGTTGATCTTTTAGAACTGCAATAACTGTTGAAGACAGTATAGCCCAGGAAATGACGCAAGAGCAAATATTTGAAAATATCAAGTTGCATAAAGAAGTACTGAGCAATGTAAAAATGCAACCGTGGAACATGAGAAGGAAACTGAAGCTTGTTGTACAGGCAAAGAATTACGTGAAGAAACACGAGGGTGCTCTTCAAGAACGATTCACCCAGAGTAGATCAATCAAAGACATGTTTGCACGATGGAATATTTATCTTGCAACGGTAAGACCAAACAGTAAATGTAAAAGTTAAAAAAAATAAACACTACCATCCAAAAACATCTGAAAATCTGAAACACTCGATGCAATTCTCATGTAGAAACTGTCGAAGTCAGTCATTTAGATTTTCAAACTGAGGATGACGCTTTGCATGTAGAAACATGTTTGAGGTTTTCAAACGCTTTCGTGAACGTTTGGATTTCAGTAAAAATTAACTTAATAAATCTCAAACACTGCAATATTGAGAAATATTCTCGGCACCTCCACCAAATTTTTATATAAATTATTCACAATTTTTGGTTGCAGTATGTCGTTTATGAATCTCAATTTTTCTTCTTTGTACTGAATGGGCCATCCTAATCTAACTATTAGAACAATTTGAAAACAATGGTCCCAAACAAAAATTTTCATGTCTTTCTCGTTACGAGACTACGTATTAGAAACAGTCAGTTACAATTTCCAAGTGAGGATCGCGGTTTAAATGACGAAGGACGTTCTAAGTCTTCAAAAGCTTTCGTGAATGTTTGATATTGAGCATTTAATTATAAATTAAGTTGATAAATCTCGAACATTGCAAAATAAAAATTTTTTACATAAATTATTTACAATTTTTGGTTATATTAGGTTTGTTCCAAGTTAACAATTTTGAATCGTGACGTGATAGTAACAGAATCGCGAGGACTGTTTTTTGTACGCAAGTCATAACTGTGTAATTCGTATAGGTGTACCTTACTTGGAACGTTTTGGTGACTACTAAGTTATCTGCGTCACTTGTGAGAAGAAACTACAAAACTCTAACGTCTTTATTTCTTTAATAATTTCTATTTTAATTACTCTGCATTTTTTAATTCTTTCCTCATTGATTATTTCATTTAAATTCCCTTCGTCAATTTCATTATCAATTTTAATCCCAAACTAGTCCAACCATTAACTGCTACAATGAATAAACGAAAACGACGTATGTTTCTTTATTCTATCCGACACGTCCCCGTTGCATACCTACCTATATACTGCGCATGTCAGTCCACACAGTTTTCAATCGAAGCCAGGTACTGAAGTGACGGTTTTGTTACGATAACTAAACCGTGACAAGTTTACTTGGAACGCTATCAAAACCGTGCGATGAATAGTTACCGTTCTCTTGGAACGTGATTTTCTTAATGCGCATGATCTGTACCGTACACGTACGGTTTTTCTGTCTCTTGGAACAAACCTATATTATGTCGTTTCAGTCTCAATTTTGTTTTTTTTTTCATTGTATTGGAGGACCCATTTTAATCTAACCTTTAGAATGACTGGAAAACAAAGACCTCCAAACAAAAAAAATCATGGCATTCTCGTTAAGAGACGACGTAACGTATTAGAATCAATCAGTTAGAATTTCCAACTGAGGATTACGCCTTATATGTCGAAACTGGTTTTAAGTCTTCAAACGCTTTGGTGAATGTTTGATTTTGAGCGTTTAATTAGAAATTTTATTGATAAATGCCAAACACTGCAAAATAAAGAAATATTCCTGGCACCTTCATTAAATTCTTACATAATTCGACAATCCCCTGAAATCTTCCAACTTTAGCCCTTATAATTTCTTAATTTGTTATCCTTAAAATCAGATTAAAGTAGTCAGTTCACCCAGTATAAAACGTTGTATCTTATAGACTTTGCTTATATCTTACAGAAATGGCAACGTTACAAAAGAGAAATGGCCAATTTATCAAATTTCCTCATACCGTGGGAATTAAGAATTAAGGAAATTGAGTCGCATTTTGGTTCAGCTGTCGCCTCCTATTTTATATTCTTGCGTTGGTTATTTTGGGTGAATCTTGTCACAGCGGCTGTTCTTTTAGCATTCGTTGCAATACCAGAAGTAAGTGAGAATTTTACTGATCATTAAGTCTAACTGAGCCCAAAACGATTCAAAAATCCCAGATAATTGCGTTTAAATTCATCACATTTTTTTTAAGGTTTTTAAATTGCTTTTAAATTATAACAATCAGATTATGCCTCAATTTATTGTATTTTTATGTGACATACATTAGCTATTATGCAATAGAATGACCTGTATGGTACATGTACGAAAGGCGATTATGCTTACTAAAGATTTTCATAGTCAGCATGGAAATTTTAGTCAGTGTTTTTATTTAATATGACCAATTGAACCGAACAAGAAAACTTCCGCAGCTAACAAAAGCATGGCAAAATATTTTAGTTATTTGATTTTTTTATTTTGCATTAACGGTTCGGTTTCTGCACAAACTAACAGTGAAAATGGAGTGAATAGTAACAAAGAAAATGATGTTCTATTTTATTTTTATTACACGTGAGTATTAATTAATTGATTAACGATATATAAGAAACTAAGGAATTTCTGAACAAAATTTTGTAATGGTTTTTAGAAAAAATTCAAGTATTGTCCACGAATACCGATTTATCGATCATGCACCAGTGATAGCAAATTCTGAATACAATCCAAACAAACCGACGAAGTTTTTAATACATGGATGGACACATGACAAAGACACCCCTTGGTTAAAAGAAATGAGGGAAGGTAAAGGCTAATCCCTCACCATTTCCATTATGAAAAAAATAACTCTAACCCTACTTTTACGTCCTCTACCAATATTTTTATATTTACCAAATCATAAATTGTAGTGATGGCCTATACCAAAAAATGGAACATTATAGTGGTGGATTGGTCAAAATTATCCCGTTTGGCATACGCGAAATCTCGAGACAGAATCAAAGGTGTTGGTCGTACATTGGGAGAGTTCATAATATTTTTGAAAGAAAAGAATTTCACTAAACTCCCACGTGTTCATATGATAGGTCACAGTCTAGGAAGTCATGTAGCAGGATTTGCGGCACAAATCGTCAAGGAGAGGTACAACCAGACCGTGGAAAGAATATCAGGATTAGATCCTGCAGCACCGGGATTTGAATACGGTAGCAGGACGAACGAAAGAGATGCGCGACTCGACGATGAAGATGCCAAGTTTGTGGACATTATACATACAAACGGGCGAATTTTAGGAATTTTAAATCCAATAGGACATGTCGACTTTTATCCCAATGGAGGTGTTACTCAGCCTGGATGCAACTCTTGTACGTATAGTCAAAATTTTTAACTGAAGAAGTTATTCTCGAAAAATTTAGGAATCAATGGACCATTCTCGAACATTCCAAATCATGCTCCAAAAATTTGGAACATCTTAGGTCATTCCCGAACATTCCCAATCAAAATTAGAAACAATGTTAATTATTCCCGAAAAATCTGGAACATTCTTAATCGTTCAGAAAAGATCAGCATCATCCTAGATCATTTACAAAGATCAGGAAAATTATAAATCTTTCTCGAAGGATCTGGAACAGTCAAGCACTCCAATGCATTTTCAAAACAATCTGGAGCTTTCCTAATCGTTCACAAAAGATAATGAAGATCCTAAATCATTCTCAAAATATCCGGAACATTTTGGGACATTTCAGATCATTTTCGAAGATCATCAGTTATCCTCAAAAAACAAAGGACATTCTAAAGAATTCTCGAAAAATCTGAAACATTCTAGATCTTTTTCAAAAGATCAGGAAAATTATAAATCTTTCTCAAAGTATCTGGAACATTCTCGAACATTTAAGATCATTCTCAAGCACTCCAATGAATTCTCCAAAAAATCAGGAACATTCTTAATCGTTCACAAAAGATAAGGAAGACTCTAAATCATTCTCAACAGATCTGGAACATTTAAGATCATTCTCAAACACTCCAAAACATTCTCAAAAAATCTGGGACATTCAAAATCGTTCTCGAAAATTTAGAAAACTCTAAATCATTCTCAAAAGATCAGGAACATTTTGGGACTTCCCACATTCAGATCATAAGATACTCCCAAAAAACTAGGAACATTCTAAAAGATCCTTGAAAAATCTGAAACATTCTAGATCATTCTCAAAAAATCAGGAAGAATATAAATAATTCTCAAAGCATCTGGAACATTCCGCAACATTCAAAATTGTTCTCAACAAAATCAGGAAAACTGTAAATCATTCTCAAAAAATCAGGATCTGCAATTATTGTCCAAGAGTACTCATAAATTTCTTATTTTTAGATTACTGTAGTCATGTAAGGGCTTGTGAATTTTGGACTGCTTCCATTGTACATCCAGACGCATACACAGGCTATCGTTACAACTCATGGAAAGAATATCTTAATAAAAAATTCCACGATGGAAAATCATATCCAATGGGAATAAAAGCAAATCCATCCATTCCACAAGGATTATACTTTTTAGAAACGGCTTCAGACATACCATACGTACATTATAAAACTAAATTAAGTGATAGCTTATAAACTGCAATAAATTTATTTATTTAATCATTGTCTATTATTTATTTATGAAGAATCCTTTACATTAACGACAATAGAATTCTGACAAATAATTATTCGAAACATAATGTTTATTTTGAAGATGCTGACAGCAAACTGGAACGATTCGCTCCGAAAGAAAGTTCTGCCAGAAGAAAAATATAATTCGACGAATTTTTTAACATTGTGGGATTTCGAGGGAGTGCTAAAATATACTCCTTTGTTTTATGGATGGTATACACGCGAAAACGACCACAAAACAGGATACAGATTGCCACTGGCATATTTTATGACACAGTTGGTGGTCTATGTTTACAGTTTCATTGCCATACTCAGGAAGTAAGTCAAATTAAAACTAAAGACATACATTACTATTAGAGAACACTTAAAAGTGTTTGTTAAATTTTCAACAGAATGGCTGAAAATTCGCGAATGTCAAAATTGTCAGAAAAAGAGGACGAATGTGTGTTTACTTGGAAAGTTTTCACAGGATGGGATTATATGATAGGAAACGCTGAAACGGCCCACAATAGAGTTTCATCGATCGTTATGGGCTTTAAAGAAGCCCTTCTCGAAGAAGCAGAGAAAAAAAGAGATAGTAGAAAGTAATACTTAAATCTTAAATAGTTTTAGATTTCAGTAGCTCATTTTCTCTCTTCTAAAGTATACCATCCAACCCTAATTGTCTACATCCTCATGCTTTTGAACCCTCTTTGGGTCAAAAGAGAGAATATGAGGCTGAATGCTTTACCCCTACCCTAACCTTTTAATTGAACTTTATTGTTAGCTGGAAAATAATTACATCGAGGGTTTTCGTAAACTTAATGGTCATCATTCTTCTAATATTATCGGCTGGGGTTGTTATCGAAGTTGTAAGGAGATCAACTGAACCAGAATCAATGAGTACCGTATGGAGAAGGAATGAAATAACCGTAGTCCTCAACCTTATCTCTATCTCATTTCCTATGGGTTTTGAAGTCCTTGGTATTATAGAAAAATATCACCCAAGAAAGGCTTTACGAATACATCTAGCAAGGTGAGAAAAGTTTACAGTTATCATAAGACTCATCTCGTACTTTTTTAGGATTATGGTACTGAATCTCTTGAATGTATATTCTTTAATTTTCGCACAATTTGTTAAAATAGATGGGATGGTACGTATTTTGTACGACTGACTCGATAATCTTTTACGACCCCTGTTTGTCTTGTCGTAGACTAAACGTTTAGACGCAATAAAGCCAATCTTTTCAAACGACACTGCCTTGAAAGGGCACAATACACCATTGCAGAGAATTAACACCAGCAGATCAGAGTGTTTGTGTGATGGTACGAAAGCTATTTCATTTTCCACAACTCCAATTATTCAGAATGCAACTACAACTTCAATTTCTCAACTTTATAACGTTACAAGTGACGATTATTTGGAAACATTCAATCAAACACAAAGCAACATCAATGATGATACTAACACGAGTACTTATGAAGGTAATATTATAAACATATATTTATGCCTTCAATTAACCCAATAGGATTTCATAAGTTTGCAAAGCGAAAGCACCACGTTTTTTACTACAGATCTTCCAACCACAATTGTGAGCATCAATGAATCCGCAGATACGTCTTCATTTAATGAGAGTTCGTTTAACATTAGTGATAACATTTCTTACAATATGACCAATAATAACATCTCAATTAAATGGGATACTGTCACCAAAAATAGTGATATAGATGAAGAAATAGATTTAGACTATTATTATTCTTCAGAAGAAGATTCCCAGAATGATTGGAGCGATCCTTTGATGAAAGAACTGGAGGATATTAACGAACCAAACATCACCACTATGTCATCATTGGATGAAACAGACAACTCCTCAAGTTCTTTCGAACAAAATTTTACAGTATTTGAACAAACAAATTACACTGATAAAAATGAAGAAATAACCTCAGACTCACATGAAACTGAAGCAACTATAAACACCGATGTCAGTAACACAATTGAAGAAAACATTTCGTCTGACACACCAACGACTTTTGAATCGACAAACAATTTTAGCGATTATTACAAAAAGGATGATAACAATTTGTTCAGATCCATAACAAAACTTTGGAACGAATCGGTTGAAAAGACCCAACATACGACGACTGAAGAAACTCCAACTTGCGAAACAATATGCAAAAATTGGGCTCTCAATAAAACGATACCGAACGACACAACAATAATTTCGGATTTGGAAGAAAAAGCCAGCGAATTGCCGTATCAAAACAGAAGCGAACTTCGTACACTCTGTTGGGAGACGATGTTTGGTCAGGAGTTGGTCAAAATTGTTATAATGGACTTGATAATGACAGCTTTAGGGATCTTGGCAGTTGATTTCTTCCGAGGATTATTTTTAAGAGTTATGAACAGATGCTGGTGTTGGGATTTGGAGAAAAAGTTCCCAGAATATGGTGAATTCAAAGTAGCTGAAAATATTCTTCATTTAGTGAACAATCAGGGAATGGTTTGGATGGGAATGTTCTTTTCTCCTGGACTTGTTTGGATCAACGTAATCAAGCTTTATATTCTCATGTATCTCAGATCTTGGACTGTTCTTACTTGCAATGTTCCTCATTCGGTAGTATTTAGAGCATCTAGATCAAATAATTTTTACTTCACACTACTCCTTATGATGCTATTCCTTTGCACTCTACCAGTAGGTTACGCTGTAGTTTGGGTACAGCCTTCATGGCACTGCGGACCTTTTTCCAATTACCCCAGAATTTTCCATATATTTACAACTACGATAAAAAGCATTGTTCCAAAAGATCTTCACAAAGTTTTAGACTACATTGCATCCCCTGGGATAATAATACCTTTACTCATCCTTCTTATTTTAATTATTTATTACCTCGTATCTCTAACAAGCGCCCTCAGGGAAGCCAATAACGACCTAAAGGTAAGTTTTTCTTTACCATGTTCACTTTTTATAATTCTGTTGTACGTACAGATTCAGTTACGCCAAGAAAGAACAGAAGAAAGAAGAAAAATGTTTAAACTGGTTGACAGGCGACGAAGAATTGGTTCTGGAGGATCAGGGGAATTTGATAACACTCCTTTCGCTAGATGGAAGAAACTGTTGAACAATCTGCCAAGTCAAAAAAGTCTTGAAGAGGTCGTCAAAGAGCCAGAAATCGATGCTTTGGTTCAAGAACAAAAAGACAGCAACAGAACTAAAGGTAATCGTCAATAGAACAATTTTATGTATTGACTTATAGTACCTATATTTTACAGAAATTTTGGCAAAGTTTATTCGAAAAGCTTTAAGAAGGACATCAACTTCTGAAGAGGACAATCCACAACTTCCTGACGATGCCACAGATAATGAACAACATGAGTCTTTGCCGGATGATATAAATACAACGAAGCAAGGGAAAGAAACCCGAAGTCCAAAAAGTCCACGCACTAAATCCAGTGCCGTTTTTCATAACTTTCAAGATGCGGTTCATCTGGCACTGACCCGTAAAAAATCGAGCTCAGAAACTAACGAACCCAATCAAGAACCTCAGACTCCAGTAACAATTTCGCCCAAACTTAATGACACTTCTGCTTCAAGTATCAATCTTCCTGAAGCATCATCTTTGTCGAAACAAAATGGATCCAGGAAACAACTAAAAAATGACGGGCCCAAATGGATAGAAAATATCCCTTTGATTACAATAAGCAAAACTGAAAGTGACGATAGTTTACTAAAATCGTCAACTTCTGATATGAAAATAAATCTGGAAAAGAGCCACAAAAACAAAGACAAAAAGATAAAATCGTTTGAATCTAATGAACCCAATGGAAGTAAGGAAACTACAGAAGATTTAAAAAATTCTTCTAAAGGAAATCATAAAAAACAAAGGGGTAAACACCTTAGGAAACAAAGTACTGTTGATAACACTGAAGATAATATTACTGATGGTGAGAAACGTAAAAGCAGTTTATCTATTTAAGAGTTCGTTCTCTCTTCTACTTATTATGGAAATATAAATATGTATGTTGTGAATTTAGTAACCAAAATAATAAATTAATGTTTATAAAATAATTCTTTTTCAATTCTCATTTTAATGACGACTTTTATTATAGTATTTTTCGTCTGAATTAAACAACCACCCTCTTAATTTATTTGAATATATGGCACGAAAGATTCATGAATTATTTTATTTTATCGCGACAAGAAGGTCAATGTTTATCACAATTTCGTTAATAGACTAAGTCTTTGACCTCAGTTTCTGTAGCCGTTATTTCACTAAAAATATTTTTTTAATCTCTTAACGCTACGCTCATTAAAAAAGAAAATGTGAACATTTGCGAGCAATGCTGATGATGAAATTGATAAAAATTAAATAATTGAGATAACATTATAATTATGAAACTTCAAGCAAGTGAAGCGACTTATTCAAAAGTATTTCGAACGAAACTTAAAACAACAAAAAAAAAGAAATTTGTTTGTCTCACAAAAAAATTCAGCTAAACCACAGACGATGGTTATGTTTCTAAGAAATCAACGGGATGTGAAATGTAACGCTCATAAAATCGCGTCTTCTGTCAATTAGATCATTTAACTTTGTCAATTTATTCGTATGACATAATACCGTCTTATAAAATGTGTCAGTAGTCAGAACCGAATAAAAGATGCTTTAAGCAGTGGCGGTGCGTCAAAAGGTGCGCCATTAATAATAATTTTCGTTAGCAATCGCATCCCTAGCGTTAACACCATCCAAATATTATTCTGCCGCGGCGTTACGAAGTACGAGTCCGCCAGGCGCTGGGTATTTTCTACCTCGAGCGCAGCGGTTGGGCAACAGTACTCGTCAGTTACGTAGTAGGAAAGAGCGGACATAGGACGCGTATTACTACTGCTAAAAATATATGCGATAGTTCATTGAATTCGGAATAACGCCTAGAAAAATGTATTAAAATATTATATAAGCACATAAAGAATTACAAAAGTTATAAACAAATTAAGATGTGAAAGTGAAGAAATTTCGTAAATGACTCAAAATATAATAGCGCAAATTGGAAAAAAAAACGTCCTTAATGCGGAGGAAAATACCAATAAAACAGTGCTTACTTCCGAAACTCTATCTCCATTGTCACTAATTTGAATTTAACCTTGAAAATAGGGCTCTCGCGGCCACTAGAGTATGCGCATGCTGCTTGATAGTCAGCACTTCTATAAATTAAGCTTTTTATGATGGTATTAATTATCAAGTAAAAATTTTGAAAAAATTATGGTGTATTTTTAACACTAAAGAATAAGGTTCCGTTTAAAAAAATTGTTGAAGTTCATTTTTTAACGAATGAGGCAATAAAAAATGTTGAAATAATTAGCCCAAAAATTTTTCACTTCGTGATAATGTGAAAAAAGTTTTAATAAGTTTACAATATTTCACTTTTGTGAATATTTGGGATTAGTACAAATATGTTGAGGTGTATTTATATCCAAAAGTCAAAATTTTCGTAATTTTGGCCTAACATTTTCGTTTACGTTTCAATAACAAAAAAAAAAGCTATATGAGAAAAAGTATAACTGGCGCCTAAAGCAATTGATCCAATTGAATCTCATTTTCGTGGACAAGTTTGATTAACACACGATACGTTAAAATTAAAACTTAGCCGAGTACATTATCAAATTACCGAAAGGAAGAACATCTGCGGAAACGAGATTAGTTTATCATGTGGCACACACAAGTTACAAACATCAATTATGAATGAACTCGTGATTTTTAGCTGAACGTTCTTTTACCCAATAAATTAAATTCTATAGCCATTTGAAATGTATAATAAAAAATAATGTAAATAAAAATGAACACTTTTCAAATTCCTAATTTTTTTAAAACATCTTGCGATTGTAGCAAAAACTGTTAGAAAGACTATAAAAGTAGAAGATCTATAGTATGTTGTATATCCCTCAATCCTTAATGATCTGATCCTTCTGAGAAGAAGGGAGACTAAGTGCAGAAGGGTCTCAAACAATAGGCCATTAAGGCAAAAGTACTACCACGTCAAATGATAATGAAACATGCAACCGACAAACTATTGATATTCATTTAAAAAGAATTTTTTTATTTAAGTAAATTGTGCTTCGTCGTAAAAAGTCAACAAACTCAATGCCTAACTCAACTAAGTTTCACTCAATGCGAATTTAGTTATTGCTGAGTATGTATTAAAAATAACTACTCATGCACTTTCAGTAAGTTATATTTTAATTACAAAGAAAAGCCTCAACCCAATGTAAATTTCACAAATAGAAAATTCAAAATGAGTGGATAAGTTAATTCGGTTCTGACGTAGACTGTGAATCCAATTCTTATTATTCCAATAGTCTTAGGACTTTTTGGTAGTATGTTGATCGTCTCCTAGGCTAAAGTTGAAGCATTTTGGCCAAAATATTTTTTTCCACTTCTTTTGATATTCTGAAATGTACAGAAAAAGTATTTTGGTCAGTTGCTATCGCAGCTGAAGCGTATAATATCAAAATAAAAGCGTATAGATCATTTCATGATCCACCTGAAGATTTTACAGTAACAGCTGAAGTGTTTGGGTCATTGCTTGATGCATTTAGAGATTTTAAGGGTATAACTGAAACGCTTAGATTATTTCTTGACGCAACTGAAGATTTTTAAGGATGGAACTGAACTGTTTGGATCATTTTTTGACACAGCTGGACGTTTTAAGGATATAACTGAAGCGCTTATATTATTGTTTGACGCTACTGATGATTTTTAAGGGTAGAACTGAAGCGTTAAGAATTTAGGTCATTTCTTGATCCACCTGAAGATTTTAGAGGAATAGCTGAAGCGTTAGATCATTTCATGATCCATCTGAAGATTTTAAAGTAACAGCTGAAGTGTTTAAAACATGTCTTGATGCATCTAAAGGTTTTAAGGATGGAACTGAACTGTTTGGATCATTTGTTGACGCAGATGAACGTTAAAAGGGAATAACTGAAGATAACTGAAGCGCTTATATTATTGTTTGACGCTACTGATGATTTTTAAGGGTAGAACTGAAGCGTAAAGAATTTAGGTCATTTCTTGATCCACCTGAAGATTTTAGAGGAACAGCTGAAGTGTTAAGATCATTGCTTGATACATCTAGAGATTTTAAGGATACAGCTGATGTGCCTAAATTATTTTTTGAAGCAACTGAAGATTTTTAAGGATGGAACTGAAGCGTTTAGAATTTAGGTCATTTTTCTTCATCCACCTGAAGATTTTAGAGGAACAGCTGAAGCGTTAGATCATTTCATGATCCACCTGAAGATTTTAAGGTAACAGCTGGAGTGTTTAGATCATTTCTTGATGCATTTAGGGATTTTAAGGATACAGCTGAGGCGCTTAGATTATTTTTTGAAGCAACTGATGATTTTTAAGGATGAAACTCAAGCGTTTGGACCATTTCTTGACGCATCTGGAGATTTTAAGGGTACAGCTGATGCGCTTAGATTATTTCTTGACGCAACTGAAGATTTTAAGGATAGAGCTGAAGTGCTTAGGTCACTTCCTGATGCAGCTGGAGATTTTAAGGGTGCAGCTGAAGCGATAAATTTTTTTTGGCGCAATTGAAGATTTTTAAGGCTATAGTTGAAGCGATTAGACCATTTCTTGACGCAGCTGATAACGTTAAAGGGTACAGCGGTAGCGCTTCGATCGTTTCTTGGTGCAGCTGATGATTTTAAGGATAGAGCTGAAGTGCATCGGTGATTTCCTGATGCATCTGGAGACTTTAAGGGTGCAGCTGAAGCGATTAGATCATCTCTTGATGCAGCTGATGATTTCAAGTGTACAGCTGAAGCGCTTACATGATTTCATTACGCAGCTGAACGTTTTAAGGGTACAACTGAAGTACTTAGATCATTTCTTGACGTAACTTATGACCCCTGCTGGTGTGTCATACTTCATAGATAAAAGCGCCCAACTGGATGACCTCTGCCCAACCTTTTCTAACTATAAAAACCTAACCAACATTTTACAGGATTCAGGTATATCATCATTTCTGGTGATGGTGATGGTGATGATGATGATGAAAAGCAACTTAACCGACTCTACATCAAGAAACATCCAGTGGATCTCAAATTTCACCGCAACAAAACTGCTAGAAGTGAAAACCAGGTGAGGTAACTGATAATGTTAAAGACCCTGAACAAAAAAGAAAGTTATGAAGCGTATTCAGTCTCTGACAACATACTTGGAAGAAATTGAACTCGATCCGCCCCTGTGCCCTGTTTTCCGACAATCCATGAACGAAACCCTCTCTCTCTTTCTTTCAAGCACTCACACACACACTTTGATATACAAAAGCAAACAGCACACAGCAGTTTCCGTGGGCATCTGGAGTTCTTATGCTTGTGCTTGTTACGACATCTTTAACTCAGGCGAACGGCGGGCGTCAGCGGTAAGATCACTGCAGCGACGACTTCACCATCATGCCAACAACAACTGCTTGGCTTCATTCCTTCTTTCACCGTTCGTTCTAGTACATTATATGAAACTGAGTTGGGGCTTAATCGAAAAAAAAAAATAATAATAAGAAACTTAGATAGTTATTTTTTAATCGCGCGCGCGAAAATACGAATTGGTCTCTTTGTGGGCGTCTTTGTCTCATCATTATTATTATTGTTGTCACGAATAAATCATACGCTGTTATCGCTCGCTCGGTATCATTCGTTTTGTAATAGCAGTTCCAATTTTATTCCATCCGGGTCTCGAAGCAAGTGAACGCAGGCGTGACTTAACTCGATGCTGAGACCAGTTCGAAAAATCGCTGCGTTTGTTACAATGCCTTCTAAAGTTTACGCGCGATAAAAAAATTATTTTAGAAAATAATCGCCGTTACACGCAGGAAGCAGACATGACGTCCCGATTTCGTTTTAAAGCTTCCCATAGTAATTTAATGTAATTTTTCTGATAAGTTACAGTGAATTGTCGCGGTAGTGAGGAAAGGAAGCTTTTTAGTACCTACAAAAAAAAAGTGAAAAAAAAAAAAATAAAAATATCGAAACTAAAACATCATGTTTGTGCGCGCCTCAGTGACTATAATATGTTTATTATCGCAGTGTATGTTGAATACGGTCCTTTCGGAGGAAATCGACCAGACGCCGGTTGTTGGGAAAAAGGGCACCAAATGTTACGATGCCTTCAACAGACCTCAGGTAGTTTTACTTGGAATAAGCACAATTTTGCTGAAGGTGTTTCACATAATTTGTTTAAAATGTTACGTATTTCAATGCAAAAGACTAAGTAGTTGACGTAATAAAAAATAACTTAAAAGTGTAATGACTTCCTCAATCAATAGAAGTTCTTAAAATGACTCTTAGGCTATAAAAACTAATAGTACTCGAAATTGCACTTCCTCGTCAGTACCATCAAAAACTCTTTGTTTTCAGTATTATTAGTCCTATTTTTGAAACTACTGCTTCTGAAACATGGAAATGGTTGGAATGTCTTGTCTAAAAATACTCGACTATGATTCTAAGTTAAACCAAGAACATGTGTGAGTAAAGACATTAAACTTCGAGTCTCAATATACTGAAAAAAATACGTATTTGAAGTCATGAATTATGTTGATTGTGGTAGTTATTTAAATTAAATTATTTTACGAAATTAAAAGAAATGACCTCAAAAAAAAAATTAGTTTCCATAAACCAGTACTACATATCTAAATATACTGATAAGAACCAATACAGTAAGTCAATGGTCAGAGGTTGCTTGTTAAGAAAAAAATCATTCATTCATCTATAGATTAGCAAATTAAATAAATTATAGTTGATTGCTTATTTTATTAGATTCTACAGCATTTTTTTTGCATGTAGTACTATAGAATTTCAAAGTTTTCGGAATATTAAGATCATACTCAAGTTGTGATTTTAAAACGAAAGCTATGAATTAATAAGGCCAATAATTGATAAGAGTTTTTGTTCAATTCCCTCAAAACTCATTTTTCATAAACAATTTTAAAAAAGCTACAAATGCAAAATAATTCATATTCCATAGACAATTTTAAATCGATCGTTTAAAAGACCATTTACCTACTATTATTTATCTTTCTTATCAAAAGATACAAATATGATTCAATAAAATATTATTTACATATTCTTGAAGATATATGATTATTCCTATCATAAATATTTAGTATGTTCATCAAATATTTAGGAGACTTGTTTTCTATAAAGATTTTCCTTAAACTATCTCGTTGACAATTGCCAAATTTGGCACATTTTTTTCATTAATGGAAACGGTTTTCCTAAGAAACAATGACTAATCTAGTGTATTTCTAGCTCAAATATTTTAAATATTTTCAAGCTTAAAATATGTTATTGACATAAGGTGTTTAACTAGTAAATGGTTTTATAATTTTATAATAGTTAAGGCTTAGTAAGTGTGTTTGCAAATTGCTTACAATACGACACCTGAAACTCTTATAAAAGATTGTCGAGTAATTTCGTTCGAAATTCGAGCTCGAGTGTTTTAGTCTGAATGTTAGAAACAAACGTTCTATTTTAGATTATTTCTTTTATTTATATACAAATTAATAACTTTTTATCAGAGCATTTATAAAATAGTAAACCAAAATTGAATTATTACACGATTACGTCACGTAATTCCATCTATCTGTGAAGTTAGTTACGAGTACAGCTCATTTCACTTGGCTGTAGCAAAAAGATAACCTAACCTACAATTATTGGTTTTGGTTTAGTGTATTGTTGCTAACTTCATTTATTATCTTGAAATTACATCACTTTAGATTTGTTTTTCAATTTTAAAAGTAGAATAGGGACAGTTAAACATTTTTTTGTCATATATACTTATTTAATGAAATTTTAGATAACCTCGACTACAAAAATCATTCCCTAACAATGATAAATTGCAACAGTACTTTAAACAGCGTAAAAATGTGTTAGGTCATAATCGAGTTGTTTAAAATACAATTTTAAATTTCTGCCTAAACTCACATAAACAAGAAAAAAACTTCCTCTTCATTAAATTGCTTAATGGGTCGCTTTTTAAACAAGAAACTTTAACAGCCTAAGTAATAAACTAAAAATAAAGTTTCTTTCCTCATAAACAACCAAACAAAAATAAATAAAAAAGTATCAAAAACCTAACATTTAAGTAACTATACCAAATATCCCACACAATCTTATGGCTGCGATCTCGAAATTGAAAACCCTCATTGACCACGTGTATTCGGTGACCAACTGACCTGGACTCAAATAAATTACTTACTTTAAACAAAGGTATATACAAAGGACAAATTCGCGATAATTTGTCATCAGACGAGTTTGCAATAAATTGAAGACAACTGCAAAGGTGATGACTGACCCAAAGGAATGTTTCGGTCAAAGAACCGGCTTTCAAATGTCCTTTTGAATTACCTTTCGTCTGTACCTTTTACATACGATTTACGGTGCCCACTTTAAGTACCTTTGCAAGAAACAATTGAATGAGTGGCTATACTTGTCCAGGTATCCGCATTTTTTAAATTTACTATGTATAAGAAAAGCAAAAACGATCTTTTCAAAAAAAAATAAAACATTAAATAAATCGAAATGGTTTGAAATAAATAATAATGAAAATATTGACCATGGTCAAATTGAAGTATCAAACGTTTCGTCTATATCTCCGATCTTCAGTGGCAACGTTTTGTATTTCAAATGTGCGAAGAAATGTTTTTGATGGTGTCATATGCTTTATGTTGCAGAGGTGTATTCCTGAATTCGAAAATGCAGCTTATAATTTGTTAATGGAAGCAACGAACACGTGTGGAGATCAAGGACCAATCGAGTATTGCATTCAAACTGGAATTTCGGGAACAAGGAGATCCTGTGACGTATGTTATCCCGGCCAACATTCGTCAGTATACTTAACAGACTTTCACAGTCAAGATAATCAAACGTGGTGGCAATCTGAAACTATGCTACAAGGAATTCAGTTTCCTTCGCAAGTTAACCTAACATTACATTTAGGTGGGTTATGTTTTTTACAAAAAAATCAGAAAAAATGTTATAAATATTATATCTAAGAAGTGTTTAAATGTACTACAATATTGAATGTTATTTGATTACTCGTTCTGTTTGTAAAAGAAGTCACTGAAATTGCAAACTATCTCGAAAGCTTTTATGATGTAAAGAGACAGTATGCAGTTTTTCTTAGCTAAAAAACTTTTTTTAATGAATATGTAACTGTCTCAGGCCTCAATCTATTCAAAATATAGTCTTAAAATTAATATTATCCCCCTTGTTAAATGTCTCAAATATTAAAAAAAAAAGTTTGAAATATTGTCAGTAGAAATCTCCGAAAATCTAAATAATGTCAGAAGTGCTTCTGTTTTTTTTTTCAGTCAATTCAGTGACCTACAGGACCTCAAAGTTGTGATTTTTGATTATTTTCCCAATTTAATGAGTATTTAAGCTCTATTTTATTTCTAGAAGATCAAGTTATTCGTAAAAAATGGTACATAAAAAATCTAAAATTTTCTGAATTTTCAGAAAACGTTGGTCTCAAGATTCAAAAATCGGAAAATAAACATTAAAAATGGAAAAAAGGGCATTCGATCCAAGTTTTTGACCTAATGGTACTTAATGGGATTTAGCAAAAAATAAATAAGGGGCATACAGGACGAGGGGGGTAAAACTGCCTTAGCTCTAATCAACCTGAAAAAATCATGCATGTAGTATAGTGAAAAGAAATCCACCTATGAGGTCTCTATAGGCTTTAAATGGTAAATTTTGTTTTTTTTTTAAAGATACCTATATCCACCATTTGTTAACTGATTACAAAACTTTTTATCAAAGATGACAATAACTAATATCAATTCAATTTTTTTTTTAATTTTTGGAGCCAAATCAAAATTTTGGCACGGGTTCGAAAGATTCAAAGCATTGATTTTTGCGAGTGCAGCTCCAAAAAGACTGTTATGCAATTCATTATTCTCTATCATCCTGAATTTTTTCAGACTTCCCGAACCACAGAAAAAAAATAAAGAGGCTTCTGAGAGATACATCTACAGATGAAAAAATTTCCTTTTTCATTATGCTACATAAGTACATGATTTTTTTCAGATTTTATTATCGTTTAGGCAGTTTTATCCCCCTTATACTATATGCCCTTTATTTTATTTTTTTGCTAAACCCTAATAAGTACCATTACTGGACCTATGGGCGTATATTTCTTACATGTAAAGCTAACAACATTAATTTTTTGAGGTCAAAAGCTTGGATCGAATGCCCTTTCTTTTCATTTTTAATGTTTATTTTCCGATTTTGGAAATTGGGATACCGTTTTTTGAATCTTGGTACCAACTTTTTCTGAAAATTCAGAAAACTTTCGATGTTTTATTTTCAAGAAATAAAATAAAGCTGAAATACTCATTAAATAGCAATAAATATCAAAGATCACAACTCTGAGGTCCTGTAGCTCACGGAATTGACTTCCAAAATATCTGAAAAAAATTATTTGGAACATGTCTCTTGAGTTTCGGAGAAATCTATTTTTTTTGCGCACGATTTGGTATGCATATATGTACCTCTAAACTAAATCATAGTTACCAACGTCCTTATTCAGTTAAAACACATCCAGGAACAATGAACAAATCCTAACTTACCTTTAAAGAAATGTCGGATGTCTTCCCGTAGGCCTTGGCATAAAATCTGGCCATTTCTCTGTTAAAGCTGTACATGAACAGCGACATTTTGAGTCTCAAAGGCACAAAGTCAGTCACTAATTAATAAAAACCGTCACACGAATAAAACCGAAATATTAAGTCAATTAATCTACAGTCACCACGAAAGTCCTCGATATCATTATATTTGTCAAATTAAAAATATCTAGTTTACTATTATTTCTTACCATTAAATACTGGTAAAACTAACACGATGTCCACGGAGAGCGGCCGTAAACTGACAAACAACCTCGAATTCTTTATCACAACATACACGAAATAAGACAAAAAACGACGTCTGTGTGCGATCACCTACAATCTCGATAAAGGACGAACCGCTTCACGAACCTGAAATTGTTTTAAAAACACCAGAATTAATATCGAGAATATTTATCGACCGCTTTTATGCTAACACAATGATTTTTTACACAATTTTTTTTTCTCTTGCAGGTAAATCGTTTGATATCACATACATTCGACTTGTTTTTTATTCTCCAAGACCTGAGAGTTTTGCTCTATACAAAAGAACATGCGAAGAATGTCGATGGATACCCTATCAATTTTACAGGTCCGAAAAATTAACTATAAGTATTGTTATTGCATAACTAAATACAATTAGTAGAATAATATGCAGTCAAAACCGCTTATAACGACATCTAAGATACACTCATTTTTGGCCGTTAAAACCGATATTTTCGAAGTACAAAATAAGTTTTTATTTTGTATGTATTTATAAAATATGTTTTGGTGCATCTTGTGTACATTTAAGTAACAAACTAACTGAAGAGATATGAGATAGTGGGCTTTGATTATACTGCATTCACGTGTATTTTGTTCCTGAGGATTGACTCGAAACGTTTTTGTTTACCTTCGCTATATTCATTGCCATTGATCATTATATTGTACTTGATCATTATACTGTCCCAGATCTAGGTACTGTTACCTACTCAAATTGTTAACAAGACTACTGGTCGTTGTAACCGATATAATTCTCCCAAGATATTAGTTAAATGTGGTCGCTTAATGAGGTATGTCGTAGGCCGTAACAAGCGGTATTCGGCGATCATATAACGTTCAGCCGGGACCTATGTGTTTTGGTCGCTATAACCGATATGTCGTTGTAAACGGTTTTGACTGTAGTTGTTAAATGTGGAATTTAAAATTGCAGCGCATCATGTCGTGACACCTATGATCTCCCAGATAGTACAGCGACCAGAAGAGGAGAAGAAACAAGAGCCCTCTGTACTTCAGAATACTCGGACATTTCTCCTTTAACTGGTGGAAATATAGCTTTCTCAACTCTAGAAGGCAGACCATCAGCCTATAGTTTTGATACAAGCCCAGAATTGCATGCAAGTATTTAATGTACAGTAAACACAAAAAATAATGATGAAGGCTACACATCAAATTATTTTCCTCTTGTTGCGAGGAGAACAAGAGGAAATTTGACCCAATCTCCATGAAAACTCGATTTCTAATTAAAAAGAAAATGTTAACTGAGAAAATTTTCTCACTTCTGTCACTTTCATAAATCGATAGGAGAGTAGGTATCGAATTTGTCATAAAAAAAAACAGGCATAAGTGTGAAATTAATATTTTAAAGATATGAAGAAGAAACATTTTCATGATTTTCCAACCGCTGTCCGGTAAAAGGATCAAAGTTTTCAACCTAAAGGACTCATAGAAAATTTGGCACAAGGGCTGCTAATGGTGAAAGTACATTTTACCAGCGAAAAGTTGTTGGAAAATTTTACAAATTTTTCGTAAAATGATCTACCTAGGCTAATTTTTTATGAGTTGTTTAGGGTGCAAACATTCATCCTTTTACTGGGCAGTGGTTAGAAAAACACGCAAATTTCCCAATTTTCTTTACATCTTTAAAATATTATCTCTACCCTTTCGACACCTTCAGCACTTACGCCTAAATTTTTTTTATCACAAGTTCGGTACTTTCCTTTCGATTTATGAAGGTGGCACAAGTTAGAAAACCGTTTAAGTTAACATGCTTATTTTTGAAAATGGAAATCGAATTTTCGCGAGAACGCCATACGGGAATCAGTCCAATTTCCTTTTGTTCTACTCAACTTTAGAGTATATTTCAGTAATCCTCGAGGCATAAGTGGACCCAAACCTGTTACTATCTCCCAGTCTGTTATCTATGATTATTGGTAAAAATTGATATTCAATTTTCAATTTCACTGAAGAAAACACTCACGAAAGCCCAGAAAATCTCAAGGAAAAGCTCGAACATTAATATTCAATACATCATGAAATACTAAATTTTCCAAAAGCATTGGAAACCTAGAGTCTCCCTGGGAAAGTATTAGAAAATTCTAACTTTATAATTTTGGTTTTTAAAGTTTCAAATGTAATATAGAGAAACATATATTGGCCCAAAAGTTGAAAAATATATTTTTTTGGCTCCTTTTCACAAACCTTTTCCAATAAAATGTTCCTTCAAAACTTTCAATTAAGTATCCAGAATTCCAATTATTCCTTTGACAATAATCCAAGCAGAACTAGTAGCCAAAAGGGGTTAAAAAAGTTTATTAATTCTTAACCGACCCTTAAGGTTTCCGTCTGTTGATTTATGGTTTTTATCAGGAATGTAACGTGACAGTTACGAATAATTGATAAACCTTTCAAATTCATTTTGGCTTCTGATGTAACATTCTGGTTCAATTGAGTATTCCCGACTGCAACCCCTTTTGAGAACAATCAAAAACGAAACCATCTCCTTTTATGATATGTCCAGTGCATCAATAATTATAAAAAACACAATATAAAAATCCGTTTCTTAATACTTCATTAAAATTTAATCAATTAGAAAACTATGAATAACATTTACTACACATGTAATATGTTCTTCTACATGAGAAGCAATATGAAAATTTTAAATGGCAAGTCCGAAAACGGAAACGATACAGTACATGGACTTGTTCTCCCAGCGTACGGTGCAAGTCCCATCGGTGGCGCTATCCCAAAAACAGGACGAGGACGTGTGCAAACCTGCTCCACTTTTCTGCAAAATCGAACACGTGACCACGTACTTGAAGGGCTTATTGAGTTTACTGAGGGCCGTCAGGCAATTTTCCGAAACAGTTGTGCACCATTGATTCACTTTATCCTGCGTGTACGTGTTTCCGCTAATAACTGTTTCAACTGTGTCCTTAATTATCTTGCTCACTTCCTCGACAATAAATTGATTTTCTTCGTCATCCATTTTTCACACGTTATCTCACTATTTATTTATATGTAATGGTGACCGACACTTAAATTTTGACGGACAAAATGAATAATTTTGGCAAATGTTTATCTAATAGAACATCAAATCACTTTGATCGTAATATGTATTGTGTCAGAGTTTTGCTGTTTTTCCAGGAATTATTTTAAGTGCTCTATAGTGTCGGGTCGCGTGCTACAAAAGCTTTAAGAACAACTGTACCAGGCACTTGAATATTATAAAGAATATTATATTCCTGATTTACATACTGATAAAGCGCCTAAAACACGAATTGGGGTGCAATAAGAAAATTAACTTAACTTAACACACCACCTAAAGGCCACTGGTACAAATACTCCAAAGTTTCTCTTTCCAATCGAAAATCAAAAAAACCAAAGTAGGGAAATTATAGAAAATTCCTGTCTTCATCTGACCAAAAAATATTCCAACTCCAGAGGTTCCGTTTGCTCATAAATTTCCATAAGATTTTGTCATACTTTTGCAATATCTAAACCAGCACGTATGCATCATAGTCTCTCAATTTTTCTCCGAAGGGATTTCCAAAAAAAACCCTAGTCCTTTAAGTAACCAAACGTTAAAAGGAGCTTTGACTAACAATTCTAAAAAGAATAATCAAAAATGACCACTTGGCAACAAATTTGAGCAGTTGTTCTATCCAGAAGACTCAAGAAAAAACTGGAAAACAGGGGAATCTTGAAATTTCAAGAAAATCAAAGTTGAGATTTTAGAAAGTCATCAATTGGGGGAGTTTTCGGGTTTCCGGTACGTACCCAACTCCCTTTGGGTTAAAAAAAAAAAAACAAAATTCGACATGTATTCACAGTGGATAGAAATTTCGGCTATGAGATAAATCTAGGGGAGCGGTTTCAAATACAGACCCCCTGGTACCCCTGGTCAACTCTAGTCTTATATCCTTCTCCCTAGTCACAAAAATATCTTCAGTTTTGACTGATTGATCAACAGGTTCCACTTGTACCAAATTAGATGTATTTTAATTGATTCTAATGTCAATTAAAACAGCTTCCTAATCAGTTTTTCCTTTTATTCATATAAATATTTTTCAGCCAAGACATTTTCATTTTCATTTTCCTCCATTGTTTTTAGGAATGGGTAACTGCAACGGATTTGCTGATTTCGTTGGACCGTTTGAACACTTTCGGTGACGAAGTGTTCGGTGATCAGCAAGTGTTGCGTTCTTATTTTTACGCGATCGCGGACGTGGCGGTTGGTGCGCGTTGCAAGTGTAACGGTCACGCATCCGAGTGCGTCACGGCGTCGGGCGTCGACGGAAGCACGCGTCGCGTTTGTCGCTGCGAGCACAACACCGCCGGACCGGACTGCAACGAATGTCTGCCCTTCTACAACGACGTCCCGTGGAGACGAGCTTCCGCAAAAAATGCACACGAATGTATAGGTGAGTGTATTTTATTTTTTGGAAAGTCAGGAAAATTAAAGAAAAAAGCTCAAAATGGTCAGAGAAATCAGGAAAATTCCATGAAATGAATGTATGTTTTCAATGATAGTAACACATATTGGGTCAGGAAGATTGGTCACTGGGTTTTGGATATTCTACTCAAAAGCTGTTTCGTTCTTAAAAGGAGTCTCCTCAGGAGTTTGAACTGAAGAGCGAAACGGCTGTTGGTAGAATCAAAAATTACTGACCACACTTTTGAAGTTTCTGTATTTTTTGACCCAATCAATGGAAATAGAAATTCAGTCATCGTTAATAATTGTAATTAATTTCAAAAAACTTTCACGTAACTCAAATAAATATACAATTGAATTATGATTCGACAAATTATAAAAGCTTCCAAAATAGGTAATCAACAATGGCCTTCACAGGTCGTGCTCCACACTTTTAATGATCTTTTGAGTCATTTTTTTTCAGCCATTTCTATAAAAAAAAAACGCAATCACCCCGTGTTCCCTGACGCGATCCCCATATTCCTGAAAGCAAGCCCTTAGAAGGTCACCACCCCCAGGTTGACTTCTGTGGCCCGAGCAGCCACATCTGCAGGTGATTATCGGTAAACTACGATTTACCAATAAATTTCCTGAAGAAATCAACCATGCGGGTTGACGAAACGTCGAGGAAACCACTCCTTTTTTTTGATCACAGACCAAAATTTTAAACTAAGTTTTTCACTTAAAATATTTCTTGATGAAAACAACAGCAAGATCATTAAAAAAATAATGTAAAATACATATAAGTAAGTATAATAATAAGAGTAAATGAAAACAGCTTCTGAAAAGGTTGCGACTGCTTAAGTAGCTCGTTATAAATCCCTAATAAAGAGAAGAAACTGGCGCTGGTTTGAAGTACGGCTCACGAAAATGGCAAAGCGGAATCTGCTAACGACCTCATGCTGTTCATGAATTATTCATTTATTTATCGAACGCTCAAACTGCCTTTGACGCAACAATGTTTTACATTTTGCTCTATTAAAATAACTAAAAGACAACGAACAACTCGCAGATTCGGATAATTATTGTTTTTAATTAATTACGTAGCCAAAGAACTTTTTGAAAACGAAGAATGGCGGCAATCAGTGCTTAATTAAGTTTCGAAAATGAACCGTTCATGGTGTCTTTGAGCTTCTAAATTTTCAATAATTTCTTGTATTTGTCTTCAATGTGTATGTGTACCAATGCGATAATGGCATCATTAGTAGTTGTGTTGGTGATTTAATTTAATATTGGGTGCATGTTGTATTTGTTATTTTTAGATTAGATAACAAACCGTAGGCTATGCGGTAGTAGGTGTGGGTTCGTGTAAATGCACACGTCCACACTCCTACACCATATAACCTACGTAATAGTACGCTAGTATAAATATAAACAATTACTCGTGAACCGTTCCTTAATCTCATCTTAACATAAACAGTACATGGTCGCAAGATTAATTAAACACAACAATACAAGTATTAATGATGTCATTATCACGTTGGTACACATACACATTGAAGACAAATACAAGACATTTGACGAACTCTACATTTTTTTAAATTTTCTATCACGTAAATATGTTCCTAAATTCTAGTTTTTATGGATCTATCTTACTTTTAAGTCCCTCGAAAGGGACCTTAAATAGGGATTTCGTGGGTCACTTCGTAGGGTTTCTTAACAAGCAATAAAACCTTAGAAATGTTAGGAGTGAAAGAAAAAGGGAAAGGACAGAGAGTCTAGTTCAAGTCACTCTTCAACTTTTCACCTTTATAAAACTACTTGTAGATACCGTATACATCTGTTACGACTGTAATAAATTTGGGATTAGAGATCTCCCGATAAAATGACGCCTACAAATCTAACCGTTTTCCCTATCTATTGTATGCCATCACGAGCTGTCGTGACTAGAACATAAAAGTCGACTTTAATAATATAATAATCGTAATCGGACGAGTCTTCTTCTTCTCGTTTCTCACTTGAATTACCGAATCAGGTCACAAATAACTACACAAAACACGTGTAACATCAACAA
The DNA here is from genome assembly GCA_947389935.1 of Agrilus cyanescens. NCBI lineage: Eukaryota > Metazoa > Arthropoda > Insecta > Coleoptera > Buprestidae > Agrilus > Agrilus cyanescens. Next base: position 25,468,813 of record OX376710.1, on the reverse strand, counting down.
TTTTTTGAAAATTTTATTGAAAAAGTTTTCGTGGAAAATAATGTTTGTTCGATGAAGATGACTTTTTAGACTACAAAAGTCAGCTAAAATTATTAAAAGTTAAAAAAAAAAAAAGTTTCGTATGACATATCAAATAAGATTACTTATCCTAAGGATCTCAAATATTTGTTACAAAAACTTAAATTTAAGAAAATAGATGAAAATAGATTTCCCTCCCCTAAAATTTTGTACTAAAGTCCTCTGTTAAAAACTTTCATAAAACTAGAATCCTCTAGAGTACCATTACCAATTTTGCTTACTTCTCTTACATATTATTCAATCCTTTCACCGTAATAAAACGTGACATGCAGTTTGTTCCAATTTCTATAAATTAATTTATTAACTACTCGATTCTAACTTTTCTAAACTGAGCACTCTTGACATTTACAACGGCCTGGCTGGCTTCTATCTGCACTCAAACGTTCCATGAATTTCTCCACGCCTCTCCTAACGGGAAAAATCTAATGTACGTTTATTTTTGCCTTAGGGCAAACGAAATGCAACACATCGTAACCAAAAATATAAATCACATCTAATAATAAATAATTAATGAACTTTTGTTTTTTTTGTACGTGTTTTTTTTTCCTTGATTTTCCCCACTGGGAATTTGCTTAACATGATCTCTGAGTCTGGGCAATTTTGGACAAGCCAAAGGAAAATTTGTACGAGAATTGAAAATGTATCCAGAAAGAAATGTTTTAACCTATTTTACCCTTCTTTGTACCATTAATAACCAATGGTGATAAACATATAATACCTAATAAACAATTAAAAATTGTTAAAAGTATACAATTTCAAATAAATTTTTTTTTAAAAAACAAGTTGTGTAAAGGTTTCCTTATTGAGCATTCCTTGTATATTTTGGTCCCAGGTCGTGGTACACCTTCAGCAACCGAGACCATGTTCTTCACCATTCGTGAGTCACAGTTACACTCGATCGACTCAAGACATCGGACCAGTGTTCTTTTTGCTTTCTTACAAGTCTTGGCGCTATTCGGCAATATAACACCTGAATTGTTTATAAACGAACAACCCCCAACTTTTCAAAAGTCAACCCCCTTAATACGAGAATGCTAACTGTATCAACGTAAAATTAGATTTTACTTGGTCGAGTTTCCCGGGACAATTTTCTTTGTTAAAAGTTCGAAATAAACGAAAGTAAATATTCACAATGGGACAAAGAAAATTAAATTTGAGGGACCGGAAATGAAGCAGTATACCATGAAATCGACAATTATAATAGTGTTAGTTCTCTTGTTAGTGTTGGAATTTTTTTTAACAGACTGCGCGAAATGGGACGGATTAACACCTTGGTTTTCTGATTCTAGTAAGTGAAAATTAGGTATAGTTTTGCATTGTGTACTGGTGCTGCTTACCTACAACTTATTAAGAGGAAACAATGAAATCTAAATATTGTTTTCAGTTGTATTAGGGTTCCGTACATCCGAATGGAAAAAACGGAACCCTTGTAGAAATTTTAAAATGAGGGTCACTTTTTGAAGGCAAATATGAAAATTATAAGTTTTTCAAACTGTATTGTGTGAGATATCAAATGAAAGGACTCGTTGTGAAAGTCCCTAATGTATTTCTTTTATAATTTTAAAATAAAAGTCCGAAGACTTTATAAATAAATAAATTCGAAACTTGTCTTGAGAACGCTGTTAGTAATTGTCCTAAATTTAATGAGCCTGATACTATTCTAATTATGAAAAAAAAATTTAAAATGATTTACACAAAAAAATTAATTATTATATTTATGCATATTAAAGGCTGAAAAAATTATTTTAATAATAAAATGTTTTTCTAAATTATTTAAAGTTAACGTTTAAACTTAGATAGTCACTTTTACTTTGGAAGACCACGTAGGAACGTAACCATAAAATGAACATCTTGAGATAGTTGGAATGCGTGTATCTTAAAAATGCTACGCTTGAAGAAGCCGCAACATAATAATTTAAGACAAGTTAAACATTTAACATTAAAAATAAATGTAAACGCGTGTAGCAGAAGCATACATTCTTTTTGGTTTTTTGTCTGTTTTCTTAATAAGAGAACTTTGGAAAAGGCAATTTTGATTTCCCAAAACTCAAAAAAAAAAGCTTACGTTACATCATCCCCATCACAAAATCGTCTCTCCAAAGACTGGTTAGATTCGCATTCTTCGAAAACTGAAATTTTCGCCAAAAACAAACAATGTTAGGTCTCCCACTGCCCCATCTGATTCCTGTTTCTGCCTCTAACTAATCTATTATATTTTCCACATTATTGAGTTCCATAACGCCCTTTGACGCCCCACTCGAGAAACAAATAAACCCAATGAAAGTCTTGTCATTTCCAGCATTGTATAAACTCATTATATGCCCATTCTCAAACAAATAATTGAATAAACTAATAAAAGAATGAGGCCAGTCCTGCGCAAAAATCTTAACAGGATTAATGTTATCTGATACCAAATTTGGTATAGCTAAAAGTTCTGGCGTTATAAATGAAAGTAAAATGTTATTAAACACAGTTTCTAATGTTAACAATCCGCTAAGAAGTTTAACATTAAGATTGTTTAAAACCTACAACACGAAATTATCCAATTACATTCGCTGTCCTTGAGTTTAATACATGTATTTATCACAAATATATGTGATTTTCATTCCAGGATGATACATTTATATATTTAGAATTCAGTGGAATTCTGAATTTTTGTTGCTTTAAAAATAATAATAAAGATTATTTTATTTTATAGCATGTAATTGCAATGGTTTCTCGACTCGGTGTTTCTTCGACCAGGAACTTTACGAAAAGTCTGGCCATGGAGGACATTGTCTCGACTGCGCTGCCAATAGAGACGGCCCCCACTGCGAAAGATGCCGTGAAAATTACTACATGCGAGAAGACGGATATTGCATAGCTTGCGACTGTGATCCTGTTGGATCTCGAAATTTACAATGTAACTCTGAAGGACGTTGTCAATGCAAACCGGGAGTAACTGGAGACAAATGTAACAGGTGTGATGTGAATTATTACGACTTTGGAACTCACGGATGCCAACATTGCGGATGCTCCGAGGAGGGATCTTTGAGCAACACCCCTGACTGTGATCCAATAAGTGGTGCATGTCGGTGTAAAGAAAACGTAGAGGGGAAACGGTGTCGAGAATGCAAACCTGGATTTTTCAACTTGGATCTTGAAAACGAATTCGGATGTACTCCTTGTTTCTGCTATGGTCACTCTTCAGAATGTGCCCCAGCACCTGGATATTCGCGGTAAACTAACCCAAAATGATACTAAGATCGTAAAAACATCGTAGGTACTTATTGTCATTCCAGATACCAAATTGAATCGATATTCTCAAAGAGCATAGAAAAATGGAGAGCGGAAGATGAAAAGGGAAGACCAATAGACGTCCACTACGATGGATTGACCCAAAGAATAGGGGTTTCTGCACCACCAGATGATGCGGTCTACTTCCTTGCTCCTGAACGATTCCTAGGAAATCAGAAGGCTTCATACAACCAAGTACTACAGTTCACCCTGAGCATAGGAGAAAATAGACCGGTTCCTACAGCCACAGACATCATTTTAGAAGGAGCTGGTTCATACGTTACAAACACTATTTTTGCACAAAGAAACCCAATACCATCGATTCAGGTACGTAATGGATACATTTAGGAAACAACCGGCACAACTATCACTTTTTCACATTCTTAACTAATAGAAACAACAGTACAAATTCCGCCTGCATGAACATCCAAACTATGGCTGGCAACCGAGATTATCTGCCCGAAACTTCATGTCGGTTTTATCAAATTTGACGGCCATCAGAATTAAAGGAACGTACACAAGTGGAGGAGTCGGTTTCCTGGACGACGTAAAATTAGAGACTGCATCGCGAGGAATTGCCGGAAGACCTGCATTATGGGTGGAGATGTGTCAGTGTCCAGATGGTAAGTCAAAAAAAATAAATAACAGAAGAAACAGAAGTACCTTATAGGTGCTACCTTTTTTCTATCATAGGTTACGTGGGACAGTTTTGCGAGTCTTGTGCTCCCGGTTATCGCCATTCGCCGTCTCATGGGGGACCATTCAGTCCCTGCATCCCTTGCGACTGCAACAAACACGCCGACATATGCGATTCCGAAACAGGGCTTTGCATTTGCCAACACAACACTGCTGGTGACAACTGCGATCGTTGTGCAAGGGGCTACTACGGAAACGCTCTTGCAGGTAACGAAAATTTCCTTCTTTTCTAAGTTCAACAAATAGAAATTTCAAATATCTTCTAGGAACTCCGTACGATTGTCAACCATGCGGTTGTCCTGAAGGAGGAGCGTGTATCCAGTTGACCGAAGACATCATCATGTGTATCGAATGTCCCACGGGCTATACAGGTCACCGATGTGACTCCTGTTCTGACGGATACTTCGGAGATCCTACAGGTCGTTATGGACCCGCACAGCCGTGCCAACCTTGTGAATGTAATCTGAACATTGACACAAACGCAGTTGGTAATTGTAACACCACAACGGGAGAGTGTTTGAAGTGCATCCACAACACTGGCGGTATTCATTGTGACCAATGCCTACCAGGTAATGTTGAAATTAAAACTTACTTTACTATGATAGTTACGTAATGGTCTTTTGTTTAATAGGATACTATGGAGATGCACTGGCGTTGCCCAAAGGTGACTGCGAACCGTGCCAATGTTATCCCGCGGGTACCGAAGAACGTTCCGATGGCATTAGCGAATGTGACCAAATATCCGGCGAATGTCGCTGCAAATCTCACGTGAAAGGACGTAACTGTGACCAATGCGAAGACGGATACTACAACATAATAAGCGGTGAAGGCTGCCAGCAGTGCAACTGCAATCCTATAGGATCACTCAATCATACATGTGACTTGTACACCGGTCAGTGTCACTGTAGACCAGGAATAACAGGGTAAATATAACCCAATTGAAACCTTCACTTGCTTTTTCGTTGTTTAATTCTTTTTTTAACAGTTTACGTTGTGACCGTTGTGAAGACTACAAATATGGATTTTCTTCAGATGGATGCAAAGCATGTGAATGCGATCTAATTGGTTCAAGGGGACCACAGTGTGACATGTTCGGGCAATGTCCTTGTTTAGATAATGTCGAAGGACGTAAATGCGACCGTTGTAAAGAGAACAAGTACGACCGTAAAAGGGGTTGTGTGGACTGTCCAGATTGTTATAATTTGGTCCAGAATGCTTCTAGAAATCATTCAGCCAAATTGGCACGTCTCGCCGAAATACTTGATGAAATTGAACGAAATCCAACTGTTATTAACGATGATCTTTTTGAAAAACAACTAAGGGCTATCCAGGACGAAATAGAAGATCTGTTAGATCAAGCAAGAACGGGCACAGGAGGCGACGAAGAAAATCTAACCGAAAAGCTGAATAACATTGAGGAAAGGCAAAAAGCTATTTCCAGAACGTTGTCAGAAATTAAAGAAAATACCCAGTTGGCACTTGATCGAGGTATAATATTTTGAATGATTCATAAATTACTTTAATCACTACTTAATACAATTTAAATCTTGGTTTGCAGGTGAACTTGCGCAGACTAACGTTTCATATACAGAAGATTCCATTGACCTTGCGAAGAAAGAATTGGAAGAAGCTTTGGACACATTGCAAACAGCAGGTAAAGATGCTTTGGAAAACGCCCAAGAACGAGCAAGAGAATTTGGTCAACAGTCCGACAAGATGACCAGCATCGCCCAAGAAGCTCGAAAGACAGCAGACGATCTAGACGAATACGCCGAACTGATTGTAAAAACTGCCGCCGACGCGAAAAATAAGTCAATTGAAGCATACGACCTTGCTAAAAATGCTACGGATCTTCAGCGGATTATAAACCAAGACGTAAAGAGATTGAGGAATGACGTCGATGAAACAGAAGCAAGGCTAAATCGTATTAAAAATTGGACCGAGGATACTCAAAATAAAGCAATCGAAGCCAAAAAGGATGCTCTTTCTTTATTAAACGTCGTGTATAATTATGTGATCCCCGCAATAGACATTCCAGCACTTAAATCCCAAGCAGAAGACGTAAAAAAGGAGGCCGAAAGACTGTCTAATGAAACAGACAAGCTCCAACAGCAGAACGACGATCTTCTGAACGATGTAAACGAGCAGGTTATATTTGCTGAAGACTTATTGCAAAAAGGAATCGAACAGCAGGACACTACAAACGATTTGCTAAGTGAAATTGATTTGGCGAAAGCCCAAGCTGAAAGTGCAGTTACTCTTGGCGACGAAACTCTGAAGGAAGCTACAGCGACGTACGAAACGTTAAGCCGTAAGTCCATTTATCTATCTAATTAATCTTTAGCAAACAATAATTAGGAAAATTACACTTACCTTGACTTCATAAAGGTATACAGGATGGCTCAAAATCGGGTAGCATCTTGGATTGTAACGTCGTCTGCAGTAAAGTGTCTTAGAAACCCCATAGTTATACTACTTCAACCAAAACTATAAGTTGTTTTTGGAAACATAATAATTCACTCGCGTATTACTACACTAGTCAAGGAAACAATAACATATTAATAAATAATTGTTTATTAAATTTTTATTTAGACGCGTACTTTAAATAAAAAAAATTAACGAATATGAAGGATACATTATAAGAACATAGTTTCCACGGACAGAATCCATAGTAAAACTAAAGTTCAGACTTGTAAGCCGTGGACTTTAGCAACTATTGTGTCCAAACGTTTCGTCAGCAACTGAGGCTACATATTCAGTGTATCGGTTATAGTTTCGACAACGACTGAGATTTCGAGGTATAATCTTCGCCCTCGTCAACACCGATCCACTGAGTATGTAGCCGCAGTTGCTGACGAAACATTTTGACACAATAGTTCCTATAGACCTATAGTTTTACTACGAACACCAATTTCATCAAACATCTGGAATAAATATTAAATTTCTGAAACATTAAATTTCTTCAATAGATTTCGACAAACAAGTAAAAGAGAGTAAAGCTGCAGCAAAGCAGGCAATTCAACAAATTCCGGAAATACAGCAATTGATCAACGAAGCGTCCGACAAAGCAAATGAAGCTGAAAATTCTCTTAAGGACGCGAAATTCAACGCAGACAATGCCTTAAGAACGGTCACGCAAGCGGACAATTTGGCAAAGGCCGCTTCTGAGAAAGCTCAGCAAATCAAGGCTGAAGCTGAACAATTGTACCAAAACGCCACAGGATTCAAACAGGAAGCCAATCTGATGGCTGATCGTGTGGATAACACGGAAATGGAATATCAAGAACTTTACAAACAAACCCAAAGTAACGAATCGCTAATTGGTGAAGCCAAAGATAAGGTAAGGTCTCATCTAATTTTGAAGAGATTGAAAAAAGTGATTTTGTGTAGATATGTATTTGAATTTTTACGTCAAATTTCATTCAGGTGGGCAGAGCCGGAAAGGATTCTCAAGAAGCCGCCAAAAAGGTAAACGATATTCTAAAGGACGTGGAAGATATAATGCGAGAATTGGAAAATCTTCCACAACTAGATGATTCTGATTTACAAAGACTTGAGGAGGGATTAATAAAGGCCGAGCAGAAAGTCCAAGAAGCCAATTTGGACAAAATACTAGAAGACCTAAGGATGGAACACAAGAAGCAAAACGCTCTTGTAGACGCGTATAAAGACGAAATCGAACGACTCCGCAAGGAAGTCGAAAATATCAGGGAAATTTCAGAAGCTCTTCCTGCCAACAAATGCTTCAAAAGGGTAGAACTTGAACCTTAACGGTTCTTATAGACGTTTTAAAACAACTTTTTATTATGTAAGTTGTTGTGACTCTCTTTTTGTTTGTTTTCTCTCTACATTTTTTTTAGTTTTAGTCCTAAAACAGAGAATTTTAGTGTCATAAATTTGATAGATGGTAAACTATATATGTACAAATGTTGTTGGCTGGTAATTATAATTTGACTAATTTCTGTATATATACATATAAAATAAGATACCAAAGATTATTTTTCAATTTTCTACGATTATTATTACTAATAAAGTGCCACTATTTTGGATACACTGCCAAGAAAAGTCTTAAATAATATTTGTATTTCTATCATTGTAATTGTAGCTTGTAATTAATTAATAATCAACATTTAATAAAAAATTAAAAAAACTTAGTACATACCTTTTTTTTTCACATTCCTAAAAGCCAAAAGTGAGGACCTTCTGAAAAAAAAAAAGTAAATATATAGCGCACTGCTGTACACTAAATTTTATCCCATCGCGAAAGTGATATCAACCGATAAATTCATCACTCAAAGTAAGGTTTCCCCTGGGGAAAAAGCCTCTACGGATGCCTACAAATAATAATAATGTCAGTTTTATTGCAATAAATCCTAAATAAAGATCTGACGATAGAAGAAAAATTGCTTCATATTCGGAAACTTCCTAAGTAGTGTATCTATGACGGTATGGGGCCACCAAAATTGAGGATATATACAGGGTGGCTCAAAATCGGACGCCATTATGGGTCGTGACGTCATCGGTCTGCGCGTGCGCACCATACTCTCATTGGTGCACTACTACCATTTTCATGTGTGTATAATTTTTTCAAGTCGGTTAACTTCGATTTTCTGACCTTATTATATCAAAGTTAAAAGAATTTAACAAATGAGATGTGAAAATGGTAGCGTACATTGCATATATTTCGAATGTTTAAGAATTTTTCTTCTATCTTATAAAAAGCTATTTAGTATTTATTTCAATAAAGTTAACATTATCTCGCCAATACAAATCAAACGCCGTTTGCGCACGTTTCTACAGATTCGATCAAGCTTCAAGTAAAAAATCGCAGAGTACAACTGTACGCTGTCCATGTGCGTTTTTTTTATAATGTTGCGCGATTCTTACCTTTTTTAAAATTCTGGTGTGATTTCAATAGGGTAAATAGAAATACAATAGTAATAAACAGGTTTTATAAACCTAACCATTTAAAAAAGTCAAAAAGATATAGGTCATTTTTTCCTGTTTACAAAAATAGTACTGTTATAATATAAACTTACATTTATTTTTATTGATTCAAATTGAAGAAGTATATTCAATATTTCTACATAAATAACAAGTTTCTAAAAAAAAAAATAATAAATCGAACTAAATATCAGTGCACATTAAATTCAACGCTAATAATTTTTATCTTTTTTCGTTATTATTGTTGTTTTTTTATTTGTTCTTATCATTATTTACATTAATTAAAGACAAACTATTGTCTTGCTTCCGATCGACATCGTTGTGCCCAATAAAAAAGTAAAGCATAGTCTACGAAAAATAATAACTGTAAACAACGTATATAATTATATATGTATGCATAAAGACAATACTATGGAATATTGTTTAAAACAAAATTCTCTAAAAAAATATATACTATAACAAAAATAATTTACTATTACAATCCGACGTATAATCAAAAACCGTTTTTATCACACAACACTCGGGAGAAGGTTTTTACCATGACGAATGCAGATATAAGTTCTCGAAACGTACAAAATCACGAACTAGCGTTTCATTTTCAATCAATCGAAAATAGCGATAATAATAATAATAAATATTTGTACGTTTCGAGAAGGGTCTGTTTTTGTGCAAATTTTTGCCCGTTTCTGTCGGAAAATATACAATATATGTATATATATTGCTGCTAGTTATTACTTAAAAACGTTTAATATACACATTATAGCTGCATAGTCGCAGTGACGAAAGACTAGAGTTATATAAAACGTATTATTAATAATAATGTAACAAAATGCAAAACGGCCTGTTTGTTTTACGTGAAATCAAAATCAAACGAACTTACATAGTAAATCCCATACTCATATTTAATACGCCAATATTGGTAGGAAAGATCGTTCTTTTCGTTTCAAACTACTTGCAACATAAAACTTTGTTGACTTAATCAAACGTAGCAGGTGGGAGAGTTACCTAACTCGCTCACGCATGCGCGCAAAAGTAGTTTAACCGTGAAACTAGTTTAGCAGTGAATTGGAACGGGAGCACATATTCGTGACGAGTAGGATAAGATAACCGATTCTGGCACATGAGGAGTAAGGTCAATGATCTTTGATCTTGCTTCTCCTCTTGTGTCAGAATCGGTTATCTTACCCTACTGTGACGATATAGGAGTATTACAAATATGGGGAATCCTAACATGTAAAGGAAGAAATATTACTTTAGAAATGTATTGCACAGATTAAAAGCGCATATTTTACTGTATGATTTACCATTTATATATTAAATAAAAAAACAGAAAAAAAAATGAACCTTCAATAGGCCATCAGTTTTTCAAAAATAGTAGTCGCCACAGTATAGAGCACAATACACAACGTCTTAATTTAAATCTATACAAAAATTTGAGCTAAGAAGTTACTTTTGTAGCATGAATCACTTGCATACAATAAAAGCAAGTAATGACATCATTTTCATGATAAAATTAAATTACTCGTCGTCGTGGCATCTATCTCTCCAACCACTGAATATTTATAATCAATTTTCTAAAATTATTTACGATTGGAAGACAATATTATGTTAAAAATAAAATTAATCAAACCTATAACGTGATTCATCACTGTTTTAATATAATTTACTATTCCTTTTGTGCCAACCAATCACACTAATAATAAGAGAACTGGAATCAACAGGTGGCACACGCATATCTCTAGGCAGTGAAATAATTTAATAATAATAATAATAAAGAAATGGAAACAAAGAGCAAAAAATATATAACACGAATGGATAGCAGCTTTAAACATACGATAACTACAACCACAGAGTGAGCTTCTTCGACTTTGTCGTTACTTGCTTAAATGTTACGTCTTACTTCCTTAGAAATCCCTAGCACGAACCTTAACTTATTCAATAATAATAAATGAATCTGTTCGGGGAAAAAATAATACAAAAACGGATACACGCAAGTGTGTTTTTTTACTTATCGTCAGATGCTGCAGTATGAGATGATGCTGATGATGACATTCACATATTGTACGCTACGTAAATGGGATCGAGTTGGTCAGCGAGGAAACCGTCCCGCAAGTGCATGCGCTGTTTCTCGCCTCGCGAATTGATAGGAACGACGCCTGGATCCACGACTACAACGACACCCACTATCAAATGATGTTCTTCCAGAACTGTGTTGGTAACAAGGGGAACCAAATCCAGTGCTTCACTCTCGTTACCATCTAATTCTACTACTACCACCAAGAGATTAGTCCAAGTGAATACCGCACTGAAATGGACAATAAAAATAAGCGATTTATATGGCTTACCTTCTAGAAATTTTATTCGGTTGGAAAACTTCGGACTTAAATCCACTTACCACTCTGATATTTTCTTGTGACTACGTAATACGCTATTTTCAATGTCGATTGGATGATATCGCATGCCTCTGAGCATAATGGTCTCATCCAAGGCACCAACTATGAACACGGCATCATGCAACTCGGCTGAACCATCGGTAGACAAATGCTGTTGGGAACCCAACGATTCAGCGTCACTGTCCAACATCATTCCACCTAATCGAGTTTCTTCCACATGAGTTGTACTAATTACTCCAGAAGACGATGTAGTCGTCGTGACCTCAGTACGTCTAAGGAAACCTAAATAGCCGGTACGAGCAAACACCTCACCCGTATTTCCAGTCACCAAACGAGCGTTAAAGTGGTCAGCATAATCGCTTTCATCTCCATAAATCGTAAAGTAACCGCTAGCATTATGACCACTTTGCACCCAAACTTCCCCCAAATGGGAGTCGCCACACTGGCCTTTTGTTTCCGGATTTGCTATGACCACTTTAACGCCTGGTAAAAGCTTTCCACTTTCCATTATACATAAACTATGTGGACTTCCCCGTTCGACCAATGTCACCCTGTCGTTTCTAAGAGCGCGCAAATCAACGTATACGGTAGAAGGTTCTGGACTTGAGGCACCTTGAAGACATATGGCCACATTTACGCGACATCCGAAAGAAGTTGAAACAGCCCGAGGACTTAGACCGACTGCACTGAAAAGTTTCGAGAAGCTCGTGGCCAAGTTAATACGCGGACGTTCTTCAGCCACGACCACGCACGTGCGTACGCAAGCTAAATTTACACCACGAGACTTTAACTGACCAACAGACGATCCTAAACCCTTTGTACACAATTCCATTACACCGTATGAGCAAAAAGTATCGCGAACTTTGTACTGACTGACAGCCGACAGCCACAGTGCTGGATTGACCTCCACTTCCGAAGGAGGTATGAGGATGGAGTGGTGACCAGAATAAATGCTGCTTAAACACCTAAAGGAATTTAAACACGTAAATTGCCACAGTTTCGGTACTAAGGGTAAACACATACCACAGAGCAAAACCAAGACCGCAGTATGGGTCCAGGCACAATGCGATATGTCTGCTGGGGTACAATTCGCAAGCTAACTTCATGCTACGACAGAGATTTGTAACTGCAGCATGAGACATTTTTATACCAGCCAGCATCCCCGTTGTGGAAACACTAAAGTCGAGATATGCAATCATTTCAGCAGCAGGAGGTCGGTATAACATTGGCAACTTTTTCTTCGGGATGTCGTCTGTGTCCAATATCGGTGGCCAAGATTTTAAATCAACCACATTACTCGCCTCTTTCGAACGTAAAAGCTTTATAACCGCTTGGGATGATAATACGAGAACCGACTTCGACACATCCACTATCATTCGAACTGAAAGGACATTAACTGATGATCTACTTCATAGAGTTAACTAGTTGAAGTGTACCTGTGGGTAATGTTGTCTGCAAATTTTGCGGATGAGGAGGCCTAATCGTAACCGGCACGGCTCCAACGTATAAGCATCCATAGAAAGCACAAATCAAATCCAAACCGGGAGGAAATATAAGTGCTACATGTTCGCCCGTATTTACTCTTCCCTTTTCATTTAACAAATTGCCTATCCGTTCTGCCTTTTTGTGCAATTCCGAACAGGACAAAGTTCTCGCTACTGCTCCTTTGCTATTTAATAGAGTGAAGAGAACATGGTCAGCTGTACTTTGGGCTCGCCATCGAAGAAGTTCCGATATAAATTGTTGTTGCTAATCAAACGAAACGAAAATAGAAATTAAGCGACGGTTTACACTTAATGAGGTTCGTAACATTTTACTTATCGCAGACATTTAAAGGTCATTAAAAATTAATCTAGTAATTGTTCCAGCAAATATCTTCACATTTTTTGAAAAATAGCGCCACCTATCGGATCCTAACATATTTATGAATCAACTCGACAAAACACTCCACATGGGGTCAAGTCGATTAGAAGTTACGCAAATACGAACTATTATACACATACGTATTAATAATAACTCACCCTTTTAGTGGTGTCTCCTTCTTCGTCGACACCGAGATCTCGACCTTGGGCACTTGCGAGGCGATTGCCCTGCACCAGGTTGCCAACGATAACAGACGCGGGGCCAACGTCTGAAACACAGTCGGCTGCTGAAAGCCAGAGGAACAACGGACTGTAGCGTCACTCAAGCACAAGCTTCTTTGTCATCACATGTTATTAGGCAAGTGATATTTGACAAGCAAACATACAGTGTTCAAAAAGAAATTTGCGAATTATAATATTTTGAAATTAATTTATCCAAAAATTGCGTAGATGAGTTTCGAATAACCGAATTTGAAAATAAAATTTGGATAATTGTATACAAAACATTTTAAGTGCATACTGGAATATTGTTAGTTTTCGTGTTGTGCTCGTGTTGTTAACAAGCTAAAGAAACAATAAAATATTCAATGTCATAAAGGATAGGCCTTCAGTTTCATCTGATTTTTGAAATCAACCACTTAAGGAGGCATAAAACATTTACCAAAATGAAGGTAGCAAATAAAGTAAAGGACGATCGAAGTATGAATAGAACTTACAAAAATGAAGTTGATAAACTATAATGAATACTTACCTTGATGAACTTCTCGTGGTTTTGGCAGATTAGTAACACATGTATGAGGACACATGAGAACATTAGCCGGATGCAACGTTCCCTCCATAAATCTACGTTTTGTTTCGGAAAGGTGGATGCCACCCAACGGAGTTTTTGGCAAATAATTAGGTGGTACTAGAGCCAGACAGTAAATTCCTACTTGATGTATCGAGTCTACAGCTTGCAGAACACGAGACATCCATTGGAAAGACTGAAAGGATTGTTTTTTAAAAAACAGCAGTAGTGTAAGTTCGCCGATTCTGTAACAAACTGAGGAGGAGATAGTGTTGTTGCCATTTTTATTATGTTGCACGATCATTGCAGCGTTAAATGTCCTTCACGTGTTGACAGAATGGCTTTTTATTTTTTTCGTGTTTGTATGATCCCCACCATTCCTCAATTTGTCACAGATCCAACTTCTCTACACTACTAACAGCAACCTAACTTAAAACGTTTAATTAATCAACTTACTTCTTCTTCACTGCAATCAGGCCTTTGTTCAGCAATTACACAAATCCTCTCATCTCTAAGTACACGAATACTGAACACAGCAATGCGCCCTCTATAAATGAACTTCATCGGTTCCACCGCAAGGACAGTGGCTATTATATCATCCGCATTATGCTTTCGACCCGTAACAGTCATTAGTCCGTCACGAGAACCACATACAAACACAAGTCCGCCAGGTCCCAAAAACCCTAGCAACCCCGACCGACTGTACTCGGCATCGGACATCGGTTTACCATCCGACGCGAGCGGTTGAACTTTAAACGTGCTGTTCGTAAGTCCTTGCAGCCCCCAGTATTGTGTTCCAGTAGCCCCGGAATTAACGCAAATCTCTCCAACCTCGTCCGTCTTACAGAGATACGGTGGTCCGTCCATTTTGATTACAACAATCACGCAACCGGGCATTACCTGACCGCAGTCTTGTAACGTTAATGAAGTCAAACTATTTTCTTGATCGACTCGAACTACTCCGTAACTAAGACCCTGCATCGAAAGAACTCCTCTGCCGGTAGCGTTTACTCCAGCTCTGCCGGGACGTCGAACAGATACGGTCAAGCATTCATTTGAACTCGCACATGGACATATGGCATCTGGACGTAAACCTTTCGTCTGAAATACCGATAAGAATTGATCACAGGAGCTTAATGACCACGGGTTCGCACCATCAGCAACCAACAGCATCCTCAAAGTGGACAAATTAATATCCTTATGATCTTTGGTTGCCAACAACCCCCAATGAAGGTCTCTGGATTTCACCACCGCCACACTAGCTCTATATTTCGTTATCATTTGCATCCAGCTTGCTGGATTGACTTTCATGAGAGCATACGGAATGTAGATGACATGCATTCCATTGAGAACACTCGTAAGGACAGAGTGCCACATGCCAACTTCTCTTTTAAAATCTAATACGCACACCATGATTTCGCCTTCGGTATAATTACAAGCCATCGTGAGGGTGCGGCAGTGAGTAAGTACAGCAGCTCTTGTGATTGTTACGCCCATAACTGAACCATCTCGATCAGTGGCATATTCAATGTAAGCGGGTGTTTCGTCAGTCAAACGAGGCGGTGGTAACCAATCCTTTGGGGTCCGAGCCAAATGTTCAGTCACAAACCACTGCAAACGGGGCCAACCTTTGAATTGTATTACATCACCGGATGCTGTTTTGGGCAGTCCTTTTAGACAAGCTTCAGAAGTTAGGGCCACTTGGACGCTGCAACTACCAAGAAGAAATCCTATCTGCTGCGAACCTGCATCTCGCCTTGTAATCGGAACCTCGATAGGAACAGGGACGATACCTGCCTGTAGACAACCGTAGAAAGCGCAAAGAAAGTTAATGGGATCATTGTTTGGAAACACAAGTGCAACACGGTCGCCAGTTTTCAAACTTGTTTCGCCGGATTTGCTAAATGCTTTCGTGAGTAGTGCATATGCAATTTTTTGAGATCGGCTTTGTAATTTTCCTGGAAAAAAAAACGGGGTTTATGATTAACGAAATAATGATAAACATGAGTTACCATAAGTCAACGTGGTTGTCAATTTTCCATTGGGGTCTAAAACAGTAGCAACAGGTGCCTTAAAAGATGCTGACCCATAACGACTTACAGCAGCTTCCAAATTTCTGGGAAGGCCGGAAGGTACAACAAGTTGATCGCCTACTGCTGGTGTCATAGAACCCCCTACAAATAAAAAACCCTTTTTATTTTATTTCGGGCCTTTTATTGATTTTACTAGTTCACCTTCTGGTTTGGGAGCATTAGGGTCTTTAGGATTAGCTGCTATTTCTAATTCTATATCATCGTCTTCGTAAAATTCAGGTAAAGGTCGGCGTTTAGGCCTCTTAAGAGTATTGAGCAATTGCTGAATTTTCGCTGACACTTTCCATCGTCCGGTGCCCGTACTTATGGTATCTTCAGAAGCGGAAGACGAGTATCTATTTACCCTATCTGCTCCCGTTGACCTACGACCCCCTTGAGCAGACGTATGCGTCACGTCAGGTGCCTGAGAATCTATAAAAACGTAACCAAGATAAGAACATAAAACTTCTTTTGAACATGAAGTTGTTCTTACAAGGCCTGAAATTTTGCATGACGTCGCTAATGTCGGTAATTTCAGTTTTGTTTCGATGGTCCCAGTTTGTTGGGGGTGGCATTCGAGGTCTGTGATGCAACGGTGGTGGAGAACCGGTGCTGCTTGTATCCGACAGAGGAGGTGGTGGCAGCATTTGTGGGGTACTTCTATCTCGTATTCGATCTCTTTCTGGAGTACTTTCTACCGCTTCTTCATTAACTATGCTGTCCTCGTCCGATGACGACTCTACACACGTAATTTAAACTATGACTAGAGTCATATTTACATCTACATAGTCAAAAGGATTTACGAAAAACTAATTTTAAAATGATCGCTTGCAACAACTCGAAATACCAAAAAAACACACTAAGCAGCAACTTTTAAATTAGAAAGAAAACAAATTTCAACGTATAAAACTTGAATCACCGAGAGTAGATATACGAATACGGAGTTGGTGTTGGCGAATGTATGTATGAGCAATTTCGAAGAAGTTGGGAGAATATTGGGACTCATTCGTCTTTCTTGTTTTATTATTTGCCTTCTCTTTTTCTTTTTTTTCGCTGATCACAATAATTTATACTTTGGAAAGAATGTGACTCTTGTATTAACTGTACTAACCCACATAAATAATACTTATGCACATGACTCATTGTACGCGGTCATCAGAATCAGTTTAAAATTACCTACACTACCAGATCATCATCCTACACATTTATGTTACAATACATCAATAGCAAGAGAGCGTTAAAATGTTGTGCTAATGTAAAAAATGCTTTTAATATAGTCGTGTTTGCGTTAAATTTAAAAACTAAACAAGTTAAAAAAAGTTTCAAATTATATTGCCAATAAATTTAAATATATTAAAATTAAGTTTTGAAAGAAAGGTAAACGAATTACAATAATTTAAATATGCAAAACGTATATCTCTGGATCTGCAGTTTTAAAAGACAGTTTTAATTTGATTTCGTTCTGCTCTACGAAATTATTACATTACCGAGTTCCAAATACGTATTTCAAGTTTTCGTACTTTACTCCAGGACAAATGGCCTTTCTGGAACAAAAGCTTTCATACAGAGATAGGGAGACTGACAGGCATTAAATTATTTCCATAACACCAAGAACAAGGTCGTCGGTAAAATACAAAATAGAAATATAATTGAATCGGCTTTTACTTGATGAAAGTTATTCATAATCGAAAATAAAATCACAACACGATACTTTCACAAAATTTGTTTGACAACAATTATTGTTTCGCTATCACTGTAGCTTCTTCAGGTTGATTGTGGTACAAACTATTATATATTGGGTATTTATAAAACGATGGAAATGGAAATCAACCTGAAGAAGCTACAGGGATAGCGAAACAATTGTTGTCAAATAAATTTTGTGAAAGTATCGTGTTGTGATTTTATTTTCGATTAAAATAGAAATAATGAGACGTGAGTATCTTTGGGATACACTGGAGGAATGATACTTCAATCGCTTGAACAGATCTTACGTAAAAATATTAAATCAACCAAAATTCCACAAATAATTTAATATGCCCTCATTTTTGTTGTACTACCCCCAGCAATCGAACCTGTAGGAAACATTGAGTAAATTAAGGGATGATTTTTCCGAAAAAGTGCTTAGATTCTGGGTTCACGATGGGTATCAATTTGGTAAAGCTGACGCGCCTGTAGAAGCTTCTCTTCAATAAAGTGAAATATGCACAATTTCCATTTTTAACTCGATTGACCCTACTCGCCTAAACTCATGCGAGCTCGATTTCAACTCGTCCTAAATACTTATCAGTTTTCGAACTAGTTTTATCGACTCTGGTGCTAGGACGATTATACAATAGAAAAGTAATCTTTACATCTTCTTATACATATATCCTTGGAGTTCGATTTGAAATGGTCGGGATAATAAGAGAAATGGGACCTTCAATAGAAATTCACAACGCGATTCCATTGAAACTTTCCAACAGATAGATTTCAGAAACGAAATATTTCTTGACGGAAAGAGATAATTTTAAGATGTCTTAACGGTCTAGACAAATCGATTTTCTTTTCTCCTTCATACGATTTATAAAAGTCAGCGCTCTGAAATTAAACGGTTTCTGCTACAATTTTCCTGATAAAGTCACTAACACTGAACATTTTTCTTCTCTCCAGAAACTTGGCCGTTTAATCTTAAATTATTACTTTTATCAAATAAAGAATTTGCACACACATCATATAAAGGAAAGGGTTCAACTATCTCTCAAAAAATCTTCATAAAATATACTTCGTTTATTTCTAATAAAAAGATATTGTAATTGTAAAGATAATTTAATTTGTTAGTGCCTGAACTATTTATTCTGCTAGTTAATGCAATTGTTTTATAAAAACATATCCACAGTAATTAGCAGAGGAAAATATAAACAGATAAAAATTTGTCTGCACTGTTTTACATAAAATAAATTGGCAAAACTGTCACAAACAGAAATTAATTTAGAGGTTTAATTTGTCAGTATTGTACAGTCACATTTATATATGTATCTAGCACAAAAAATAAAATAGATCTTTAGAAAGCTCATTAAATTTTAAATATTGCAACTGTATCTTTAATTAAGCACCAGGGCGAGGCTACACGTTTATTAATCATCTATTACCTACACATATAAAAAAACTTTTTTGTGTTTAAAAACTATTAAAGCTTTATAGAATTTCCTAATTACATAATTAGAAAATAATACCGAAATTCACTTAAGATTTGTATTTAAATTAAATTACTCACCATAAAAAAAAACTGTAATAACATCAACTGTAAACTTTTCAAACTAAACTGAGCCGAAGAGAAACGACTTCTTGGGAATATTTGCACTAGAAATCGCACACAAGATTTAACAAATAAGGGTACCGTTATCAAAACAATCACCGTGTTTACGACAAATTCCTTTCTTGTATTTAAATTACAAGACGACGAGATAGATATGAAATTACATTCGACAAATATCTTTCGATTTTAACAACACAAATATGTAAATAACATTGTTTAAGTATCAATTTGGACGGAATTTAATTAATATCTGTTGCAAATTGTCCAAAATTTTATGAAGTCACGTAAATATATTTCCATTGGACATTTGACAGTTGATTGAAAGTTTTTGAAAATTGATGCTAACGAGGTGTAAGGAAACTAATAAATACCCTGAAAGAAACAGAAAAATTAACACTGAAATAATCCCAATGCTTCCCGTAAGAATTTTACCCGAAATAGTGGCAGGAAAGGATAAAATTGGGGAAAAAAATCCACCCCCTATAGGGCAGAAAATAGTAAGAAAAAATTTAGATTTTGATCTGTGAGCTGATTCTGCGGAAACCTTGCACGAAAAATTTTCAACTTTGTTCCTATGCAATCCCTTTTCGGATGTGTCCCAAAACCGAATTCTACTAGTACCATAACGAAAAGACAAAGACGTCCTACGACCCAAAGATATATTGGCGCCATAAACCACAGAAATCACGTAAATATGTGCTGACTAAAAAGATTAAAAAGCAGGAACTTCGCTTTTATCTATAAGAGTACTGCAAATACATGGATCATGTTGCATTTCAAACTTGTTGTATATCACGTCTGAGAAAACTTTTCAGGGAATATCGTGTTACACGTCAATATCAAGAAAAAGAAGCTTACAACAATTTCTATTGGCATTCTCCTTCTTGTCGTATCAGAGAAACAAGGGAACAACATCGAAACGACTGTTTGTAAGAAAAACAACGCAATTACAAAACTAATTATAGAAACGGAATAGAACATCATAAAAGCTGCAAGATTACCTGCAAATTGAACAACGTAAACGACCACGAGTATTTAATGGTTTCTGAAATCGCTAAATTAAATAGATTAATTATTTTCTTTTCTGTTTTTTAATCTTACTGACCCTGTTTCTTTTTTTTACTTTCAAAAGTTCAATATTCAGCAGTAAATCGCCCTTAAATTTCTAGAACACAATCAGAATTATTCAGTAATACAAATTCATCGGATACAGTATGATGGAAATCAGAAATGATCACCTTGTAGGTACGCTTATTACACAAGTACGCACATTTTACTTAGTGGAACATTTCAGATTATTCTTGAACATTCTAAAACATTATGGAACATTCCTGAAAATTCTTGAACTTCCTGACAAATTCTCATGTATGACTGTTACTTTTTTCTGTATTCTGATCAGTAAAAAAAAATAATCAAGCACAGGTTTTCAAATAAATAAAAAAACTGATGTTTTTACCATTAACTTGCCGCAAATCTATAGCAGTGAACCATAAAAACAAGATATTGATTATATTGGACGAAATATGTTTGAATTGTCCATTTTGGTACATTAAAAGAGAGTCAATCAAAAGAACACAAAAGCTATTTTTACGCGAAAAAAGTCAGTTCCGGCCTTTCAGGATAGTCAATAAAAACACATAAAACGCCAGAAACCCATCAATTTGGCCTCTTTCATAAAACGCATGTTCAAATCTAAACAAGAACAAAGATAAATAAAGGCCGTTGTGAGAGCGTCTGGAAAAGTGTCCTAAAACGTTCGAATTTGTTACTGAAGGGTGAAAAGAAGTGGGCATTATCATTTCCACCCTATTTACACTGGAGCAGGTAATGCGAATCCCAAGGGATGTTGAAACGTTCTGTGTTAAATCGTTGTAAAATAAATAAATTGGTAAACATCCTATACATAAAACAAAAAAAAAAAAAAAAACAGGAATCGAAAAAATAACAGAACTGAAATCAAACATTAAATTAGAGTTTTCTGGAAGGCGATAACTTGGTTTCTTACACTTACCCCTTTTTGATCTATTGATGAACAAATTTAAAAAAAAGAATCCAGGAAATTTTTTTATAATGAGTTAATTTTTTTGTTCGATTAGATACTATTCGTCACGCTATCGAGTATATGTACAAGGAAGAGCCGAATTTAACCGAGAGGAGCTAACGATATAGGTACTCAGCTTTTCTTTGCTGATTGTGGACATATCATCCAACTAAATATATTCGATGAATGAACTCACCTGATTCCTGATGTTCCCTATCAGGACTTCTAGCCATAACAGAAGTTCTTTTGGATGGCATGGGAAGAGAAGGCTTGTACCGGTTCTGCATTGCTTGGGCCAATGCTTGTTGAACAGCTTCCTGTCGAACTTCTGCAATTAATGATAACAGATGTTCCTAATTTTCATTGGCGAATTTTAATCGATAATTATTTCGCAAAACATTAAAACCAAATGAAACAAATTTTTACCAGAAAAATAAAACAAATGTAATTCAGTTGATTCTTTTTATTTTACTTTAACCTGTTAAAAAAAAGGAACATTCATCCCTATTTTTTTTTCTATAAAATTCTAATCGGCAGTTTTATACAATTTTATAAAATATTTTTGTTTACTAAAATTATAATTATTATGGTCTTTTACTTAACACAAAGTGTTCAAAACAACTGTTGGAAAAAGTAAGTAACAGTTAGAAGTCTCAAAACATTATTAATACTCAATCAAACACTAATTACCATGAATTATTGCTGCTTAATTGTTGATGAGAAGCCGCGTATAAGATTTTATGATTCCAAATTAATGCGCAAATACATACCTTAGCCTACGAGTTACCAGATGGTAACAATGTTTTAAATCCACTTTATTGCCATTACACACTTTCATTGACATAAATAATAATTATAATTGCTGTACTCAATAAATTTTGATTCATTTCAAATTTATTGGATAGCTACCTACATAAGATTAATAGCGCGATTAAAATTTTCTAAAACGTTAATTTGTTCAAAAGTAATAGTAATTTTTAATTTGTCCTCATGGTTTTACAGATTGATTTATTGAAAAAAATAATTGTAGAAAAAAACTTTTTAGATTTACTTAAGCAGACCCAAATAAATGTTTCAAGAAAAAAATTGCTTTTCTATTTGATGGTGGACATAAAGTACGTAAAGACAGATTGCAGTTAGTACACTGAAGTTAACCATGTGAAAAGTTTATCTAAACAATTAAATTCCACTGCGTAAAATCATACTGTACTAAGTGTTCCATAAACATTTTAAATAATTCATATCTATAGGCATAGCATTTGAAGAAAAGTATTTCATTTAACCATTTATTATGCAACTTTGTTTAGAAGAATAATTTAAAGCTTTAAATGTGTTTACATGGTAAATATTTTCTGGTTAATTTCATTATATAAAAGTGTGTAACATATATACAGGGTGGTCCAATTTCGATGTTTCTATAGGGGACCAGTAGCGCACCCTCAATCTCTTTTTTTTTTTTTTTTTGAGACAAACTTATTGCTATGTTCTTTTGTTTTCGAGAAAAAAATTAAAAAAATCATGCAATTTTGAGTTACAACATGTCAAATATGCCAATTTAACATAATAAATCATTTAAAAAGGAAAATTAATTCCACTTTAAATTTTGACTCCCTTTTGACTGGCTTTAACTGCAGACACTTTACACATAATTTGGAAGCACTAAAATTCTCTACAAAACGATGCATTGAAATTTTTGTAATAAACGAGCAGATTGTTGATGCTACTGGCAGTCAGTGGTTTAGAGATCGGATTAACCCAATAAACAAGGGCTTCGATTTTGGTGTTTAACTAAACAACGAAGCTTTTAGTTCAACAGGAGATAAAACAGTTCCTGCATTGAAAACAAATTGAAACGTGCTTTTAAAGTACCACCATTCACTGATTTACATAAAAAAAAAAAAAAACTAAAACATAAAATGCATAAATCATTATGTAGGCACAATTAAATTTCGGTCAAAATAAATGGCATTAACTAAAATGTAAACCACATAAATAAAATATATTTAAATTATTTTTCAAAAAATTCCTTGTAACTATAGTAGCTGTAATGCCTTTTTTTAAAAACCCCATAAATTTGTTCTTTGTGATTTTGGCTTTTTAAACCGTTATAGGAATATTTAGAGTTGGTACGACTGTATAAGGGTTAAAGCTGGTTTCCCACGATATGAAATTCGGCAAGTCTGGCGTATCGCATGTCATACCACACGTGTCTTAGAGAATAATATTCGACATAAAGTCAACGTTTCTGTACTATTCGTATTCATTTTAATCATGGAATTATCAAAAGAGAGGATTGCACCTCAATAAAAAACCGTCTGCTTTCGAGAAAGACGAACAACAAAAAAGTTGTGGAAACGTGAAGAACAACTGCACATGTTTATGCATATCGAATGGCAAAACTACCAAGTCAAACACGAACACGAGTTATCGACATTCGAGTTCTGTTCTGTATGTATTCGTATAATGTATACGACGCATCAGTTTTTGAATACTAATGCTGCAATATCAAATTGCATGTCACTATAATTGTGTTATATACCTACACAACATTGTTTGGGAGTGGAGCCCCATTGGGTTAACAGGATTCCATGGCCTTTTTTAATTATTATCAACATCAGGAACATGCCACGGGAATTAATCGACTTAAAATGATTTGACATACTATGTATGCACATAGTTAGAAAACTAATGAAATTCTGTATCCAAAAAATATAAAAAAAAACAAAACATTTTCGCAATTTAAAAAAATCGAAGACAGTAAATCTGCCGATACTTCTCGCAAATAATGTTTATTGTAAAAATTCTTCTTTAAATTTTTTTTTATATAAAAGAACTGTACAATAAACTTGATCTTAATTATTTTCGAAAGAATTTAAATTAATTAAATATAAATATCTACATATTATGTAGGTCAGTCCTGTAATAAATAATAACAGAAGGGTAAGGTAAACAGACTTAAAGTTTTATTATGTCGATCATTTTCGACCTTAAACAAAAATAAAGTAGGTAAAATATGACTGGGCAGCCTTTAAAAATGATAAACCGTAACCACCAATTTCAATAAGTTCACAGGTTACTCAAAGCTGTGCTTCAATGTTGCTGAGTTATAATTCATGAGATTTTTCTTAATGAAGGAAAAGTAAATGATATCATTTAAGACATATCAACGAATCAAAACTTTTCATCACAAATACACATTTCTTTAATCAAAAGTAAATATAAAAAATATTTTCAAAAGAAACTTCTAGAGTTCGACAAGAATATCGCTAAAAAAAATTCATAACAAAAGGACAGCACTACAAATAAAAAAAAAATAGACATTAGTAAGCCAATTGGTTTGAAATCCTGAACAAAGCAATGTGAAAAGTTTTCCTTGAAGAAAATAAAGAAAAACATGTATATACCTAAAACGATAGAACAAATGTATGTACTTACCAGAATGGTATCTGCTTTCATTCCTGGTAAGTCTTCGATTGTTTCTACGATTAGCTTTGGCCGCCGGACTGAACCCTCGTTGTTGGGGTGCAACCCCCGATCCCACAGCTACATGCAAGACACAACATTAGCCATGCAACACTCAAAAGCAACAACTAATTTTACAAAATAAAATCTTGACGATACACACTACTAAAATATACATATACGTACGTACTAAATGTAAATAACTGACAAAGACACATATAAATGTATGATGACCATGTTGTATGATAAAACCCAAAAATAAAAACGAAAACGTGTGAAAAAATACCTAATGGTAAAGCGATACACCTAAAAGCATAAAAAGCAATGCTCTTGTATAGAATAGCCATAAACCTAACGATACTTCATCTCTATTAGTAACTACGTCCATCTAACGGTCAGTAGATGAAATAAAATAAGGAAAGAAAACTAAAACGCGTAAGGTTATACCTCGAAATTGGAATTACTCTGTAACTTTTAATTTTAGGAACACATTTCACAAACTATCACGAACTTTACTACGAATCACTATTTAATTAAAACAAAAACTCATGGATTGTAAGTTTAATTAAAAAACCACAGAGTATTTGAAACACCCCTACCAACGACCATGTTGATACTAAATTAGTCGTAAATTTATTTAACTTAGAAAATAAAGAAGAAAACCAGTAAAGCTGTGCCCATGGCATCAAGTCTAAAACTTTTGCAGTGCTTCAAAAAGTCGTAATTGAGTTTTCTCGTTGGAAATCGACGTGTTGCCAACTGTTGTACAGTTACAAAAGTGACTAACCGAACGAACCCTGAAAGCAACTACTGCAAACGCTTAATTAAATTCCTAATGTTTAAGATTTTAAAAAGGACTCTTGACGGCAGTTAATTAACTCAGTTACGAAGCTCGTTAAGCTGCAGCAATATACAATTGAATTGCTGACATTTTCGAACCAACTGCAAGAATAAATAAGACAAGTAAATTTAATAGAAAATATCACTGCTAAAAAGTTTCAATAAGTCAAGAAGAATAAAATGGTTCCATAGTTATTACAAACCACCCTGTTGATATAACTACAGGGTGGCCAACTTCAGTTGTGATATATAGGGTGAGAAAAATATGGGATTGAAGTTTCTTCATGGACCATCTGGAAGTTGAGAGAATCAATTTTACAAATTTTTCGTGGACAGTGAAATAGTAAGCTATAAAAGTAACTCTACGTTTCGACACTCAAGGTGTCATCCTCTGAACTGAACATAGGGGGTATTTGAGATAAACCTTGCGGTTGGCACCCTGCCTTTCTGACACAAATTCCTCGAGTCTCCGTATTTAATTGCACGTACATACGTGCAGACAATTACATGTAAAGCCACTAGAACAAGACTGCCTACTCGTAAAAATGGAAGAACAAGTGCTCGTGCGTAATGAATGTAAATTGCCATTGACAAAAATTTAACAAAGAATTCAACTTCGCGTTAAATTATCGTCGTTGCAAAAGGGGTCATTGGACTGACAAGAATAGTTAGCTGCTGACACACTCTGCACCCAAAGAACGCGTGTCTCTGATACGTTTTGCTGCAGTTTAAAAATAAAACGGCACTTGTCATAATCACCAAGTGGTTCTTCCAGAAACAACGACAGCAGGAAGAGAAAAAGAAACTAAAAATTGTCTCATAATCAGCCTATAAACGTCAAATGTGTCTGACCGTTACCATCGTTATTGAAAGCCAGAGCGCTGACGTGCAACGTCATATAAGGTGGTCCTCGTAGAGGGAACTGTTTTAAATTTATAGCTGAGGTATTTAACGTGCAAATTTTTTTTTTGATCGCGGATTCCTGTAGATACGGCTTTATTTAACCATGGCAACGGTCTGACTCTTAAAAGTTCTATCACCGGACGATAGGGTGCGCTAGTAAAATATTCGTAACCCTGTTACCATCGAACTGTTAAAAAATAAAAACAACAACAAAAGCCCAAGCGGTAAACTACAAAAAGCAATGTGATGGATTTATAAGCAAAGGTGACAAACAACACAAAAACAACAACAACAAGGCGGACTTATAGGTAGTTATGGCCAACCTGAATGGTATCTTTTTTCATTGTGAGTGACGCGACGTTGCGTACGTCTTCTTGTATACTGTTTGCCACCACTGACACCCCCGACGATACAAATGCCACCCTCACCGCCACCACTTCCGAGGTTATTCTCGTTTCCGACGCCATTTCCCTCCAATGAAGCTGATAAAAATGAAAGATGCAATGTTATGTTAATGAAGCTATTGAGGACACAAAAAGCGCAAAATGAAAAATGAAAAGAAGTAAAAAACGTCGTCCTTACAACGTCTTCAGTAGAATTTTCTCATTAGACATCTTATGGCATGACATGACATGACATATTAAAAATTACAAAGCAAAATCTAATGAGAAATGTAATGAATTGTGACTCAACATATAATAGACGATAGATCACAAGAAACAAACCAAAAAACAATAAACTTATTTTTTTATTTATTTATGTTAAATTTTTCAAAGGAAAAGCTTAATGTGTAGTGTAGCGAGTAGAAGAGGAAGAGGCTCATCGTAATTAGAGGACTATAAATTGGTTATTACAGAATAATTAATTAATGCAATTAAAATTAGTATTTAATTTAACTTGAAATAAAATCGACTATTTATTTGTAATCTGTTTGATTTTAAAGCTCCGAGCAACCACATGTTGGGGGTTTTATTGCTAGAGCCGCCATAATAAATGGAGCAGACTATATTACGTACAAGTTGCCGTTAAATATTGATACCGTGAGACCAATAGCAAAATAAATAACAGCGAAAGCTGGAAAATATATTGAAATACGTTTCTTGTCGACGGGTCAATAAAGATGTTCGACGAGTTGTAATTTTACATCACTTCAGCCGGTTTAAGTGGCCGTAATTTCAATAGAGCTTCGAACAACTACCATTTCCCATCGCTTATAAAGCCAATCAAAATATGTTTGCACAGGCAAAGATACAAAAAAAAAATTGATCTTCGTGAATATACAGTATACCATTACGTTAACTTATATATGGATTTATCGATGCCAGGATGTTATTATCATTTTTTCAAAAAATTAAAGTAAGACGTGGATCAGCAATTTTGTTTTATGAGAGTCGCTCGTACGTGTAATTAATTTTTCCACCCTTGAACTGCAGGACTTGGGGAATAATAAAGAAGGTCGTACGAACGTAAGAAGGTCATTTGTCGTTTAAGACGTAGAAATGATTTAAAATTATATCTAAAAAAATTCTGATTTTCAAGACATAAAGATGAACTGTATAAAATCTTTGTTGATAAAGCCGGATTCCCACGATGCTTGATATGTCACGCCAGAAGCCACGCGCTATGGGACTGATTGAGAGTAAACTCGGCTATGTTCGACGAGGGCTGTAGATGTGCGCCGACTCACACCAGAACGACGAGCCGAAGCGGGCTCGAGCGTCACCATCGTAAGACAAGGCCTACGCGCTAATTACGTAACCATCTATGCTGTACATGAGCCTCCTATGACAGTAGGCCTTGTCTCACGTTGGTGGTGACTTGAGTCACTTAAGCTCGCCGATAGATGCGCGTCAGATTGATTCGCCAAGTTAGTAGTCTCGCCGAACATGCGCCTTAACAATAATCATAAACGGAAATGGCTACGGTAAAAGTTTCAGTACAAAAGTACAGTACACTGTAGTATGAAGTAATAACCATAGATACATCTTACTTGTTTATGGAATACACGCTACACTGAGCATGAAAAAGCTCAAATAAGTGAGTTAATTACAGGAAAAGCAAATAATGTTTGTACAACATTGTAGACTGAATTTGTAATTAATTACAACAAAAATATAAGTATTAAATGTACAGCCTTCAAGGGTAGTTACGGTTTATTGACTTGACCCTTTTCGAATTAATTACTACCCTCGGGATGTATTGCATGAAGTTATTAATTTCGTAAGGAGGCTTAATTTCCTACAAATAATTCACATTTTATACTTCATAACCAAAAGAAAATTGGCTAGACAATATTATTAATTTCTAAACTCAAAAACATAATGTTTATGTTTTGAAAAAATTCACTTAAATCCAATTAATTAAATTTAATTTCTCCCAACATACGATAATCCTTAAGCTCCCTCCCCCATACAAGATCAAGTCTGGAGTCCTTATTACATCCTCCATTTCGGATAAACTCTATTTAATTTTGTTTGTCTTAGATAGGAGTCCTGCTTCTTCAGCCCCTAAGATAGCTGGACTCTTGTGGACATTGTGAGTATTGATAGAGTAACCTACTACATATTGATCGACTATAAGCCTGAATATGTATGGAGGTCTTAAAATTTCAACGCCAGTAACTTTTTCCTTTTATCATAATATCAAGTGAATGAGTGGGTATACGCGGAAAACTTCAATTTCCATTAACTGCCGTCCGCTCGGAAAAGCGTACTAAAAATACGAAAGGTTAACCGGCTGCTTGAAAAGTTGGAATTGTTATATCAGCAAATGACAAAGTTTAAATGTGGCAAGTATTAGAAAATTCGGTCGGTTTGGTCTTTTTGCGGCAAGTTTTGTATGTTCCGGACGTCGAAGTTAAGATCGATCCAATATGAACCGGCATATTTAATCACCATGAACATAGACCGAAGTTTTCTCTTCTCTCCCGCCTTTCGAAGACGATCTCAAAACTTTCCGGAACGGCCGCGAAATATATTATATCTACAACAACGTTGCCGTACGAACTGCGGAATGGCATAGCTCTCGACATCAAGTATTCAGTCGCGAACACTTTAGTTACGAGCTAAGATAATCTTGGCAAATATCGTTAAAATTCGCAGCTTGAAAACTGTTGGATATCTATCGACATTTTTCCAGAAAAAATTAAGTGACAACTTAATTCCAACTTCACTGAAATATAAACATAAAAAAGAAACTTCACTTTTTTTTTTTAATTCTTAATACAAACTTTACTTCGGTTTACAAATAAACTTGGGCTCGTTGCTGTAGCTACGACTAAACTTTACCATCCATAAATACAAGGGCTAAACAGTTGCGCGTGACGTCATTCATAAGAGTCAATATATGGAACACTTACCATCGTTATCCAAATTTTTATGACAGGAAATTCTTGTAGAGATCGATAAGAACAGAATTTTGGCAAATTTTTATTATAATTCATATACCTAATATTAATAACAGTTTCTATCGTATCCATAATTCTACTACGCAATAAACTCGATCTTTGAGTACATTATATGAATATTCATAAACATGTATAACGTCATACACAAAGAATGTTAGTACCTTAATAAATAAATAATTTGTAATAAACCCCAATTTACGATTCCAATTTTTAATAATTCATGAAAAATAGAAATAAAAATACGTTACCTGCATTTTGTTTAGGCACATATGGAGAAAGTAGTCTAGTACGTTTCTTTTCGTATCCTTTTTGTGTTATATCACCTGAAAAAAAAAGAAAAAAAATGATTATTTAAAACTACTTATAGTTTTTTATTGTAAAATTTATAACAACCACCTCATATTATTCCCCAAACTGTACAGAGACAAGACCTAAAATTGGGCGAAAATTTACTCTTAAAGGTTTTCATTAATCACTTGACCTTTAAAGAGGATCAACTAGAAATTCAGTATGCGAACTTCGAAGGTAAAATTGTTATCATTGTGATTCTATTTAACAGCGAGAAGCGAGAAATTCGAGCCCATGTTTTAAACTAATGTGTCAACTAGTGTTATCCCGTAAATTATTGCTGATAATATCTGCCAGTTTCTAGTTCAATTCCGCACTAGGATGCGACATTCTACTGTATAATACTTTGCTGATGTGGAACATATATAACCACCACATTGCCACCCCGGTGACTCGCTGTTTGTTCATTATTATTATATTATTCCATCACGCCAGACAGGGCTGAGTTTAATCAATTACTTCTGCGCAAGAAGACGCGAAGAACAATACCAGCTGATAATAACAATAACCATTCTCTATCCGATTTTGTATGTATAAAGTAAACAATATATTTGTTTGCACAAATTCATATAACTGGTCGGTAAATAACAGAATATCTAGAAAAGCTTTCATAATGATCATAATTTGATAATACTAACAACAACAACAGAGGACGCTTGCTGCTGCCAGTATAAAGTCAAATTTGATGATTTGCATGAGAAAAGGTCGCGGCGCTAATTGCACGAAATAGACTGTGCCGTTTAGTTTACGAACAGGTCGCGGCGCTATCTGCACAAAAGAGCTTGCAGCATTATGTGTGCGAAAATAGGTCGCGGCGCTAATAGTATGAAAATAAGACGCGGCACTAACTGTACGACAATGAGTCGCGGCGCTAACAGTATGAAAATAAGACGCGGCGCTAACTGTACGACAATAAGTCGCGGCACTAACTATACGAAAATAGACGCGGCGTTAATCGTACGAAAGTAAGTCGCGGCGCTAACTGTACGAAAATAAGTCGCGGCGCTATGTGTACGAAAATAAGACGCAGCTCTAATTGTACGACAATAAGTCGCGGCACTAACTGTACGAAAATAGACGAGGCGTTAACCGTACGAAAGTAAGTCGCGGCGCTAAGTGTACGAAAATAAGACGCGGCGTTAACTGTACGAAAATAAGTCGCGGCGTTAACTACACGAAACGAGATTGTAGCATTAAGTGTATGAAAATAAGACGCGGCTCTAACTGCATGAAAATAAGTCGCGGCTCTAACTGTACGAAAGTAAGTCGAGGCGCTAACTGCACGACACAAATTATATGATGTACTACCGATAGAATTCATTTCCGGTGTAGAATTTCACTTTGACCTCATTTTCAAGTTGAATATCTATGACCACAATCGTTAATGGACAAAAGTCTTAATGAACGTAGAATTATTGTATACTTATATAACACTATTATTTAATCAAAAAGTTGTGAATTTAATTTTCATTCGCGTTCCATCGTGTTAAAATATAAAGAACAGGAAATGTGACAAGTGTGTACATAAGTATGATATATGTATATGCGAGTATGTCTGCAAAAAGAGAGTCCTCGTCTGCTGCCGTGCGTGGTGCAAAACGCTGTCGGTTCGGGAAGTGCACTTGAAAAAGCGGTTCCATTAAGCGAAAGGAGGAAATTAGAAGAAACCGGCACTTCCGAAACAGCCAAACCATCACAGGGAAAATCGCACAGGAACCCATCACGCTCAATGGAAATTCGATGTTTCTAAAACAGGCGATCGGTTCGCTACTTCCGAGACTCAATTAAAATTCTTTGGACAAACATACACCACAATGTGTACGATACAAAATCCAAAATATCATAAACAAATATTTTTAACTTCTCTGGGCATTATTATTGCTATCTAAATTCAATATCACCTTTTACTTATTGGACCATAAAGTACCTATATAGTCCAAAAAATGAAGAGATTTCTAGATGTTGTAATTTAATTTTAAAAACGTAGTCAACTATTCAAAAGTCCATTATCTCTTCGGCTCCGTTTAACACTACTTAGGACACATACGAAAAGGCACTTTTTTTGAACCCTCCCCCGCAATAAAATTAAATTACACTTACATCCCCTGGTTTTACGTGAATAACGATTATTTGTTAGACGTCGACTGCTAAATGAGTTTTTATTTTCTGCTGTATTACACTCGCTGTTCAAATTTTATGACGGCCGTTAAAAATTTGTTTGGCGAAATTTAGGACACTACGTAAAGTATAAAATATGTACGTTTATACTCAAAGCGCTGGTTGTATAATAGAAGAGGAAAACGTACAAAAATACATAACAGAACAAGGAGAGTGAGGAAGAAAGAAAAATGGAAAACAAAGAAACACCGCAATTCGTTCTTCCGAGTTGACTGACTGTTTTACTTGACTCGGAATAATTCACAAAAAGTGCTACTTGGAAAATCCATTACTTACCACATCACATCGTTGTTACTAGGGCTAAAGAAACGTCAGCGCTACCTTGGATAACATTTGGGCATATCCACTCGCGGTTGCGCTTTTTACTCTCGTCTTTATAGGTCACTAGTGACGAAGGTGTTCTACATTAAATAATAAAACGAACAAAACAAAAAATGTAATCCTATATTTATAATGAACCATTTACGGCCAAATTGCCAAATAAAGATATCAACTTCTTACTTCTCAGTCCCCCTTAAGGTTTGCGACCCTATCAGCCGCCCTTGCAACACTGAATCAATTCAAAACCAATCTTATGAAAAGTTTCTAGTGGCAGAATAAAAGGGGGCCCATAAAACCCTCTATGCTTACATGTAACAACACTGTTATGCATTTTAATTGCTTACGTCATTTTGTGTCCGAACTATTAAACACAAAGTGACCGTGACGTTTCGCACTTATTTATGGTGATCATCAAATGAGTCACTCCAGTCTACTTTTATATTTCTAATCAAGTTACAATTGGAATTATTTTAAAACGAGCTGATTTAAAAGTTAAACCGGTACATAGACAATAATTGAAAATGTCTCATAGGTCATAAGACATATTGTCGACTCTAATAGCTTAAATTGCAAATGGAACTCACACCATATTTGAGTTTAGTCAATAGTCAAATTCGGCCATTATTCTCCTGATCAGAATTTGGTAGGTCATAGAAGTTTAAAAGATTATCACAAAAGAAAAGTTTTGTTAATATTCATAACTGCAGTAGGTGCACCATTTACTTCCAGTGAAGTTGCTTCATCTTACATCAAAGTGATTCATTTCCTTTTCAATGCACTAGAGCTCCCTTTATTTTCGTGCTTTTATTAATTACTGTAGCGTGGATGGTTAATTGGAAACAAACAAGAACAAAAAAAAAATGCAGAAAAAAGCACACGGTTCCATGGTAGTCGAAAGAGTCGGAACAGAAAGTTCCATAAAACTAAGCAAGAAAAATAGAGTGCATGTAATACAAGGCGCGAAGCTGTGAGTGCCATTAAAACAGTTCAGTCGAGCAAGCATTGTCGCAGCAACGCGAAAGAAGGTAAATCAAGACAGAGCAGAGTAGTGAAAAAGAAAGAAAAAGCAGCTGACAAAGTAGTTTTCATTTAAAAAACTTACTCAAAGGAAAACCCGATCGATATCATTTTTAATTAACATACAGAGTAGCAGATTGGGCGAAAATACCCACACGAGGGGGTTGTAAACATTATGTTTAGGGACTACCCCAGTTATCGAGACGGCAATGGATGCCGAATACTTGGCTGACATACGGATGCATACGCGCACTCACTGCCATTGTCGCACCAGCTAATGGCGAAGACACCGAGCAACGTAATGACGCTGTAAGCATAGGCGGAGCACTGGGGGTCTCAGTAAGGTCATTATTCTACCCTCTAAATACGAGACTGTGTGCTGGCATTGGCGGCGTTTTATTTCTTGTTCATATACCTTCTTCACATTTAATTTTTTTGTCAATGCTGATGAGACGTACTGTATAAATCACACAAAAGCTGAAGGATAGCTTTAATTAATTTTTTCAGTTTTATTATTAAATGATTCGTACCTTTATTCTTTAAACAAAACTACTTTGAATAAATATCTTTGTTAATATGTAATCGATTTCCTTTCTGAAACATTCACCACAGGACAAAAAAAAAGTAAATTAAAACGCGTTATTTTAAATTGGGTAAGCGTTGTACTGAACTCTTTCTGCGATTATCCTGTGCTATTTGTTCCCTTCAGGCTGCGGTTTTATTCTATTTACGAGTCAGTCAACAAATGCGCGTTTGATTTTACTGTCGAGCTGTAAATTGCTCCTTTTACGTTCAATGAGAACTATAATGTTTACGGCCTTTGCCTTTATTACTCTTCCTTTTTTTGTTTGGAGCAACTAAAATTATGACCCAGTGTATTGGGTTAATGGTATTTTGTTAAGGTGTGCAACAGATGGGGGCTTTAGTAGTAAAGGGCACATTACCAAAATGAAATAAATTTAGAATCGTGTGAACAAAGAAAATTAATTATGGTAACTGCAACACTAAACACAGGTTAGGTTAGGTCAGGAAACGTACTGCTCAAGAGCTAAAACTTACATACACAATTAATAAATTTCTGAGTGTCATAAAATTTAGAATAAAATATTAGAATTACAAAGAATAAAAAGGAAAAACAAAAAATGTAGCTTGATGTATTAGAAAATAAAGACGTTTTTGGAAACTCAATTTCCACTTTACCTTCGGTGGTTTCCTTAATTATAGAAATGTACATTACAGACCTGTTTGGGAAATAAATAAGGCAACGAAATAAATGTTTACAAACTCTTCACAGATCTGTCGTTTCGTTGCAATGAAATTTTAATAACCAGGTTTTAGGAAACAAAAAAACTACACGATTTCCGAGTAACCCATTTTCATTTCATCAAAAGTAGTAGATAGGAAAAAGTAAAAAAAATCGAAAAATTTTTATTCATACAAAAACCATAACAATTGCAATCTATGAGTTTATGTGTTATGTATTTTAGATGTAATCCATATTAAAAACGGAAAAGTTCCTATAGATATAATGTGAATCATAATGATTAATGTATTCTTTTAGCAAGTATGAAGACCATCTTGAGTTTTAATCACCGTTGGTTCATGATTTATACAAGAACTTGCCGGTTTCTTTTGAGAAAGTTGCATCGTGGGGGCCCTTGTCTGGTTCATATAAAAAGCTTTTTTAAAAAGCCGCGGACACTGATATCGTCAAGTAATGGAACTTATGAATTTTATATAAAAGTGGTAGTCCAGCATGCATAATTTAAGCAACCCCTTAAAAACAACTTCTCTAAAGGGGATGAACTATTATAGTCACTTAGCCACATTTAATGACTTCATGAATGAAATATCAGTCAGATACAGTCTATTTTAATTTACAAATAATGAAATTTTTATTTGTAAAATAACAATTAGATAAGTTAAAAATTTAAACAAAAACAATTTCAATATTCCTAAAGTATGTTACCTGGAGTTATGGGATCAATTACTAACCTTTGGGTACTAACTTGTCTGAAATTATAACCACAACGAAATTCCAGAGGCACGGAAGCCAAATTGTGTTACATTCCGTATAATTTATGAGTAAAAGTTAAGAGTACGCCAGGGCATTATTAAATAATTAAACAAACCGTTTCTAAATTGATGCGGGGGTAGCGGCCTGGGCGCAGGTGGTGGATCTTCGAACTGTTGAAGCCACTCGTACAAATTTTCGAGTTCTTGAAGGCTCTGCTGTTTTTCCGCCTGTTCCCGGGCGATTATATCTTCTAAACTGTCCATATTCTTTGGTAACAATTATCACTTGAAAACATTTCTATTCCAAATCACAGCACAAGCTTATTTATACTATTTTTTTTAAGACATTTTTTAGTCGCTAAGTCATTATTTATTTAAATATGTTTTTATTTTTAAAAATTTACTAGATCACCTACGAAGAATTAATTTGCAAAACATATGTATACAAATTACCACCCCTTGTATTATGAAATATATAAACTTAGTACTCTCAATGTTTTCGGAACGAATTTATATTGACACATTTGACAGCCACTTCGCCATTCTAAAAACATTGATTTCAAAAATCTACTCAAGTGGGATAACTTGTATATATACACGATCTTTGTGGGATTTAAATAGGTTTACAAGTTTATTTTTGGCATTATTTATAGGAATATTTTATAAGTAATTTTCAGTATACAATATAGCAGTCGTTTTCTAGCTCATTACGTGCTTAATTTATTTAAATTTGTGAAATTGAAAATAAAATTATACTTTTAACTTTGTTATTCCATTACTTAGAAATCTTAAAACGTTTAAAAACAGTGTTGAATTGCCTTCAATTTTGTTGCTGTCTTTTCGCTAATGACGTCGTTAGTGTAAAACTCTCCAAAAGAAAGTCGAATTAAAAATTTTAAAAAAAAAGTGAGAATACAATTCAAAACAAGCGCAAAGTAAATGAGTAATTTTTAAAAGCTCTAAAAGGGACTCTCATATTAAAGTTTAATGTGTTTTTAAGGTTTACCTTGCTTTAAAAGAATTTGCTCCAATATCCCAGATTCCACGGTTTTCATTTTAAAACCGTCGATAAAATTTAATTTATAAGTAAAGTACGTA
The DNA here is from genome assembly GCA_947389935.1 of Agrilus cyanescens. Classification (NCBI taxonomy): domain Eukaryota; kingdom Metazoa; phylum Arthropoda; class Insecta; order Coleoptera; family Buprestidae; genus Agrilus; species Agrilus cyanescens. The sequence continues at coordinate 25,431,780 of OX376710.1, read as the reverse complement.
AACGTGCTACCACATTAAGAAATAAAAATAAACGCGTTACATATAAATTTAATAGAAGGTTCTGCTCAACCTCCAAATGTTTATTATTAATTATTTTAATTAATTAAAAATCGAATTATAATTAATCAAAATTGAGGATTTGGGACTGGAAAAAGTAGCCAATTTTCAGAAAATTAAAAACTGGTGTAGAGTTAAGTAGCTTTTCAACTCAAAATAGGAAAAACTGACAGTTACTGTTAAGAAAAAGAAAAATCTGTTCCACATGACAAAAAAATTAAAAATTTGTGTTAAGGCTCATGTTATTTTTGTTGTGCTTTTCTCATTTTTTATTCGAAGTGATACATTTTTGAAAGAGTCGTGTACTAAGGTCAAGCACCTTGTTAGTGAACGTGGGTTGCTGAATCAAAATTAAGACCTAAGACCAAGTCAACCACCTTTTGGTGACATCAACACTGTATAAATTAATTTATCAAAAACGGTTAATTATTAGATTCTAATTTTATGACGAAAATCTATCACACCTACGTAAATTTCAACGTGTTATGAATGTAATAAGCTCTGATAATTTTCCGAGTTTTCAAATTGAAGAAAAAAGTTCAACACAAAGTCCTATAAAAAAAATTCAACTAAAATTATTTATCGTTTTAGTAATTTAAAAAAATCACCCCACATAATGGCCCTTTTGGTATCTACCTAGAGATTCACTCGATACTAAAGCTACTTGACTTGACTTGAATTGAAATCAAGTCAAACTCAAATCAAGTAGTCATTTTCCAATAACAATATAATTTTTCAAAAGCTTGATTTCCAAGTCAAGTCAAGTCAAGTAGTCTGTTAATAAATGCCATGCTACTTGACTTGATGAATCACTGATCTGACCCCCGATAGCAGCCCTGAACTGCGACCCCTAGCAGGTATTTCGAATGAAAGAAGATCCTTTAATTAAGTCGTATTATTGTTCCTTATTCTGTCGGATGTAAACAACATAATTAAGAGCGACATCGGAAAAGGCGATGCTGAAGTGGGGTGGCGTGTGAGTTATCTCAAAATATTAAGTGTTACCTGACAGGCAAAATGGAAATTGCTAAACTGGAAGGCGAATAACTCCATTGTCATGATAACAATTGCCACAGGAATATAAAGGGCCGTTTAACACTATAGGGCCGTGTAAAAGATAGCAGCTACGAACAATAATGACTCGCAATAAAATACCTGTAACGGACGATGACGAACAATAGGAAAACGGGCGTAGGTATCTAAATTTTACCACATTCGTTCAACGTTAATTTTTTTCTTTTTTGGAAAGAAATCCGTTAAAAGGGATTGTATTGGGGAGAAAACAAGCGACCCCTGAGGTTCACACGAATAACTTTAATAAATAAAGAGTAATTTTCATGAAAATCAAAAATATGTTTATAGGTCACTAAAGTATTTATTTGTAAATCAACCTTGAGAAGTTTATGTGTGCTGTAATATTTAATTGCTAATATCAATGTTTCATTGTTAATAACATTTATTGTTGTTATCAATAGTTTATTGTTATTAGCAATAGTTATTAACAATATTTAATTTTGTTATATTTATTTATTTTTTATATTTGTTTTTACAATATCAATGAAAATTTATAGTTAAGTTCATTGAATGTTAATCGTTTTTAAAAATATTGAATATTTGATATCATTTCTTTATTAGCGCGGTATTCATTATGGATTTTACTTTACCTTGTAGTTTAACCTTAAAAAAATTCTGCTAAATTTATTTTGTAGGAAACTAAATTGTCCATAAAATTATTTCTACAGAATTAACTTTATAACCTCATACCTATTATAAGTTCCTAAAAGCAAAAAAAAAAAATAATGTGTCTTTAATTTCGTTGATGTTATTTTTGATCCATTTTTCATTGGCGGAAGTCAAGCGGTTTAGCATACGATAAAAAATAATTTTGAAGAATGCGTTTTTTGCTCTTCTCTGACCAAATACTTTTGGTAAGACGATTTCCATCGCGAACCTATTTAACCCTAATAAATCATGTTAAGGTACGTATGTAGGCAAAAAAGAAATCAGAAAAATTCCTATAAAGCGACCGCACGTCGAGGATTTCCGGGACAAAGGAACGCTAAAAAAATCATTTAGTTGAATTTTAGAAAATGATGCAAATAGGTGATAAAAATAAAAACTAAAATCGTTTTGAATTCAATTTTTTTGACGAGAAAACTTAAATTTTGTTATTTTATAAGAGCCTGTGTGGTAAACAAAAGTATTAAAACTTAAAAAAATTGTCTTCCAATTAATTAATATTCAATTGCTAAAAATATGTTTTACAAAAAAGTTAAGAAAAAAAAATTACGACATATGATACAAAAAAAATACTTAAAACCATTTTTGTTGTTCTATGAATGCTAAATGGTAAAATATTTAAACAAGGGCTTATACTGGAATTCCTTAATGGTTTATTTTCATTTATCTTTATTAGATTCGTCTACATTTCTTCAAAAATTAAATATGTGTTAATATTTTATTAATAAATAAATTTATCAACTTTTTCACTGTAGACTAAGTTTAGCTACATAAGATTATGATATTTAATACAAGTTCATCAACTACATACTTTCACATACGAAGTCACTCATCATTCCCACTAAAATAACCAGCACATACGTACATACATATGTTATTAATTTTGTCCCCACATTATAATTAATGTAATGAGCTAGAAAACAATACCGCTGTAAGTTATCCGTCTGTCTGTCTGTCTGTCTGAAGAAGAGAAAAATGCTTTTTATACCTACCACATGCACACAGATCTTACTCTTCGATAAATGTGTTTTATAAGTTGTAACAAATCAATTATGGGGCTTTGTATAAATAATTCTAATATTTTACATTTTTTTTTAAGAAACGATGATATTTTGTTAAAAAACTTCAACAATTTAAATATAGTTTTTTGTTACTGATTAATAAATTTATGATTCAACATATTTTTATAAAATTTCAAAATCACAACTTTTCGTAGATACTTAATAATTTAAAACAAATTGGTCGGCTTAATAAAATTTCAGAATAATAATAATTTTTTTCTCAGGTAATAAAGAAATTTAAAACTTGATCCGCGTTGTCACAATTGTCGTGTTTTGTTACGATTTTTATGAAAACGTTCGATGTCATGTCACTGCAGGTTGTTGCACGTTTTATTAAAAATTTCTGTTCACGGAAAACCGGCCTGCGACCTCATTGCTGCGCCGAAAGCGTTTCGTACGGCCCACGCGAATCTTCAGCGTTTTTCGTTCGTTTTTTCAGTTTTTCACAACCTACTGGGACCAGGTCCAGGACAGGACCTACACGACTGAAAACGCACAAGTAACCGGCCGGCAGACGGCGTAAAGACTGCCACCTCCGAGGCGATCCAAAGCGACGACGCGCGTCGGTTCTGGGAGCCACGTTGCCAACTTGAATCGATTTTTGCTTTCCGAAACTTCAAAAATATTAAACGTACTAAACACGAAAAAAGCAATAAAATTGGGGAAATGTCATCCACCCCGAAGTCTATTAACTGACCATTCATATGAGACCAAAATTCAGCGGTTCAAAAGCAGTAACAAAATTTGAAAAAAAAAAAAAAGAAGTCCTATAAGTGGTCATCTTTATCATCTGTGACCGAGAGTTCACAGGTACTGAAATTATAATTAATGAAGTTCGTCCGAATTTTCCGATTTTTCTTTGTAACTGTCCTGAATTTTTTTTTCTACGAAAACTTACCAAGAAACACAAAACACAATTACTCTAATCCATCATTCGAACTCTCGAGTTATCGTCTGCAATCCGTAGAAAAATTCCACAAGAAAAGTGCTTTTAGTTTTCCACGAAACTTTTCTAATAATTTTTCTTTTGATGATGTAGTTCTCATATTGTACACTTTTTATTTATATATGGACTACGTCAACCAGAAAGAAACCCTAATTAAGTACCTTTAACAGAGGGCACATGTTTTGCACACTTCTACCCTGGGCATTATCAACGCGAGCACTCCAAGTGTCATGTTTTCAGGAAACTTTACTGTCAATACTTCATTATAAGTTTGCAAGTTGCTGAAAAAGTTTACTAAAATAATAGTATGTGTATTGGAAGGGGAGTTAACCCCACGACCACAGCAACTGGGGAACACCCGCGACGAATAGTCAATTTTATTATCAAAATTTGTAAAAATCTAAAATAAGTTTCAGGATATTAAAATAACAATGATTTCAAATAAAAATTTCATAATATACTTAATTATTGCACTCTTTTTTTTTTTTTGGATTACTAAACCCGCCAAAAAAATTTTGTACAACAATATGACAACGCTGTGTTCGATAAAATGTTAACTGTAGGCATGCGCAGGATGTGCAGCAGTAAATTTTGTGTGCACGGGCAATTCATTGCCATCATTTATGCACCGTTTGTGGAAACTGAAACGGCAGCAGCACCGCAGAAGACTTTATGGTCATCACTGCTATGACCCACATTACTTATATAACGTTACATTAATTAAAATCGCAAGTTAAAAAGTACCAACAAACATTTGACTAAAGAAGTCATAAAGGCCTCTTTACTATCCCGAAAATTACGAAATAGGAACTCTTTTAACGGGACAATTAAATCAAAACGACCGAATCGCTTAACTTTCGCTCGTAAGTAGTAAAATTATTTATTATCTATACCAGTCATATAACCGCTACACCATATACCGTATTGGTTGACCGCAAAAAATGCTAAATTAATATGTTATAAAAAAGGTAAGTGACTATAGATTTTGAACCGATTTTTTTCGACTCTTTTTTAATATCTTAGTCTATAGGGACGTCGTTGTAATGAGTCCGATCATAATCTATAGCATTTACCACAGATGGCGCTCTCGTAACATCTTTGGTCGTTGTTTAATCCACCTCTAGCAAGAGGTGACTGTTTGATATGTATTCTGTCGGAACCTCCTACGACACGCTGATGAGAGCCAACAAGCTCGAAATCGCGATCCATGTCTGGTGGTTTCGACAGAATACTGACCAAGAACTTGCTTTGTTCCTCTTCTTCTATTTAATTATGTTACTACTACGACTGTCAATTTTTTTCTGACTCTTCGGCAATCTTCATTTTATAGTAGGTATCCGTAACTAAAGTCTGGAATATTCTGGAGATATTTCGAGAGCAGTCCATTTCTCTGCGAACTGCTCAATTGCTTTCTTAGAAGGCAGGTACGATACACATGTTTACAAATACGACGCACACACTGCCGAAATCGACTAGTACACGTACACGTGTGCCCGATCGCATACTCGGTTCGCTACAATAGCATCAAAACAGAATTTGGAGAAGAATTACATATAATTCGATCGAGTAGTTTTTTTTTTCTTTAGCGAAGACTGAAATTTAGTAAATGCTAGAATTATTTAAAAAATATTTACCTGTGGACCTTAAGAGTCGTCTGTTTTTATATCGTCTTCATTATCAGAATACTAGAAGTATTTATCCTTTTTGAGAAAATGGACGAGTTTAATTGAAAATCGGAACAGTTAACAGAGGTCATAAATTCCCCTTTGAGTCTACACCGTTTCCATCGGAACGTCGCGACGGTGGTGGCGTCCGTCCTACGGTTCCCGCTCCCGTTCCCAATTGCCCGACAAATAGCAAACGTTCTTCTTGACCCCGCGGTCGCTCAGTCGGTCGTTTCGTTAAATTATTATTTCCCGCGAACGTTTAAAAACTTCCAAATGTCTCCCATTTAACCGTTCAATTTCATCGACATGACACACTCAATAAAATGCCCCATTTCGGTTTTATTTTCTTTTTTATTACGGGAAAAGAAACGAACTCAAAATGTGTACCTATTTGTTTCAACTGCATGACCTCATATTCCTCCATTTCAGAACAATAAAATAATTTTCATTCTGATCCTGCCTCTAGTATATCTCTAATTAATCCCTCATGTCTCTGATGGTGTGGTGTTCAAAGTAGTATTTACACAGAAAATCTCGAAACTGTACAATTAATCTCGATTTTAAATTACGTTTAAAATTCATGTTCTTCCTGTTCTTAATACCTACATACAGTTGGTAAGCAAATGAGCAAACCTTGAAACAAACGATGTGAAGTAATTCTTGTTACAAGAGAACATTGTAAATGAAAATGGCGATTTGTGGGCGCTATAAAACCGCTTTTATTGGAACACGGATTTAATGGAGACATGTGTCCGTGCGAACTAGTAACTTCCTGAATCAATAATCGAAAATAAAACGCAAAAACTGCAAAAAAAAATTAGCACACCATCACACCAACCTTCAAAGTACGGTGTGTATGGCAACAAGGATACGCGCCCACTCTTGTGTGCTGTTATTTTACTACATGGATTCAGTGGTTCAAAGTAAACCCCATAGACCCTACATCTTAGAGGACTAACGCCCAAAAGACAAAAAATACAAATAAAATCTATCCGGAATGACGAGAGGTAATAAGAGCCCAAGATCAATAAATCCATAGCCAAAAAAATCACAATGATTCAAAGACTGGATGATGGAAACCCACCATAATATCACAATTTTTTGCAAAGTCTCCCAATATTCCTATTGCATTAAAATGGGGATGATAAGGCAGTAAAAGAAAAATATAATTTTTAGTTAAAAACCACGCCTAAAATTTTTGTTTCCATCAAGAAAACTTTACCACAGATAGAACGAAGTTGCTGCATTTCGAAAAAGGAAACAAATGAGCCGAAGTAGATGTGATATAGAAGGATTACTCGTCCATTTAGTCGTCGGACAATGGACAAAACGTGTACTCCTTGAGATCCAAGTTCGAAATTAAGTTACACGGGTTGGCAGCTCAAATGAGCTTACGTTTACTAATCCATTGAATAAATTAGTTCCAAATTTCCGTTACTTGGCTTGCCCACGTCCCTTTAAGCGTAAGTTATGTTCCTTTTGTTTTCCCTCCAATTTCTCCTCCTTTACTACAAATATTAATTCCTTCACGTACGAACGAACCCAAGGGACCAAAAATTATAGCATTTATAGGATGACACTTACATTTACAATAACTCAAAATGAAGTAGGATCTTAATTATTTTCAAGAATGTAATTCAATCAACTGTTCCAGGATTATCTACATGAGTTTTTAAATAATTCTAAGTATAGTCCCCTTTTTTCTGGAAAAATCTTGAAAATTAATCAATACTCCCCCACACTTGTGAGATTCTTACTGAATCAAGAGCCCTTGCCAGTGGAAATCCTCGCTCTCCACTGGAGCACCTCTCAAATTTGTTTTTTATTATTATTTTGTCGAGTGTCTACCTCTTCAGCTATGCGACAGTCAGCAATAAATTTATTTTGAGAAAAAGTGACTCTTCGTTTCAGAGCCAAGCCGCCAACCAGCAAATACAATATCAGAGTTATCTTCTCTAAAATTCCAACTCAATTTTAACCGATTTTTTAAAATCATATTATAAAGCAAAAAAGAATGAGATTGCGACACCCGGTATGTGAATAGTTATAAAGTACTTTCACCTGTATTGACGGAAATGAACTTGAAACTGTAGGGCGTTGTTGTAACGATCCCAAACCATAAGTGTTAATGACTATATTAAAGACTACTAATAAGTACCATGTCCAAGTGCGTACTAGGGCAAAAGTAACAAGCGATTCCTTTTAGCAACATGTGCTTTCACCGCCGCAGGTGGTACGTACGTATGAAGAAGTTATTTGCATTTATTTAACTATTAGGTACTATGTATATCTACATAGAGGATTTGTTTAAATTCCCCTCTATGTAACTATCCCTGAAAAATAATCGAATAAAGACAAAAAGTAAAAAAGTGGAATTCTCTTATTACCCCTTTGGGTTCACGATCATTTTTCAACCAAAATTTTATTAATATTGTGGGACCTTCTTCAACGATCTCATCTATAATAACAACATTTCAAATTGAGATCAACCTCAAAGAAATCAAAATAAATTACCTTGATGCTTTTTATGTTTCCTCAGGGTCGACGGTGCCCTAACGATGACCGGCTTTGCTACGTACGTTATACTTCTTTTATGGGACAGTCCCGATTTTTTCCTCCTAACGGCCTTTCTCTTCGATATGACAGATGACGCTGGTCCGCTCGAACTGCACGTAACATTATTATAACCGCCACTAAAAGTCACCAAACACTCATTCTCATTTCCGGCAATGGAACTGTTGGCACGCGATGAGTTTAAGGATACCGACAGCGCGCTCGATTCGTCTGCATCTTCGAAATAACCGTAAGCGGTCGTAAAATTATTCGAAGGATAATCATAATCTCCTTCCGCCTCGTTTCTTCTGACGCTTATGCGAGATACCCGTCCGCTCGGTAGCTCTTCATCGTCATCATCATAAAATGTATCAAAAGAAGGAGATTCGTAGTGGTCTTCTTCTTGTTGGCTATTTGACGGTCCCAAATAAGGATCCACTTCTGCACAATTAACGCTCCTTATTTCCGGAAGACCAAGTTTGAACGACTGCTTCCGTCTTATCGACGATCTCCTTCTTTCTGGTGGAACGAATATCATTGGATCCAGTTTCAACGAACGTAACGATCTTGGCGTCCTACCGACAACCACCTGGTAGATGTCGCATTTAGAAGACGCTTCGGCAGCTTTCTTTTTTTTCCTTGCCGAATTTCGAAGACGTTTTTTGCGACTACTTCGCCTTTTCACGGAACTTCTTCGAAAATCGACGATAAGAGCGGCACCGCTGGTTCTTTTAAAATAACCATCTCTACTAACAGATAATTTTGGCTTCGGTCTCTTTCGCCCAAAAAATCCTCGCGACACCATCGGAACAGGGCCATCAAATGAATTGAAATCAGTCAGTTTAGGAATTGATACAGAAAATCCGGAATCCTTGCTAGACATGATACCACCAGGGCAATTGTTTTCTGTTCCTTTAGATGGAACTTCCTTTTTCTGAAACCTCTTCATTTCATCTCTTCTGTCTTTAAGTGCACTGTCAAGGGAATGATGAGTATTGACATTTGCAGTAGAAGTTCTGGGAAGTTCTAGACTCCTGGGGGTCATATTTTGGGGCGCGTCCATCCAGATCCTTCCCAGACTTATTGACAACGAACATAGCTCTTCAGCACCAGAGTCAAGACCAAGAAGACCGGACCCAATGGCTGGTGACGACGATCGCGATTTCCTTTTTACTAAAGGGGATTTTTGAATATCTGTAGGATTTCCCCACGGAAACATTTCGACGGCCGAATCATTACTTTGTGTCCTTTCTAGTAAAGACGATGACGATTTGTACTTTTTCTTATTTTCATTTTTTCTTGGCCTTGTTGGCGACGAAGAAAGTTGACGAATAACTGTAGAGGGAATTTTTGTTTCGTCAGACGCAGGGACGTATATTATGGTTCTTTCCGAACCTTTTGCACTAGAACATGCTTTATGAGAACTGGGTTCTTCTTTCACCCAACGACTATACAATTCCACGTCGTCTTTTTTCGAAGAACTGGAGCAGCAGATATTGGTTTGGGCCACTCCATCCGCTTTACTTGATGTAGATGGTTGTGGTTTATTCAGCACTTCTTCTACAACAGTTTGAGTGGCAACTTCAAGCTTCTGAAGATGCTTCTTTTTACCCCGGTCCAAGTAACTTTTCCTGATCGAAATCCTCTTAAACGAATCGCTTCTCTTAAACGATGCTTCCTTATCCTTCTTCTTGCGACGACCTCCGATGAGTCGTCGCAAGTTTTCAAACGTTATCGGCTTCATCTCGTGCAGGTTTCCACATTCTTAATTATCGACTTTATGGTCGTTTTCATTTTGGTAGCAAACAACGGTGAATTTCACAACCCTTAAAAAATATATCGGTGTACGTTCTTGAAACCTACGAATAAAAAAAGAAAAAATCGAAGAGGAGCTTATTATAAAATAGGCCCTGACCTCGTATGGAATCTGGCTTAACCTTTTAATCTCTCAAATAAATATTTATTGGAACCTTAATCTTTTTAACAAATTCTTCTTCTTTTATAAATTCGATCTGATCCACAGTGACTTTTTTATATTGTCGTAGTTTAGAATTAACCAAAGTAAATTATTCATGACATTGATATATCTAATTATCTCAAAACAAATCTATAAAATTCAAACGTTGGCGTTATTTATAAACTGGTTCCATCCATCAAGTTCGCAAACTGTTCCTAAATGAAGAACCGTGTAATAAGATACCAAAATGTCAAAGTTTTTAGGAATCTCTGAATAGGTTAATTAGCAGTGAAATTAATTATTCCGAAAGAAAAAAAAAAACAAGCCGCTGGCAATAAATTATTTAACTAGACGATAAATTTCGAGTGGAGTTTGAGGAAATGTTTTTAAAATGTTTTATAATAACACGAATAACAGCATAATATTAACGTTTAATGATTCGAGATTTATTTAAACAAACAAATAATTAATTACTTTTTTAGAAGTACCTATAAAACATTTTAAAACGAACATAAGAAAATGCAATTTGACTTTGTGTCTTTGATGTTAAGAGAGCTCAACAATTAGAGGGGTAGGTTAGGTTACAAGGGAAAAGGAATGTCTGATGTCCATGTGTTTACCCGTTGACTTTTTTCTATATTCATACTTTCAAATACATTAACTTGGTAACTTGGTATCTACCCGGACATGTGCAAAACAGCCATTAATGTGGTTGACACCAGAAGGCATTAAAAAAACTTAACAATTAATTGTGCAGCTTATCGTCACCGATCATTTGCGATAGTCGACAATCGATAATGTAATCAGAAGAGTTCGAAACAATCAATAAGCGTATTGTAACCACAGATGTTTGACAACCATCTATGGTACTACTTCTTTCTTTGAGAGGATTTTTAAGTACATTAGTCTATCGTATGTAGGTACATACAATAAACACCAATATAGAAAATGAAATTTAAAGTTTAAAAGTTCGACGACTTTTAGTTACCTATTAATCAGCGAAATAGAAGAATTAATAATTAAATGGTCCTCTCCCCATCGTCGATAAAACGGTAGAGACAGCAAAAGAAGAACAATTTCGACCATCTCGTGCGTTCTTGGGCTGCGCGCGTCATATGTAGACGATTCTCCCACTACCTTTCCTAACTTTAGAGGGGGAAGCAGTAACAGTACGCGTGCGCTCTTTGCACGTGTATCTGCTATATAATACATGTAGTGTATGGTCTACATCAGCAAATGCCGTTTATCGATAACACTACCCGCATAACAGGTATGTATCTAGGTACAAAGGTAAAGATAATAACGGAACTCGCCCAGTAAACAACAAATGGAAGAATTCAAAAGCGCCGCTGGCTAATCTACGTAATGTGTTGTGGCCTATCGCAGTGATTACACTCTGGCAACAACCAACAACTACAAGCTAAAGTTAGCTGTTCGTTACCCTGCTATCGGAGAAAAGTTAAACATCACCTGTTCCCTTTCTACAACATGATGGAGCTTTAATGCGATGAGAGAATCGCTTTACAGTTTCTAAACCACCTTGTATTATCTTGTATTTGTCTTCAATGTGTATGTGTACCAACGCGATAATAACATTAGTAGTACTTGTATTGTTGTGTTTAATTGATCTTGCGACCATGTACTGTTTATGTTAAGATGAGATTAAGGAACGGTTGACGAAGAATTGTTTATATTTATACTAGCGTACTACGAGTAGGTTATATGGTGTAGGCGTGGACGGACGTGTGCATTTATACGAACCCACACCTACTACCGCATAACCTACGGTTCTGAAAATAACCAATACAACATGCACTCAATATTAAAATTTAACAGTAAACAAAGAGCAATTAGCTGTGCTCCATTTTCTTTAAGATCGATTGTACATGAGCACCGTCTGCTGCACTAATAGTATACTAGAGATAATAATTGCAAATATTTCATGTCAATATACCGCTAATATCCGATGCCCGGAACTGAAACCTCACAAAGAACGTACGTGCTTTATATGTATTATTATACATTAGATTAGAAGATCTCGTGTAACGTACATGGATACATGTTCATCAATTTTTACATAAGAAGGATCTCAGTTACGGGTTTTCCAGGCATCAGGTAATGCATCAGCGAATGGTTATAAACTGAAGCCGGTAATTAAGAAGAGATGATGATGGGATTCGTGTTTCATATATGGCTTAACCTACGTATATACACAGGGTACAGATTTTACTAAACGAAAGTAGTAACTATACAGAAAATACGTGCAAAAAAAAGACATTAGGGGATACTTCAGACTTCACAAAAAACCAGTGTCTTTTTCGTCAAGATTCAGTATTTTCTTTATTATTTTTTGTCACAAATTGTTATTTCACCTTATAAACACAAAATAGTCTCGTCTATTTAAAATTTTGAAAAAAACCTACAGTGAAAAAAGTGTACAGCGAAATAAGCTGACGGTCTCACGCTGGGAGGGTTAATATCGTCATATTAGGGGTTGCTATTTATGTTATACTTGTGAAATAAGCGTACAAGGTGATCATTTCTGATTTTCAACACACTGTATCCGAAGAATTTGTATTAATGAATAATTCTGATTGTGTTCTAGAAATTTAAGGGCGATTTACTGTTGAATATTGAACTTTTGGTGATTGTTTAGACTATTTTTAAAAACGCAATTAAAGATGATTTTATTTCGTATTCTTGATAAAAGCAGACTAATCTCCTATTTTTCGCAAAATCATTTCCGTTGTAATAATATTCATAATTATTATTTAAATTAAATTTAAGAATAAAAAAATTATACGATTTTATTATATTTTTTAATTCACATAATTATAAAGATTATTGCAATCAAAATGATTTCGCGAGAAATAGGAAAGAGAAAGAACAAAATCACTTTTAATTGCGTTTCTAAAATAGTCTAAATTACTGTTAAAAGTCCTACATTCAGATTTAAATTAAAAATAAAATACAACAATTTCCTCTTCTTTTCTGTTATAGTTCGTCAAAGACATGAGCTGTGTACACACGCGATCTAATACTAATACAACTTTACCCCCTGTCGTTTATAAACCACCCTGTATATATAGTTTATACCTACATGTTCTTCTAGAAATAGCAAATAATCTGCAGCTATGCATGTAGGTATATGTGTGCATTCATATATCTACTATACACCGATGTTGCTCCGCTCTTAACGGATTTATGGTTAATGAGAGAAACGTGCACTTTGAATCGAAGCATAGCCGCCTTATTACCTACCAACCAACCAACCGATCCCGATGCCTCTTAGTTGGTTAAACGAATGTTTACCGTCAAGTGAAGTTTGAAAACCGTTTTAGGATCTAATCTCATAAGATAACGGAAAAATCTTCTGATATACCGTTCTTGCACACGAATTATTCCATCAGCTATTCTATGCAGACAGGTGCAAGTGTGAGGATTAAATTAAATCCCAAATCAATGAAAACCAAGCAAAGATTTTTCTCAGTCAGATTTCAATGTATGTATGAAAGTGTAAAGGCGATCAAAATCTACCACGTCATCGAAATTGTTAGTTCTCATTAATGCACCACAGGCTGTTACGTATCGTCTGTGTGTGACGAAAATGTCCATGACGCGCTGATGAGAACTATCAAGTTACAATATTTCCGTCACTACGTATTTATGAAGTTTCCAGCTTCATCTGGAACATTAAAAATTTAAAAAATCACCAAAATAAATTTTTCTTATTACCTAAGGTGAAATGCGAAGGACTACATAAAGTTTAGGGAAGCCATATCCGTAATTTCAGTACTGTATTTATGCCTTTGCCGATACGTTCAAGAAAACGCGACAACTTTTTCAATTAAACTTCCAAAAGTTTCTGCAAGCAATATTTAAAGCTGCTATTGGATTGCCAACGTAAAACGACCGGTGGAATATGCAGTTAGCTGGAGTGCACAGACGGTATTATGAAACATTTATTAGTTATGTACGTAAATAGTAAACATAAAAAAAGAAAAACAGTAAAATTAAAAGAAGTCACTGATTTTCGAACTATGATTGACGCAGAGAGACAGGATAATGGTCGCACCTACATTTGTTGATGGCATAAACAGGAGTAAAGAGGAGTAGAGGGTAAACTAGAATAGAATATTGTTAGCAAATAGTTACAGATGTCACAAGACAAAAATGAAAAATTACCAGGCTCCTCCACCACATCTAAGACTTTATGGTGGAGGCAAAGGGGTAATATTTTATTATTTCACCCCTTGGATATACCGAACATAAAATGCCAATTATTCTTTCATTTTCTTTACCACAAAAACCATAATTACATTAATAGACTGGTAATTTATTGAGAAATTATTCCCATTGTATCTTCCATGATTCAAATCTAATGAAAAGGAGGCAAAAAATAAATGGTTATGCAACGTCTTGGATACCATGATTAATATGTATTATTGTTATTATTATTATTATTATTATTGTTACTACCATAGCGATTCTAAGTATTTTCCGGGTGAGGCTTATAATCGACAGTCGTGGTGTTGCTTAATAACGGTATACCTATGCATTTCATGGTATAAACATTAATTGCAGAACCAAAACTGGCAGATGCAAAAGCACAAACCACTGAATTTTTAACTTTTTGGGTCGCGGACACTCTTGTGTTGGTTATGAATTGGTAGACCACCCAAAAAATATTTTCGACATTTAATAAAGTCGTACCTACCTGACGTTGAAAACTCTTCAATGTGTATGCGTACCAACGCGATAATGACATCATTAGTTATCATATGTTAAGATGAGATTAAAGAACGATTGATGAGGAATTGTATATATTTATACTAACGTACTACGTAGGTTATATGATGTAGGCGTGGACACGAACCCACACCTACTACCGCATAACTTACGGTTATTTAATCTAAAAATAACGAATATAACATGCACCAAGATAGGAAATGAGTTCTCTGGTTATAAGTTGTACCATGCATCGGTATCCGTGTTGAACCGGTTACTTCGCACAATATCTCGTGGTTCGTTAACATTCAAACGTTCCTGCTTATTATGCTTATGCATATCGTATTATACAGCATATTATTATTCGAAATGCGCGACGACCACATATTTTATGTAAAAGATTATGTACACAAACGGGCGACGTCCTCTACTACCGTACGTACACCCAATTGGGCGTTGTATCTACATAATGTTCTCCATCAGTCTACTGTGACAATTTGACGTCTTCGCCTCGCCCAATCCCCGGATTATGTCTGATGCAGAATTAAAAAAAAAAAATGATACGAGAAACTCGTCCGTTTCGGCATTAGATTTAATCAGGGTCACACACCCAATGAAATTTGATTCCCTTTGATTCGTACTAGAAACTTGTCTTCATTGGGATATAATTTTTTTTCTAAATGCTTTTGTCGTTGAAATTAGTCCTTCAGAAACTTCTTCCTGTATTTCTATCGTATTTCAATGTTAAGATTTTTCTTCCTGATAGCTTCCTAA
The DNA here is from genome assembly GCA_947389935.1 of Agrilus cyanescens. NCBI lineage: Eukaryota > Metazoa > Arthropoda > Insecta > Coleoptera > Buprestidae > Agrilus > Agrilus cyanescens. The sequence goes on along the minus strand of OX376710.1, from coordinate 25,416,297 downwards.
CAATAGATAATATTACAACATTTATACAACATATCTACAGTCGAAGTTCACGACTTATAAGTCAAGATACGCTCTCAAAGAATTCGGTAAGTCATCGTCACAAGCTTCAATTACTAGCAACATATTAATAATGCAAGTCACAAAAGCATTAGCATATGTAAATAGTGGCGTTACAACTGTGTAGTGAAGTTCTTCCTTTGTAAAAGCGCCACAATGGTCTATTATTTTTATGTATTGTTCTTTCATTAAATTTTACTGTTAGGCACAATTAATGCACGAATTATTATTTTTCCCATTCGATATTCTTCAACTATTACTTGTATGCGATCAGGCACACGTGTACGTGAACGAACGGGTCGACTAGCCGATTAGCCCCGGGCGACTTCGCTGCTGTGCGTCGTATTTGTAAATATGTGTATCGTACCTGCCTTCTAGGAAAGCAACTAAGCAGTTCGGAGAAAAATAAACTAATCGCGACGTTTCCAAATATTTCAAGGAAGTTCCAGAGAGTGAAAAACATGTTATGAGGGTTCAAAGAAACTATGAAGAGCTTCGAGAAGAGGCACTACCTATTAGAAATTTTGGATAAATGTAACCTTTATCAGCAATAAATAGACAACAAATCATACATACTCGTTACTTTTTTTTGACTTAAACATTCATTTTTAAAATTTGAAATTTTGATTACGTATTATCCATCGAATTTACTCTCAATTTTATTACTACAAAAATAACTGTCACTTCTGCCAGGAATTTTTTGCCTCCACTAATAGTTTCTGGCAATCAACTACATATTTCAATTTTTGACAGGTCCAGTTACAGCAGCACACACACGAAGCATTCATACATGCCAAGAGATGTTCCGACTTCTGTATTACATTATTATGTACGATGATATTCAAAATATGTATGTATTTGGATTGACAGGAATGCCTCCACAATGGTACACATATCATGGGCCTGACCGCAAGTATAGTATAGCAACCAACGCATACAATGGACTTTATTTGTTGCTATTTGTTGTATCATAGAATCTGCTGTTGGCTTTAAAACATACACACAATGATATAAAGATTTTTTTATGTATCAATATATTACTGTTATGTCATCTATTACTTCTTTTCGATTATTTACATGCTTGACAGCAACCGAGCGAGCCATCTCTAGCATCTGGCATTCCGTTAGAACCATTTGCTAAACGTTCTGCAGATGAAACTTCTTATATTATTATGTGTTTCTATAATAAGGAACAGTATATGGTGCCATAAAACACAAACTTTGAAAAAAATATATCAAGAAATTGAAAAAGAAGTAGAGTTGTACTTTACGTTAGTGTATGTGACTTTAGAAGGCCAGGTAGCTTCGACGTAAACAGCCTGATACGTCACTATAGGTGGTCAATTGTATAGATACACAAAAAAAAAAATTACAAAAAAAAAGTTCGGGGCTGCATCTCTCTGTTTCTCTATCTCTATGGTACATCGACGTACCTTTTGAAAGAGACAATCTGTTCCATTCCATTTCATGGAATGGTAAGTATTATATCGATCAGGAAGGAAATTGTTATTTAACTTTTCTATTTGTTAACAAAACATTATACAAGCGCAGCGCAGCTAAGTAATAGTTGACTTGTTAATGTTTATTCTCTATCAGCTGCAATTGAGAAATGCAGTTTTTAATTTAATGCAAATTTAATAATTGCAGAGCTTGCAATTCCTCGATGCGGTCGACTGAATGCATCGAGCAGCGAAAGACTGTGTTCAATACCACAGCATTCGTAGAAAGTGACAGACCTATCTTTAGGCAGATAATCTGAAATCAGCAGGCGGAAACTGATTCATTCATAGAAATTATGCAGAAGGTTTTGCGTTAAATATTACGTATTGTGGATAAAATAGTCTTAATCGTAAAATCTGGATCAGCACACGATGAATACCATATCCATTTATTCTGCTTACAATTAATGGAAATGTAAAAAAAAATACGTGTGGCACTCGGGGACTGCCGCGGTAAAGCTATTGCATAGTTTGGCAACTTATGCGATATTTTTTTTCTTTGATATTAATATAACAATAAACTTATATACTTTCTCAAAAACAGCTGCTTACGTATTCGTCCGATTTCGGAGCAGCTCGTCTCGATCCGTGCGAGCTTCGTAGAGTCTACACGCATACGTCTAGTCGCACGCACACGCCGCACCGCTGTGTCCATCGGAGTGGGGGGTGTTAGGTTTTTTCGTTACGGAATTTCTTGATTCGGTCGCCGCACTCAAAGCCCGCGATAAAAGATATGCAATCGCTTAAAAAATATTGGCAGTCATAGAGACTTTAGCATAAGCTTTCTCTGCAGGAATCCATAGAAAAACTAGGGCTCGGGCTTGTAGTCCGTGATCTACAGGAACCTTAATGTTCAAACGTTTGATCAACAACTGCGGCTACATCTTCAGTGGAAGTGTTGACGAGAGCGAAGATTTGTATCTCGAAGTCTTGATAGTTGCTGTCGCTGTTCTTTCTCGAAGTCTCGACAATCGTTGTCGCTGCGTGCGCACGCGTCAGTCTAATGGTGGAGCAGTCGGCTGGTGACGCGGATCCACAAAATCCTCTAGTGAAAATCGCATAACGCGCCCAAAGAAGTCTTCACTTCAAAAATTTTCAACTAGTTTTAGTTCAAACTCGAGCACAAATTACACTTAATGGTTTTACCATTTTACCAACAACATTCTTATTTTTTCTACGTATAAGGGGAGCGAATATTTTCCTTTTCAAAAATTCCTCCCCTAATAAAAAAGACGCGCTGTTGTGTACCTTGAGCAATTTGTTTGTCTCGATTTGCATACAAAATTTTTAACGCACACTCGCATACCAGAACTAACGAGTGTTGTCCATAAATGGCAACGGCCATAAACTCGTTTTATTAAATCTTTGTCGCCATAACGGACGGGACGATTCAACTGAACATTTAATTATCTATCATATACGCCGTGGAAGGAAAAGATACAAGTACGAGCACGGCTCTCTTCTACTCGTCTGTAATACGTATCCAACGTATCCACTTTTACCTCCCAGGAAGGTTTAACTAACTACATTTGCATTCCATAATTCTCGTCGGTTGTGACCTTCGCCACCCGAGAGATAGACGTTACTTATACAGAGAGAAGATGGTCACGTTCCGAGTTTTCGTTTTTCGCCAGTTGTCAATTACCGTAACTTCAAACACGACGTAACACCACACCATCCTTGGCGTTTTCGAGACGGAACGTCGAACCGTGACTTCTACTCCTTCATGGCGATAAACCACAGACGAAAATCAAATTATTTACTACATTAGTTACATTAAAATTTTCCTCTGTTAAACATTTCAGTAAAATAAGAATCATTTAAATCAGTTCCTAATAGACGAACAAGGAGTTTGTTTCCAAATTATCCAAAAACCAACTCCTCATTTATGCTTTAAGAATTCTGCCAAATTATTTGCCAATCATCGCAGATGTACGAAATCTGCTAAAAGTTAATCAGTTACAACTACAGTTACATTTGCACATCAGGGATTCGATTCCAGTGTAGCGTGTAACACACGTGGATTCACTTTCGTACCTCGTCCATTTAATTGCCTTGCATCACATCATCGAGTCGATCCGTTCGAGTGGAAAGAAATCGTACGTCACGACTGGAACGTTAAACACCTAAAAGCCTGACTGAATACGAATTAAACAAACTGAAGAAACTCACGACAGGTGTCACGGAACAACAATTTCGCATCGGACTAACGAACGCCAGTCAGCGTTTCGCATAACACCGTGGATCGTTCACCATCATCAGGTGTCTTTTACATAAACCGAGTATTCCAGTAACAATAACAATTCTTGCTGTGCACGCATTCTTGAAATCATAAATACATACTAGGTCTGTTGTAAAATGATCACGAAATACTTGACGAATAGACAATTCAACTGGAAACTAAGCAGAAATAGGAGAAATTAAGAAGCCTAAGATAATATGTAATAAACGTGCCAAGTCGAAATGCAATTGGCATGTATCTAATATTAGGAATAAGGAAAATCCAATATCCAATAATTTAAATAACGTAGACAGCTCTATGGTGTGGATACTATCAGAGTTTTATATTTTTCAAAATCCAATCATTATTTCTTGGAAAACATTGGATCATGTTTAGAAAGTCAAACGTTAATTTGAGAATCAAGTATAATTTTGAACTTGGTCATGAAATTTATTACTGCCAAGTTCAAATGTAAAGATCACTTTTTTGGAGTGGTTTGGGTTTCTACAGGCAGATCCTAGACACAAGGATAAACCCTCGGCCTCGCCTTGTCTATGTCATATGGCCTCTTACGGTCTCAAAAGAGGATTTCCAAAAGGATGATCCAAAATCCCTAAGCCTAACTAAGATAGACAGCCCACTTGTTTCACTTCTTCATCACATAAACGACAGAAAGGGCTCTCTAGCAGTCAGTCTGGGTTTGTTTCTATGGTATTTAAGTTCCCCATGACAGATTTGGATACTATCAGAGTTCTATATTTTTTCAAAATCCAGTCATTATTTCTTGGAAAATATTGGAACGTGTTTAGATAAGTAGTTAAAAGTGAATTTGAGAATCAAACACAGTTTTGGACTTGGTCATGAAATTGATTACTGCCAAGCTCAAACGGAAAGATCTCTTTTTTGGGGTGGTTCGGGTTTGTACAGCCCTGTCTATGTCACATGGCCTCTTACGTCTCAAAAGAGGATTTCCAAAAGGATGATCCAAAATCCCTAAGCCTAGCTAAGATAGACAGCCCACTTGTTTCACTTTTTCATCATAGAAACGACAGAAAGGGTTCTAGCAGTCAGTCCTAGTTTGTTTCTATGGTATTTAAGTTCTCCATGACGGATTTGGATACTACAAGAGTTCTATATTTTTCAAAATATATTTTCTTGATTAGATGGCTATCTACGATAGAATTACTTGCAGTATACAAAGATAAAGAATTTCAAAATTACTAATTTCGAGGGTATAAATTATATCCTAATGGTTTTAATAATACGCTTGTCTTTCGGTCAGCCTATATCAGGAACCACACTTACACCATAACTAGATTGTAGAATCTGCCGCTTCAATGCATGATAACACAATAGACTGACAGACTGCTCAAGTTCACCGTGAACCGAACCATTAAGGAACGCTAAGGGCTAGTTTACTGCTTTAATTAAACAGCAGGGAGGAACTCTCTGCCTCTGAATTCATTATAAATCTTCATCCAATTAGAAGCTACAGATAATACAAGAATCCTTTGGAAGCACCTATCTTTAAAGACTGTTATATTTATTAAAATTTCAATATTTCACTTAATATTAAAACAAAAACTTTGTTTCTAATATTGCAAGGATACATTGAATTTTTGAAAATTGTAGCCCAAAATAAAATTTTGTTTCTTCAAAGATTAGGTACATTGGATTACTATACCGATTTATGGATACATATTAAAAAAAAAAAAAAATTCCATCCACAACCATCAGGTTAGTGCAAAATTTAAGAGATAACTTTTTGATTTATTTATTACCTCAAAATACTAATAGATAGTTAGAATAATTTACGGTAATTAATCTCTATTTAAATTAACAGTTAACCGTAAGCCAACTGTTAATAAAAATTATTATCATTTAATTAGTTTATATGAATCAGTAATCTATAATTTACAACTAAACTCATTATTTACATGTAGAAGAGAACGATGGCAATAAAGAAAAACTGAATGAATAGAAAGCACCTTTTTAGGCAACTACTTTCACTGGCTACTAATCCGCATATCCGTTAGACAATTTGAACCGAAGAAAAGGAAATTTTAAGCCTAAAATATTTAAAATAATTTATTTACAAAAACGAGATCACAAGAATTAATTTCCTCTCATATTTTATTATAACTTTTCTACAAACTTCCTACTTATTTATGTACTTGTAATATTTAATTTTTTTTTCTTTTTTTAAATATTAATACGATATTATTGGCACATTATCAATGGTACAAACTAATGGTGGATGTCTTGCTGATGGTTACTGTCCAAAGTGGGCGGACCAGGGTCTATGGTCGTGGTCGCTTATAGTGGAAGCGTGGGATTTTCGAGATCAAAAATGCTTTTCAAACAGCAACTATTTCAGCCCGCGGCCAAGCCATAAAAGGTTTTGTCGAAATGACCTAAGAACTATAGCAAAGCCATTCTTCTCCACACATGACTTAAATATAGGGTGATTCACAATAAATGAAGACGATGAACAACTAAAAAATTTATAACAAAACTATCTACTATGTATTCTTTAGCGATTCACCCTGTATATAATGTTAGTGACTCTCGTATTCTATCCCATACACAACGAATACCACGACAAACAGGTAAATAAAAGAATCGAGCAGCAGTTTATTATTGCGGTTGCATTGTGATCGAAACGTTTATAAGGAACTTTGCCCTTTTTAGGACCCGTTACTGGGTACCAACACCAACGCGATCACGTGCCCGACCGAAGGTTAAAAGACGTACTTACGAAGCAAAGCAAGAAGAAAAAATATTTTATCGTACTTTCACTATTTTATATCGTTTTGTTTGTGTAAAATAAGGGTAACGCCAACAACACTACACTTGTTTACTTTGAAAAAAGTTATGCATTCTTGCACTTGATATTTATTTATTAAAATAATTATTGCAACAAAAAATTATTAAAAATGGTGAGAAATGTTTTTTACCTAACAAAGTGTTTAAAAAACGTTTATACTACGTTTAACCACTGAAATTAGAAAGTTAATTAAGACGTTTAATGAAACTAATTAAATATTTGATTCAATTAAGTACATTATACCTATATTTCGTCGATAGCCTCTAAATCATCAGCTACATTTAATATACAAAACGTCATTTAATGATAAGAGTCATACCCCTATCGCTAAAAACATTAAAGTGAAAGAGATAAATACAAGTATCTATCGTAGTCAATAAATAAAGAGTGTAATAAACATGATGTTATACCACACACAAAATAAAACATCGAATTTAGTTTTTAACATTACCTAAACATTAGAAATTAGAAACATTATCATCATGCAAAGCTCTATATCTGTACTTTACAAAAGTCTCGATATTTTCGTGTGATAATGAAAACTATTTATCGAAAATATTCGATAGAATTGAGACCCATCCTGAAAACATAGTGCATGTCACGTAAGGGAGTTATTTAAATACGATAGAATAATGCACAATGTTTTATTATGTAATGAACAGACCATAAAAAAATTCGAAGGACAACAACCAAGTAGAACAAAACCAATTATAGTCAGCAAAAATATAAACAATAATCGTCCTCGTTTCGCGCCACAGGAATGCGTTACATTGAATGATACAATTATTATTATCGGACGAATTAACAACAAACATCAACATAATTATTCGCGCCATTATTTGGAATTCAACCAACTGTGAAATCTAACGAATACAGATGATATGCGAATGTAAAATTTATCATATGATTGAAAAATTAACGAACAAAGTCAATTTCAAAATTTTTTCTACAAATAATAATAATTGTTGTAACATTTCCGTGTGAATTACAATAGGTTACGGTTCAGGATGTGTGTCTTTACATTTACATATCCCTCACCCTTTTCCAACATTTGTATTCGTAAAAGACTAAGAGGAGGGGGAGGCGTATCTAAACAATTACCTAAGGTGCCATTAATTTTTTGTATCCCTACAAAATGTAAAATTTGCTCACCTTATAGGTACATACTCGTATGTTATTATAACAAAGTATGACCGTTATTTAAACATTAAACTTCATAATTTTTTTAAGTTACATAAGCAACAAAAGCAAACATAATCTGATGTAAGTAAATGTTATTATTTTCTGGTAATAACAAGCATGTTTTTCTCTTGCTTACACCAATTTATGGATCATTACTCAAACTAAAACAGGCAAACAAACATGCCTACAACATACCTACGTAAGTCGTACATGAAACACCTTGTCAACTTTTGCTTCAGTAATACACACATAAGAGAAAGTTTCATAATATTTTGATGAAAACAATTTTCACTTAAGTACCTACATTTGTGTGTCGGTACAAATATGGTTTGCGCCCACATGTGTGCCAAGTGCCCTGAACGTTATAACAAGTCAACATTATGTATTTATTAATTAGTTAGTTCCCATTGTTAATTAGAGATAGAAATCTACCAGTAATAACTGCTAAACAATAAGCTTATTTCTGGTATCAGCTGCTTAATTAACAACTAAACTGTTAAAAAATTATTAGGCAGGTATTTCTATGGAATTTCAAATTTTATGTATTATAATTTTGTTAAAAAAGTCTCAATTTCGTGGTGATTATAATTAAAAATCTGAAGCCCACAACGAGCAGAGTTAGAGCTGAATTCAGTCAAACTTTTGAAACTCGATCTTCAGAAAATCGAATCGTAAACTTTCCGAGTTATGATGATTATACACAACACACAAGACGGTAGGTATTTTGTGTTACAATAAGGAAACAAAATCCAGTTGTAGAAGTTTTCAAATTACGGAACTTCGACAGCAAAACAAACTTTACTTCCAATTCACTTTCAGCGAAACATTTAACAAATTCACTTATTCAAAAGAACGACAATAACTGAAACTTCTTCTGAATTGATTGGAAAGATTCATAATCTCAGTTAGGAGAAACGGATAAATTTGACGAGGACATCAAAAGATAGGTACTAATAACGATTAAAAAATTGATAAGGCAAATTAGAGTCAACAGAAAAAGTTGACAAAAAAGTTTACAAGAACAAAAATATTATCTCGTAACAATTCAAGCCAGATTCCAAACGAAGGATTAGTACCAGTGTCATATAGAGAAAAACGTACCAGTAACAGAACAATGTTGCAAATTCTCATTATCAATCGTTCATCGGATTGGTAAAGGAAAAATCCTTGGTACTGCGGACGTTTTTAAGCCAATTGGTTTACATGGTGTGGCTTGTCTCCGACAAATTCGATCATCCACAACGACAACAACACTTTCTCTTTTCGAAATGGTACTCAACTATGGCAACACACCCACACATTCCACGAATAAAAACACTTGAGGCACACACGACACACACCAACCAGAGATACAACCACTGGAAAATCTTTTGCACGATTGCTACGACGAAGGTACCGACCGGCCTTCTTACTGTCGGTCCATGGAACGCGCTTTGGTTAGTAAGTACATCGCACCGATGGTCGACGCGACCGCGACCGGCTCGAAGATGATCTTTTCTCGTTTAGAAAGGCAAAGCACTAAGCAACATCACAATAACAGCACCAGCAACAGCTTCAGACCAGGTACAGGTAGGTATGCAGCAGTAAGAAGGCAAACGGTCGGTACCGTAGCGGCAGAACAGCTTTTGGTACCTTGCTGGTACCCATGGTGGTGGGGCGGTATATCGGGGATATCGACATTCAACAACAACACACCAGACGCCTTGCTCAAATTCTCGAATGGTTGGGTATCATCGAATTGTATCCTCCGGTTTCAAGTAGGTATTTAAACACGATAGACGATAGGACCTCACCCATCCTCGATGCATATTCTCGAAGTCAAGAGAGGAAGTAGACGACCATGAAGCGAGATTACATTTTGAAGACGATTTTAGGATGTCATTATACGTTGGTACAACTTACTAACATCTGCACCATGTACTTTTCTAGTTATAAATATTAGTGAAGGGTTTCTTTAAATTATTTTTCTCGATGGTGGTCATAGATATAACTACAAAAGACCAAAAAATTTCAATGTTTACAATTCAACAGGGGGAGAGAAGGGTATCTCCCAATAGATTCTCAGAATCTTTTGACATGACTAATGATGTAAGCTCTCCAGCGTAATTTTTTTTCTAAATTTGCTAATTATGCACAATATTTTTTTCTTAGGATGTACGAAATTTTTAGGATATTTGAGATTCATCTAGAAAATTCTAGAATATTCAAAAATGCTAAAAAAGAGAGAAAGGTACTGAATGTTCTATATTTTTCAAAGATTCAAAATATTTTGTTCCAGAGTGATCTAGAATGTTCCAAAGCTTTTTGGAGAATAACTTGAAAATAGTCGGGAGTGATCTAGATCTATAACGTTCCAGATTTTTCAGGAAGATATAGAATAGTTCAGCTTTTTCGAGAATTATTTCAAAAATGAAGTAGAGCTTTACAAAATATTACGACGAATAATAAAATGACGCCAATTTTTAGTCGCGTCACTATAAAAGTGTAAATTTTTGTTACAAGGACTTTCTCCAGACGCACGGCGCCGAAATGGCCCTCGCCGGAACATGGGAATGTACTTTCCTAAAATTCCGCACGAAAGCTTACTTCCGGTGTCGTACAAAAACATACCTATGTATGCATTATAATTAATATACCTTTTAACCTTATCGTTTAGAATAATTATATAAAATTCTCAATGAAGAAAAAAAAAATATCGATCAAATAAGCAGAAAACGTATTCCAAAATCTTCTCAAATCCCGATCTTTAATAAAGCACGAATGTGCAAATCCGATTCATTTACAACAAATCACGTAGATTTATCTATACGTAAAGTGCACAAACATTTTTTTTTTTTTAAATTCAACGTAATTAACCGTTGCAAATAAAAATAAAAGCGGTAACCAAAAAAAATTGGTAGTCATGAGGAGTACAGGTAGTGAAAACATGAAAAAAAAAAATTAAAATTATAAAATAACAATGGTTTGTTATAATTATTAAATTACCTAACTGTGATTTTAAAAATAAAAATTAGGCTTGACTTTGATATCCAAGCTACCTGACTTGACTTGATTTGTAATTTAAAAAAAATTTTTTTAGTTTCAAAGACAAAAACAATTACAAAAAACTCGTGTTGTGTATAAAAAAGTACTGTTTTTGTTAAGTAACTTAATAAGCATATCTAGGTACACTTTGCTGATTTTTTGTTTGGAATCAATTTTTCAAGAAGCATAGCAGTCATCAACGCGTAACAAAACATTAAAAAAAAGTTAACAAACAATTTATTCATTGTCGTTGAGAAATAGAGCATAATTTCTATTTCAAAAACATGCCGACAGATCAATACTAATAATAATAATAATAATAATAGACAGGTTCAAAAGATAAGCGCTTTCATTTTGCTTATTCAAATTTTTGTGTAGGTTACAAAAGCCTATTCCGATTGACGAAACGATAACAGTAGGTACGTGCATGAGAGTGGACCATTAGTGAATAGGTACAAAGTTTCAAACTCAATTTACTTCTTTCAATGGTAGTAATCAAAAATTTTTTTGTTATGCCATACGTAATAGCTACACAGTAAACTTCGATACAAAAATAATTTTAGAAACATACATTATGGAGTTCGTGTTTTTTTGTAATAATGTAGCGAACGCGAGCATGTTTGTGTGCGACCAGGTACGCTTGTATGCGTTGCCGGTCGGCTCGACTAGCAAAGGCCGGTGTCGGCAGTGTGCGTTGTATTTCTGTACGTGTGTCTCGTACCTGCCTTCCAAGAGAGTAATTAACCGGTTCGCCGTAAACGTAAACAATGTAAAAAAACTTCCATACTTTTCTGGATTGTTCCATGATGCTATAAAAGTGGAAAGACGTTCGACAGTGAGTTAGTAATAAATTGACAGTGACAGTGGCAACTTCGGAAATAAATCGACAGTGTTAGAAGTGAAAAGACAAATAAATAGAGACGCGCATATAAGTGAATGTTGTAAATAAATAGTAACAAAAGCACTAGAAGATGTTACCTGTATTCTCTTTAAGGCCCCAGTTTCGAAATTGTAAATAAATGCTGTCTTACCTGAAACAAATCAGAATTTTAATTTAATTACTCTATAAAGTTTTCTATTTCACTTAATTAAATTTTAAAAATACATGTTTCGAATGGCTACGTGGTAATAAGGTCCACAAAATTTAGTTAGAAATTTTAGTAAATTGTCCTTAACCTATCAATTCGAAAACTTTCTAAATTATTTATTTTGAACTATTGACCGTTTACAAACTCAAAATTAGTAATAACAAATTTGTTTTATTAGATTACGTACATTGCGTTTAGTTGGGTTCAACTACATTTTTTTAGGAGCTTGAAACAAGTAATTTATTAATATTATGACATAACCGTTGGTTTAACCGTAAGTTTTATTTTAAACCTTCTGATACAAACTGCAATTATTACACTTTAAGTCCCTGTTTTCCTGCACTAAACGCTTTCTAAAAGATGTATATTTTATTAATATGAGTCTAAAATACTGTTCTTCGTTCTAGTTTAACAGCAAGTCGACTGACTACTATCTGCTATGTTTCCAGAATGATTCCTTTAACAACGATTGCCAAATGATTGTGCTTTATTCATTAGACTTTTTGCTGAAATTTCTCTAAATAATTAATGTTAGTTATTTGCTACCATGGGGCATAATCACTATACTACATACACCCTAAGTATTTACCACCGAGTTCGTCCCCATCCGAGTAGATACCGCCACAAGGCATTGATGGTAATTTCGTAATTTATTGTAAAATTCATAAATTGCGACAGATACATGAGGAGAATATTTTTTGACCACAAAGAGTTCGAGGATATTAAAAATTCCTATAGAATTAAATAAAAAAATCCCCTTTTCCTTAAGGTGCTTTGAAATACTTCTGGTATAGGGAAATTTCCCTAGGTCGGGCAATCCTGCTTTTAACTATAGGTATAAGAAGTAAAATTTTGATTTTATTGAATAAAAAAGTATGATGTAGCGTTTTAAAGTGATGCCATTATCGCATTAGTACACATACACATTGAAGACAAATACAAGACATTTTAAAAAATTTTTTTTTCGTAGTCATTTTTTTCCAAGTACTTTATGCACGTAATGTGCTTTGAGACAGGAGATGAAATAGGGAGTAACAGACTATATCTATGTATGTAAAAAATCTGATCAAGTGGTTTAGGATTTCCCCGCCACCGAATGTTTGTTCTCCCTGTTCACCCCCTTAGCCCTGAGGACTAGATTTTTTAAAGAAAATTCCGTAGAAATTCCCTGATTCATTATTATTCAAAGTAAAACTTTTTAAATTGTATGATTAATTATACGGTAAATTTGGGCACTTGGTCTAAGGAAAATTAATCAAAAGTTTTACGATGAGCGACGTGTTGTAAATGAGCTGTTTTATTGATTTCCGCCAAATTTCTCGTGGAACGTTAATAACGCTGCAGGTGTTATTTATATTAAGTCTATTTAAATTTTAAAAGGTTCAATTTTAAAGAAAAATGATCGCAAACGATATCAACCATTGAGAGAAGCGAAAATACCTCATCATGAGGGATCAATAGCTATTTAACTACTTTTTTTTTTTTCAATGTAAATGGAAAGGTGCGATATGATGGTATTTCACTCGAATTAATAAGAAAAAAAAACAAATAATTAAATATCAAATTTTTTTTTAATGATGTACATACGACAGTACACCCCAATTTTAAATACATAAATTATTTGTACACGTAAATCGTCTGTCTTTGACTGTTTGTAAAATTATCAAAGAGTATTTTTTTGCATCTTTGCTGATAAGTATCATTTCAATAGTGGTTCCCTTAAAAGAAAATCCGATGCGAACTAATAAATATAATCCAAATTTCAAAGATAGTTGTGATTAGCTAACCCTTGGTAATTAACTGTGTGCACTTTACAAATCAGGTAGAAATTAAGGGGGTGTAGTCTTATACAGTCTATATATAGGTACACTAATCGAAAATTCTGCTGTTTAACGAATATTAATGACAGTCTATCGTGATTGCCAAAACAAAAATTTAAAAATATACCTATATATAACCCGATTTAAGGACACTACGGTTTTCTAGATGACGTCAATAAATTAATGCAGTATATTGGAAATTGAAAATACAATAAAGGTGAGAAAAATCGGATGGATAGAATTCTAAATCATTTCCTATTTATTTTCATATTTTTATTCGAAATAATAACTAAAATTTAGTATCAAAATATTATTTGTATCGATATAAAAGAAAAATAAATCCTCTGAGCCAAGCCAAAAAAGTAAGAAATAAGTTCAAACCTCATTTCTGATCTGAAGCTGCCCTTGTGGAGTGAAATACAGCCAAAACCGTTTACAACAACATTGCTCATTACGACGTACCTCATTAAACGACCACATTTAACTAATGTCTTGGGAGAATTATAGGTATCTGTTACAACGACCAGCAATCTTATTAACAATTTGAATAGGTAACAGTATCCACATCTGGGACAGTATAATGATCAAGAACAATATAATGATCAGTGGCAATTAAGATAGCAAAGGTAAACAAAAACGTTTCGAGTCAATCTTCATCAGGAACAAAATACACGTGCATGCAGTATAATTAAAGCTCACTATCACATATCTCCTCAGTTAGTTTGTTACTTAAATGTACACAAGACGCACCAAAACATATTTTATACATGAATATGTTAATCTTATTAATATCTATGGATTTACATGTACTATCGGTTTGAACGACCAAAAATCAGTGGTCCCTTCGATGTCGTTATAACCGGATTTGATTGTATATTATGACCGAATTTTGTAGTTCCCTGATTTAATGAAACTTTTAGTGGTACCCAATTTTTCAGTAAAATAAGATAAAATCCACCATGTAAAAGCTTCACTTATTCAATATTTATTAGATAAATGTTTAAAAGAAGAAGTGGTTAACTTTAAGGTATTTTATTCTTATTTCTATGTATTTAATTACTTTATAGCTTTATTATTATTTCTGTTTTGAAAACGTTCATGTACTGCATATTTGCCCGAAGACTCCACCAAAATTATTCTTAAGGAAAATACATTTGCACCTAAATAATAATTTCCATCAGTTTGATGTTAAAACTGTTACTAACTAAGATTTTCAGCTTTTAACTTTTTAATATCATTAATTAATTAATTAATCGAAAATTAAACAAAATCGACAACAGTAGGTACATTTCTTAATCGAACTAACATAATAATAGCAATTCCAAAATTGAAAACCCTTTGAACCCTTTTTACTTTATTTTATAATGATGTGTGACTTATAATTTATCCACTAAAAGTTGTCGAGCACAAAATTTCGTATTAATAAACGCAGAATTTTTACTTTGTTCAAAATGCCGTTAAAAAAAATCACCAATTAGCTTTGCTGCAATAAGAAAATTTTTAACTAAGCAACCGCACATTCAGAAGATAAAATCCCTTATAAGGGCGTTAACGTGTAGGTATTATAAGTAACACTCGTGCAGAAAAATCGAAAGAATTGAATAGCTCGTTAACCGACAGCGCTTTCGCGTTCAAGAAAAGCGGAAACAGCAAATAGATTCTCTACGAAAATTAATTACAGTCTGGATCAAACTCGAGTTCATGCTTGCATGCATCTAGGCATATATGTACCGTTGATTACTAGCCAACACCTGCTTTGTATTTACTCACACAAGCAACTACCGACCTATGTACCTACACGTGTTTGTGCATGCTATATTGCAATCAGTGCTGTGCTATCCTTGTGTCACAGTAACTCAATTAACAATTAAATTATAACACACCCCCTCAACAAGCGAGAACTTACAATAGGCTAAAGTAGCACCATCTAGAGTATTCGGCGCCAAGTACACATTCATTATCTTTCTCTATCTCTACTACGGTACATCGCGCTGTCTTTGTCGCGTTCGCCGAGTCTAGAAGTACTATATACAGGAAACATATTGTGTAACGTCATCAGAGAATCTTTAGATGCAAATATCTCGCTAATTACTGCATATTTTGTTGGTTCATCTTTTATAGGTAATTAATATAGTTAATAACCTTCCATTTGGTGTAAAAAATTGATTTGTACATTACATATTAATATGTAACCGGCTTTGAAGTGAACACAAAAAAATTTGAAAAGATGAATTGAAACGGCAACAAAAATTTTTTTAGATTTATGAAATGAACTAATTACAGGACTGATCCTAAAAATATAAATGTAGACAAAGGGAAACTGCAAATCTGAAATAAAATTTGACCATTTTCCTTAAAAAGCACTTTGCTCAGTCAACAGTGCTACAAAAGCCTTGTCAGCTTATGAGTTTCAAAATACATTTCTGGGGCCAAAGTGAAATAAAATATTCATTTTTGTGAATTGAACAATCAATGCGGAACACACAGCATTAGGCACCTACGTATCATTGGAGTGTTATTTTTGGGCTTACGTTGTAAATAAATCACAAAAGGAAATTGATTTTCACTTCTTTTTTTTTTATCAGTTTGATGTAGAATGAAAGGATTTTTTCATCTTCGTCAGAAAAAAACATAAAAGATTGTATTTTGATGTATATTTAAACTTTCAAAATATTATAAAAAGTGATCTATCGTCACCAGTGGGAGTACCTGATTCTAAGGTTAGATTTAAATATTAGATAAATCCCTTAAATATCTTCCACCATCTCGTGCGCTCTTAAAATGCGCACATCATATGTATACGCTTCGCCCACCACCTTCGCGCTCATGATCTAACAGCTAGACTCTTCTGTTCACACACTCGTTCTAGTCACCGGACAGCGCGTTTCCCTCTCCCTATGCGTTCAGTATAGTATGGGTGGGGAAAGCATATAAAAGTAGCAGCGCTCCGACACTGACACTATTCAGTCGCATCGGGCGCATATCGGGCGGCTGGGTGACTTTTGAAGATTTCCCCTCTTCCACGAAAACAAAAAAAAAACCTCGGTTTCTTACCCTTGGAGGGTTGATCTAAATAATGAGTCCAAAACTCCAGATTTACTTAACACACCTACTACATGTCAGTATACAGTAAGATCGTGTAATTAATCTTGTTTATTAATTGTAAAAACCGACCAAGTCGTGTACAAACACGCTGTTGTTGTTGTTGTTGTTGTTATTACTGTTATTATTGTAACCGTGGTTATCCATGTGCATGTTGGACAGACATTCAATTATCCCCGTCCCAGAAAGGCCACGTCCAGCAGGATAAACTTAAGGACTTAAGGACTCGGGGGGCGTTTAATTATTATCGAACGTTATTTGTATCCTCTGGTTCACGAACGAAGGAACAATCTTGACATAGATACCGAGATAATGTTCACAGATCGACGATGCGACCCGATGTAGACGGCTATCGCGGCTGTAATCAACCTGCGTTGTCCTCCGGTGATTCTGACATGCCATGGCATGGTATGGTATGGTATAAGTGGATATTCTTTGTTCGCCAACATGGAATTCTGCAGACGCTGATGGCCTTGGCTGCACGTTCGCTCACAATAAATAAAACCGCTTTCTGCTGAATACCAACTCCCAGGGGTTGTTGTAGTGTAGTCAATAAAAGATTCAAAGAGATATGAAAAACCTGATCAACATTTACGACAACAGCTTCATAAAATTAAAATATCATCTTTATAAGTAACATTCGAAAATGTATGTGGGTATATTTGAGACCTTCACAAGACCAAATGTATCCGGTAGTTATGTACATTAGCTTAACCCCTTCCGATTTTCTTAAACAAAAAGCATGTCGTAGATTTCGTCATGCTGATCAAGAATATATATGTATGTTGGGCGCGGAAACCACCCCTCATAGTGTTTTTGATACATGATACTGCTTGTTTGTATTAACTCTGTAAGGTTATTTTTAGTCTTTTACGAATACAAAGGTTAGGAAAAAGTGAGGAGTATGTAAATGTAAACACACCCATCCTAAACCGGAACCTATTGCAAGTATAACGACAGTTTTTTGTATTTTATGACAATTTCATACTGGTTTTAAGCTTCAATACAAAAAACTGACGTAATACTTCCGTGTGTATTGCAATAGGTTACGGTTCAGGATGGGTATCTTTACATTTACATACCCCTCATCCTTTCCCAACATTTGTATTCGTAACACACTAAGAATAACCTTACAGAGTTAATACAAACAAGCAGTATCATGTGTCAAAAACACCATGAGGGGTGGTTTCCGAGCCCAACATACATATATATTCTTGATCAGCATGACGAAATCTACGACATGCTTTTTGTTCAAGAAAATCGGAAGGGTGTAAGCTAATGTACATAATTACCAAGTAATGATATGCTCTTTTAACCTTTCTTAAATGTTTCTTCCACTTTGTCCGATTTATATACTCAACTAAATAAAGGGTGGAGTCAGAACGTTCGACATATGGCAATCCAATATCTGACAGTTATTTATTATTGATTATAATCAACCTAGTTCTTATAATAACACATATAAAACTTTCTCTTGTATCAGTTATTTTATTTTCTACCATAATCGTACTTTTTCTAGCTAAAAGTTTCTTTCAGAATAATGCATTGCGCTAGCTTAAATCGTTCCACTTTTTTAAAGTAGACACTATAAATCGTTTTGGATTGAATTTAATTAGTTTTTACCTCAGATTAATTAACCATATAAGAATGTGTCGCTTATTTATAAATACTGATTTAAACCCACATACACCAACCACAAAGTTGCGAAAGGCTGAAACATTTAACATCCACAAACGAAAATTTTAAATCGAATTATCCACTCGAGGTATTCGCAACCTAAATTATTATTAAATAACTTTCTATAGGAACTAGTAATTAAAATTTATAAGCTTTATATTTTTCACTAAGTGTAAGACCTACAAATATTCAACTCATTGGTAAACATAAGTATGTAAGCACAGCTCAAATCCCTGGCTGTGGCTGAATGCTTGAAAGTTTGCTCAGAGGCTCCTTATACAGCATAGGCGAGCACTACGAAAGGGTTTCTTAAAATTACATCCCCTGATGTGATGTATCAATTACAGCAGGGTATATGAAAATTTTTACAAAGGGTACGCCACTGTTTCTGACAATTCCTCCCCATTTACCGCATTAGTTCCACCCAGTGCAATCCCATTAGAGCATCAAATTTGAAATCGAACAAAACTGTAACTGTTTTCAATCAAGCCGCCCTCTCCTCAACCCTTGTACCATGTTATGGACGTCACTAACTACAGAACGGTACAATAAACTGCAACTCGGGTAAATAAATCTCAATCGGCAACCGAGCGGAAAGGGATGAAAACGGAGAAACGGATAATGACCGTAACCATTCGCCAAACAATTAATTACACGCTAAGCTAATCAAAGCGGAAGTATTATATACCCAACAGTTTATTTTCATTTAATATCCATCGTACTTTGTCGGATTACGTTCATTAATTTATTGCTATCTGTTTCAGCAAATCCACTGCATTTGAATATAGATATGTTATAGATATACTGATAGCGAAATGCCATCGAATCATACGTGCTAAAGTCAGTTTAATTCGCTTTTCCGTATGACATATTGTAAATAACAGAATTGATAATAAAATAGCTAAACATTGCACATTTGAAACAGATACGTTTCAATGAATCAATAAATTAAGTTGACAGTTTCGAAAATTCGTTTGGGAAATCATTAGACTCTAATCCATCATTTACATTTCGTAGAATTAACACTGAATCCCCTTAAATGATTGACAAGCATTTACAACCCCCATTCATTAGATATTAATTGCTAATTAGTACAATGATTAATTATGCACAATAGTTTACCCCCTTTGGATTTTCTTGAAACAAAAAGTATGATGTCGGGTTTTGAGCTTCTAAATTTTCAAAAGTGTCTTGTATTTGTCTTCAATGTATATGAGTACCAACACGATAATGACATCATTAGTACTTGTATTGTCGTGTTTAATTAATCTTGCGACCATAGATACTGTTTATGTTAAGATGAGATTAACGAACGGTTGACGAGGAATTGTTTATATTTATACTAGCGTGGACGTGTGCATTTACACGAACCCACACCTACTACCGCATAACCTATGGTTCGGTATCTAATCTGTAAATAACAAATACAACAATCCCTCAAAGAAACCGTTGAATCGATCAAAAGTTAATTGTGATCATAATTACTTAAGAGTATGATAATTATGGAAGCTCTCGACATAAAGTTCGTTAATCAGAATCAATAGACTAACTTTGGATGTAATAAGTCTATTCTCCAGTAACGAGACTTTAACAATAACCTAGTTAACAGTTTCTACGCATTCACGTGCGCAAATTTGCAAATTCCCTGAAACACTATTTGTCAATATTAATGATTTATGCATTTAGCAATATTGGGAGTGTTTGGTAGACAGACAAAGGTGGGGATTTCGCAAATTTGGGCGGAAGTAAATTGCTAATAAATTCGAAATTTTAATTACAGGGAAAATAAAACTTATAATATATCAAAATAAGACGATTCCACTCAGTATGATTGCGACAACGGACGATTGCACGCAGTGCTAAGAAATTTTTTTTTTCAGTTATTAGTCGATAATTACAAGACAATTGCACTTCATTTGTGTGCAATCGTCCTGCACCCATATGAATGGCGTGAATCTGCGATTAAAAATTTATTTGTTTAGATTTTGCCAACTCTACTTTCGAAATGATCCTCAGCAGAGCGCATATACACGATTCAAATTAAAAAGTCCAAAGTCGCCAATTTACCTGAATCCTTTTCAACGCCACCGTAGACAATGCCGATTGTTAGATAGGCATGTGCAATTTTTGAAATAATTTATAGCGACTGAGATTACTGTGTTCGCGAATGTACGTGGGACGAAAATTCATTACGAAAATCGCTCCATGCAAATATATAATAGAAGGAGGACAATTATTCAATTCAAATATGTATAACCCATCCGTTCCAGAGAAACATTAACATTTATAAATCAATGTTTTCGACGTAAAGAATAATAAATCAATTACTTTTTCTGTGTTACGTTTACTTCATTCTATTGTTCACTTCTAATTATGTAACAAGATTAATAGATCTGAATGAATTATTATTCTCAACAAGATTGCAATTTTAATGTCAATGATGCTAAAATAAAAAATTGTCGACAGGAATTTTTGTCATTTCAAAAAATAAACAATAAAAATTTGGATAAACTGTTTTCAATTGTGTTTAGTGTGTAAGAACGTTACAGTGGTGTGATAGAAGTAACCAGAAAGTTCTAGAATGTTCTGTAACGTTCCAGGATGGTACAGAATATTCGATAGTGATGTCTAATAATAAAATATGACCAAAACTTGGGTTTTTATCAAAATTAAATTGGGATAAAAAATTTTCTTTAAAGAAACCGATGTAATTCCTACCTTTTGTTTTTATGGAATATACTCTAAACCAATTTCAGACTTTAATTAAATCTGAAATGACCTTTTTATCTTTTTTATTGCGAAAGAAAGTAGAACTTTTCTGCTTTTCCCAGAAAATAAATTTAAAGGACGCATTTCGCCACTTACCCCTATGTAATTCACAAAAGTAATTAATTCTCAACTTTTTTAAATTAAAAAAGATAAAATGAACCTGTTCATTGAAGCAAAGTTATCTATATTATTAATGTACTAATATTTTTTTAATACAAATTTAATGTTTTATCATTTCATTTCCAAAAACTCGAAGCACATTTCTGAATTTAAATTGGATTACAGTAGAAGAAATCCCTAGCAATTAGGCAACTTCTGTAACATAATAAAGTTTGAAACTGAACCAAACCAAATGTAATTTACGCCGCAAGCTGAGAAAGAATATTAAGCGCATTTAAAACGGTTGCTTTTCTTTTAAAGAAATTTTTTATTTGCAATAAATCACTCATACTCACCTTTAACAGACACTTTAATTAAATTCTAATCGATTTTCCCGTCTTCAAAATTAATGCGCCTTGGAAATAACATCCAGTAAACATTATCTGAATTTCATTATGCAAAAAATTCGTATTTAAGTACAATTCAAACAAAATTTTATTCATTAACCAACAAAAAGCTGAGGAGATTCTCTCAAGACGACGCGTGTAAGCAAAACCTTTCATATGTAGTAGATATCATTTATTTTTATTATTTTTTTCAATAGTAATAAACAATGTAATTAACAATAAGTAAAATGATCATTACAGTTGTAACTGCTATCTTCAGTAAGAAATTAATTATAATTAATTTGTGTTTTTGTAATCATTGTCCTTATCTTTTAAGTTTCATTGAACGTTTTGTTGCTGCGAGTTATTAAAAAATTACTATTTTGTTTTTCAGTCGATTTATCTTAAAATTATTAAGTAATAAAATCAAAAGAAATTTATCCCGTTAGTTTTATTTAATAAAACTATAATTTTCTTAGTCCCTATTGTATTATTTTGTCAGGCTCCATTAGTTTCTACACTGATTATTAGTATTTAGTATTATTTATGCAATAAGAAAGAGAAGCACAAATAACTGTTAGTATAAACTATTTAAATTTGTCGATGCTGTCAATCGGCCGTGAAATCGGTTAACCAAAGAGGTCTCCGAATAATGTTTTCCTGTTCAATCGACCGTACAAACTGTCAGACACAGATGACCACGTCGTTCTTTTAATTGTGTGTCCCATTTCACCTTTTCACATATTTTTAAAATTCCGAAATCGACATCTATTATCATAATTTTTCTGTCAACAAGAAGACTTATTAGTTCTCATCAGCGCGCCATCAGCAAGTCAAGACTAACGAGTCCAGCGGTTACCATCGTTATCGAAGGCCAGAGCACCGTACGCGCAACGTCATATAAGCACTCTGGTTTTCTTTAACGACGGTAACGGGCCAGCATAAGTCACCTCGTTATCTGTGGGGATTAATTAGTTATAACTCCAGCAAGGATTCTTTGGTTAAAGGACATTAATTGACAGATAGACCAACATAAATTACTGCCTTTGTTAGTTCTATGAGTTAATGAATGTCCTTAAACCAAACGATTCTTACTAACGTTGAGCCTTAACTGCAGCTAATCCTCGCAGATAGCCTTCTATGGTGTTATATTGATCTTGACTATTTATAGGTGAGTTTGCTTGATGGTTATTCTACCGGAACTGCCTATGGCGCGCTGATGAGAACTGTAAGTGCAGAATCGCAATCCGAATATAATTTACTTTTGAGTTTCTGGCAATGAATGCCGTTACACTGAAGAATCCTTGCTGCTGTTAAGGTTAAATTGTCAAAACGTCAATTCCATTTCTGTACGTCATTCTGACAAAA
The DNA here is from genome assembly GCA_947389935.1 of Agrilus cyanescens. Lineage (NCBI taxonomy): Eukaryota > Metazoa > Arthropoda > Insecta > Coleoptera > Buprestidae > Agrilus > Agrilus cyanescens. Next base: position 25,393,178 of record OX376710.1, on the reverse strand, counting down.
CACGAGGCAGTATTTTACCCTTTTACACAAAAATGTCGAAGAAAAAATGCAAATGCGTACAACTAAAACAATTCAACGATTCCTTCTACATTGAGGACGCGGACGATTTGAGAAAAGATTATTTCGAAATTGAGTTTCAACCAACTCCTGTGAACGAGTCGAGCACGAAAACGTTCACAATAATAAATTCGTGCCAAGTCCCGTGTAACTTCTTCGTAAAACGAGACACTCAAATGCACTACATGTACAGAGCTTTTACGATAGCGGAAGAAAACAATGCCAGTGTGCTTCCTGAACATTCGTGGGAGATTAAAATCACTTTCTCCCCAAAGCTTCCTAATCAGGACTATTGTGAAAACATGCAGATATATCCAAGTGAAGTGCAACATTTCAGAGTTTCGGTAAAAGGTAGTTCTTTAGCTCCCCACATAACCGCGTCAATGAGTTATTTAATATTTAATATTAGTCAGAAAGTACAGAACGTCAAGCGTGTTTTTGAGTTAAAAAATTCCTCTTCGGTAACGGCTTTTTATCAATTCGATATAAACGAAAAGGGAAATGGATTTTATAAAATATTTAACACAAAAGGATCACTTAAACCCAAAGAACATACGTATGTTGATATAATATTTAAACCGAAGAAACCAGGAGTTTACTGCAGAGATTTGGTGTGTTTAATATTCAATCAACCACCACTTGTGTTCCATTTGATAGGATTATATTTTCCAAATGACGTAATCGATGAAAAAAAATATGTGGTCGTTCAATATGATGCTACAGGATACGAATATTATTTTAGGGACAATAACGAAATGAATTCAGCTGTTAAATTTGATAGTCTTCACATTGATTTCGAAAAGAACGATATTAATAAAATTTTGCACTGTACGAATTTCAGTGGAAACGATGTGATATTAGAATGGGAAAGCGACCCCGACAAAGTATTCGCTGTAATCACACGCAAAACAATTCTCAAAAAGGACGAAACCATCGGTATAGAATGCACTTTTTCGCCCACTTGTCCTGACACCGTTTACTCCAGGATAATCAAAGGATTTTTATACAACAGAGAATTGATACAACAAGAAGACGTGACAAAAATAAATGTACCAATTTGTTTCAATTTGAGGATGATAGGAAACACGTTCACCGGTAATTGTTCGTGGGTACCTCAAATAGAAATGCAACCCAAAATAATAACACTACCCGCTGTAGCACCGGGAGAGATCACTTACGGAACGTTCATTCTTAAATCGTTTGGTCATCTGCCAGTGCTTTTCAAATTCGTTCCTCCAAAAGAAACTAAAGTAATTATAAAACCAACGGTAGGAAGTTTCAGTGACTATAAGATTTTCCCGGTCAAACTCTTCGCAGACGAAAACGTCGAAAAATGCTACTTCGAATATTGGAAAGTGATTTTCAATAATCGAAAAGAAAGTTTTTACCAATTCCAAGTGCAATGTTGTTCACAATTTCCGAGATTAATTGTAGGACACGAGAATGTTATACGTTTCGGAACAATTTATTCTGAATGCGAAACATCAGTAACTGAACCACTTTTTAATCCAACGGTCCTCTCAATAGAATACGCTTTCCACTTGGACGAGCATCATGGTATAAACATAAATGCAGTGAAAGGTCGCATTGGACCCAACCAATTGGTATTTCTAAATTGGAAATTAAAAGCTAACACAAAGACACCACAACAGATTACCATTAGGTACGAAATGCACGTCCTGCGTGACCTCAGGGTCGTATCTGGAAAACCCACAATGGGCAAAGTGACATTGTACTCTAAATCAGAATATTCCACGTTATGTGCTATACCTAAATATCACCATTTTGGAGAGGTGTTCTACGGACATGTTTGCGAAACAGAGTTTGATCTCTATAACTTAGAAGAACCTACGGTATATTTTAGTGTGCAATGCAAAGAAAAGCGACCCGAATTCAAAATATCGATCAGTCCTAAAACCGGAACGTTACGATCGAAACAAAAATGTCGTATATCGATCAAAATAACAGCTAATATATCCGGGAAACACAGCTTCCAGTTTTATTACAAGATTCGCGAAAGCGAGAATTCCGAACACTTTATAGACGATGAAACATTTGACGTATTTCTGGTCGATTTCGAATGCGTGTATGCAACGATACAAATAGTGAATTTGGTAGGAAGTAACTTTGGGCCGTTATTTTCGAAACTGGTTCTCTGGAATCTCCTTCGAATCGACGAACTTAACGAAATATTTCGAACGATAGAGGCAAACGAAACGAGAACAGTTGAAGCGAATCTGCCTTATTTCGAAGTAAGTGACACTACATTCCATTGCACCCTTATCGTCAAAAATGTAAGCCATTTTAACTGTAAATTTTCCGTAAAAACTATCAAACTCTGCGGCTGTCCGACACGTACGGTTTCCGATGGAATATCGAGAAGAAAAGTTACGAACGACTGTCCTCATTCAGAAATGGCAAAAATTTCGACAACGATCAAAGATCTCATCCCGGTAGATTCAGTCGGAAGCATCAAGATAAAAATGAAATATCTCGTTCCCGGAACCGGTCGCTTTTTAGTTAAAATGCTTCTAGAAAATGAACGTACAGTTCATATATACTTTGACGTAAAATGTTTAACCAATTTAACTTTAACCCCATCATCTTACTATCCCGATTTTACCATGACATTAAATAGTACATATATAGGTTTAAATGACACTGAAATACAAGAATATCAACTGTACAACAACACATCAAACATCGTAAAATACGAATTGAATACATCGCCCTTTATAGACATCAATTTCGATTACCAAAGCTTAATATTGAATTGCTTAAATCCCAACGACACCATTCCGCCGTATTCCTCGACGTCGATTTTCATTAAATTTAAACCAATCGAACACAAATCGTACATCATTAGTACAGACCTCGCACTGGGACATGAAACAGTAACCTTTACAATACTCGGAGAAGGAACCAAAAACTACGAACTAACAACTGAATCCCAAAAAAATATTTTCCTTAACACAGAACAATTCAGTTTACTAAACGCCATCGAGTTATCCACCGACAACATAGCAATTGAAAAACTCGACTTATGGAGCGAAGAATTGAGACTAATCTTCATCAAGAACCTCACAGAAGACTCGATCATAGGCTACTCCTTCCAAAACAAATGTATTCCAGGACTTGTCCTTATCAAACCCGGATACAGAAAAGGAACACTGCGACCTAAAGAAACCCAAGCGGTGGTTCTTCAAATTAAATCGTACGATAAACCTTGTCAGGTTCTGATTCAAATGGCGTGTACTATTTTGGACCATACTCAATACACAGCTTATAAAACTGCTGAGCAGCTCAAAAAACTCGAAAAACAAAGACACAAAGATGATTTCGTCATAACCGAAAAAGGGACACAATATCCTATTTTCGACGACAGAATCGACCTTCCATGTCCAATGGTACAGTACGTGTCATTGGCCGCAAGTATAAACGTAACCAACACAAAAGACAGAGACCTTCTTGTACCATCAGTAGATCATCAATTCAAACAGTCTCCTCCAATGTTCCTTCAGCTTAACAACGTAGAAATAATCGACAATTACTGCAAAACTATACAAAACCACTTCCACGAAAACCTTACTGATTTCGACCACATAAACCAAAAGGCAAAAAATATGATTCTGGTGAAGAAAAACGAAGCAGAACTTATAAAAAATGTCACAGAATGTCTCATAGCTGATGCTGTCTTTAATAATATGTTCGCTAACATCGTTCAAGAGCAAAGCCAATACGAATCGCCTTTTTATTACCAATTTAAAATGAACGATGAGATTATGCCAAAGGAATATAGAACAACGAAAACGGATTTTCAATGTCGAAAAAAGTTGATAGAAAAATATTTGAATCGTCCTCCTAGCTGTGTGATGTACGAAGTGTTTAAGAATCTCATATTCGAAAGTCTGCACGAAATTTACGAAATGGGACCTCCACCATACAAACGATCGAATAAACAATACATAAACGACCTAAAGCAAAAATTTGAACCACCCTCTTGTAAATGTCCTAAATTTGGAGATCACTTTGATCCAAGATATCGTCATGGTCAATTGGAATAAATTAATTTAATAATTTAATTAATTTCTGTGAATTTATCGCAATTAAATACTTTTTTTTTTTTTATTAAAACCAAAAGTACAAAAACAAAATGTAACTGCAATTTTTCTTCGTACATCGTTAAGATTTTATAACAGGAAAAATAATTTAGAGTATCTACGGTACATCGCGCTCTCTTTGAAGTTTAAAAGATATTAGCGAGTAAAAACGTTTTTGGTTAAAAGTTATATCGTATACAGATCTATCTCTTCCGAAGATAGGATAATCTGGAATTTGCCGACAATTAAAACGTCCAAGTTAAGGACCAAAAGGCTCCTTGCGCCTACTTTCGATACGCAGGGTGGTGTCGTTTAATTAGAATTTGTAATTAAAAATCGTTAATTTTGACATGTACAGGTTTCAACAAAAAAGTTGAACATCTTGGATATTATGGGTTGTCTATATTATTATTACTTTGACGAATTATAAAGAAGTTTGCAAAAAGCAACTGAGGTCATTACACTAAATTTTCAACCTGATTATGATTTCCTAAATGCTATACACCACCTTCCAGTTTGGACGGATTCAACTAGTAACAGAATTATTCACGTGTCATAAAATTGTTTTCAATCTCAAAGTGCCTTGCCACACTCGTTCTATTTTTTGGAACTGAGCCAACACATTCCGAAGTGTAAGATATTTCTTTTTCCTTTCCCTGACAATTGCAAGTGTCAATATGTACTTGGTACATTCGCAAAAATTCTCTCGTGAAATGTGCTGAAGCAGCCAACAACAATACCACACATCCTTAAGAATCACCGATCCACAATACGAAACCAAGATTGAGAAAGCCGAAGATTTGCTATATGCACGGAATAAAGACGAGAAAGAAAAACATTAATTCCAATGTAGGTACCCACCGGCTGTCAGCAGTTTAAATTGAAAACAGAAACTCGCTTTGAACTCTCTTCTGTCAACTGTTTGCATGGTCACAATTAAATTTATTTTTAACGGAACAGAAGACATAAACAGATACAAAACGGTAAGTTTACATAACAGAGTGAATGACACGTTGATATTACAGTCAAAATCTTCATAAAAAAATAAATTAAGATGTCGTGTAACGGGACTCTTAATGAGGAAAAGACATGACTTAAAGTAACCATCAATAGTATTGTAATAGATGGTTTATGATTCTCAAAAAATAAATAGTTATAAATATAGAAAAAAATTTAATAATTAATTTAATTTGTTCCTAGTTCAAAAAAATTAGAAAGTTAAAATACTTACGTCCTAATAATTTCTTTTTTGTAAACTTAAAAATAGCAAAAAAAAAATAAATTAAAACTTCAGCAGCTCAATGAAAATAAGTGTCACAAAAAACTCTCCATGTCCATACCTTACACCCTAAATTACTTATCCTAAGACCCAATCCATCCCTATCGATTATATGTATGTTGGTACAAATATGGATTTTCAAAGTGAAAAAACTACGTGAAGGGGTGGTTTCCCCACCCAATACCTATTTACATATACATCTATCTATATTCTTTCCCAAGATATTGAATATTAATTAGAACATACTAAAAATCTTACTGGGTACAAACATACGTATTAAATTTTACAACCCCTTTTAATTAAGAGTATAAACTACGTAATATGTAAATAATTAACATACTTATTATGTATATAAATAATTTAAATATAAACAAGGCACCATAATAAATGCATTTCATGAACTTTATAAGTACATACATAATTATTCTTATCACATATAAATTTTATTACGTTTGAAATAGACAATAGAAAAGATAATTGGACATTGCCTTTGTACTGTTCCAAAATAAGTAGTTCGTCCATAAATAGGTGAACATTAAACGTTTCATGCGGTGTCAATTCAAATATAATTATTAAAAAAAAAACATGAACTACTTTTTATAATCAATATTTGTCTTACTGTTAGGGATAACTTTATTTGGGTTCAAATATTTTAAAGGTACATATTCAAAACCTTTCTTTACAAACATTCAGTCATGACTCATTAAATAATCTAACAGGTTGCATACCTGTAGCATGCGTAATAGGTGGAATAAATTGTAAAATTAAAGCATTAAACTTTTAAGAATGCAGCTATTATTTTTAACATAAAGTCAAAAATATTTTCGTAAAAAAAAATACATGATAGTGTACCTACGCCAACAATGTATTAGATGTAATAGTAGACATACAAGGGTTCAATAAGTTAAGAGAGCATTTAAATAATTCTTATTAATCCAGTACAATATAGGAAATCACTTTTCATTTTTTAAGTAATAAACAATCCAATAAATAAACCGATACACATATTCTAATACATATTTATATTGCAGTTGACATTACTTAATGCTGATAAGTAATATGTGATTAATTGTAAGGTTTTCTTTATATATACTCTCTTTATATAATATCTAAAAACCTTTTTAAGTTAAAAGGATAATTAAGGGTAATGCCCTTTTCCAAAAAAAAGGGAGTAATAGACTGATGGGTAAATTTGAATAACTATCTACATTTGCTTCATGGTAATTTAAAAAATGTGTGCAACTTCTTTCTCTTGGTCTACACTACATCTAAGGACCCGAATATTTTGCAATTTCTTGTTTATTTTTAAAAAAAACTTGCCATTTCAATTATTGATTGCAAACTTATAAAAACAAACGTCAAAATTACTCACCTTCAGACAATTCTAAATCTAGCTCAGCCAATTTATCTCTAACGTCTTCTGGTAATTTTGATACATCAATATCTAAGTCTGCCATTGTAATAGTTTATAAAAATTCACTTGAAAACGGCACAAAAACACCCGCATTACACTTTTCAGGACAACATTTCTACTCCATGTTGCATGTAAACTGTCAAACGCTGCTGTCAAGTCTGTCAGAACATTCTATGGTTTAATAGATAATTTAAAAAATTTGAGGTGTCTTCAATACTACTACTCATTAAAGTTCAATTAACGAGGAAACATTTTAAATTCTTAATCAATTTACATGAAATTAAAAAGAAGTATGTACTTAAAAATGGTTGGGTTATATCTTTTTCTGTTTAAATTTTTAAATTAATTAAGTATTGCACACAACAGAATGAATATTGTAGTTATATATAAAAATTTTAATAACATTTACACCTTATTTTTAATTTTTACTACAATTTTAATTATAAATATTGTCTATTTTTTATCGGAGTATTCTTTATTTATTATTTTCTCACGATTTCGAAATTAGAATGAAAATTAATTAAACTGACAAACACAAAAACATTTTCAACGAAAATCAGCTGTTCTTGAGACGAACTGTGAAAGTGTTGTTTTGAGTTTGGAAGCGTCTTGCAAAAAGTGATTTCAAGCAATTTTCAACGGCGTAATAGTTATCTTACAACATAATTACAAGTTGATTGATTTGCGGTTACTTAAAATAAGTGATTACTGAACTAAAACAATGCGAATAAAATTTTCTTTCTAATCAGAAGATGGGAGTGACTGACTGTGGGTGTTATTTCGATTATTTACAAAGAACAGAAATATTATTTGCTTTTGAATTGAAAATGTCTAATTGCAAATGCTAGTTAGTATGGATACCACCAATAAAATGAGCCCAATAAAAAATATACCAGGTAGGTAACCTAATAAATTTCTTTATCAGTGAATTGATTAAAAACATCGTTATCTACTTTCAAGATTGTGAGGAACCGTACCCCAGTTTATCAGATTATCACGACTACGAACCGAATTTGGAATTTGATGACACAGAATTACACCAATCTCCTGATGCCCTCGCCAGTGCTGGTAAGCAATTTTTTAAATAATTTTCAAGCCCATTTATATATACTTAGTTTTATGCACATTTAGTGGACTTAATTAATGAAATTGAAACTAATGGCATGGGGTCCCCTGTGTCTGATTTTACTGATGAAAATTTCGAAGAAGAATTAGCTGAAGCATGTGAAGAAGGCTTTGACAGCCTCCTTTACACATCGTATCCGGAAGTTGACTCCTCTGATAAATTTATGGACATTGCAAGGTACAATATTGTTGATGTAAAAGGCGACGATGCGTTAGGCAGGAAAGTAATAGTTGTGTACGCTTGCAAATTACCACCTGTTAAAGACATCGATCATGGAAGATTTTTAAGGTAAAATAATATAATTAAGGGGCGCAATAGTAATCAGAAACCTGCTTATTTTTAGGTATTTAACAGACACTTTAGATAAGTACGTGGAACAAGATTATAGTCTAGTATACTTTCATTATGGCCTTTCAAGCAAAAATAAACCTCCACTTAAGTGGCTTTGGCAAGCATACAAGGCGTTTGATAGGAAATACAAAAAGAATTTACAAGCCCTGTATCTAGTACACCCGACCAATTTTTTAAAAATTATTTTCCAACTGTTCAAACCTGTAATTAGCGTCAAATTTGGAAGAAAGATTAATTACATTAATAACTTGAAAGAGCTCAGTGAACACATTCGATTGGAGCAGTTGTCAATACCAGATCAAGTTAAAGAGTAAGTTAATACAGGATCAATTATTTTGAATTACAGTTGCCCTATTTTCCAGACACGATAGGAAATTAGGAGGTACAAGTAGCGCCGTGGCAGTGGAAGACTTAAAACCTGAATACCCTACACAACAATTTGGCGTTACTTTAAGCTTTATAAAAGATCATTATAATGAAGTTATACCACCTGTTGTCCGACAATGCATACAACATTTAGATAAACCCGATGGTATAATGCCTAAAATAATTGTTATTATTTGATTAATACGTTTTTTTATAGCCTTAGAAACGGAAGGTCTTTTTAGAAGATCTGCTAACGTTCTAAAAGTGAAGCAATTAAAAGAAAATTCGAATAGAGGCGAAATTTTAGTATTCGATGATCCACACGAGGCTGCAGTATTACTTAAAACATTCTTAAGAGAACTTAGAGAGCCACTGTTAACACATGAACTATATGATGAAGTGATGCAGTTTCAGAGTAAGACAAAAAACATGTTTTGTATGATTCCTATAAGCGAATTTATTTTCAGGTTGGAATAGAGATGAACAGCTCAGGCAAGTTTCTATTTTAGTTATGGAAAAGTTGCCTGAAGACAATTATAAAATCCTTAAATATATCATGAACTTTTTATCTAAGGTGAGTCATTTTAAAAGAAGACCTTAAAACATTGGCCTCATCATTTGTAAGCGCATGCGACTGCGCGGGATTAAGACATGCGCAGTGGTCATTTAAAAATTGTTTTTGTGCTTACAACTGATAAAGCCAGCGATTACGCCCTTATTTTTCAAAAATAATTGTGTATTCGTTTAATGTAATTTTATAGGTGATGGAAAGGGCAGATCTAAATAAAATGACTGCACAAAACTTGGCCGTAGTTTTTGGACCAAATTTAGTATGGTCTGAAAATATTACGATGTCTTTAACGGCTATAGGCCCCATAAACATGTTCACGCAGTTCCTTTTACAACATCATTCAGAAATATTTATCGTTTAGTAATTGAATAGTGTTAAATTAGCATGAAAAATAAAAAAAAATTGAACACTGGAAACGATGATGGTAAGAAAATCGCATTTCTTAAATAAATATGTGTTAATTTTATTGAAAGAAAATTGTAGTCACTACTTAGTCTGAAATGCCAAAGAAATTATAGGAAACCATGAAAATCACAGACTGTTTTTACAACTTATATATAACATAATTTTTTGTAACTACGTGCTGGGTTGGGGCTAAACAACAACTACATACATTGTTCTTAGAAAAAAAAAACTATCAAAAAAACGGTAATAAACTACCATAATTTAAAACTCATGGATCATGAGTTATAGCGTTTTGTATTTGAGCTCAATTTGTTTTTTCAATATTTTTTTGTTTAGAATTACATTTAGGGTAATTATCTTAATTCAGCTTTAAAGAATCTGTGTTAGATCTGAAATATATTATAAGTAATACTGATTGCTTTAATAAAACATCCAAAATTTTGGTGCTGAAACAAGTAAACTTAAATTCTGAAATTTCAACGTCAACAGATATTTTGACATTGAATGTTACAATTAGGTATTTTCTTTATATTAAAATCAGTTTAACATTACAAATAAAAAGTTTTGAGGTTTTTTTTTATTACTATCGTTACTATTAACTATAAAAAAATTGTATATTTTTATACTTATTAAATTTTCACTTATCATTCCACTAAATGACTTAATTTTCCACTTGTATTGTACTACCTCTGCTAACTATCTAATAATTTCTTAATTTCTCATTAGTATACTATATCGAGTGTTGAAATTGTCCAAATGATATGCATTTAAGAATATAGAAAAGTTTAAATATGTATTTACACGTAAGGGACAACAAATGTACCTATAAATTGTATGTATTACTAGTGCTGTAATATATATTATATTTGTATTAAACAACGATATGAAAATGAAATATAAATCTTTTAATAAATACTTTGTATTATTATTATTATACAGGGTGATCCACTTTAAAAGAACCACTTAAGGAATTTTGGGGACGTTTTATAAAATTTATTGTATTATTGTAGTTGCTGTCCAGCACTGCCTTATTTAATTCCACTTCCCGTGCGCGTAGGCACAGAAATGGATCTACTGCGTCACCTTACTCAATTTGGCAACATCGCATACTAACTGGTGAACGGTCGGTGTTGTTCCGACGTTGCCAACTCATATTACTGCATTGATTTTGAATTAAAAATTGAAATTATCAAAAAAATTTATTATAATCAACCCTTTTTAACAATTATGTACGTCATGTAAATATCTTATGTACCTATGTACTACTTAACATCACAAGATAAGCTTATAAGTTGTCGTTTAACAGGACCTCACCAGATATTATATGTATCGTTTGCCAGATTAACATTTATTAAATGAACAGATTAATCATTTCAAGCAACGATATTAAGTAATCGGAAATTTCAGCTAAAGCATTTTTATTTAACACTAATGTTATGTGAACAAACTTACCGCCTTGTGTCTAAACCATTTATTTAAAGTTTTGTTGGAAGTAAATCGTTTAAGACATAGTCTACCTAAATAAAAAATAAATATTAAATTACAATCAGTAACTACCTAATAAGCAAATAATTCTTACAGTTCCAAACCACCAAGTGTTAGGCCTAAAAACGATTTTACTCATGAAATTCATTTCGGAAGCCGGTGATATTAAATGCAAGTGCATGTGGGGGACTGAATTAAACGGCGGCCAGTGAAACCCAGCCAATAAGTCATCTACGTCGGCTCCGTTTTCTTGAAGGGCTCTTTTACCCTCACTTAGCAATTTCTCAATGAGTACTTTGTCGTTTAGGGTGATTTTGTTAACATTTTCGATGTGTATCTTAGGAACGGCCAAGTAATGATATTTAGATGCCGGTTTTATATCTTTAAATACAATTATATCGTCGTCTTCCAGTAATATTTCTGCAGACAAAGTGCGGGCAATAATTTTACAAAATATGCAATTTGGATGAGTAGGAGAAGACATTTTTAACTTCTGTTAAACACTCAAGGACAATTTAATTAGTTAAAATTGCACGTCATCCCTTAATTACTTTTTAAATTCTGCAAAAACTAATTACATAATTTTAGTTTTAAACGTCAAAAAAACTAGGTTATGTTAAAAATCAGCTGAGTTAAGTGAGGTTATAATTCGAAAAGTAAACATTTTTTATTTTTTTAATAATTTTGTGATTTTATTAACACTTTTCGTGTAGATGGTGTTAAATCTTAATTGTGAATAGAGTGGGTATTCTTATTACTCATAATTATGACTATTGTCTTGAATTAATCGCCGACCCAACATCAAAATGGCCGAGACGTCCGCTTATTATTTGCAATTATCAAACAACCCCGTTCGATTTGAACCCGTTAACCAATTAACAAACGTCTTCTTCGATGACTCGAATAAACAAGTATGTACTTTTCAGTTTAATAATTGTGCCGTGTTAAAACCTTATCTGCAGGTTTTTGCGGTCAGATCTGGAGGTGTCATGGGAGTAGTTGTTAAAGGGCCTTCAGAAGAAAGCAAATCACTGAATTTTAGGATGGACGATGGAGGTCCAGTAATTTCGATTAAGTTTTCCCTAGATCAAAAAGTACTTGCTGTTCAAAGGTCATCAAATTTAATTGAATTTATGAATTTTAACGGTTCTAATTTGGAAAACAAGTATTCACAAAATTCCAAGAAAAACGCGACCTTGTTAGGCTTTGTTTGGTCTCATATTAACGAAGTAGCTTTAGTAACAGATCATGGTGTTGAATTATATTCAGTTATACCTGAGAAAGCAGTCCTAAAGCACTTAAAAAGTGTATCAGTTACAGTACAATGGTTTGTCTGGTGTCCCACAAATAAAATTGCTCTACTGGCTTCAAGTCATGGCTCTCATTTATTACCTGTAATTTTTAAGCCAGGTTCTGTTTCTAAAATGCCCAAAGTTGAAGGTACAACTTTATAATTTAACTTAACACACAAAATTGAACACTAAAAGTTACACTTTTTCTTAGGAGATCCAGGTCGTATGATTTTAGAAAGGGACATAACTTTGGGAACTTTATACGGAACTGCTGCAGTACTTATATTAAGACATCAAAACGGACCTCAAGCTTCTGAGGTTCACATTCATTTATTAAACGGTTCAAGTTCAGCACCTATTAAGAGGCATGTGCTTCGTTTAGGACTTTCTGGTAGATTTGCAATTAATATTGTCGACGATTTAATTCTTGTTCATCATCAGGTATTCTTATTAAAAAATGTCGTATTAAATAATAAGTAAAATCTGCGTCGTAGGCTTCAAGGAGCTCACAGGTGTTTGATATTAATTTGCAAGGGGAAAGTGATGGCACAGTAACTTACCATAAAGCTGTAGCCCCAGCAAAGTCCATTCAGCCCGCCTGTTTGGAAATACCGGGTCTGTTAGAGTCGCAAAAACACGTCTGTGAATTGTGTATCCTTCTCTTTGCCTAAAAGAAATAGCAAACAGTAATATTTGTACTTAACATTGCGCAGATTCGGCAGATTGGGTTGTTTTTCAGCCAAATATTGTGATTGATGCCAAATTAGGATGCCTGTGGTGCATACACTTAATTCTAGAGGAACTGTGCAGGCAAATACTGGATCTGTCTGTCTGCACACAATTAGCATTGAACAGAACGAACGGGAAAGAAGTTTTGTTAAAAGCAAGTTTTAAATTTTTACTTTTACTTCAGTTTAGTACTTCAATGCGTTAAATCCCCGACCAAGGCAAAAAAAATAAAGTATACGTTTTAATTACAGTTGCTTTTGGATAGGATAGAACTTCCAGAGCCTCCACTTCAGCAGCTTCAAGGCTCGTTCGATCATATGAACGTACTCTATAGGAAATGGATAGAAAGCGAACTTCAGGTACAAACCGCGTCTCCGCCCGGTTCTCAGCCCCCCAGTAAAATTGTATATCAACCGAGGGTTCTTATAACCCAGGCAGACATGTCCAGTCGTGTATTTCAAAAATTGGACTCGACTGATAAGTTACAAAAACTGGAGTGGGTTCTCGTGAGTTATATTACATCCCTGACGTTAAACGACATTCCTACAGAACACAGCCTTAACGAAATGCTAATAAACACACTGGTATTATTGATCTAATCAGTTTCTTGAATGCATTATACAATTTAATTAATTCAATTTTAGGTGAAACAGGAAAAAAACTCGGCACTGGTCCAGTTCCTTCAGTACGGGGTTGTTTCGGATTCAAAGCCGCTCGCATGTCGTTTATTGTCTTTGGGTCACGTTGAGCTTGCATTAGACATGTTTGCACGATTAGGTAAACAATTATTTGTACATAAGCGACTATGTAATAATTACGTACTTTAGGAGCAACTGCAGAAATAGTGGAAATTCTATTGGACCAAGAACAGGTCCTTCCGGCTTTACAACTGGCAGGCGACAAGGAGACACCGCGGAAATTTTTACAGGCGGCACAAAATACCGGAAACGCAACTCTATTTCATAGCACCGTATTAGCTCTTAGGACTAATCCACATTTTAAGGACAGTTTTCTCAAAGGTATGCGGGTTACAATATTCAAAATGAAAAAATAAATTTATTAAAGTTCGCACAAATTCACTGAGCAGTCAAAAAAATTTTTATGTGTAATGTATTATTCATTTGACTTATCTTTAAATGAAATGATTTTTTTTTTAATAATGAAAACTAATAATCTATCGATCGAAACTATGTAAATACGTTTTTATTTTTATTTGCAGACGAACGTCTTCGAGCCTATTTAAACCACTACGCGTCTCTTTTTCCGACCGGCGTTAAAGCAAGTTCTAAGTAAAATTGTTTTTTTTTTCTACTATACATAATTTATTATGTAATATCACAATCAATCGAATAAATTACATATTTGTACATATATGTAATAATAATTACTGTTATTTACAATATACAAAATGGTTTTATTTACTTACCATTATTACTTGTAATCAGTGCTGTACGATTAAAAATTTTAGTCGTGAAACGTGCCTACAAATTAAAATCGGCCTTCCAAGTCGGGTCTTACCTGGACGCATTCGTAAGCAACGTTTAGACAGTTTGACGGCGACTTTTTCTTATCGTCTTTCAACAATTTGCCTACCGATTTACAGTTCGGGCAAGGGAACGTTTCCTCTAATGTTGGCACACAACTGGAGTGAAAGCAATGCCCGCATTGCCACACCATACAGTCCACATCTTTTTGCGAATATAACGACTTTTGACATAACGTACACAAATCTGAACTGACCACAATAGGTTTACTATTAACCGACAGCGACTTAGCCAAACCTGAAAAAAGTGCCATAAGAACATTCTTATTTCTGTCTTAAAAATAGTATAACGTTGCAGAAGTGAGACGAAAATGGTAATAAATTTCCGCTTCTCGCCATTAAAGAGAAGAAAAGAGCGAAATTCTTACCGTGATGGACATCTCTACTCAAGAGTTTAAAAGTAGTCTGTAACATTTGTAAATCGTGTCGGCAGTCTGCCAGCATCTCTCCCAAAATTCCCCGAACATCCCCGAAGCAAACGTCTCGAACTAATTCCAAAAGTTGCGTTGGAGGAACATGTGGAGCAGCGAAATGCAACAGTTGTCGTACACTCATGCACTTAAGGCTGGTGGGATGTTTGAGTAACGTCAGCCAAAGTTCTTGTGCTTCGTTTAGACTCAAATGTTCCGCTCCGTGAATACAAAGCTGCACAGCGGCGTTAGCCATCCCTTCTTGTAACATGAGGTCCAGAGCTTCCCTGTAACTGCCGCATTGTTCTAGCAAAAGGGCTGTCGCGGAATGTTTTTCGTATTTTTCGGTGATTTCTAGGGCAACTTCTGTAGGACACAATTTCAACCTAACAAAGTCGTTGATAAAACTGCTGTCTTTTTGACAGAGCACCTCTAAAAAACTTTTTGCTACTTCTGACGGAAGTTTAACGTCTAAAAGGATCAATTCGTTCACGAACAAGTAAAACAAGTCGATGTCAAGCGATTCCAGAAACTGACACAAATATTCTAAAACATCCTGGAAATGTTCGACAACTATTTCTGCGGATTTCTTTGGATCAATTTTCACCAAGTCTGCGAAATTATCTATGACCTGTTTACGTATATATCTTTCGCTGTCTTCGTGATATTTCAATATGTAATTAAAAGCGTCGTCGTTTTGGTAACTATCTTTCAAATAACATTCTAAGATTTTGTCGTAGTTTTTCTGTTTTTCGTATAAATTTTCGACTACTCTGTAACAATTACAATTCAATGCCTTTTCTAATTGTCCTTTTAAATCGTTGGCAAATTTATCACTTTCTAAAAGATCGATCCACGCTTGCTGCCTGTCGTAATGATCGCGCACGCTTAAGTCTTTTTCTAAAGTATTCGTTAACGTTTGTACAACTTCGTTTAAAATTTCTTTGTCTGGTTTTAAATTACCTGACGCTATTAATCTTGAAATAAAGCAAGCTAAATGCACTTTCTGGCTTTCCTGGAATTAATGATTAATGGCTAAATGTAAGAAGAGTACACAACTACTATAAAATAAAATAATTTACAAACTCACATTAAATTCAGATGAAGTGATTATTTCAACCATGATCTTTATCAGTCTTTGCCTCTGCAGCAGTCCCATTTCTCCCGAAAATTCCGGTTCTCTAAACGCCAACTCGACAACATTTAAGCATTCTCTAGTACTGTATTTTAAAAGAGCCCTCAAGTAAGGATACGATTTTTCACCTTCGGTTGGTGTTATGGAGTGAACTGTCTCTAAACATCTTAGTACATCGTATTTAACTTTGGAAACGTTATTTTCGGGGATTTTCCCGTTAGGATATCCTAATCCGGTCAAACATGACGAAACATAGACAATCATTATGTTACCTAATTTATGATTATCGGGGGTTAAATCCTGGAGGAATTCGGTCAGTGGACTTACATAGTCCTCCAAAACTTTCGTATTAATGTGTATCCATGCTTTGTACAGTTTCTTAGCTCGACATATTTTTAAAACCTGATGAAGGTCCAAACAACTCAAATCTAAGGCCAACAGAATGTTTTCGAGAGTTTCGATGTTATTTTTGTCTTCGTGATATTTGACCAAAGCTTGCGCCACTGTAGGATTAAGAAAATATAGTGCACCATTTATTATATGGTCAGTTATTAGAGTGTAGTACCAATCCAAAACGAACGGCTCTTTAACTACCGCTTCCCATAAATCATTACAAAGAAGATCACTACAGTTTAAAATATTTATTGTATTTAATTTGAATTAACTAAAAAAAAAAATAGCTTACATTTTGTTCAACTTTACGCAACAATTTACGGCAGCAGTTAAATTATCCCTTTCGATCTCGTAACAGCCAAGACTTATTAAATACTTTTCCAACAATTTACCGATGTTATTATTTTTATTATATTTGCCCTCTTCGGCAGCTAAATTGAGCGCTTCAGTCCACCTGCCCTGTTCGCTTAGAAACGCCAATCTTTCAGGCCAAGTTCGTAACTTTACAAGGTGAACTTCTTTGGTTCCTAGTATTAAAAGCTGATCGCCACGACTAGATATACTATTATAACACGCTCTTTCGCCCGCTAATGCGAATGCTTCGCTAACACCCCCTCCAAGAGCCAAGGCTTTAAAATGAGCCGAACCATACACCAACCCTACAATAACAATTTCTACTCAGACTCAAACTAACTTAAATAAATTAGGCTGACAGAAAGCTAATGAGCTCAAAATCGCGATATAAATTAAATATTGTATAACCTGCGTTGTCCAATTCCAAAACTTCAATCTCCCGTTGGGTTCGGACTTCTGCGAGACGAAGATTTTCGGTTGTATCTAAAACGGCCAGATGTCTTGTACCAAGCCAGTGTAAGGCGCAGAGGGTGTAAGGCACTTGAATACTACGTAGAGGGAATAAATTGATCCTGTTCGAATCCAGAGGCGACGTTACTACACGAGTGTAATTCAATTCGGTACCGCGACCCCAGGCTAAGACAGGTTGCAAAGTACGACCGACTGGCACCATACGCCACGCCAACAGTGGGAGGCATGTTGGGCTTCTAGGTAACATTTGGGTGAATAACACCCTCAGACGAGGTTTTATTGTGATAACTATCACCTAAAAACATTGTATTTTTTGTCCAACATAATGAAACTATTGGCTTTGAAAATATACCTTAGAAAGAGTGGCAATTGCAACAATTACAAACTGGCCAAGTGGATGATAATCCAGCATTTCTACAAATGGTTCGAACACGCATACTTCTCCTCGTGCACCGGAAAACAAGCATTTAGAATTCCACGTTCGCTTTCCAAGACGTCTACTGAATGACAGAGAAAATATACAACCAGCCGAGTCACCACATAAGGCCAAGTTGTTACTGGCTGTAAAGCGTAAATGCAGTACAGCTGATTGTGGAGCATGGGCATCTGGTAAACGCCTAATAACATCTCCGGTCCCGCAGTCTACCATAAAAATGTATCCTCTTTCAAAGCTAAAACAAGGTACAGACATTGCAACTTTGATTAAAGGCCATTAAAACATTGGTTCACACCCGACTAATATTCTTGTTGAGTCAACATTAAATGCTAAGGATGATATGGCTCCCTGATCGACTGTTTGTGAATCATGACAGCACCAACATAATTTTTGGTCTGAATCGAAAGCCAAAAGATATCCATGTGATGTACCTATTGCTACAGTTTTGCTACTGTTGCTTATCACTGTTGGTGATCCAGCACCAACCTTTTCCTGAAATATGACTTTTAACATACCGAAACTTTCGAGAAAGAGGAAATACAAATATGGAACCTTTGCTGACACAAGTTGGGCAGAAATTCCTTGTAAAATTCCATGATAGAGTAAAGACTTGAACTTTTGTAAATGTGAGGAACTTTGAACTGAATGTAACGAAGTTGTATCACTGCCTTCTTCGGATTCTAATTCCCATAAAATGCTTTCTAAAGATAGGGGTGCAGAAGGGGGTATATCATATTCAATATCATTCAGCTACAAATGAACAAATCAGTGAATGCTATACAATGTTTTTTTACAACCCACCTCATGAATATCCAACGAAGACTCATCAGAATCTTCCACAACAAGAGAATCCATAATGTTTTCAGTTCTTACTTTTAATTTTAACAAAACATAATTTTGAGGTTAAGAATAGAAATTGAACTGAACCGCATTAAACAATTAATGGATCACATTTAAACTGCAGCACCACAAATATATCATACTTTTTTACTTAAAGAACTGAAGAACACAAATTTTATTTACAATATTCATCGTTGCGAATAAAAAGAAACTCAGATTTGACGTTTGCCATTCTCAAATCAACCCCTAAAAAACATAGATGAGTACGATCAAAGACAAATGAGCAAGACAACTTACAGCTATTAAAAATCCCTACGACAATTTCAAAATAAATTATAAAATATAATTGTATTTCTATTGCTGCCTTGCAATAAATTAACTCAAAAATCAACAAATTTTCCAATACAACGTTATTTTAAAAACTTTTGTTTAAATTCAAATTGTAGTTGATATTTTTTTAGTTCAATTTAAATTTTGTACATTGGCAGAAGAGATTAATAGAATAAAGTTTGACATTGACACGTCAAATTTGACGTTTATCATGTTAAATTGATAAGAAATATTGTTTGTTGAGTTGTAAATTAAATTTTGTGTTTTTTTGTTTGCGATATAAATACGAAACATGATGCAACATCAATATTGGGTCACAAAGAAGAGCGTCCAAAGGAAATTGGGGAGCAAAGAGGACGAGTGCATAATTTCTTCTGATGCTGAGTTGGACGCAAAATTGGAACTATTCAGATCTATTTCAGATACTTGTATTCAGCTACAACGAATTATAGATTCGTACCAAGAAAGATTATGCTATTTAGCTCAAGAAGAAAATGCACTAGGTAGATATTTGAAAGAATGTGGTAAAAATGAAAAGAATTCAAGTGCTGCTCAACTTTTGTTGGTGGCTGGTAAAGCTTTGGCGTATACTGGTCATCAATTACTAACAGTTAGACCTCCTCTAGTACGATTACATCATGATGTAGAAACTTTTAGAGCAAGAGCTATATTAGACACAAGAGCAACTGTAACAGAAATGGAGAAAGTCCGTACTGAATACAGAGCTGCACTAAGTTGGATGAAATCTGTTTCTAATGAACTGGATCCCGACACAGGTCGCGGATTAGAACGTTTTAGAAAAGCTCAGTCCTATGTTAAAATGTCCAAAACAAAATTTGACCGTTACATGTTGGCTTGCTTACAAAAAGTCGACTTGTTAGCAGCAGCCAGATGTAACATGTTTTCTCATGCTTTGGTTTCTTATCAGAATACAATTTCGCTATTTTCGGCAAAATCATCAGACACCCTGACACATGCTGCTAATAAACTGAACGATGTAGAACCATTTGAGTTCAGTGCCGTTTCAGAATTGGCAGGCAGTGTAGAAGATGAGAAAGAGAACAAGGATAAAAAGACATTCTTCAATTCTGAATACAAAGACGCCGTTCCGAATGATAAGGACAAAGAAAATAACAGTAAAGACTCTAGAAAAGGGTCATCCACCACAGATTTGCTTGGTGAAAATTTCTCTATCCCTCCAGTAACCCCTGACACCAATGCTATTGAGAGTAGTAAAAATTCTGAAGATTCTACACTTAGTTCTGAACTGTTGAGTTTAAATTGGCCCTCTGAAAACGACCTTCTAGGAGATTTTATGCCTTCTAAATTTCTCCAAGAAGGTGCATTTGATTTTGAAGCCCTCAGCCAGAAAAGTGAAGAACTAAAACCCAATGCAACCAAAGATGATTCAAAAAAGCCGAATGATTTAAAATCTCAAATGTCTTGGCTGAGCTTGTTCAAAGAACTGGACCCTCTTGCTAATCAGGACGTTGAATCTGGAGATAGGGCTTGAATCTGTTAATTTATTATGAGGGAAACTACTATTGCTTTATTTTACCAAAGAACATTTTCACTATTTGTAATTTAATGCTTTGGGTGTACTTATGTTTGAAATACAACAATTAATTTACATTCCACTTATGCCAAAGATTTACCTGTATTTAAACAATTGTTTTTTCTTTTGTGTGTTATGTTGCTGTCAAATATTTATACATTACGAATAAGTACTTATCTAAGATCTGTTAATTTGTAAGAAATTTTATGAATAAAAACTTAGCATCCAGTAATGACTTGCTGTCTTTTTTTTCCTAATTAGTCCAATTATTAAAGTTAAAAAAAGCAACGCAGGTTAATAGGAGATTAACAAACAAATAGATTTTTTAATTACAAATTAAGTGAAGATGCAATTAATTAAGATCTAAATAAAAAACTCCAATCACTCTAATGACGAAAAGTAAAGGAAATGTTTAAAAAGTTACGTTTTGAATAAAGTAATTTGAATTTATATACCGATCGCGCCATCTATCGAAAATCTGTTGAGGTAGTGTTATTACGTTATTTTCAAAAGCGCTCCTAAAATTTCAATATGCTAATTAATTGTTCTGAATGTTTTAAACACTGAAATATACGTAAAAATGTACGCAGAATTTTGTGGTGCCATCAGTTTTCGAGTGCGGCAAAACATATAGGCAGGAGAAGTACTTTTATTAGGAAAATGAATAAAATCATAATTCAAAAAAAGCGCTCCTAAAATTTCGGTATATAAATCAATTATTGTAAACGATTGAAACACCAAAATATACGTAAAAATGTACGCAGAATTTTGTGGTGCCATCAGTTTTCGAGTGCGGCTTAATATATAGGCAGTAAAAGTACTTTTAGTAGGAAAATGAATAAAATCATAATTCAAAAAAAGCGCTCCTAAAATTTCGGTAAATAAATCAATTATTGTAAACGATTGAAACACCAAAATATACGTAAAAATGTACGCAGAATTTTGTGGTGCCATCAGTTTTCGAGTGCGGCTTAATATATAGGCAGTAAAAGTACTTTTAGTAGGAAAATGAATAAAATCATAATTCAAAAAACGCTCCTAAAATTTCGGTATGTAAATCAATTATTCTAAACGATTCAACCACCGAAATACACTTAAAAATGTACGCACAATTATGTGGTGCCATCAGTTTTCGACTGCGTCATAATATGTAGGCAGTAAAAGTACTTTTAGTAGGAAAATGAATAAAATCATAATTCAAAAAAAGCGCTCCTAAAATTTCGGTAAATAAATCAATTATTGTAAACGATTGAAACACCAAAATATACGTAAAAATGTACGCAGAATTTTGTGGTGCCATCAGTTTTCGAGTGCGGCTTAATATATAGGCAGTAAAAGTACTTTTAGTAGGAAAATGAATAAAATCATAATTCAAAAAAAGCGCTCCTAAAATTTCGGTAAATAAATCAATTATTGTAAACGATTGAAACACCGAAATATACGTAAAAATGTACGCAGAATTTTGTGGTGCCATCAGTTTTCGAGTGCGTCATAATATATAGGCAGTAAAAGTACTTTTAGTAGGAAAATGAATAAAATCATAATTCAAAAAAAGCGCTCCTAAAATTTCGGTAAATAAATCAATTATTGTAAACGATTGAAACACCAAAATATACGTAAAAATGTACGCAGAATTTTGTGGTGCCATCAGTTTTCGAGTGCGGCTTAATATATAGGCAGTAAAAGTACTTTTAGTAGGAAAATGAATAAAATCATAATTCAAAAAACGCTCCTAAAATTTCGGTATGTAAATCAATTATTCTAAACGATTCAAACACCGAAATACACTTAAAAATGTAGGCAGAATTATGTGGTGCCATCAGTTTTCGAGTGCGTCATAATATGTAGGCAGTAAAAGTACTTTTAGTAGGAAAATGAATAAAATCATAATTCAAAAAAAGCGCTCCTAAAATTTCGGTAAATAAATCAATTATTGTAAACGATTGAAACACCAAAATATACGTAAAAATGTACGCAGAATTTTGTGGTGCCATCAGTTTTCGAGTGCGTCATAATATATAGGCAGTAAAAGTACTTTTAGTAGGAAAATGAATAAAATCTTAATTCAAAAAAAGCGCTCCTAAAATTTCGGTAAATAAATCAATTATTGTAAACGATTGAAACACCAAAATATACGTAAAAATGTACGCAGAATTTTGTGGTGCCATCAGTTTTCGAGTGCGTCATAATATGTAGGCAGTAAAAGTACTTTTAGTAGGAAAATGAATAAAATCATAATTCAAAAAAAGCGCTCCTAAAATTTCGGTATGTAAATCAATTATTCTAAACGATTCAACCACCGAAATACACTTAAAAATGTAGGCAGAATTATGTGGTGCCATCAGTTTTCGAGTGCGTCATAATATGTAGGCAGTAAAAGTACTTTTAGTAGGAAAATGAATAAAATCATAATTCAAAAAAAGCGCTCCTAAAATTTCGGTAAATAAATCAATTATTGTAAACGATTCAACCACCGAAATACACTTAAAAATGTACGCAGAATTTTGTGGTGCCATCAGTTTTCGAGTGCGGCTTAATATATAGGCAGTAAAAGTACTTTTAGTAGGAAAATGAATAAAATCATAATTCAAAAAAAGCGCTCCTAAAATTTCGGTAAATAAATCAATTATTGTAAACGATTGAAACACCGAAATATACGTAAAAATGTACGCAGAATTTTGTGGTGCCATCAGTTTTCGAGTGCGTCATAATATATAGGCAGTAAAAGTACTTTTAGTAGGAAAATGAATAAAATCATAATTCAAAAAAAGCGCTCCTAAAATTTCGGTAAATAAATCAATTATTGTAAACGATTGAAACACCGAAATATACGTAAAAATGTACGCAGAATTTTGTGGTGCCATCAGTTTTCGAGTGCGTCATAATATATAGGCAGTAAAAGTACTTTTAGTAGGAAAATGAATAAAATCATAATTCAAAAAAAGCGCTCCTAAAATTTCGGTAAATAAATCAATTATTGTAAACGATTGAAACACCAAAATATACGTAAAAATGTACGCAGAATTTTGTGGTGCCATCAGTTTTCGAGTGCGGCTTAATATATAGGCAGTAAAAGTACTTTTAGTAGGAAAATGAATAAAATCATAATTCAAAAAACGCTCCTAAAATTTCGGTATGTAAATCAATTATTCTAAACGATTCAAACACCGAAATACACTTAAAAATGTAGGCAGAATTATGTGGTGCCATCAGTTTTCGAGTGCGTCATAATATGTAGGCAGTAAAAGTACTTTTAGTAGGAAAATGAATAAAATCATAATTCAAAACAAGCGCTCCTAAAATTTCGGTAAATAAATCAATTATTGTAAACGATTGAAACACCAAAATATACGTAAAAATGTACGCAGAATTTTGTGGTGCCATCAGTTTTCGAGTGCGTCATAATATATAGGCAGTAAAAGTACTTTTAGTAGGAAAATTAATAAAATCTTAATTCAAAAAAAGCGCTCCTAAAATTTCGGTAAATAAATCAATTATTGTAAACGATTGAAACACCAAAATATACGTAAAAATGTACGCAGAATTTTGTGGTGCCATCAGTTTTCGAGTGCGTCATAATATGTAGGCAGTAAAAGTACTTTTAGTAGGAAAATGAATAAAATCATAATTCAAAAAAAGCGCTCCTAAAATTTCGGTATGTAAATCAATTATTCTAAACGATTCAACCACCGAAATACACTTAAAAATGTAGGCAGAATTATGTGGTGCCATCAGTTTTCGAGTGCGTCATAATATGTAGGCAGTAAAAGTACTTTTAGTAGGAAAATGAATAAAATCATAATTCAAAAAAAGCGCTCCTAAAATTTCGGTATGTAAATCAATTATTCTAAACGATTCAACCACCGAAATACACTTAAAAATGTAGGCAGAATTATGTGGTGCCATCAGTTTTCGAGTGCGTCATAATATGTAGGCAGTAAAAGTACTTTTAGTAGGAAAATGAATAAAATCATAATTCAAAAAAAGCGCTCCTAAAATTTCGGTATGTAAATCAATTATTCTAAACGATTCAACCACCGAAATACACTTAAAAATGTAGGCAGAATTATGTGGTGCCATCAGTTTTCGAGTGCGTCATAATATGTAGGCAGTAAAAGTACTTTTAGTAGGAAAATGAATAAAATCATAATTCAAAAAAAGCGCTCCTAAAATTTCGGTAAATAAATCAATTATTGTAAACGATTCAACCACCGAAATACACTTAAAAATGTACGCAGAATTTTGTGGTGCCATCAGTTTTCGAGTGCGTCATAATATATAGGCAGTAAAAGTACTTTTAGTAGGAAAATGAATAAAATCATAATTCAAAAAAAGCGCTCCTAAAATTTCGGTATGTAAATCAATTATTCTAAACGATTCAACCACCGAAATACACTTAAAAATGTACGCAGAATTTTGTGGTGCCATCAGTTTTCGAGTGCGTCATAATATGTAGGCAGTAAAAGTACTTTTAGTAGGAAAATGAATAAAATCATAATTCAAAAAAAGCGCTCCTAAAATTTCGGTAAATAAATCAATTATTGTAAACGATTGAAACACCAAAATATACGTAAAAATGTACGCAGAATTTTGTGGTGCCATCAGTTTTCGAGTGCGTCATAATATGTAGGCAGTAAAAGTACTTTTAGTAGGAAAATGAATAAAATCTTAATTCAAAAAAAGCGCTCCTAAAATTTCGGTAAATAAATCAATTATTGTAAACGATTGAAACACCAAAATATACGTAAAAATGTACGCAGAATTTTGTGGTGCCATCAGTTTTCGAGTGCGGCTTAATATATAGGCAGTAAAAGTACTTTTAGTAGGAAAATGAATAAAATCATAATTCAAAAAACGCTCCTAAAATTTCGGTATGTAAATCAATTATTCTAAACGATTCAACCACCGAAATACACTTAAAAATGTACGCACAATTATGTGGTGCCATCAGTTTTCGACTGCGTCATAATATGTAGGCAGTAAAAGTACTTTTAGTAGGAAAATGAATAAAATCATAATTCAAAAAAAGCGCTCCTAAAATTTCGGTAAATAAATCAATTATTGTAAACGATTTAAACACCAAAATATACGTAAAAATGTACGCAGAATTTTGTGGTGCCATCAGTTTTCGAGTGCGGCTTAATATATAGGCAGTAAAAGTACTTTTAGTAGGA
Organism: Agrilus cyanescens; assembly: GCA_947389935.1. Taxonomy (NCBI): domain Eukaryota; kingdom Metazoa; phylum Arthropoda; class Insecta; order Coleoptera; family Buprestidae; genus Agrilus; species Agrilus cyanescens. Next base: position 25,367,362 of record OX376710.1, on the reverse strand, counting down.
AAATGAATAAAATCATAATTCAAAAAAAGCGCTCCTAAAATTTCGGTAAATAAATCAATTATTGTAAACGATTGAAACACCGAAATATACGTAAAAATGTACGCAGAATTTTGTGGTGCCATCAGTTTTCGAGTGCGTCATAATATATAGGCAGTAAAAGTACTTTTAGTAGGAAAATGAATAAAATCATAATTCAAAAAAAGCGCTCCTAAAATTTCGGTAAATAAATCAATTATTGTAAACGATTGAAACACCAAAATATACGTAAAAATGTACGCAGAATTTTGTGGTGCCATCAGTTTTCGAGTGCGTCATAATATATAGGCAGTAAAAGTACTTTTAGTAGGAAAATGAATAAAATCATAATTCAAAAAAAGCGCTCCTAAAATTTCGGTATGTAAATCAATTATTCTAAACGATTCAACCACCGAAATACACTTAAAAATGTACGCAGAATTATGTGGTGCCATCAGTTTTCGAGTGCGTCATAATATGTAGGCAGTAAAAGTACTTTTAGTAGGAAAATGAATAAAATCATAATTCAAATAAAGCGCTCCTAAAATTTCGGTAAATAAATCAATTATTGTAAACGATTGAAACACCAAAATATACGTAAAAATGTACGCAGAATTTTGTGGTGCCATCAGTTTTCGAGTGCGGCTTAATATATAGGCAGTAAAAGTACTTTTAGTAGGAACATGAATAAAATCATAATTCAAAAAAAGCGCTCCTAAAATTTCGGTAAATAAATCAATTATTGTAAACGATTGAAACACCAAAATATACGTAAAAATATACGCAGAATTTTGTGGTGTCATCAGTTTTCGAGTGCGGCTTAATATATAGGCAGGAGAAGTACTTTTATTAGGAAAATGTATAAAATCATAATTCAAAAAAAGCGCTCCTAAAATTTCGGTATATAAATCAATTATTCTAAACGATTCAAACACCGAAATACACTTAAAAATGTACGCAGAATTTTGTGGTGCCATCAGTTTTCGAGTGCGTCATAATATGTAGGCAGTAAAAGTACTTTTAGTAGGAAAATGAATAAAATCATAATTCAAAAAAAGCGCTCCTAAAATTTCGGTATATAAATCAATTATTCTAAACGATTCAACCACCGAAATACACTTAAAAATGTACGCAGAATTTTGTGGTGCCATCAGTTTTCGAGTGCGTCATAATATGTAGGCAGTAAAAGTACTTTTAGTAGGAAAATGAATAAAATCATAATTCAAAAAAAGCGCTCCTAAAATTTCGGTAAATAAATCAATTATTGTAAACGATTGAAACACCGAAATATACGTATCTGTATATACGATATTATTCACAGTAATTGTTTTAATTTGACAGAGTTTTGATAATTGACAGATCCGTATTTGATATATTAGTAGAAGTTCAGACAGAGTTAAAAAAATTCCTTCAAAGTTAAAATGACAGAAGACGATAAGCGTTTAAGTCCCCCTGAAATGTCAATTTTGTCGACAATAGGAGGTAACTCATAATAAAATAAATACTTTTTTAGTTATTTCACAAAATATTTTATAACTTAGCCTGTATCTCAATTTTGAAATTGGATTATATGCGTCAGATACCAAGGATATACTTTTTAATTTTTTGTTTTTTAACCACATAGGGTCCAGAGTCGAAGTCCCTCTCCCCGTGTATCCATCATTACCCTTTATTAAGTTTTAAATACAATTTCTTTTCTTTTGAAATTATTTCACTACGTAATAAATTACTTTATACATAATTTTTAGTGTTAACAATAATTATGTGCTCTTAGACAGCTTTAGGACTTTTGACTCACATAACAAGTTCGATTTTACTGTTACTGTAAATCCTATTACAGTTTAACTACCAAGAAGGGTAATAAAAGATTATTACCTTTTCGTTAGGATAACAAAAATATATTATTATTATTATTACTTTTTCCACTTGTACCAGGGATTCGAAATTAAGTACTTATTACTCACTCATTTTCTGTTTTTTTTTTTTTCAGCTACAGTTGGTTTAACATTATTTATCGTCTGTTTCTGTTGTGGTCCATCACGATGACTAAATGAAGAGCCTTTTTTTTGAGTTAATTAACTTATCCCAATTTGTAAGAGCCACTTCCTCTTCTTGTACAAAAAGAATTGTATTAATAGAACGATGGGTGATATTCAATGGATTAAGTGGTTTTACAAGATAAAAGTGAATGTATTGTACATAAGTACTTAATATAATCACTAAAAGTATGTTTTGCGTCCTAATTAGTCTGAAAATAAAAATAAATCTTATTATAAAAAATGTTACTAGATCTGAATTCAATTCGGCTTCGTAGAATTAGTCCAAAAACAAAAGTGAAGGAATTTTGTATATTTTTAGAATCAACTCAGAAAACATAAACACTTTAGGTTAATGGATTATTTAAAGGGAAGGAGCGATAAATTAAAACGTTACAAAACGAATTATCTTAAAATATACCTGCTACAGCAAGCGAAACTACAATAAATAGACATGATGTTTGAATACTTTTGTAAAATTTTGTTTGTTGTATGTTTTAAAAGAATTTTATTTTTAAACTAAAATTAAAAGTAAAAAATAGTAAAATTATGGTTTCTATACTATAAATTATATAAAAAAGGTGGAATTGTCTTCAAGTTTTCGTGACGATAATTCTTAAAGGGGTCTAAGTTCGCCTATGGAAGCTTCCCTTCAAAAAAATGGGATATGGGGCAACTCCATACTCTAATCCAGGGGTCGTCCAAAAAATCAGTGAAAAAAAATACTTTTCAGTAGCTAAATGCGTGTGTAGTTCGAAGTTGCAGCTTTCTAGGGGCGCGGATTTTAAAATTTAAACTTCTATAAAGTTTTATAACAATCTGAAATATCCATAAGTGTAATTTACAAATAATTAAATTTTTATTTTTGAAATTACAATTACGTAATTTAAGTTTTTTTTTAAGTTTTCACTTCTACCCTATGACTGCCAATTTTTTTTTTAAGTTGTAATGTATATGTACGTTCAATTTTCGAAGGGAAGTCGATTAATTGCGAGTGGGTTTTTTTTTGCGAAATTGAATTCCACGAGGTCTTTTCTATGTTACTAAAAAGCCAATCACGACAACAAAACGAGGCGCATACGTACGTTAACAGCGCAAACTTTGACGGTATTTAGCACACTAACGTACGTGAGGAAGTATTTGTGTAGATTGTTTCGGAAACTTCTATTTTGCACGAAATTACCTTGCTACCACTGCAACGGCCGGCAGGTCTGCTCTAATGACGCGAGTTCAGGATAAAATTCAAAAAACGTGAGACAATCAAATTTTATGATGGTACGAATGTATTCTGTGCGATTTTTAGTGGGTGGATTTTTCCAAAATGGTTGTTACTAAATACGGAACCATAAATCGACCAACTGTTAAAAAGGTACGTAGTGGCTGTATAATATTTTATTTTTATTATATGTGAAGTTTATATTTATATCATTCGGTGATAAAATAACGCTTATGTATAGGTTAATTGTTCCAAATACGATTTTTACTACTTTTTCCAAAGGGAAGTGGGTTGCTAATTAAATTAAGAATTTAAAAGCTTCGTGTGTTTTTTTATAGCACGTGAAATGACTCAACATGCTAACAACTGTTCCAACAATACAGGGATTATGTGTTAGAGCTAATAATAAAATAAGGATGAATGAAAAATTTGAATTAGTCAAAACTTATATTTGTTGTATAATAAACTTATTTAAAGTCATAAATAAAATAGGATTTGTCACAACGATGCAGTAGAGACCCAGCAAATTTTTGATTCGTTTTATATATATTTTTTCTTAATATAAAGCCTTTTTGACTCATTTTTTATACAATTATTAATTATAATTAAATAAAAGTTCACAAACAATTCAAAATGTCTTATGACGATTTTATTTAAACACTCAAAATAAAATCTCTGGTTGGAAAAGAGGGTTGATTTACGAGGGTAATTATTCGTTATAAAAAGCTCTTCTGCGACCTATTAAGCTCGATTTCCTTTCAAAAAGCGAAGCAGCCAAATAAGGCGAAAATGTTCATTCGCAACTAATGTGTGAAAATCGAAAATTAATGAGGTTTTCAAGTTAAATTAGCCGTTCTCGAAAATGCACGCTTCTGACGGTTAGTACCAGGCGCCAAAAGGTTGGTTCTCACAGAACGTTTTAACACAAAAACTGCTACAATTTGAGTTATAACTTACCACTAACAACCCCTGCAAATTATTAGGCTATATTATGAAACTAAAAGACCAACAACTTAACTGCATTATTATTTTATGACTTCTTCTATACTACAAATTATTTTCGTCTATTTATGTAAATAACTTTTAGATCTCCCTATGAAAATTATCACAGACAGTAAGTGAACGCCATCTGTAGCAACTTGCCGTTAATTGTAAGTTCACTAATGTCAACGAGAGGGCGTTCCCTTGCTGCCTGCGACAGTTTATTAATCCTGCCTGATAACCAGGGGATCTAGTTTGGTTGAAACTGCCCTCATGACTACTAATGAGTTCGAAATTGCGTTTTTTTAATAGAAATTTGATAATAATTTTTGTTTGATACATATTTTGAAGTATAGTATTATTGATTGATTAGGTTTTAAATTTTGTAGACGCATTTTCAAAGCCCAGTAAGACCAGTCACGTCTCGAATAGCAGAACTGCCCTCATTACGCTACGGTAGGATTGGTTCTAGTAAGGAAGTGTTGGGACCTTTAAGGGTGCAAAATACTTATGCATCTGAAGATAAAAAGCAGTCTCGATCGTCTAAACCTGTAAGTATTTTGTGCTTACGTTTTTTTTTATTGATAGAAAAAGAAAAAATATTTCGAAAATACCTGAGCATACTAAAATCCAAATCATAAATTTGATTTAACTTTTAAGCAATTAAAAATAAAATTAAAAGAGATTCCAGACAATTCCTGAATATTCCATTCTATTATTGGAGAATCAAATGGCATCCCCTCAAGGAAATAGAAGACGCACAGTCATACAATTGTCGTTATATTTTATAGGTACCTACATCAAATAAAAAACCAATCATTGGAAATTTTAATCAGTATAAGTACTACATACTGTACGTCGTTCATTTTCTTTATAGAATCGACCCATTTTCATGAAAAGCACTTCCCATACACTGCACTTCACTTCCAACCCCTAAATGATTCGTAAAATTATTCAAAAATTACATCTTCATAGAATTCCTTAATATTGTTTTTGTTGCTTTGTTAAATAACAAAAATAATTTTTTCTGTTAATCTTAAAACTAGAAAATGTCACTGAAAATTACGAAAAATATTGCGGGCAATTACGTTTGCAACAACATATCGTTAAACGTTCTTTTTTAACATCTACTTGGAATTTTCAGTAATATAGGATCACAATAGCCCATTTCACCCTAATAGTTCTATCGCCCTAATTTCACTCGGTCATGCAATGTAGAACGCGGCAGAGTTTTAATAACCCAATCTAATCACGCCAGTCGTATCTTTCATCTAATTTGCTTGCAGTTGATAGGATTGGGTCATCCAGGTTTGACAACCTTCCTAGAATTCAGTTATTTTCCCCTGTCCTCTTCTGCGTTTCTAATTAATAAAAGGAACACGTTTGTTTACCATTCCAGCCACGCAGCGTCCGCTTCATCCTTCCACCGTCTACGTCGTCTACAGACAGTTGTGTCTCAATTGGAAAAGGCGACGCTCGCGACGCCGGGGACGCCACTGTAGTTCGAGACGATAGAAGGCTAACTTCTATCGGCGACGCGCCGCGTTTCAAACGCAACAGATGCTCGTGCAACTTTGAACTGTGCGGAACCAGGCGTTCGTTTTGTGTCAATTGTTGCAAAAGTTTCGCGGAAAAATCCGCACCGAATCCGCGAACATTCGAAGAATTAGTCTCGTGTTACAAACCCAACGACGCCAAGTGGCTTTTGAAAGAGCGCAAAAGTCAACGATTTCCAAAATTCGATTCCGACTCACCTGTAGTTTACTCACGACCTCCTCGAACACGTGTTACTTCTATTCCCGAAATTTGTTCGATTCGTACGAGTGATAGTGCAAGTGTACCAGTGTGCAATAGAATCACTAACAATTCTAAAAATTCTTTTTGTGGAACCCATAATTATACTCGTTTTCCCAACGATAATAGGACGCTACAGGGTGGTACAAGGACCACTAAAAGGACTAAAAGCAGTGCAGGGGTTGCTAATACAGAAAATAGATGTACTATATCAAGACCTAGTGTTCCAGTTCTTGTATCAGTATCACCAGCCGATGGTAGGAGGGTGCACCCCACGGGGTTTTATATAAGGGGAACGCTGTCACCAACCACGAGTGCGGGGGCGCCCGTGGCTGCGCCCCCGCCAGGGGGTCAAGCTCTGTTACAAGCTGCCCGTGATGGAGACGACGACGCTCTGCATGACATACTCAAAAGAGCAGCTATGGTCGGTATACCACCAGCTGAGTTAAATGCAGCTGATAACAGCGGAAGGGTAAGTTGCCAAAATGTATTGAAAATGTTCAGAAATTCTCTTTGCTTTAAAAAGTACCCATAAGCATCCCTCAGTGCAATATTTTTGGTATTTGATTACATAAGTAAAATATTAGAAATTATCTAATTTATTTTTATATTAAAATTAATAAATTGTACTATGCTTCAGTTCAAATATCTTTATTTTGTTGAATAAATGAATTATTGTAATAAGACTGGTTTATAATTAATCACCAACGAAATAGATAAGTGTTAGGTATGGTAAGTGTATTAAAAAGTTATTTTAAAAATCAAATTGTGGGGGGTTGTAAAATTTTTTTTTCGTGTGCTTATTTAAGTTTTAGTAATTTTGAAGATAAGGAATTTATGGTCAAATTTAATTCATTTTCTTAATTAATTTTAAAACTATCAATATTATAATTATAAAAAATATAGATTTGGGGCCATCACAACAAGCCCTTTCGTTTGATATGTCACACGGTACAATTTGAAAAACTCCTTTTAATTTTCCCATTGGTCACCCGAAAGTGATCTTTAAAATACAGTACCAACAAACCCCTGAGAATAACCGCTAGTCGAAACGACTGTCATCAAATAATAATTGTTATTAAAATTGTCTTGAAACTGACTTTGGTGAAATATTTAACGTTTTTCCATTTTCACGCACCCTAATATAATATCTAGAAGTTACATAAAAAAAGAAAGTTACTTTCGTAAATAGCTTTGTTTCAGTTCATCACATTTACCAACACTTGATAATGTGTGTGTGTTCATGTATTTATAAAAGACTTCGTTTGTGAAAAAAGACAGGTGGGCAGAGAAATGTAGTTGGCAAGTTGGATTTAATAATAATAAAACTCTTTACGGCGTATTTTTCTGGGAATTTTCACCTAAAAGTAAACTTTTTGTTCGTTGCTTTTATGTAAAAAAGTTTAGGTGATGGAAAAAATTGGGAATACTTACTGATAAAGACTTGGAAACGATTCGAGTGGTCTGTAAATTAATGCTAATAGAGTCAGTTAGAAGCAAAAGGAAATTGATAACTATAACAAAAAGTAAAACAAGTTTTAGGTAGAAATTACTTGTTGAATCCACAATAATTCATTCGCCAAAACGTGTCTTCTTCAATAAGTTGAAAAATATTTAATTAATACTTTAAAACTAACTTAAGTTCAAACCAAGATTGACTAATTAAGACTTGGTTCAAGTTAGGCATGTGCAACTTTGCTTAGTCTAGGCATTTGCAACTAGTTCTGACTAAAACCTACGTTAGTTGACTATGAATTGATTTAGTGTAGCCATTTGCAACTAATTAGGACTGAAACCAACGTTAATTCACCAAGACTTGTATCAGTTTAGGCACTTGCAACTAGTTAGGACTGAAACCAACGTTAATTCACCAAGACTTGTATAACTTTAGGCACTTGCACCTAGTTAGGACTGAAACTAACGTTAATTCACCAAGACTTGTATTAGTTTAGGCTTTTGCAACTAGTTTGGACTGAAACCGACGTTAATTTACCAAGACTTGTATCAGTTTAGGCTTTTGCAACTAGTTAGGACTGAAACCAATGTTAATTCACCAAGACTTGTATCAGTTTAGGCACTTGCAACTAGTTAGGACTGAAACCAACGTTAATTTACCAAGACTTTGTTCAGTTTAGGCATTTGCAACTAGTTCGGACTGAAACCAACGTTAATTCACCAAGACTTGCATCAGTTTAGGCACTTGCAACTAGTTAGGACTGAAACTAACGTTAATTCACCAAGACTTGTATCAGTTTAGGCTTTTGCAACTAGTTAGGACTGAAACCAACGTTAATTTACCAACACTTTGTTCAGTTTAGGCATTTGCAACTAGTTCGGACTGAAACCAACGTTAATTCACCAAGACTTGTATAACTTTAGGCACTTGCAACTAGTTAGGACTGAAACTAACGTTAATTCACCAAGACTTGTATCAGTTTAGGCTTTTGCAACTAGTTAGGACTGAAACCAACGTTAATTTACCAAGACTTTGTTCAGTTTAGGCATTTGCAACTAGTTCGGACTGAAACCAATGTTAATTCGCCAAGACTTGTATAACTTTAGGCACTTGCACCTAGTTAGGACTGAAACTAACGTTAATTCACCAAGACTTTTATCAGTTTAGGCTTTTGCAACTAGTTAGGACTGAAACCAACGTTAATTTACCAACACTTTGTTCAGTTTAGGCATTTGCAACTAGTTCGGACTGAAACCAACGTTAATTCACCAAGACTTGTATCAGTTTAGGCTTTTGCAACTAGTTAGGACTGAAACCAACGTTAATTTACCAAGACTTTGTTCAGTTTAGGCATTTGCAACTAGTTCGGACTGAAACCAACGTTAATTCACCAAGACTTGTATCAGTTTAGGCACTTGCAACTAGTTAGGACTGAAACCAACGTTAATTCACCAAGACTTGTATCAGTTTAGGCACTTGCACCTAGTTCGGACTGAAACTAACGTTAATTCACCAAGACTTGTATCAGTTTAGGCTTTTGCAACTAGTTCGGACTGAAACCAATGTTAATTCGCCAAGACTTGTATCAGTTTAGGCTTTTGCAACTAGTTCGGACTGAAACCAATGTTAATTCGCCAAGACTTGTATCAGTTTAGGCTTTTGCAACTGAATCGGACTGAAACCAACGTTAATTGACGATGACTTGATTTAGTGTAGGCATTTGCAACTAGTTCGAATTGAAACCAACGTTAATTTACCAAGTCTTGATTTACTCTAGGACTTTGCAACTAGTTCGGACTGAAACCTAACCTAACCGACGTTAATTCACCAAGACTTGTATCAGTTTAGGCTTTTGCAACTAGTTACAACTGAAACCAACGTTAATTGATCAAGACTTAGTTCAGTTTAGGCAGTTACAACTGGTTTAGACTAAGACCAAGTTTGACCAAAACAGTCCCGAGTTTAGCCCATCTGGGAACATTGGATGCTCCTACCCTGGGTACGAAACAATTCGATTTAATCATTTAAATGTCAATATATTAAAATAATTAGAATTAGTTTTATATTTAGATTATTTTCCACCTGAAAATGGCATTGTACGTAAGCCGAAATAATTATTGTGGATAATTAAAAATTGTTTTCGTAACTAAAATTGATTTATTTTCTGTCTTATTATTGTTATTCATTTATGACTAGTCCGATAAGTTTGATTGATTTTTTTGAAGTATTCGAGCGTATCTGTTCAATCTGAATCGTTTTTCAAGTATTTTTGGTGGTAGGTATGTAGTAAAAATCGTTAAATCAGAACACGTAACGTTAGTCTTTCGAAATCAATTCAGCTAGCTCGTTGAGGCAAGACGTACTATGAAATGTAGTTGTGGAAAATCATTCAAAAGTTAGCTAATACATAATACATTTGTTTAAATTTGAAGGAATTTTTGAATTTTTCATTTGACATAAGAATTATTATTATAAATGCATAATTAATAGTATATATGCATTATATGCAAAGTTATATCATTAAAAAACAATTTATTTTTTCCATAAAAATATTTCAGAATGAGTTAGGATCTTACAATCTTGGATAGTGGATGATAATACTGTGCAAAATTTTAAGCTGCCTGACTGAGGGATTTGGGCTGTGCCTTGATCGATGCATCAAACTTTCAGCTCCTTTTTCACTCATTCAGGGGTTGAATTTCTTAGTGATTGCTTACTATAAAATTTTTGAATCCTCTACAATTTTTTAAGTATCATGGCCTAGGGGTTTGGGCTGTGCTATTATTTTACTCAAGTAAAGCTTTATTAGTAATCGATAAATAATCCCTTATTGGATTTTGTGATTTTTTGTCAAATTTAGCTATTTTTTTTTATTTCCCGATAAGAGAGGAAAAGGTAGACATACCTACAAAATTAAAATCGTTAAACGTAACATGACCTAAAAATCAACATCGACAGGTTAGTAATTAGGTGGGACAAAGTACGGAAACATGTTTCAACTTTCAACGTAATAGCAGCTTTCAGTTTCTGACACAAACAAGTAAATGTAAAAAAGTGTTGATGGTAAATACTAATCGTGAGTTTAAATCGTTTGTATAATTAATAGTAATTTTATTTCTCCCCTACATTTAGGCAATAAAAAAATCCCATTATAGATAATTATTATCCACTGATTTAGAATAACTTATATGACAGTCATCCCTGAAATCTTTAGCAAGTTTTAGCAAGTTTAGTTAATCGTTCAGAAGGTTCCTATAAACTGATACAAAGAGTATTAATATTTTTAAAAGAAAATGGAAATTTTTTGACTCAAGAAAAGTAAACTTTTAGGTTCAATTTGTAATTCTGTTGATTTGTGTAAAATATAAATAAATAACAATAAATTTAATTTATTCGTATCATAAAAGTCGACGTGTTTATGTTTATTTTTTATAAATTTGCAAAATTCGTCCATAAATGTCATAGAATTAATTAGATAATAATGGTAAATTTCAGCTGAACAGGTTTTAAAAAACCAATAAGAAAACAATTCTTATTTATTAAAAATATAAAGGTCAGCACTGTAAGGTAAGTATTTTAATTAATCAAATCATTATTTTTGACTTTTAATTTTATAAGTATTGGAAATTAAGCGGTTGTTGGTCACTTGGTGAAACATGTCGAATAAAGGATTAGTAATAAAAACACACTTGGTTTAAGTTTCACAATTTTATTTAATCTTGACGATATCGTTTCGGTTGTTACACCATTTTCAAAAGAGTATCTTGAGTACTAAATTTACATTCTTTCTGCAGTTCTTAAATATCTAATCTTGAAGTTCTAGAGGGTGGATGTAAGGAGGGGGGATAAAGTAAAATCTAATTGTTCATTTGTTACATTATAGTTATTCTTTTTGGCTTTTGTTATTTCTAAATTTTCCATTAGATTTAACTTTTTCCCCTTATTTATATTGTGTAACATTATAAAATTACTATTGTCTAAACTGTGATTGTTGGATATGCAATGTTCGGCGAAGCCTGTGTTGTTGTTTTTTTGTAGAATTGATTTTTTGTGTTCGTTTAGTCTAAATTTAAAAGCCCTTCCCGTTTGACCAATGTAGATGTGTAACAACCGAAACGATATCGTCAAGATTAAATAAAATTGTGAAACTTAAACCAAGTGTGTTTTTATTACTAATCCTTTATTTTATAAGTTTTGGTTTCTATTAACTGTTGCACTCCATGACAATGACAACTGATTTAATTAAAATATAACATCATTATTGATTCGTTAAAGTGTGATTGATGATTTTAATTACCCTGAAAGTAATACGCAGTACGTATCAAAATTAATAATTGATATTATTATTAGATAAACCGTTGTGTCTTCTATATCAAATTAAAAAGATAAATCTTTTATTCTATGTACCTACGTACGTTTTCCAAAATTTTCTTGAGGTCCAATGAATAGTACCACTTCTTTCTCTATATCAAATTAAAAAATACTCTAAATGTTCCAAACGTTTCTTTTATTATTTTTTTGTTCACTATTTTTGTTGGAAAAAACTAACAAAAAATTATGTTTTACGCGTTATTTATTTTACGATTGATATACCACCTGAATAAAGTAATGTACTATTTTGATGTTATTTGAATATTACAGAATAAAAAAATCAATAATACGAAATTTATTTATTGCAATTTTTATTATTTCCAATAAATGGGATTTTTTTAATTATCGTTTTTTATTTTACAAACAAAATTTAAGAAGGGATACACTACTTTGGTTAATGTTTTCATTAAATATTTGCAATTGTCCGAATATGGTTCATATGGAAAGCAAAATTAGAAAATTCATCCGGAAAATTGGGAAATTCCGGAAAAAATGATAGTGCTTTTTTACGAAATTTCTGTGTAAGTTCAAGAATGGCGATATGAACTTTATGGTTATGGAAAAAACTTTGAAGAAAAAAGTTCAGATAATTTGCAACAAATGTCAGAAAATTCTGCAGTCTATATTTCAAGGGGACTCTGAAGATGTCGTCCACATACGTCAAATAGAAAACGGTTTTCAAAAATTTGGAAAATTGAAGTCGTAATTAAGGCCTCTTCAAAAGTAATAAACTCAGACATGCTTTTGTTGCTCCATAAAACGTTATTTATATCTGTTATTGTTATTATAAAAGAAAAATTAGTTTTTCATCAACTGTAAAAAAAGGCGCCTCTTTTAATTTCCACATGATTTCAATTTAATGATTTTTTTTTTCACGTGAAAGTTTTTGAACAAAGTCCACAAAAATTTTGTGTTGGGTCGTTACATGAAGTACAAGACTTTGTGGTCTAAATACATATTTATGTAGATATCCACACAAGTAGAAACGTAGGTACGTATATCTTGCATGTTATAATTCTGTTGCTGTTAGGTATTTATATTTAGCGCAAGGTATGTAACTAGGTTAAATAATCTAAAAAATGCAAAAATACACATAACGAGGCTTAAAAATAAAAAGGGGAGCGATCTATCATACACGTCAAGTGCGTAGCGCTGCGCTGGTGTGGGAAAACAAAATGAGCTCCTAAAATATTCATTTCTCAGGTGTTGTCCCAGTTCATGGAATGGATTTCTAATACACGGACACTATTTACATTTCGATCTTTATAGAATGGATTATTGACAGGACAATACTTGATTAGTTACATTATTTCGCCATTACCTTCGAAAGACATGTTGTAAATTATTGTGAAAAGTTGACGTAGCCTTTACTGTATCTATAGGTACACAGTGGCGGCTCGTCAGTGTATTATATAGGAGGACACAGTAAAAGTCATTTAGGAAATAATTACACTGACCTACACCAAAAATTTTTATTTGAACCAAAATGTACTTCAATTAATAAGATTGCAAATGAGCTATACCATAGATGACCATCCACAATGGACCAATCATTTTGTAGATATTGAAGATGAGAGAGACACAAATCATAGGGTGGTCAGTATCTATCTCTCTCTAGTTAATTCTAGTGGTCTGTTTCTAGAATGTGGTCACTTTTGGGTTTGGTTCACTACCTATAACAAGTCTGTTCCACATAAGATGGTTGGTGGACTCTAAAACCAAAATTTGGGTCCCGAACAAACGAATGTCCAAAAATCTTCCTCTATTAAAATGGGACTAGTGAGAAATTTTGTCGAGACCCTAGATGCTTGCGAGGTCCCAAGAAAATTCAGGACTTGGGGTAGAATGTGTCTTCAAAAATTCATTGTCATTTCTCTGAACCTGATTTTTTTTTGAACGACTACGGTGATGTCTGGTGTATCATAAAGGACGAACGTGGCGAAGGATTCCACAGGGATAAATCGACAATGAAAAAAAAAGTACCCCAGTCGATGGAATGTGTCAAATGTCGAGGGGCTACAAATGATGAGCAGATAACGATGCTTTGTGCCCACCGAGATATATGAGGAGGGTCAACCATTAAGTTTAACGTCCACAATCATAAAAAAGTCTTCAGTTAGATGGTGTTGGATTCTGAACCAATGTTTGAATTCCACGAAATCTTGTAAGAAGTTCGAAGCTTTTGAAAGTCAATAAAGAAAATGAGAAGCTGCTAGGTAGGACATCTTTTTAAGACATCAAATAGTAGCTACAGACATATTAGAGGCAGAAACAGGAGCAGAGGAAGGAAGGCCTTGATTGGACTATGAAGATTAGACCAGATTTGGAAAAGTTGTAGTGGGTGCCCAAATAATTTTCAAAGAGAAAAATTTTAGATTATGTTTATATTTTATTGGTTTAGTATGTTGATAGTTTCAGATGTCTTAAGAAAATGAACATCCAAAAAAATTATTCTGTACTTTGAGATTATTTTATATTTTTATGATCTACTTCCACACCTTTTGATAAAAAAAGGAAATGTAATGTAATTTTCAAAAAAAAGTTTCGTCTTTGTTTCAGAGTTCTGTCAAGTTAAGTTCTTTAAAGTATGTATGCATTTCACTTTAAAATTACTTTCCTTGATAAAGATACATACGAAGAAGAAAACGTCAGCATTGGTTTTTGAAAACTTACATTTTTTATCGTCCTTGGCTTTTCATTCTTCATTTAAAGATGTTATGACTCTCGAGAACATTTTAGTAGGAATATGGAGAGTCATATGATTGAATGACGTCTGCTATCCATTAGTGAGATATAAAATTTATGGTCAACTTAAATTTTATTTACTATATTTCGAATTAATTTACGCAAATAGAAAATTATGCTCTTCTTCTCATATCAGCTAAAGTTCTTAGGAAGAAACAATACTTGAAAAAAGACATTTAATTATTTTTGTTTTTCATTTGTGAATTTTCTGTTTTTTTGAACATTGGAACAAATTTCTATTATTGTTTCATTCTTGTGATTGCAAGTACCTACACACATATTTGTAGACGTGTACCTTGTACACTTGTTCAAAAATAATTTTAATGATTTCGCGGTTGCGATGTTTACATGGTCAAATGTAAACGCTTAGAGAATGGTGTGAATTGTGTCTATCAATAGATTTATGGGGCTGCGAATTAAAAACGAACGCCATGGTGACTTTGTTCAAACAATACAATTATGTCTAAAGAATAATAAAACACTCGAGAAATTATTTATTTTACTGACACAGTTTATGGTCACCTGGGTAAAGATAAAATATGATTTATTAGTCGAATTTATTCACTACGATCTCAAACGTTTGAGGTAGAAAATTTATTGATGGACAAAAGGAAAATATTTGGACCAATGGAAGCTCGTGGGTAGTTAATAGTACCTAGAGACATTGGTTTTTCAAATTGTATTGATTTTATTTCATTTTTAATTAATTTGTCCACTTTTTGGGAAAAATGGCATGTGAGGTATCGATATATCGATCTATAGATATTTTTGCCAACGACAAACCTTAGTACCCATTTAATAAAAAATAATAAATTGTCTTAAAAGTGCAGGAAATTCCATCGATAGAATATGCAAATTAAGCAAATTAAAGATAATTAAAAGGAAATGTACTTTAATTATTTATTAAACTATACTATGTGCTTATTACGTACGTTCCAGTAATTTTTCCAAAATAAATTGAAATCTTTTTTACTTTAAGTGCAAATAATTTTAATTATTTTTTATGTAGATTAAGTGAATAATTATCAGTTATCCACAATTGTCTTTAATTTATTACTATCGATTTAGCATTTTTGGTGTTTTTATTTTTTCTTTAGTGATTTAAATTACCTATCGACAACGATGTTAAATAATTTTATATTGTAGCGAACGCGAACGTGCTTGTGTGCGACCGGGTACGCTCGTATGCGTTGCCGGCCGGCTCGACTAGCCAAGGCCGGTGTCGGCAGTGTGTGCGTCGTGTTTGTGAACGTGTGTCTCGTACCTGCCTTCCAAGAAAGTAATTAAGCGGTTCGTCGAAAACGTAAACAATCTTACAAACTTCCAGACTTTTCTGGATTGTTCCATGATGCTATAAAAGTGGAAAGACGTTCGACAGTTAGTAATAAATTGACAGTGACAGTGGTAACATCCGAAATAAATCGGCACTGTTTTAAGTGAAGAGACAAATAAATAGAGACGCACATATAAGTGAGTGTTGTAAATAAACAGCAATCTAAGTGAATATAAATTGTGTTCCTGTACTTTAGTCTTGTAAATAAATTTTAATAAACCCACGAATACTACAATATTCACGTTTTTGATATTGATTCCATTATATTTAATATTAATCCTTAACCTCGACTACATGAATATTCAGAAAGCGTTAAATTCTTTTAAAAATCTATACAAGAAAATTTCTAAAAACAGTTGATTTTTGTTATTACGACTTTTCATTAGATAATCCGTTTCAACGTTTCGAATAATATTTTTTACTTTTCATATTTTCAGATGCAATGCAATGGCGTATTTTTTATAATGTATGCAAAGCGTTGTTTATTAATAGAAAATAAAGGCTTTGTTTTCCAGGAATTTTTTTTTCTCACTTTATATTTCTACTTTGTAAAATGATCTTATCTATCTCACTGTGCATATGCATTCGTCATAACGGTTGGAATTGCGTGCTACTCGCGATAACATGAAATAAAAAAAATAACGAAAGATAATTTACAGTTAAGGGGGTGAATACTTTTAATAATGCAAATAAAGCAAATTCAATTTAGCATTTCGATTAGACTGCATACATTGTTTATTTTAATTGGTAATTCCCCAATAGACTGCAATGTATTCTTGTCCACGTGTGTATGCGCCCACGCTAGTCTAGTGCTGGAACGCGCCCGGTCGTTAATACTGAAAATCGCATATCGCGCCTAAAGAAGTTTTCACTTCAAAAAAAGGAAAGGCGACTTAAAGCTGACTGATAAACGTAAAACAATTTTCTTTTTGCATTAAAATCCTTCAGATTTGATTTTATTTTGGATTTGTGTTTGATTGAGTTACGTTTTACACTGAATTTGATTTTTGTAGGTACAAATAGAAATGCACTTTGTGGAAAACCTACAAAGCAATTTATTTTCCTCGATGTGATCGGACTTTGTTATTATGACAGCGTCACATTTTTGGCACTTTTTCAAATAACTTTCCCCATCTTGATACCCAACTTTTGGTAAATATTTACAAGTATAAGTTTCTGGGACTGACCACTTTTGATTTCCTGATCAAGTAATTGTGAATGCTATAATTATAAACTATAGAACCATGAAAATTAAATCAGGATTGAAATGATAAAAAATGTCTTATTGGTAAATTTTATCCAAATCCGATCAAACCCTGAAGTAATTTCTAGTCGGGTAGATTTATTTTGTTATTTGTCTTCAATGTGTATGTGTACCAACGTGATAATGACATCATTTGTACTTGTATTGTTATGTTTAATTAATCTTGCGACCATGTACTGTTTATGTTAAGATGAGATTAACAAACGGTTGACGAGGAATTGTTTATATTTATACTAGCGTACTACGTAAGTTGTAT
Organism: Agrilus cyanescens; assembly: GCA_947389935.1. Lineage (NCBI taxonomy): Eukaryota > Metazoa > Arthropoda > Insecta > Coleoptera > Buprestidae > Agrilus > Agrilus cyanescens. The sequence goes on along the minus strand of OX376710.1, from coordinate 25,349,895 downwards.
GGTGTAGGCGTGGACGTGTGCATTTACACGAACCCACACCTATTACCGCATAATCTACGGTTCGTTATATAATCTAAAAATAACAAATACAACATGCACCCAATATTAAAAATACATAAACAACACAACTACTAATGGTGTCATTATCGCGTTGGTACATACACACATTGAAGGAAAATATAAGAAGTTATTAAAAATTAAGAAGTTCAAAGATTTATGCCATACTGTTTAATAATTGATCTAAATCCAATATCTAAAGAAAAAGTTTGTTTTTTTCATTACAAGAAAACTTTTAATTTTATATTATTGTAAATTGATGAAATATTCTTTCCACGAAACTCTGTACGTAAATCCGGATGGGATCGTTATTTTTTAATAATAGCTACGAATAGCTTTCACAAAAAGAAATTCCTATCTTCTGTTTGAATTCGTTCATATTCTCTTCTGGTATATAGGGACTTTGTTCTAGGACTTATTTTAATATCTCTGTGTATATTGTGTTCTTATTGAGTCGATCTTCAAGTACAATAAAAAAAATCCTATTTGTGCCGATGTGGTTTTATCTATGCGAATATATTTCCCGAAATTGAATCGTCTTAAAAAAATTCTGATGTAAAAAATCTGTCAATTTATTTCTACTTTTTTAAATAGGTCTACTGTCGTCAGTTAAGTTTTGCACATAATATATTACACCTACCCTGTTTTAACAAAAATAAAAATTAATCTTAACAAAGGCCATATAAGTACAGCATGTAAAAAGATGTCAGAGACTTCTTTTAGAAAGTTCCATTATTTGCAAAAATGTTCTAAATACTTCAGATAGTTTAAAAATGTTCTAGAATGTTTCAGAACATTCACAATCCTTTCAGAATGTTTTTCAATGTTTTTCATGGATGATGTACGTTCCAGAATATTTCAGATTGTTCTTAAAGTTTAGAAAATGTTTTGCAACATTCCAGGATAATCTAGAATGTTCGAGAACGCTAACTGCGAACGTTAAGGGTAGAAATGTAGGTAAATTTAAATTTGTTTAATATTTTCTTTAACTTATTTTACGTAGGTAAGAGAATTTTCTTCAAAAAATGTTGTTCACTTAAATCCTTTGTTGTTCAGTTAGTACTTTAAATTAAAGGTAATATGTAAAAATAAACATTGTACCTATATTAATATTTAACAATTCTTGGAATATAGGTATATATATTATTTAACAGACTTATTATCATTTAGGTATTGTAATCTTTGACTGTTGGTCGAAACGTTTCCTTGGGTACATACATATACATATTCATGTTCACAATATTAATTAACAGATGTAGTAGTTACCTTATTACTCTAATTAAATTTCAAGGCAATCTGAACAATATTTATTTATTCATAGCATCCCAGGCACTTATTTGTTATTATAATTGTTACGCAGATTTTCTTAAAAAAAAAAGGAAAGCTTTGGAGGGGAATTTTTGGAATTATTTTTGGCAATAGATAATTTTGCCATGACTTTGGTTTTTGAAATTTTACTTAGTATCTACTTATGATATTGTTTCCGTATAATAAATTCTTTGGCAAAGTTCCGAAGTATTTAAACTATTATAAGTCGAAACGTGGGGGGATGTAACATTTATTCCAATTTTCGTATAATGTTTCAAGAATTATTACTTTTACGCAAAAAAGGCATAAATTAAAAAAAAAAATAGTTGCTTGAACTATACTACGTCAAAAATCGTTTTCATTTTATCTCTAAATCATAAATTTATTACATACAACCTATACTATAAATAAAAGTTGGCAAAAGGCGTCTGTCCGTCTGTAATTACCATTACCATTAAACTTTTGGATAAATTTAAGTGCTATTTAACACTCGTGCGAGCATTTATGGCATATGGGACTCACTCTAAAGTCTATCTAAAGAGTATAATACTATTTAGTCCAATATGTTAACATTCAGTCCAAATGCCTAGTCCCAGAGACCTAAAATTTGATACAGAGAATCCTTAAACAACATGGACAAGCACTAAGGTAAGACTTATGTCTTCAATGAGTGAAGAAAGGGTTCAAAGTTTGGTGCATCAGCGACGAGACAGTCCAAGGAGCTGAGTCAAGATCCTTGGAATTATGCACAAAAGTATTTAGAAATTGAAGACTGTTCTCAGTAAAAGTATTGACACAGAAAGCGTTTTTGAAAATTCCACTTTTGGGGGTTGTAAACGAAATTTGTAAATTTTTTACATCATTGTAGTCTACATCCACATACTGACATTTATCAAAAGAAGAAGAGGAAAGATGAGGCACTGAAATCTACGACTGACGCTCCATGAATTTTCAAAGAATTTTTCAACATTAAATCCCCAAAAGCTTTTTATAAATACCATCAAGAAATATGTAGGTGGTTGAACTTTCTTTCTGTGAGTCTGATAGAAATGTTAATGTCCTATAGATATTTCATTTATTTTTAACTTGATATATAGTACATCAGATAAACAAACAAACTACTAAAGGAAAAAGTTAATTGCAGAACTATTGACAAACGTGCCCATTACTCTTTCTGTTGACATGTAAGTAGCGTGCATTTTATTTTTGCAGTTGATAAATTTAAACCGACAGACAGGCACTTCTACTTTCTTTAAAGACGATGAGGTCGTTGTCGTCTTGTCTAGAGCATAATTCGAATCGCTTGGCTAACGAATAGAACTATTTTAAATGCTCACAGTCGGAATTATATTATTTAGAACTAGCACAGAATAGTCAAGACAATTAATAGAACTCCTGCATTAAAATTATCAACAAAACAGCTGCTTATGATATAACAGGATCAAAAACAAATTGAAATTACTATAACTTTCATTAGGACTTAATTCTTATTAAAATAATTAACAAATTGAAATGTATTTAATATTTGAGAGTGGGCTTTCTGAACTGCAGCTCAAATTCCTGATCAATCACTGGATTCCCTTTCACTTCGAGAGTGGAAACCAACTCAGCCTTAAGATGAGTAACATACTTTTAAACCAAGTAAATAGGCAGACAAAGAAGGGTAGGGTCCCATTTATTGTTATAGTCCAGGGCCCCAAGTTCACTAGTCCATCTCAAAACCCTTGGAAAAAAATCTTTATCTTGATCTGCGGACCACTCCTCAACCTCTTCATTATTTGTCGAAGATCAAATGCTTTTTGAGCTTTAGGAATAAATAGTAGTCTGACGGTTTAAAACGGGTGGTCAAAAGGTCAATCAATTCAAAACCAATTTTATCAATTGTTCATGATGAACATGTGGGCAGGGGCGTCATCATGGAAGTAGAGCTCATCTTTGGCAAGTTTCTCGCATCTATTCTACCTTGTTTCAAGAAATCCAATAGAATTATCTCACCTTTGTCCCAGAAAACTGAAGCAGGAACTTTTCAGAAGACTTTTTGGTCGTGGTGCCCTTTAGATTGTTCTTTAGTTTCTGGGTCTTAGTGATGGATCCATGTTTTGTTCGTAGTGACAATACGATCCGTGAAGTTTGAGGAATCCTCAAAACTACTTCACATTTCTTTTGACAAAGAAATCCAACAGAATTGTCCCAGTTTTGTTCCAGAGAACTGAAGCATGAACTTTGTTAGCTGACTTTTGCACAAGGAACTTTTGGATCGTGGAGACCTGGAAAGTTCTTAAGTCTCTGGGTCATGGTGATGGACTCAGGTTTCGTTCATAGTGACGATAAGTTCCGTGAAGTTTGAGGAATCCTCAAAACTACTTCACTTTTATTTTGACAAAGAAATCCAACAGAATTGTCCCAGTTTTGTTCCAGAGAACTGAAGCATGAACTTTGTTAGCTGACTTTTGCACAAGGAACTTTTGGATCGTGGAGACCTGGAAAGTTCTTAAGTCTCTGGGTCATGGTGAAGGACTCATGTTTCGTTCATAGTGACGATAAGTTCCGTGAAGTTTGAGGAATCCTCAAAACTACTTCACATTTCTTTTGACAAAGAAATTCAACAGAATTGTCCCAGTTTTGTTCCAGAGAACTGAAGCATGAACTTTGTTAGCTGACTTTTGCACAAGGAACTTTTGGATCGTGGAGACCTGGAAAGTTCTTAAGTCTCTGGGTCATGGTGAAGGACTCATGTTTCGTTCATAGTGACGATAAGTTCCGTGAAGTTTGAGGAATCCTCAAAACTACTTCACTTTCTTTTGACAAAGAAATCCAACAGAATTGTCCCAGTTTTGTTCCAGAGAACTGAAGCATGAACTTTGTTAGCTGACTTTTGCACAAGGAACTTTTGGATCGTGGAGACCTGGAAAGTTCTTAAGTCTCTGGGTCATGGTGAAGGACTCATGTTTCGTTCATAGTGACGATAAGTTCCGTGAAGTTTGAGGAATCCTCAAAACTACTTCACTTTCTTTTGACAAAGAAATCCAACAGAATTGTCCCAGTTTTGTTCCAGAGAACTGAAGCATGAACTTTGTTAGCTGACTTTTGCACAAGGAACTTTTGGATCGTGGAGACCTGGAAAGTTCTTAAGTCTCTGGGTCATGGTGAAGGACTCATGTTTCGTTCATAGTGACGATAAGTTCCGTGAAGTTTGAGGAATCCTCAAAACTACTTCACTTTCTTTTGACAAAGAAATCCAACAGAATTGTCCCAGTTTTGTTCCAGAGAACTGAAGCATGAACTTTGTTAGCTGACTTTTGCACAAGGAACTTTTGGATCGTGGAGACCTGGAAAGTTCTTAAGTCTCTGGGTCATGGTGAAGGACTCATGTTTCGTTCATAGTGACGATAAGTTCCGTGAAGTTTGAGGAATCCTCAAAACTACTTCACTTTCTTTTGACAAAGAAATCCAACAGAATTGTCCCAGTTTTGTTCCAGAGAACTGAAGCATGAACTTTGTTAGCTGACTTTTGCACAAGGAACTTTTGGATCGTGGAGACCTGGAAAGTTCTTAAGTCTCTGGGTCATGGTGAAGGACTCATGTTTCGTTCATAGTGACGATAAGTTCCGTGAAGTTTGAGGAATCCTCAAAACTACTTCACTTTCTTTTGACAAAGAAATCCAACAGAATTGTCCCAGTTTTGTTCCAGAGAACTGAAGCATGAACTTTGTTAGCTGACTTTTGCACAAGGAACTTTTGGATCGTGGAGACCTGGAAAGTTCTTAAGTCTCTGGGTCATGGTGATGGACTCAGGTTTCGTTCATAGTGACGATAAGTTCCGTGAAGTTTGAGGAATCCTCAAAACTACTTCACTTTTATTTTGACAAAGAAATCCAACAGAATTGTCCCAGTTTTGTTCCAGAGAACTGAAGCATGAACTTTGTTAGCTGACTTTTGCACAAGGAACTTTTGGATCGTGGAGACCTGGAAAGTTCTTAAGTCTCTGGGTCATGGTGAAGGACTCATGTTTCGTTCATAGTGACGATAAGTTCCGTGAAGTTTGAGGAATCCTCAAAACTACTTCACATTTCTTTTGACAAAGAAATTCAACAGAATTGTCCCAGTTTTGTTCCAGAGAACTGAAGCATGAACTTTGTTAGCTGACTTTTGCACAAGGAACTTTTGGATCGTGGAGACCTGGAAAGTTCTTAAGTCTCTGGGTCATGGTGAAGGACTCATGTTTTGTTCATAGTGACGATAAGTTCCGTGAAGTTTGAGGAATCCTCAAAACTACTTCACTTTCTTTTGACAAAGAAATCCAACAGAATTGTCCCAGTTTTGTTCCAGAGAACTGAAGCAGGAACTTTTTTAGCTGATTTTTGCACAAGGAACCTTTGGATCGTGGAGACCTGGACAGTTCTTAACTCTCTGGGTCATGGTGAAGGACTCATGTTTCGTTCATAGTGACGATAAGTTCCGTGAAGTTTGAGGAATCCTCAAAACTACTTCACATTTCTTTTGACAAAGAAATTCAACAGAATTGTCCCAGTTTTGTTCCAGAGAACTGAAGCATGAACTTTGTTAGCTGACTTTTGCACAAGGAACTTTTGGATCGTGGAGACCTGGAAAGTTCTTAAGTCTCTGGGTCATGGTGAAGGACTCATGTTTCGTTCATAGTGACGATAAGTTCCGTGAAGTTTGAGGAATCCTCAAAACTACTTCACATTTCTTTTGATAAAGAAATCCAACAGAATTGTCCCAGTTTTGTTCCAGAGAACTGAAGCAGGAACTTTTTTAGCTGATTTTTGCACAAGGAACTTTTGGATCGTGGAGACCTGGACAGTTCTTAACTCTCTGGGTCATGGTGAAGGACTCATGTTTCGTTCATAGTGACGATAAGTTCCGTGAAGTTTGAGGAATCCTCAAAACTACTTCACATTTCTTTTGACAAAGAAATCCAACAGAATTGTCCCAGTTTTGTTCCAGAAAACTGAAGCATGAACTTTGTTAGCTGACTTTTGCACAAGGAACTTTTGGATCGTGGAGACCTGGAAAGTTCTTTAGTCCTTGGGCCATGGTGATGGACTCATGTTTCGTTCATAATTGCAACATGATCTATGAAGTTTGAGGAATCTACAAAACGACGCCAAATTCTTTTTGACATTGTCATCCGAAGACGCTTCTGTTCAGCGTCCAAGCATTTCGGAATACATTTGACCTTAACCATTCTCATTCTGCAGGAAATTTGCAATGTTTCTGCTATTATGGGAGTCCAATTCGTCGATTTTGTAAAATCATATGATGGACACAACCAAAATTTTTCTTTCTGAACTGTGCTCGTTTTTGGTATCTGATCTTCCTCTTCTAAATTAACAGTGGTGTATAAAGGATACTGATTACCTTAAGTTTCTAAAGATCGAAAGTCGTTTCTATTAAAATGTAGCTCTTCCTCAGACATGCTGTTTCCGAAAATTTACAGTTTTAACACAAACGTTGATGTTGATATCAAACAAATTAAACTATGTCTGCTGGGAAAGTGTTCTGGTCAACTAGATATCAATATCTCCTCATATAATCAAATACCCATCCTGTATGTCTTGGAATTTAAAAGTTTTGGGGATTTATCTGTAATTGTTTATGAGTTTACATTCCATATCGTTTAGGTATTACATAACTTAATTTATTGAGCATTTATGATTATTTGATCTTGCATGAGCAAACGATTAAGAAAATTAATAAATTGTATTTGATAGTCCGCACATTGAATTCTCAAAACCAGATTTTCATTATGTTCGATTTATTTTGGTCTGTTGCTTTAAACCTGTAACTTAGGTATTAATAGAATTTCTAACGACTACGCCACAATTTTTCAATTGCCCCCCTTCTGCCAGATTTGACGTAGTTTAGTTTGCGTAAGTAAGTCTGATGCAGAAAACGTGTAAAAAAATGTTTTTTTTTCATGCAACTTACTATAATAAACATTTCGATATGCTAATGGACTTCTAAATGGAATCTTTATTGAAACGTAGGTATCTTAAGGAGTGCAAAGTTATTTATACAACTGAATTCCTTTTATCTGTTTCAATAAATTTAATATCTCTTCTAATTCCAATTTTAAAATTATTAGTAGTAGTTTTCGTTTGGGACAAAAAAATAAATAAATAAAAAATAATTTTAAAAAGCAAATATCTGTACAAGAGTAGAAATTAATTTTTTGTATTTTAACTTAGATCTGTCCATAGAATGCTGTTTATGCAATAGTTTACTATTCCTGTCATGCTTTCAGCTAAGTTGGAGCTAAAAGCATATCAGATGTCTTCGTTTAGAGTTACCCCTGCTACGAAAATATCTCGCTGAAGGGGTAACTGATAGCCCTTATTTAATACTTTCTTTCTGAAAAACAGTTCTGGTTTTGACGAAGTTTTTAGGAGTTTATTTTTTTAATTTTAGCATTAAACAACTGTTACATAAATATGTATAAATAATTTTGGTTTTCACATTCGAATGTTTATTGCAAATCGCCATAGATGGTGTTCACGTAGCTATCAGTGGTAGTTTCTTGATCCTATAGCTTAGCTTTGGTCGGTATTTTGTCAGAACTGCTTATGGCGCGCTGATGAGGACTAAGCACGTATAATTTTATCTATCGTCTTTCTCTTTGTTTGTATTTTTGAAGATTTGTTGCGCCACTGATATTTATAAGACATGTCGAAACTAAATAAGATTATAATTAACCATGTTACATCAATTTTTATAAAATTTGAGAAAAAGATTACGACTCGTCAGAAGATCCTAATTTATTCCAAACGATGTGACCTTTGTTATGTCCACGCTAAAGCCACCTAGTCAACGGAAATAAGCCCTACTAATAATCGTAATGGGAAAACATTTCCGCAGGAATTTGTGCGTGCTGCGATCAATAAACAGCCTGACAATAAGTAAAGGAAAATTCGTCCAAAAACAAACGACTCCTTATTAAATTTATGTGAAAAAAGTGTCTATGGTACAGATGATATTGTCACATTTTTCTGTTAATAAACAATAAATAAAGGTACATAAACGCTTTTTTTTTTGTACTTGGGAAAAATTACAATCACATTAATTTACATAAACAATTCTTAAACAATATTTAGGAGTGGACACAAATTATTATAAATTAATACATTCACCACTTGATAATGAGATTTGTTGTCGCATTAATAATTTTTTTTAAGCTGTTTAGAATAGCCTTTTTTTTTCGAGATTAGTGTGGGTCAAGCTGCCCATCAAATTCCTTTTCTATGATATTTGTTTAATCCGATTATTCAATTTGAAATTCTATATATGTGCCCCTAAGGAGAATAATACGTATTAAAAATGTTTTACTTGATATAGAATGTTTTAGGTCGACTTTGTGTCATGGGATTGTTGTAGAATCCAGAAAGTTTTGGAAAAGATTTTATTACGTCAAAGGGATAAGCCTTTCAAATGCCTCAAAGGGTGTTATTTCTCAAAAGGTTCGTGAACTTCTAACTTTAAAGAAATGGATAAGACAAAGCAAAATTCCAAATCGAACTTTTCATTTAAATGAAATTCAATGAAAGAATAATGGTATAAAATAAGGTAAACCCTAAAAAATCAGCAGATTTCTTTTTAACTGAATAGAAATTGTTATTTGAAATCGCAGAGGCACAAAAAATGTTCTTTTAAAATTACCATAAACATGTTCTTTCAGAATTTGTGGAATTTTGGGATCTAAAAATGTTTTAATGTCAAAGTATCTTCCTCAGTAACTGAGGATGACACCATGGATGTTAAAATACGTTTCAGGTATTTAAACTTTTTTGTGGAATTTCGGGATGCAAAGACGTTTTAATAGAAAAAACTTCTTCCTCAGTTAGAATCACAGACTGAGGATTGCACCTTGGATTTTGGAAGAACCATTTAAAGTATTCAAACGTCTTTGTGGAATTTTGGGTTTCAAACGCGTCTCGATACTCAAGTATATTCCTCAGTTGGAGTCTCCAATTGAGGATCACATCTTGGGTTCTGAAAAGCTTTAGGAATTTTGGGTTTCATCGTTTATTTATTTTAGTTCTACACAACAGTACTTCTATAATATTCTTTTTGTAGTTTGATCTTTAACCTGCAGGGAGCCTCTGCCCTTTATACTGGACATTTCTCGTAACATCGAATGTTGTAGAAACCGTGATCGATAAAAGCTCGCTTTCTCTGACAAAGCTCTCCACATTTCGTTAGTTATACGTATAAACAAATGTGTTTGGTTTAAACAATATTTGTTCTAATTTCGTGGCGAACTTGGCACTTAGGCCATAGCGTACAATTTTTCATTATTTGAATGTTGAACGTACGTGTACACAAACTTTAATTTCAATAGTTTCATCGTCGTTTCCGACACATACGCACACATGAACATTCCAAAATTATAAAATATGGCGTTGTTGATAATAGTTTGACAAAGTGCATCCGGTAAATTAATTTAATTGAGCTGTTTTTGCGTTAAAAGCGTACACTGGGCGTGAACGAGTAAATATCGAACGTCGAACAAAGGGATGCTTTTAACCTGTGAACTTTAGTGACCTCCTTAGCATCTCACTCACTCTCTCGTACGTGCGGAATAGTTGAAAATGCAATGTTTCAACCTCAACCCTCTTTGACACCTAATCAGAAGCTACGTAAGGGTTGATACTTAATTTTATATGTCATAGAGAAGTTGTAATCCATGAAGCCCTAAATTAAATATATGCGAAATCCATCGGGTTTTTTTTTTCAGAAACCGAAAAATGTAACTCTAACAAGAAAATACCGAGATGTCTAACTAATTTTAGAAATATAAGGTGGGTGGTTCACCAAAAAGGACGAAGTGCTACTCGTAGATACATTTGCTTTGGTCAAGTGTTGACTACTGAAGGGATACAGGGTGGAATTATGGATTCAAGGGTTTTAGGGGAGGTTGTTCTTCAAGACTGGGTTTAGTTGCGTCTTCATGAGGAGGGCAGGGTTGAGTTGAAGCAATTATTATTATTTATTTGGAATGAGGGAGGTAATAAGGGTTCTAGATTTGATATTGAAGGAGTTAGGGCTTTAAGCTTTTTTTTTTGTTTAGCTTTTATTGAATATCCGTCGTATTCCGTAATTTTGTAGGTTATTTTTTTTTTTGAATCCTGTGAATCGTATTCCGTAAAGTTATAAATTTTAAAGCAATTGAGAATTTCAAAGTTTGGTGTTTGGCCTAGTATAAATTAAGGTGCTATAAATGAACGTTTATTTTCAGACTGCTCTGAGTTATATCGTCTCCAACGGTCCAGTGGATTTATTGCAACAAATCCTTCAATTGCCCGGACTGAATCCCAATCAACCAGATAACGAGGGTAATACACCTTTACATTTTGCTGCGCAAGCTGGTAAGTGTTAGTGCAAGAGTTTATCTGTTTTTGATAAACTGCACACTTTATTATGGGTCGTTAAGATTTCTACATTTTATATCCCAGACAAGGTGTCTTTTTATAGGATTTTCTGATGTAACTTAGAGAACATTAATTTTATGGTAAAATTAACAAATTAATTATAACTGTAACCTATTTATGCTAAGTTTTGTAGTGTTTGTTATTTTTAGATTAGATAACTATACATAGATTATGCGGTAGTAGGTGTGGGTTCGTGTAACCATATAACCTATAGTACGTAGTACGCTAGTATAAATATAAACAATTCCTCGTCAATCGTTCCTTAATCTCTTTCATCTTAACATAAACAGTACCTACATGGTCGCAGGATTAATTAAACACAATACAAGTACAAATGATGTCATTATCGCGTTGGTACACACACACATTGAAGACAAATGCGAGACATTCTTGAAGATTTAGAAGCTCAAGTCAAATTTTCAAGCCACTTGAAATTGCTTGACACCAAGTCAAGCTAAGTCAAGCATGTACTTTGTCAAAAGCTTAATTTTCAAATAAAGTCAAGTTATTTATTAAAATATAAAGCTTTTTGACATTTGAAACACTGACTGAACTTTAGGGGTGGTTTTTTAAAGATAAATCCTCACTACACAAAAACCCATCCCTAACTAACTTTTTGAATATAGACCAGCTTTTTTGAAGAAAATTCTTTTTTATATCTATGAAATCTTACATTGATGAATCATTTTAGAGATGTGCCTTAAGCATTTTTAATTCATAGGAAATTATTTAACATAATGACATAGAAACAATAAATAAAGTAAATATGCAAATGGATAAATCAATCACATTAAAAAGAAGCGGAAATATAGAGTTCAAAGATCGATTCCATAGATAAACAACAATGTAATAATGCATAGGTATTCATACATACATATATATTTAGTAGCTAATTCATCATTATTTCTTCCGAATTAATATAGCACTTGGAGTTGATCCAACGAATGATATACCGCCAAAGTGGTCCAAATGTTATTTATTTTCGAAATATTTGTTTTATTTTGCCAACTTTTACAATCCAGTATTTTATTCCAACGGAAGCTTCGGAAATAATATTTTCACAACTGTCATTGATAACGGAAAGATAAGTTAAGATAAGCGAACGTTGATGAAAATATCTCTGTTATTTTTTCAATAGAAGAGAGAAAAAAATAGATATGATTATATTATGACACCTGTATTAGATACCAATTAATTGTCTAATTTGCAGAACAAATTAAGGGTGTAATTAAGTTGGAATCATAACTAAAATTTATTAATTAATTTACTTTAGGTATTTGAGCAACATTCATATTTTTTGACGAACCTCGTACATTTTTTTAAAAATGATATTTGGTTAGTTGGTTATTTCAGTTTGTGTTTTAGACACTGAAAAACTTTTTAAAAAGAATAATTTTTTTTCATAAAATTAATAAAAAAGCTTATTTGGACGCACCAAGTATAATTTTTTATTTATTTTAAAGATAAACTCTTGAAATAATGTGAGGCTTTGGTTCAAAAGTTGATCAATAATTTTAAAAAGAAAAACAAAAATCGACAAGGTGTCTACTTGGCATATAATCGATTTGGGATTATCTAAAAGCGCCTGAGGGTGCTTCATTCCAACAAGTTTTATCTGTAACGCCAATGCTTCTTATCCGCAAATGATGTCATCGTGTTATGTCGACTTTACTTCATAGTAAACATTCGATAGCAAAGGGTGTGTCCAAGGGTTATCTTTGGACGTTTGATTTTCGAACACAAGCTAAAGAAAACAATTTTTTGAAAAGTAGGAAGCTCAAATAAAAAAAAAAATAATTCAATCAGAAAAAATACATTTTACATTTGGGGAGGCTTAAGATTTTTCGTTACGCCATCGTTGAAAAAAAGTTTTTTTAGTGTTCATGTGAGGTAGATTTTTCCATCATACATTCCAACTCTAAAACTTGTGTAAAATCAATGGTTAAAGAGCATTTTAAACCAATGTACATAAAGCAAACTTGTAAAGTTTCTGTTTATGTGTACATACTACGACGAAATGGATTTGTTTATCGTTTTTCAATTTCGAATGCATCGAATCCACCTACGTGCATGCATTAAGCACATTTTGTTTACATTAACACGTTACTTCTGTTCCAGGTCAAACGGAATGCATGAACGTTCTACTTACAAAATGTAAAAAGGTAATCGAGACCGATGCAAGGAACAATTTAGGATTCACACCTCTAATGAAAGCTGCTTTGCAAGGACGAAGTAGATGTGCCAAGTTACTTTTACTTTCAGGTAAATTTTCATCCTCAACCTCTATTTTTAAAGGTTGCTATACGTCTGTTACAAAATTAATAGCAAAATCTTAACAAAACATCCGAAAATTTTAGTAATTTGAAAAAAATACTTTTGAGTATCATTTAAGGTTTCTCATATAGCTGAGGTTTCAATTTCACTCGAGTTTTCTGAAGATTGAGAGCTTCGAGAAGGTGATAGAGGGTGGGGTAGTGCAGTGGGTAAGGTGGTGGTGGTGGTATTGGGCGTTGGCATCCCCCTCCAACATCTATTCCACCTCCACTACACCACCCTCCACTCTCCATACCATCTCCACCTAACCTAACCTAATCTAATCCACCTCAAATACCAGTCCCCACTCTCATACTCACCCCACCCATAACACCATTCGCACTCCCAACACCACCTCTACCCTCTATCATCTTCTAGAAGCTTTCAAGTGGAAAAACTATGCAATATGGAAAAATTAAAACGAAAAACGTAGATTGGTTAATTAATTAAACAATATAATTAACGAAAAATCTATTTTCTCCATGATCATGTTGCGTGGGTATAATATTTTTCTTTTTAAATTATATTTAATTACCTGATACCTGTATGGCTGTACTGGGATTGCTTAATAAACCTTAGTTATATTTTTCCTAAAAAACTTGTATATTAGTAACTGAAATGAGATGGAACAGCAATTACACGTCCATAAATTTTTAATGGCGAACCCACGCAACTGGTCAGCATGAAAATTCCGATCTTAATAAATATTTACTTGCTTTCCACATGACTATTAAGAGGATGCTTAAATTTCGTGTTACTGACGTAACGCCTCGACGTCTGGTAATATAAGCAGAATAACAGGCGTATCGTTATTGCAAACCATTTTCAGATACCTTCAACCTGTCAAAAACATTTGTGCATTTAATATCGTCATAAAACTTGTCAAGTCGAACATGACAATAATAATAAACCTGTGCAAAAATTTCGAACAATTTCGTCAACAGCCACGTAAGCTGTCTACAGAAAACTGTATCCAACATTTTAGTTACACACATTGTCAGTAAATGCCGCTCTTTACAGTTTTTATGCAGAAAAGATTCTTTGATGATAGTTCTTTAAAGAAAACAATAATTTTAAATTGTTTATTGTTCGTTATTAGGGCCCCAGTAAGGACAAGAGGTTTTTACAGTATTATCTATGTTTTATTATTTTTTTTAAAATTGATAATTCAACATATTTAAATTTTATGGTCTTATGGACAACCCACTAGTGCTCGTAAACGATTTCTTGGTAAATTGTAACTTGTATAAATGTTTGTTTTGGACTAAATTCAGTTTTTATTACCTGAAAGCAAGTCTTTATTGGGTCGATTACAATTGCGAGTGTTCGGTTGACATTTAAACGTGAACTTCCGGGCTATTAAGCAAAGCACTTGATCCGGCACTTTTTCGATCCATACTGCTCGAAATTTGCGGAATTCTATGTATATCATGAAATTGAGGGACGTAGTGAAATGGGTTTTATTTAGACAATATGAACAGCATTACCATTTTTATGACTCTAAACTATGCCAGCATTAATGTAACAAAATCTTTTGAGTTACAAAGGTAAAGAGGTCTGTGAGACCTTGTTCAAAGTTCAGTATGGTAATACTTATGTTAAAGTAAATACTTGCCTTCCATTTAGTTCGTGACCTATCGAAGCAGCAATAACTTTCATTTCGCAAACGTAACTCTCCAAATTTTCCGAATGATTGATGTTAGAAGATTGCTCACTTTTTAGCCTTCATCCACTTTACTTCAGTAAAAAATATTTGTTCTTGAAAATGGAAGGTTTATACCAGAGAAGATTTTTTATAAGTGAATGAATTTTCGGTACGAAAGTTCCCCAAAACTTACCATCACTGAAATTAAATTATAAATTAATTACATATATGTACTATATTCATTAATTTTAACAATAGCTTCTCCTCAAACTTATAAAAGTTAATTATATTTACAACTTTTAAATTTTTGACGGTAGGGATTTGGTCTTAGGAGCCTTAATAAAGTGGCGAAACGTTCAAGGAAATCTTATATAACTTTCTTTGAGTTTATCTCCAGTACTGTCGAATTCTACATGGTCAATGACAGACTTTTAGCTACAATTTACAAAATTGCAGGTGCAAATCCGACGTTAAAAGACCATGGTAGAGGTTTTAGAGCCGACCAATGGGCCAGGTTCTGTGGGAGATACCTTTGTGCAGATGTTATAGAAAAGCATGCAAGACAAAGACTACTCGAAAAATCTACGTCTTATGGTAATTGGGGAGGAGAAAATGAAAGTGGACCTACGTTGGTCTTAACTAAACCAGTTCAAACACCAACACCTCAGCAACATGGTAAATAAATTTAAAATTAGTTGTTTATAATTACAAACTGACTTGATGATGCTTACATTCAAAGTGGGCCAAAAATGTGTCCTAATTTTTTGAGGCATTGAGCAGTGAGTCTCTTTCATTTATTTACGAAGGAATTGAAGACAACTTAGAGAGACTTGATTTTAATTTTTGTGTAACTGAAGAAACATAATTTTTCCTCAATTTAATTTTTTGCCTTAGCTGTAGGAAATTGTTTTTCAAAACAAGCGTTATGTAAACACTGAAATTAATTACTCATTCACATTTAAATACAAAAAGGTAAAATTAAGTTTCATTCAAAGCTAACGGGTCTAATTAGGATTTTTCAATTTTTTTTTTGATGAGCTTAAAAGTAGACATTTATTTGAGATTTTTTAAATAGTATTAAAAAAGTTGTTTACTTTTTTTTTAATATCATTCGCCCTTCATTTGCACTTAAATTACTACGTAATTGAGTGTAGGGAAGGAGCGGTAATTACTTATAGTCCCTGGATAGTTTCATCGATAGAATTATAGACTGATGAACTTTTATTACTCATATTTGAAAGATAATTGAAATATAATTTAATTAAGTCCTAATTGAAATGCCAGAGATACACACAAATACGTCAGCTAATTATTTTTTATTTTATTTTGAACTTATCTGCCCTCCTAATGGCACATTTTGAGGACATTGCACTTACTGAGCGTTAAATAAGGGCCTTTCCTCAAAAGGAAATGATACTTTTCGAATTTTAGTGATTATGATATCAAAATACCTTTTACTTTGTTAATGCAAATTTAACAAATAAATGTATTATTTTTGTTGTTTAGCTTTTAAGATTAGTTTGGCAAAGTCAGTAAATTTTTCGCACCATAATAACCTGCAAATGACTTAACAACAACCAGTATTTGAATTGTGTCCAAGCAATCTTTTTGTTTTATGGTATACGGAGACGTAAATTATGTGTTTGCCAAATAACAGTATGTAATCTTTTAATTTACGAAAATTTTAAAATTTATGTAAATATTAACTGATGGCAATGGCTTTCAAGGTCTATTCAAATTCAAAGTCAAAGACTAATTGGAAGTCGAATACGTGTTATAAATTAAGCCAAATTAACATTTTCCGGAGTTTAAAACAATAAATTCAAATCCAGTGGTGTACCCAAAATATTTATTTTATTTATTCCCTAAATCCAGCAAAAAAGATCCTGGTGATATCCATTTTACTGATTGAGACGTCCTGATAAAAAATTCTAATCAGTGTTAATATCCTAAAATAATAATCAACTTTAAAAATTCCCATTTGTTGATACCACCAGAGGGTAGTTAAAATTAAGGAAGTCATAAAAGACTTTTGTCCTTCCTGATAGCTCCGTCTCTTTGGTACGATTACAGAAACTTAAAGTTGGTTGTTTTCCAGCAGACTTTATTAATTAAATTAAAGTTTTTGCAGGTTTGAGGCACAAGCTTCGAAAAGTGTTTAGAACGTCTTCCAATACTTCGGTTACGAGTCAAAGGCTGATAACACAACTGACGTCAGCAGCCCTTTGTGCAAGTACGCCTGTTCTGCCAACAGCCCCTAAAATTCCCCCCGTTGTAAAATCCCTGATAAGACCACTTACAGTTCCTCAACTTCAGATTACTTTAGTTAGTAACAATAACGACGAATACACCGATAGTAATAATAAAGACTCGGAAGATTCGGAAGTGACCAAAGACAATTTTGACGACAAGGTGAGATTGGAAATGATCGAAGAGGCGAGTGCGATGAGCAAGTATTAAATAATAAATTAATTGTTAATATAAATTTAATCAGTGATCATCTTGTATTAGCGGTGCTTTAATTCGAAAAGATTTCATGTGATAAACTTGTATTTAGGAAATTATTGGAGGGGCCTCTCTTTTATACACCGAATGACCACTTAATTGTTTGCATTATTCAACATGTTACTTATTTTTTTTGCTAATTTTTGTTAATTTTTAAACAAACTATTTTAGTATATAAGATGTCTAAACACATATACATATTATTATATCAATTAAACTGGTGCTTTATCATAATATACTTGTGCCCAATAAAACAAAACTCTGCAATAATATGTCACATATATCTACTGCTGACCATTTTTTTTTTTATATATATATTAGAAATATCCAGTTTCATGGTAAGTACCTATGTATATTATTGTAAAATAGAACTGATAAACTATTATATTATTTAAATAATTTTCCTTCAATGTTACGAATAATTATAATGTACTTACCGTATAAGAATCGTTTCATATTGGCGATTTTAGCAGGGCTTTCCCAAATTAAAAATTCTTTATTCAAGTACTAAACTTCAATATAATCAGTCAAATAGATTCAGGACAAATTGGCTGTGACAGACAGCCAGATAGACACACAAGCGGTCTTATAAGGGCACCGCTTTTCAGTTTAACGTGTCACCAAAACCGCCAATGTGATACGCGTCTTATAGTTTGAATTATTTTATAATTTCTTGTAATACAAATTACAAAGTTTTAATAAATATACTTAAAATTTATCTTTTAATAATGATAATGCAATGTAGTTTTGACCAATTGGTCATCTTGGTAAAATTAAACAAAAAAAGTCAAACCACCACCTCTTTGGGGGTAAAATGTAAAGATTTTTAACGTAAATTAATAAAAATATTGGTGTGGTGAGGGGGTTATATCAAAATTGGGGACATGAAACTACAAGAAGTAATTAAAAAAAATTGGTGCAAAGTTGAATCGCTGAAACGATTTATGCAGATTATTTTTAAATTTTAATTCATTTGTATAATAATTTATTTAAAGAGTAATAAATTATAAAATTCAATAAACTACACTTACAAAAAAAAACGTTATTTTTGGTCTTATATGTACATAAAATAAATATCCTATAATTCAATTGACTTTTTGTTTTTTCTCCTGCGTTTCGATTTAATATTGGAAAGGATTTCGTACGCTTGTTGTATTTCCATGAATTTTTCCTGTGCAACCCTTTGTTGTCCGGGATCTTTGACTTTGTCAGGATGCCATTCCCGGCTCAAGTGTCGCCATTTCGCGGTTATTTCAGATTGAGAAGCTGTTGGCGACACTCCCAATACTTTATACGAATTTTGTTCTCCTTGAGGATCGAATAGATCGATAATTTGTTTCCATACTTCGTACCTATAAAGAAAATTCTTTGGTCATTAAACAGTGGCGGCTCACGAATTAGACTTCTGCCACAAATTCATGTATTTTATCAAGAAAATCCAGCCAGTTTTCAGTACTTTATAATGGTCACAAATTTATGATTGAAACCTTGTTTTTTATTTCAATAAATTGAATGGCTTCGACTTACCATCCATTATGTTGTGCAAATTGATATGTGTCGTATAAGGATCTCTTAAGATCAGTCCACCAAGGTGATGTGAAGAGGTGATGGATGGCCTCACTTATGGGAATTTCATCGCCATTTGAGTCGGTCACTTTCCCATTGAAATACAGATATGATCCCCAGAGGGACAGATAGACTGAACCACATAAACAAAGGACTAGAATTCTCCTGCAATTTTTGATGGCACGTGTAATTATTGTTTTAAAAATAATTTCTAAAGAATTTCGAAAATTCAGCCCAGATTTATGATCACTTACTTATATAATGACTTCTTTTTTCGAGGAGTCCTTCTCCAATCCTTTGAAAATTGATCGAATGCTAGAGCTGAAAATACCACCATGCAGGTACACCAAACGCTTTCATCAAATATGTACCATCGTAAAAAGTACCCCAAGAAAGCGAACACGAGGGCCCAGAGGATGTTCCCTTTTTCTCTTCCTATATTCCCTACCACCCAAACACCTAGAAATACGTGTACAACATCCAATGATTACATCTGAGTAAGTAATTGGGTTCTTCTGATTATGCACAACCCCTTCTAGGCATACAAAATTTACTCCTAGGCCGTTTGGTAATTGAATTCAACAGTAATACTACCATATAATATGTTATGAGCGCTTAGTTAAGGGTGGTTAAGGTTTAGCAAGTTTAAATTCATTAAATCGACATGTGACTGTATGTCACCATAGATGGCGTTCACTTGATGTCTGTAGTAATTTATTAATCTTTTTTGTAAGCCAA
The DNA here is from genome assembly GCA_947389935.1 of Agrilus cyanescens. Classification (NCBI taxonomy): domain Eukaryota; kingdom Metazoa; phylum Arthropoda; class Insecta; order Coleoptera; family Buprestidae; genus Agrilus; species Agrilus cyanescens. The sequence goes on along the minus strand of OX376710.1, from coordinate 25,330,314 downwards.
GAGATTTAGTTTGGTCGATGTTCTGCATATAGCGCTCTGAAGAGAACTAATAATTTCGCAATTGAGAAGACGTAAGACGTAAAAAAAATAAACATCAAGCTTTGTTATTTCTGTAAGAATATTAATATTGATTTTTAAATGTTAGGTGGAATGACCTTCTTATTATGTGATATAAATTTTTATAAATGCACTGTTTTATAGCAGATTACGATTATGAACGTGCCAAAAATATTGTTGTTAAATTTTTTAGGATATATTGTTGATATGTATAGTAGAAATAAATTATTACGTGCTCAATAAAGTCAACCGGAACTAATGAATCAATGGACGCCAGAAAAAAAAATTCAAAAAGATATAAAAAAACACTTGGTACTGTTTCAGTGAAAACGTGTTTTTTTTTTTGGCTATTAAAAATTTTTCATCAAGAGATAAGCGAAAATTCAATATCTTCTAAAGAAAAAAATATTTTTGACGTTAACAAAAATTGACGAGTAACAGCACTAACTGTTTGGAACTAAGTGGAACTACGACAAAATTATTACTGTGTTTGTCCGTTATAATAATGATTTAATGCTTTGTTAAGCACTGGAACTAATTGCTTGGTTTGGTATTCAAAAAAAAAAAAGGAATTTGTACCTATTGTATTTTATTTTTAAAACAGATAATTATTTTCTTTAACAATATTGTGTGATAACGATAATTAAGTGTTTTAATTTTCAACGTTATTTAAATTATTTTTGGTTTTATAATTTTTTAATGTAATTTTTCAATAATAAATTGAAATTTTAGACAGGCAATAAGGCTTTTTGTGTGGGTTACAGGTAAAGTTACACACGTTACGTTGTGTGGAGGAATAGTGTATATAATTATTAGAAATTCATACTAATGTGTTATTGTTTTTTTGTTAAATTATCACAATTTAAATATGCATAAGATAACGTTCAGTTTTGTAAACAAAATTACAAGACAAATACTAAATATATGAAAAATATTCAGTTCAAAATGAGGCAATAAAAATATGAATTGAGAAATTTGCTCAACTGGGACTTAAAATAAATATAAACCCTTATCAAAAATTAATTAAAAAAAAAAAACATGAAGAATCAATATTATTAAATACTGACCATTAAAAAAATGCATTTTTTTTTTGAAAATTAAATTAGCAGAAGTTTTTGATCAACTCAATGTAAATTCTGTAAAATATTTTCAAATATTTACCTAAGGCAGCTCCTAATGGTATTAACCAGTGAAGGAAGCTCCAGTTGATACCACCAACATCCTCTTCTGGTATTGCCACCATGATTAACTGAGCCCATGAATAAGCCACCATAATGGCCGATATGAATCTGCTTGATGAAAACGGAGGCTGAAATTAAAAAATGAAGGAATTGAGACATTATTCGATACGAATTTTCAAAATAATTAACCAATTCAAGTTCCATCCTGACTCATTAATTTCATATTTTTATTTTGTATTTAATTACACCTAATTAAAAATCTGAAAAATAAAAGAAAACAAAATTTATGTATCCAAAAGGTATTGGGGATCTATAATTTTTCAAAAATGTATAAATTTTTTATATCGAAATTGAATTAGCATTAGAATTTAATTTTTGAAATTGCAATTATCTGTTTATTTATATTTGTATAACATTCAATGAAGATTAAAATCGTGAGTAATCGAAAACTCCTTTAATTTGAAATTGATTTGTTACTTATTAATATAAAAAAAAAGTTTTTTCGTGTTATAAATTTTAGTAAAAAACTATATTGCTGTTTTTTTTTTGTTAACTTAGGTTACGTGTTTATATGCAGGTAAGAGATTGCTATTTACAAGCAATTCTATTTTATTATTAAAGTTATTAAATTCCAATTAGAAAACGGAATTCCAGTAGTTACACAATCAAGAAGGAAATTTGAAATGAAGTGTTAGGTGTTTAATTAATTTCTTTAACAATAGTCTGATTTCATAGGCATTCCCATATTTGTATGTTAAAATTACCTTTAGGGTTTATTTAATTATAATTAAAACTTTCAAAAAATTACTTATTAGAATATAATTTAATATAAATTATAAAATAGGTACCTACCTTATTTCGTTCGTTACATAACAGAAATGAATTAATTTTTTAATAATAATAATAATAAAAAGAGTATTTTACTTTTTATTGAAATTTATACAATTAAAACAAATGTAATAAAAATAGAAAAATAATAATTCGTATATAAAATGAATTCAAATTTTTGGGGGTTTTCCTAAGAGGGATTAGGTTACGTTACCATAAATTTAGGAGGCTAGACGTAGGAATAGGGAGCTTGAATAAATTACAGAAATATATTTCACCCCATAAGCGATTGAAACTTTGAAAAATCTGTGCAAGAGCTATTTTTAAAAATATTTTTTAAAGTCATTATTTCGTAGAAAGAACTTTGGACGAAATTTCAAAGTTTGGGTTGTGCTTTTATCCATAGACCAGGTTAGGTGGCTTAGGGGTTGAATTTTAATAAACTTTATTATAGATAAATAACCAGATTAAGTACATTATGTTTATTGTACCTTCTTTTCTTTTCTGAGTTTCAAAATAAATTCCTCAATAAAGTCTGGATCTTCGTTGGCGTCCCTAACGTATCTGGGAATTTTGGTGACATCAGCCAACCACCCTAAACAGTAACCCCCGAGAGTGCTCCAGGTCAGGAACGCGTGTGCATCTCTTTCGAGATAAAACAAATGAAGTCCAAAAATACCACCAAATAACCACAAGACGTACGCCAGTATTACACTTTTCTCCTGTTTTTTATCCGGACCACTTTTTACCACGTTATTCCGACCAGCCATTTTCGAAAAAGTAAAAATAACACACGTAACACTACTATCACAAAAAATAAATTTAATATCGAAAACTTTTAGTAACTAACTACTTATAAAAAGTTTAATAATTTTAACGGACCAAAAACTACATTTTAACGCGTTTTCTTTTCGTCAAAAAAATTGCACACTCACAAATTACGTTATTATCACGTATGTTAACGTGTTATTCAGCATCTTTTTGGAAATGCAAAACTTGTATAACAAGTAGGTTGGTGTTTCATATACGTTTGTGACTGTTGAGTGTTGAAGTCCACGTACTTCCATGGTGTTGGCCCGAGGTGGAAGGAGGTGTTCTTACGGTACTTCCAGGTAACGTTACAGCTAGACGATACCACTGCGCTTTCTCTTTTTACCATCGTACCAATTAATATATACATAAGAGATAATAAGAGAGAAAGAGAACAATGTTCATGTCCAAATGTCCTACATTCTATAAAATAAAAAGAGGTTCTGCTTGACCTTGATCTTGATCTTGATCTTTTTAACTCAACAAATCTCATTAGAATTAGATACCAACTCCGAAACACCTTCAGGATGTGATCTAAATCAAGTTCCTGAATAGTGCAAATAAAGACTATAGGTAATTAAAAATGCTTCAGGAATTTTAATATTTCTAATTTATTATAAACACCTCCAGTATTTAGAAAGTTTAAATGAGATGTGATCAAGTAAATTTCGTTTAATATTTTCTGTTTATTATTCAAAAAAGTTTTGAATTCTTTTCCAATTTAGCTCTCTTGGATTTTAATTAAACTGTATTGTATAAGTTTGGAAGATATCTTTAGGGAGACACCAAGTTTGTGAAGAATTCTTCAAAGATGAACAATTTTTGAAGCTTGATTCACTTTTTGTTCTTCTTGTTCTTCACAAGAGAGCGCCACAATCCAATATTTTCCCAAAATTTCTATTTATTCTTATCCTTTTACCATAAGTTTAAAGAAAATTAGTTTTCCAAATATTCTATTTCTTCTCATTTGAGTCAGTAACTTCTTTTATTTTGCGAATAGGAATTATAAAAACTTCTTGTAAACTTAAAAAATTGAATTTGAAATAAAAGGAATTGAAAGAATAACAAATAATCTTCCTATTAGTATTTATGCTCAAAAGTTCAATCGAAATGGTTCTGACAGAAAAAAAAAATTACGTAACTTATGTCCTTCTCGATTAAGTCATTACCATTTAAATTGAATAAAATAACCCGACTACAGTGAGAAACTCCAAATGTTGTAAAACCAATTTATAAACCCCAATTCTGTTTGCTCATTAGTATGCATGAAGGACGCTCAACCTGAGAAGATATTGATATAAAATTATAAGTAATTGGTATCCAGGTCACACCGAAGTTAGGTAGGCAATACAGAGACGTACTTAATAAAATTTAAAGTTTTTTGGGTGGTAATTATAACCTCCAGCTCTTTGACTCAATTCAACTTTTGGAAATTTGTATCAACACACGTAGATATAATTGATATAAAGAGGGAATTTTCAGCAGGTGAAAGGGGATGGTGTGGTGTTGGGTGTGCAGTAGATGTAATGTAGGTGGGGGTGGTGGTGGTGGTTCAATGTGTAGCGACTGAGGTGGTGTTGCAAGTGGGGCAGATGTGGTGCTGGCAAGGGGTCGAAGTGCTCTTGGGGGAATGTGTTTGGGGATGGAAGTGATACCAGGGTAGTGTAGTAAAAATAGCTCCTAAAAGTGTTACAAAACATTAAAATCTTCCAATGTACACCCATTGAGTGTCGTAACACTTTTGCCAGAAGTTTCTACACGACAGGAAGGGTTCCTTATGGGAGGATTTTGGAGGATTCTTACGGAATATGTGTGCAATTATCTGCTACGGTACTAAGGGTGCCTTTTGAGGGTGAATTTCACCTTTGGAAATAGAAAGAAGTCTTTTGGGATTATGTAGATACTTTTTTGGGGATTGGGAATCGTCGCGACGCTGTTTTGCGTCAGGTGGTGGGTCAACTTACAGCAGGTGGGGTTGGAGGAAGTATCATGGTGCAATTTCAAATTTCCAGAAATAACTAGCATCACCCGGTTCACTTCCCCCTTCACTCCTAACATTTTTAGGCACAAAGTCACAGTGGATTACCCTTTTGCATGGAAGATGAACATGGAGTTGTTTATTCAGTTTTAATCCTTTCCAACTTTTAACCCCACAACCTGACGTTGTTCTTTTGCGTCATGTGGTAAGTAGGTTACCTTACAGCAGGTGGGGTTGGATGGAGTATCATGGTGCAATTTTAAATTTCCAGAAATGACCATCTTCTCCTGGTTCATCTCCTTCTTTACTCTTAGCATTTGTAGGCACAAATTCGTTGTGGATTACCTTCTGTCATCGAAGATGAAGATGGTTTGCTCATTCGGTTTTTACTCTTTCCAAATGTTAACCCCATAACCTGACATTGTTCTTATTCTTGCCTCAGGTGGTGGGTCAACTTACAGCAGGTGGGGTTGGAGGAAGTATCATGGTGCGATTTCAAATTTCCAGAAATAACTAGCATCACCCGGTTCACTTCCCCCTTCACTCCTTACATATTTAGGCACAAATGGATTACCCTTTGGCATGGAAGATGAACATGGATTTGCTCATTCCCTTTCCCTTTCAACCCCCTAACTTTGTTCGTCTGTTTGCTTCTCTTTTTAATTATTTCTTGCGTCAATTTTTCTTCTTCAGGAATTTAATTTTCAAAATACGTAGGTCAAAGAGATCGAATCTGCAGAAGAAAGTAGCATCAGTGCTGTTATTACTGCGAGCAGTTCTCCATTGAATCCATGTTTTCGTCTGTTAATAACAGTGTACAATAATGGTGTGTTGTTCGTGTATTAAACGTAAGCAATAAAACGCCACACCAGGGAGTCATATTTCGCACTATGTTTCCGAATATGTTTGCATTTAATACAGTACGTGCCGGGCCAGCAACTAAACGGCGTTACACAAACTATCGACGTAATCTGCAAATGGCGTATCAAGTGGCTCTTTCGAAGGCGATATATTTTGTTAGCTGCAGTTGCTGACGTTGCACGTAATCCACACAAAGAATCTCGTTCCCCTGGAAAATAGAGACTTGGGGATTGCGGAATCTATCTTTCCCATCTTATTCGAGTCGGTATTTCGCGCTCAAGTGGACGGGCCCAGATTGCTAAAGTGGATACATTAAATTTCTTTTGTACTCTTTCACATCAACACTTACTTCCTATCGTTTCACACAAGTTTGATTTCGTCTATGTACACAGCGATTCTCGTTGAACCTGCAGTCTTCTTTCCACCCGGAAACGTTTCCGATAGTTACCTAATGGTGACATAATTCGTAACTCTATCTAAAACACTTCAAATAATATTCTCTATCATCTTATTCTTCTCACTTTTCAAATGTTAAATCTTATTGAGTTTTTAATCCTCTTCCATACCTTTCTCACACAGGCAAATTTGCCTTCTCTCATGTCATCATGAAATTTATGAACCACGAAATATCTTGTGATTTTATAACGTCTTCTGACTCTTCCATGTTGATCAGGTCTTCCTTAAAATGTCTTCCTAAACACAAGGAAGATATACCTCTCTAAGTTCTTCAATTTCTTCTATAAATTTTTTCGTTGAATCCTACAATTAAAAACCCCTTAAAATTATCTCTATCATTTAAACATGGATAGAGTTCATTCATCTCCTAATATGAAGACATCAATTTAAATGAAGATAAATGTCGGAATTCTTCTAAATCTTTATATTATAGTACTTCTCCTGTTGAAATTCATAGACAGTGTCTTCTCATATGACGTCATAAAACTTATGAACCATGGAACGTCTTTTAATTCTATGATTTTATTCTTCTCAATCTTCTAATGTTAACTATGTAGTTCTTCTTTCCTAGTTCTTAATTTTCTTCCATTCTGTTAGTATCTTCGTTCAGTCCTATTTTTAAATTCTTTTAAAATTTTCGAATATCTTCACCATGACCTCTATCCTTTAAACGTGGATGGAGTTCATCCATCTTCTCTGAAGATATCAACTTAACTTGGAATTTCTCCAAATCTTCATATGATAGTACTTCTATAGTTAAAATTCATAGACGGTATCTTCTCATATGACGCGATAAAGCCAACGAACCATCATATATGCCATAATGTCTAACTACGATATCTCAGGATGACTGTTACGGACGATTAATTCCTTATTAATTTGCATCTATTGTGGTAAAGTTCTTCTTGTTAATCTTTTGTACACTTAAGATAAGTTTCCGTGTGATTACGCTAAACTAAAGGTCCTTTTACTTGGCAATTACCCTTAAACTTTCTGCATTAATTAGGCAAACTTAAATCTTTGTAGATATCCATTTATGTTTAAAGTTGAAACTCAGTCACGTATCCCGAACAGTTACGGGTTTCAGGTGAAAAGCGAGACAGTTTAGTTGAGTGACTCCATTAGAATAACTGCTCGACTATTAATAAACGGTTAGATAATTCAGAACAAACGGGAGTGCATTTGTGGAAATTAAATTGTGGGAAATAATGAAGTGCAAAGTTGAGACGTTCAGGAAAGACGAACGTTTCAGACGTTTCGGCAAAAGTGACACCTCAATTTGCAAGGCGACTGAGATGGAGTGTCGCCATTAATCTTTGGCGAATCACGTAAAGCGGGCACGCTCCGCTAATGTTTACAGTTTGAGCGAAGAAATAATTCCTCGAGATTAAACTGCGTGAGAAGTAGAAGAAAGACGAGAGTATCGTAAATAACTACAAAACCGATAGAACTCGGCTACCATTTTAGGTATATTTTACTGAACTTTGTAGACAACTTAATAGCATCCCTTAAAGATTTACTATTAAGAATAAATAACTTCTCTTTATTAAAGAAGTATGCAAGAAAAGGGTGGAATTTTAATGAATGGAACAGCTTCAAGCTAATGGGTAGTTATTAAAAAAAATCAACGAGGATCCTCCTCTAATTGAAGATGAAACATCGACAACAGACTACAAAATTAGAATTTCAATCAAGATTTGGTGACTGTGGGACATGATGAGTGACTCTTTCTCTTTTAAATCGTTTTGCTATGGTTGATACCACCTTCTTCGAGGATGCCAGCTAAAGCAGCTAACGAAACGTCAGATAGTACACTTCCTCAAAGGATTCACTGAAGCAGAAGAGGCAATCCTGAGCTAATGTTATCAAACCTGGACATGGAATTCACTCAGAATATTCAACTTTGCAGAGTACTTCATCAAAATCAATTGTATTAAAATAATATTGGGATTTAATGATTTTTTTTTGAGTAGGAAACCAAAGATCTTGTGGGTTTTATAAATGCAATGATTTATTGCTATTAATAATAGGAATTTATTGTTTCTAATAAAGTCCAATACATCAAATCCAATCGTATTTAAGTGGAAGGCTATGACACCTTTCAAGTACATTTTAATTGACGAATGGGGAAAATTTTCATTAAAACTAATGAAGGCGTTCTATGTAAAGAACCTATGCTTTCGATCGACACTACTAATGATTCCAATGCAGTTCTTTTCGTACAATGGATGTTGACGGATGAATCGATATTGCTTCGAAAATGTCAGGAATTTTACATTTGACACTAAGAAAGAAAAATGGAAAATCGTGAATTTGTATTCCCTTTTTCTTCCTGAAACGTATAGAAATAGTTACAAGGTAAATAAAAAAAATAAGATTAATTACTAGATAGATATATCTAGTTGGAATTATGTTTTCTCAAAATAACCACCACTCGTTTGTATAGTTTAAATAATATTCACTTAGATTAGAGCAGTTCTTTGACATAACGACGTTTCGACCGTCAATTTTGGTAATAATCAGGAGAAACAATTCACACATTCAAAATTACTCAAATCAGACAGTAGGAAATACCCAAATTGGTTTCAAGTGTTTATTTGTTAGCATCTTCAGGAGTTTTTCTGGTGCATATCAGCCACCGATTTTTAGAGGTCACGTTTTTAAATTTCTGAAGTACTTAAGCAATAGAACTTTTTGAAAAATTTCTTATCTGATTCTTTAATTTTTCGCATTCAGATAATTTCTGCTTTAGTGGATATTGAGTGAATGCCTTTAATCGGGAGAAGTCGTTTTCGGTCACGTTCGTGACAGTGATTTCGATGGTATCCTTACAAAGTAAGATTGTAATTATACTTTAAAATTTTAATCTTTTCTCTCCTTCATCCTTGTCGATCACAAAGAGCACGGTTCCCAAAGTAAATCATTAATCATCGGGTATCCTCTTTGTGTTCATCATATTAAAAGACCGAGAAGTTGGTGACGCACTCGAAAAAGATCGATCATCCAGGAACAATTTTCAGGGTTAACTTCATTTACTGTTTTTCATTCGCATTGTCATGGGGTCCGTTATTTGCCGCTAATAGCTCAGAAACAGGGCGCTTATAGGTAGGTACGTGTTTCTTGTGATGATGATATTTGTGAAAAGGGTGCGGGTAAGTATTCAAAACATTTCACTCTACAATAATTTATCATCTCGGGGAGAAAAACGGTTTCATTAATAAATACTAAGGAACGTTTAAGGGAAGAAGACATAACTAACTGAAGTTTCTCTCATTTACATGATGCGTATATTTTAGATTTTCGTGTTCATTACGAAAATGTAAAAGGGGTGTGTGGTTATGTCTCCGAAAAATATGAGATTGTACACAAAACGACTAATTTTTTTAGTTCCAATTTTTTGAATTTTTAAAAGATTCCAGGGAATTATGAGGAGTTTGTGGGAAATTTCAAAAATTTCTAGAATTTACTGCTAGCAAAAACACTTTTACATCTGTTCTATAAAAAAATTGAATTGTTTTGTCGAAAGTGTTGACATTGTGCAACTTTCCCAAAATTTTCAAAAAGTTTACCAGTTCACCTAGTGTAATATTAAAAATGTGGTAAAACAGTTTCAATGTTTGCTGATTATCCTCGTGGCAAATGGTGACCTCCGACCTCGTGACGTGATACCGTTTCGAATTCCTAAGGGACTGCATTGTTATTCCAGGAATTTAAATAACGAAAATAGACCTGACAACACGTAAGTGCAAAGCATCCCCTATTATACTCTAGACGATCATATTACGAAAACTTAAAAAGATTGAAGATGACTTTAAATTAAACCTTTACTGGGCAGAATTTAATAAAATTGGAGATGCAATTAGGAACTTAACTTAATAAAATGTAAATTATAAAGTACACACTTTAAGAAATTGCGCAACTAATGGTAGAAGAAGAAGGATCTATGAGCGTCGTAACGAGAACCGAACGCTGCAAAATAAAGGAGGAAATTTTTTCTGTTTCCTAAACGATGTAGTAAGGAATTTCCGCCTTTAATCGGCACAGTTCGGCTTCCATTATTCTACTTTTTGTTTCAGTAATTTTGATATTTATTTGAAACGTCGACAATATTAAAAAATGTGCCGTTTTTGTCACGCGATAACTTGGCACAAGAGTCCTAAAAGTAGGACGGTTATTGAGACTAAACCGGCCCGTTGGTGGTCTTATAGACTCAGCTACATACCAGTACCGTGCGGCTTTTAATAGCTTATTCACTAACATTACTATTATTTTTGACTACTAATAAATAACAATCGAGTAAGAATTTGAGATGTTAGAGCCTAATGAAGGTTTGCTGGCGAATAATTAAAATTAATTTTTGAATGATTTTGCAATAAATTTTCATGTGAAAAAAAAAATCTATACAGTTTTTAAACACCTTTGACATACAATGGTTAAGAAATTCAGAAACTAAAAAACCTTCATTGTACATGCCTTTGAAAATCTCGTCTGAAAGTTCTGAGGGTTTCGAAACGAAATTACCTTGATTACCGTGGGGAGGTAAAACTTCACAGGAAGTTCGTGTTTTCACAAATATAAAACTTAAAGCTGTTTTTCTTGCTAAAAAGAAAAAATTAGTTGTGAAATTTTGGTCATAACCAAAAGAAAAGCAAAAAATTTGCTATTTAGAATACTCGTTAGCAACATGAACAGCCCTTTTGCCAGATTGTTTTACCAGGATCAAAAGCCGAGTTCATTTTGTATGTAAAAACTGTTCTAATTTGTCACATGACTAGTTTCAATAGGATGGCGGTTTGTCAAAGGATTCTGATTGATGGAATGTTGCTTTTAATTTGACCCCTAAGCTCGACATGGAACAATTATCTAGAGCTTTTAACTTTAAGGGTGGTTTTTAGAACATTCGAGTTTCTACAAAAATAGTCTCCACACATTATTGTTTTGTATCTGTTAAAAAGGTCAAAAAACACATTTTTAAAACTTTTGGCATTAAATAAATAATAGACGATAACAATTATTTCCCACTGTTCAAAATTTTCACAATTATTTTACCCAATGATCTACGACCAAACACATTGTATTTTTATTCTAAAATTAATTTACAATAAAGTCTCTAGCTACTACGTAGACATACGTGGAGCAGAGCGGTTTAGATTTTGACTTCAAGATTTTGCTTACAAAATAATTCATCGTTTTAAAAATTGATTTTACTATATGAATATAGTCAACTAAAATATTGTCTCACCAGAAAAGTTGTTATTACTTACCTTTATTAAGCCCAAAGGAATATGACCGACCTATGTTCCAATAAGGGGTCCTCCTCGGACATGGTACCATAGAATAACTGGTTAAAAATTCTTTAGAAGGATTAGTTCTGATCAGAAAAAAAAATATTTGGGGTTATTATTTTACTAAAGAGATCCTAGTGCATGCAGAGGGTTAGCACATAGGGTCAACAGGAGTCTAAATCTAAATATATGTTAAGGACACATTTTTTTTAATTTTTATATAAAAAATAAGTATGGGTTTAGTAAATAAAAGAAAACTTTATTACCCAGATTACAATAAATAAATAGTTAATTATTTAGGCATATCACAAACCTTTTATTCATCCTACTTAAGTATAATATGTATTTATGATATTGGTAACTTATCACAGTGACGACAACATTTGCTATATATTATTTTTTACATTTTAGGCAACAATATGAACAAATAGTCAACAATTCCTGTTTTAACATTAAAAAAACTGATTTATATATTTTTGATTATTTTCACTTTACTAATCCATTAGGCAATATTTAAGTTTTGTGTAATTATCGAAATTCTTTCTTGATCATTTGAAAATTTGCAAACGATTACGACTAAATTAATATTTTCAGTAATTAGCGACATTTATGTTAATACGTTAGTTAGTACAGCATTTATTAGTTTTTGTTGTTAACACCCATTTTTGATACGTAGAATCAATGTCCAGATAACAACGTTAAAGAAAACTAAATCACAACACCCTGTTGGTATTACTTTTCGGTATATTCCAAGAGTATAAATCCAAAATGGCATAACGCTCCAAATTTTACTACGACCATAATCCTGAAGCCCTTAGATCCTTGCGTCTGATACAGTAAAAAAGCTCTTAAGCTTTTTGATAGAATATTACATGAATATTGGAGCGTTTTTCTCACATGAAGTTTTTTAGGGTTCCGTACGTTTGAACAGAATTTTGAAAATGCAGATCACATTTGGGGAGCAAATTAGAGAATAAATAAAAAACCTTCTGAACAGTGACACATAAAACCAAAGGTAAAACAATTTCAGAGATATTCTGAAAAGATGGTCCCAGTTTATATTTAATAGAGGTGCCCTTTTGAAAATAGACTTATGGAACATTCTAAACCAATTCCCTCATGAAAGAATACAGACACTTACCTCTTCCTTTGCAAAGAAATTTCATCTGGTCATTGGTCTATTATAGCTAACAAGGAAGATAATGATAATGATAGTGTTAAATAGTTAATTACTGCATTTTCACTTTATGAACTTCAGTTCGTCATACGGCACTTCCAGAATAAGAAAACGTAGTAGTTCTTTTACTAAAATCCACATAACCACTTTCTGGACACTGAAAAGCTTCAAATTTGACAGTTCTCTTTGTCTGTCTGGGATGTTGTAACGTTTTGCTTTTAACAGAGAAACTACTCGAACTGTTCGAGCTCGAGCTGCCCAGTTCCGAGACACCTAAGAACCCTTCGTGAAGTAAAGTACCCCCATGAGGCATAGTTCCATATTTATTACTGTTGTTCGAATGAGGGAATGTGTTACAATAATTTAAACTGGTGTGGCTATAGTTTTTAATTTGAATGGGAACTGTTTGGCCGTAAAAATTAGACGAATTTGACGGCTTGCTGCTATCAATTTCGTCTTTCTTTTCCGTTGAACTTTTTGAACTGCTGGTAGGGGTGAGTTCCAAAAGTTTGTTCGTTGAGCACACGTCAGGGGGTGTTCTGCTTAGCAGAGGTCCGTATTCGGAGTCGTTTCTGTTCGCCTGCTTGTTGTCGATGTTTGCGTAAATGGAACGATTAGGGGAATACGTGTGCGTCATAACATAATCACAGGACAATCGCTGATGTTCCTTCAGTTTACGGTCAGCACCTGGTACCATGACTCGTACCTGGAACAAAAATTAATTGGAAAAAAATGATCATCTATGGATGGATTTTGTTTTCTTTGTCAGGTCTATTCCTGAAACATATGGGAGAATCTTTTTTATTTGCCCTTATTATTCTCTATAACCACCTACTGCAACTCATGTGTCTTAGTGGGTGAAAATAGGTGGTCATGGGAAGCAAAAATATGTAATGAGGTAGATCTATCTTTGTCTAACACATTGTAGTCGTGTAAATCGTCTTTGTTTAACATATTATTATGGATTTAGCCAACCTTTGAAACATGCGTGCAAAGTTGTGGACAGTCTGTGTGTAGAAATCTCTAGCAACGGTCTAGACTGTTCGAGAAACTTCTAGTGGTTACTAGGCGGCACCGAATAACTATAAAAGGAGGGCGACCAATGGTTCCAAGTCAGTCAGTTATTGTCTGCCGTACGAGGGAGACTGCGAGTGTGTGAACCAGAGAGAGAAAAGAGCGAGTTAGTGGCGTTGAGGAGAGAATTGAATCGTTAAAGTATTTGGGTTGTTAGCGTTTATGTAGAAGAGAGATTGTTTGTATATGAATCATAATTAAATAAATAGTTCGGAAAAAGTGGTAAAAATATTCCGTTTCCTATAAATCGAGCCATTGGGTGTGTCAAGGAAGAACAGTTAGGATTATTAGGATTTACTAGAAAGATCTAGAACTTGAAGAAATGTTTCAGAATGTTCCAAATATTTCGAAAATTAATTGTGATGTTTGAGAATCGTCTAGATTGTCTCAGACAAGGATTTAGAATGATTCGGAATGTTCTAGATTTTGCGAGAATGATCTAGAATTTTGAGGAATTATCTAGAATGTTAGGGAATGCTCTGAAATGACCAAAATTTTTCGGAAAAGATTCATAATGTTCTAAATTTGTTGGAAATGATCCAGAATGTACTGAATTTCTCAAAAAATGATTTAGAATTGATTAGTTTTTGAAAACGTTTATACACTTTGTTCGTTTTCTCATTTTACAGATATTGTAAATAAAGTCGAAATGTTATTAGAAAAATAATTTAGCTTTTGATAAAAATGTAGAGCATAAGTCACTTTATTTAATTAGCCAAATATAGGTATGCTCGACTGATTTATGGTATGCTTTTATAAATGTAAAGTTTCTACGAAAGCTTTTGGTTTTTAAAGGCAAAGCAGTTCGTGCATTAATTAAAGTCAAATTAAGACTTTCGCTTGTAATTTGAGCGCATTCAAATTGCATGCAGCAGATAGTTTTGTAGCAAGGGCCGTAATTCACTTTAAAAAGACATTTGCAGTTGGTGCGACGGCGTTCTTTGACCATAATAAATTGAGATGTGGCTGCTTTTGCATCTCCGGTTTTGTGTAGCAGTAATAATTATTTATTTCTATAATCCACTGAATTTTATTTATACTTAGCTACTTAATTAGTCATAAAAATAATCAGGACTTTTTGCCTATGGAATGAAGTAGTTTTAGTTTCATACTTTAGAAACGTACTTCAGTAAATGAAGTTGGTTGAATTTGGTTTTATATTTTAGTGACCATTATCATCTGTCCTTCGACTTTTAATGGTTAAAATAGAATCGTATTCTGATACAGCAATTTCCTAAATTATTAATTAAAATTTTTTAAATAAAATTCGTCAAACATTAATTTCAATAAAACTGACGAAGAAAATATTTTGTAAAATGATACTTTCAGTTTTCGTTGAAGTTATGAAGAAGACACTATTTTAAATATTTATATTATACAACACATAATTGGAAAATTAATTTAAATTCAAAGTAAGCAACACTTGAACGGCCTCCGTTCATTGTAATGTTAATTAAACGTTTTCATGAGGCTTTTTCCAAAACGTACTCAATTATTCACCCTCTTTCTCAATGTTAGGTAGACCATGAACGAAATTTACTGTCAATCTTAGGTCTGACATTTTATATTATGTTATTGCGTGTGTGAACAGAGAGAACATATAATTTACATTTGACATTGCCTGGTGAGATGGTAAAAAGAGTTTGCTGAATTTATTATATCTTCAACTGACATTGGATCCACTATAAACGAACGGACTCTCGAGAGATGCTGGGGTCATACGCAACCACTTTAACTCTGATGTCGCGTTTTTGGTGCAAAATTTCCTTCCCTTTTCCAATGTTTTTCATAGTTAGTTGAAGAGGTAAAAGGCAGTATGTCTTCAAAATTTTCTTGACCGTCCTTAAAAGCATTGTAACAATCATAGGTTTATGTTTTTGATAACAGTGGATCACCATAAGTTCTTTCGCATTTATTAAGATTCCGCACACCTAAATCCATAGAAAACCCAAAACTTGATTAAGTTCTTTTATTTTCTTTGAATATTACTTAAATGTAAAACATGCTACCAAATTTCGCAATATGTTTAGCAAGGGAAATTTAAAATACAATTTCTAGGTGGTATAAATATAATTTTGGCCAGTATTCTGTCGAAACCACCAGACGCAGATTGTGATTTAGATCAGTGCGCCACAAGCAGCTCCTACAGATAACCGACCGTCCTGTATCCTCAGATAGACATATGAACTACCACAGACGGCACGAGTGCGCCATCTATGACAATTGTTATGAACCAAAAGTTACTTGCAGAAGGATTACCCTTACGAAATAAGAAATTGTGTCTATTTCCGGTTCAGTTGTCGTCCATGAAATGTTTTTGCATAATTTTAAGTATGAAAAAAAGAAGGAGGAGCACAAATGATGTCATACCATTTCATCAACGGTTGGAAATTTCTTCAAGTAACCCGTGAGGGAGAAAACGGCAGCAATTTTAGTCATGACAAAGGCGGCTCCTGCTGTAATGTAGCACCAGCCATAGCGGTAATCGTAATTATATCCAGCGGACGAGGAAAATTTGCCCTGGTACTGAGTTGCCTCTAATAGCGTTTCCGACAAAACCGACGCAAACACTATTAAACCAGTTCCCAACGAAAGGCCTGAAATAAATAGAAAATTGAATGAGACACACGGTTTATCTCGGAACGACCGCAAAATCAAATTTGGAACAACAAACGACGACCTTCATGAGAATTCTTTGAAAAAGAAAAGAGAAAAAGGATATTTTGAAACCCTTCGTTTGAGTTCCATTAGTTAAAAAAAAAAAGGTTTTTAGACACTAAAAGGTACTAAAAGTTGATTTCAAGACTGTCAGAAAATTATTTTCATTTCGTTCTATTTTTATATATTTTTAAAAGTTACTTAATGTCCAAATTCCTAAATAACTAAGAAGTGAACACAATCGGTATTGTAGCGAATGCGAGCGTGCTTGTGTGCGACCGGGTACGCTTGTATGCGTTGCCGGCTGGCTCAACTAGCCGCTGGCGGTTTTCGGCAGTGTGTACGTGTGTCTCGTACCTGCCTTCAAGAAAATAATTCAGCTGTTCGCCGAAAACGTAAACAATCTTACAAACTTCCAGCCTTTTCTGGATTGTTCCATGATGCTATAAAAGTGGAAAGACGTTCGAAAGTTAGTTAGTAATAAATTGACAGTGACAGTGGTAAAATCGGAAATAAATCGACAGTAGTGAGAATAAAATAAATTGAAACTGTGCATATACGTAAGTGAATCGTTTGAATAAATAGTAATCTAAGTGTATGTAAATTATATTCCTGTACTTAGTCTTGTAAATAAAATTTAATAAACCCACGAACACTACAGTATGAAAAATAGCTTTCACTCTAGAATTTGGAAATGAGTTTATTTTTCCTTCTACGAAATCTGACTTTTTATTCAGCCTTACAATAATCGGGCTGTCAGCGTTCACGTCTAAACTTAGGATCGTATATTCAAAGACATATTCTCATTCGAATCAGATTTTTTTTCATCCTTCACAGTCATGCATACAGTCTCTACCGAATTTATCTCTTGAAGCAGAAAATTGTGTAACCGATTGAACCGTGGCGAGCGCGATTCCAAATGAAAGATGATTGTAACCAAACAGCGAGAGAAATTTTCCGAGGTAAAAACAACCACTTATATCAATATCTTACAATACTTTTCCGTTTCTTCAATTTTCCGCCTCATAAACCTGATCGTTTTGGATTCT
The DNA here is from genome assembly GCA_947389935.1 of Agrilus cyanescens. Lineage (NCBI taxonomy): Eukaryota > Metazoa > Arthropoda > Insecta > Coleoptera > Buprestidae > Agrilus > Agrilus cyanescens. The sequence goes on along the minus strand of OX376710.1, from coordinate 25,312,900 downwards.
GTTTGCTTTCCTTTAAACGGTAAAATTTTCTATTAACTACAAATTTATCTACACGACTGATTTTTGAACTAACTTTAATCAGGAACTGTTGCAATTTTTAAAATTATTGCAGTTTAAACTTTTATTTACTGCCAGCATTTTTCCGAGACTTTATCGAGTTATAATTGTTAAAAATATTGCATATCTACATGTACAGCATAATACTCAAATGCATGTAGGGTTGTATATGCTATTTATTGACACCACATAAACTATTTTGATTTTTTTTAAACGAAACTTGAACTGAATAAAAAGTTAAGCTTGGTATTTTTTTATAAAAGAAAAAATAATTTCTGGGTCTACTAGAAAGGACGAAAGACTGATATGGGAGAATTGGCGTCGCTTTTATATTTTGTTTTCCATTCGCGTCATCCTATTTTTTCTAACAGGAAGAAATGGTGTTGGCTTTTTCATTAAAAAGGATTTATAGCATTTCCCGTGCTAACTTACCTCCTAATAAGAAAAGTCCACAGGCGACCAGCGTTTTATTGTCGTTATTGCACTGTCCCAGGATGGCAAGAAAGAAGGCCGAAAGAACCAGGATTAGGGCTGAAGCTGTGAGCACCGTACACGACCTGCAAAGTATAACAAGATTTATAGGGCACTTCACGGAAAATATATATTTATATAAGTATTAGACATATACAATGGGTTTCAGTATATAAGTCTACATATATACGTACGTCAGTTCTGAGTTAAAAGGTGCAAAAAATTCAGAAATATGTTGCGAACGTGTGGGTGTGTCATTTACGTTAAAAATGGCTTTTATCTTGAGGGAGATCATCAGGGTAATGTGAACTTTAGGGTAAAATGAGTCCCTTCAATTATTCAAATAGGAATACACGTAAACATTTGAATGTAAAAATGATGAAATGTTCAATAAATTAAAAAGAATTGAAGAAGAAAAAGACAGTTGGTTTTTCTATGGTTTTTACAAACAAAATTCTGTAGGTATTAAATTATTAATTAATAATAACAAAAAAGTATATTTATAAATAAATATTGTAGTGTAATAAATATGTTGAAATTTTTGATATTCATGAAAACTACTCTCTATTATACTACTATTATTCGTGTGGACATTAAGGCTTGCTTCTTTATGTTTCAGTTTATTCTGGCCTTCTCAACGTACATATATATTTTTACAACTTTTTGAAAGCACTTCTTAAAAAAATTGTGAAAATGATAATTGGGAATTTTCCTAGTAGTCTTACATCGAGCTTATTTATCGACCAGGTTTAAACACAAGTTAAATTTCAGTGATTTTTAAAAAATGTTTTTGTATATTTATTCAATCTACTTGGTTAAAAAAATTAGCTAAAAATATTTGAATACAGAAAACAATCCTTAACTATTTTTTTTTGTGTTGTTCTTCAGTCAAAGCGTGTCTTAGATGTCGCCATTCGTAACGGCTACAGCGTTTGATAAGGATTTTAACGACGTGATGAAATTTTTCATCGAAACTACCCTCGCCTACATGAAATTGAATCCTACAGTAAAAATACCCTCAGCAGAACTTCAACACAGAAGAGATGTACAAGAAAGAGAAATAGGGAACACTTAGATCACTATCAATCGAGATGCCGTTGCAGATATTTGAACCATGCCATTTGTAAGCAACTAATTGATTCAAACATCATTAATTTTAATTAATTGGTTGTTGGCTACTAATTAGGAAAGCACTCGGTATTTTTAGGTTTGATGCTACGTTTACATGCTTTTGGTGTTTTATTTGTTAAATGTCTTATTGAGGTTTTAAAGGAGCTTATTTTTTTAAAATTGATTTGAATGGCAGTTAAGGGTTGATTTAAGTTGTTTTATATTGATTTACCTCATTTTCGTTACAAAAACGGGTGCCATTTCAAGTTGCGTCCACGTAACTCCAAGATCCATCGCATGGATGTCCTTCCATCCGGAATATTTGACCAAAACACAGGCTGGCGATGGCACATCTGGAACAAACCGCAAAGAATATGAAATTTTTGCTTTCGTCATTTTCAATAGAGAACGTCTTTATTGAAAGGGACTTCAAAGAAAAAAGGCAATATCGAAGAAATTTCCTTGCAAGATTATTATGAAGACGCTTCATGGAAAGCTTTTTGATTTCGATGGTTTTTTGAACCTCAATTTGACACTTCAATAAACCGGATTTTTATTAAACTTCATAACCTTTTTCTATTCTCGTCTCGTCTATTCTTTTATACAACGTGACGTACTAAATAGGAATTAATGTAGTCCACCATTAACCTCGTCTTAGACCTGAAATACATTTGTTTGCTTAACTACTGGAATGTAATTAGTGGAAGCCGCAGGACCGCATGGCTTCATTCACTTCCTGTAATCAAATTCCTTTTCTCTCGGAAACCATGGAAAGGAGACTCCTTCGGAATGATCAAACGCGCATATTCATATTCCTTCCAATGACCAATTTATACATAGATGTATATGGTGAAGGGATTTATATTCAAAGGCATATACATCCGGAGAACTTTAACATGATTCAGACTCAACCAGGTCTGGAACCAGATTCTAAAGAACACACGGACGACATCCAGCACACCACCGCTAGCTAAAGCAGAACAAGCACCGCCCTCTACCCACCGGTATAAATACAGCTTGCGCAAGAAAAGTCGCCAGTCTACACCCAGCATCGTAGGTGGAAGAACCTCTGAAGATGCTCCAACAGACGGCTGCCTTTAGAAGGCATCAGAACATCACCAATTAACCAAAAACTGTTTAAAATTATTATTTTATAATGCAATACTCAATACTTTAATGTTAATAACTATTTTGGATTCTAGTTCTATCGGCTGAAACAAATAATTTATGAGGATATTTCCATATTTCATTAAATTATGAATTAATGATATTTACAACACATTAATTTCTAATTCGAAAGGCAATATTAAAAGTAAGAGACATTTTTCTTTTCACCTTTTCCTTCTTTAAAGTCAATTACGTCCGTGTCAAAGATTTCAATTAAGAACCAAAGGAATTACAGTCGTTTCCCAATTAGGTGGCAAATTATTGACCGTGAATCGTAACAGTGTAAGAGACAATGATTTTATTAGAGCGTAAAATTTCAAAATATAGCAGCTGTATATTAATTATAAATTCCAATGATTACGATGATGATGAACAACTTCTATTCCAGACTAAAATTTACGAGACTACGGCTTTTAATATTAATTTCAAATGAATTATCTATGAATTAATTTACCTAATGATTAGGTATTGAGTCAGATCATGTCTCAACAATAAAGATGTATCGTAAAAATTGTACGTTAACACAGAGATTAAGATTAAGTAAACAGCTACATAAAAGGATTCAGAGCCTTTTAGCTGAATGTAATTTTCGCGAATGAAATATGAGCTTTTCATTTTATAACCTTGGCCAAATTAAAATTAAAGTGCATAGAGGCCCGGTATGTGGTAACTAACGAAGTTAGTTTAATGGAAAAATTACCAGAATGCACCTGCACTCAGAAAATTAAATTTAATGACTCGTATGGAATGGCCTGGTGCAAGTGCAATTAAAGTTGTAGCTCTAAAGTAGAAGCACTCACCTATATTTGTTCACAGGTATCTATAGCAGGTACACATGCGCTTTTCTTAAAAGTATTCATAAATAAGTAAGCAAAGTGCATATTAAGCACATAAAACCATTCGAAAATAGTTTACTTTAGAAAATTCACGTGTGAGCAACCTGAGGGCGAATTTACAGAATTTAGGGATAAAAGGAACAACATGGAAAAGAAGAAGCTTGTTTTAATATTGGGTAGAGAACAAAAATAGATCAAGTAAATGAAATTTTATAATCGTTTATGAAATATTAGAATTGAGGACGAATAAATAAATGAGGAGCAAAGGGTTCAGTGGATGTCAATAAGGAAAAGGATGGTTTAGGGTAGTAGGATTTCTTCCAGTTTTCAAGGAATGCGAAAATTAGAAAAGGAGATGAAGAACTGAAAGCACATTTCAATCAGTTCTCAAGCTATTGACTCTGTGAAGTTGATGTTGAAATGTAGGACTACACAGAATGTTCTGGAAGTTTACAAGGTATAGGAAAGGTAAGGTAAGTGGTGAGGCATCTTCTGAAACATGAAGGGATCGTCAGAGACTTATTAGGTAGAAACATGAAGATGTTGGATGCCTTTATGGAACATGAAGATTAGCTCAGAAGAAGAAGAAGAATTGAAAGCTCATTTCAACCAGTCCATAGAATAAGTACATTAGAGGGATAGAATTGGGACCAATTTCAAGAATTTCGTTGAAAAAAATCAAGTCAAATATCCACAGCTCTTTAAATATATTTAATTCGTCAAGATGTCCTGAAATTATTTTATAATAATTCTACAGGATCTATTGAATAGGCACCCTATTTCAAATTCAAGGCACTATCAAAGTTTTAGTCTTCAAATTATCTCCATCCACTGAAGTCATTTTATTCACAATCTACTGGAGGGCGCTCCCAAAGAACTTAGAATGGTTAACAAATCATCGTCACTGGTGTGACCAATTGTTTGCAGCAGGATTGTCATAGGTGTCTAGATTGGAGTATGTCCTGTGTATGTTTATATGTATATAGATACACACATGTATATCTGTATGTAATACGTGCATGTGCGATTCTGTTTGTTCGGTATCGGCTTGACAGAACTTCATTCGGTCCCAAAATATATGGCAGCGAAATGGATCCTGAATTGTGATTGCCATCTATTGTAAAAGCAGCTGTTGTGTTAAGAGAATTTATTTGACATTTTACTACTGCGCGGAAGCTATTTGAAATTAACAGTTAGTTACAACACAATTCGGAAACAACAAAGGACGTTGTGCATATTATCTATGTTCGATGTTTAGCTCCAGGCAAATTATTATTAAACACCACGATTTGTCTTTGATGTCTATGCTACATCAAAATAGATAGGTAATTGACCATCCATCGTAAGAGAACACTGGTGGTAGAAAAGTAAAGAAATATCAGGCGCATCTAGAGAAACGTGCAGGATTTCAATTGATGCGCCTCAGATCGGTTCGACTCGCCAAACTACTCACCGTAGTAGCGGTGAGGGTTCGCCAAATATGCGCCCCAGATCGATTCAACTCGTCAACGACAAACCACTCACCATGGGAACGTGAGTCTCGCCAAAAGATGCGCCCCATACCGATTCGACTCACCAACGACAAACCACTCGCCACAGGAACGATGAAGTCTCGCCAAAAGATGCGCCCCATATCGATTTGACTCGCCAACGAAAAACCACTCGCCATGGAAAACGATAAAGTCTCGCCAAAAGATACGCCCCAGATCGGCTGCCAAACTACCCTCCGTGGAAACGGTAAAGTTCGTCAGAAGATTCGCCCCATATCGATTCGACTCGCCAACGACAAACCACTCGCCATGGAAACGGTAAAGCCTCGCCTTAAGATGCGATCCATGTCAATTCGACTCGCCAACGAAAAACTACCCGCCATGGGAACGGTAGAGTCTCGGGAAAAGATGCGCCCTATACCGATTCGACTCGCCAACGGCAAACCACTCGCCATGGTATCAGTAAAGCCTCGCCTAAAAATGCGATCCATGTCAATTCGACTCGTCAACGAAAAACTACTCGCCATGGGAACGGTAGAGTCTCGCCAAAAGATGCGCCCCATATCGATTCGACTCGCCAACGCCAAACCACTCGCCATGTGAACGGTAAAGTCTCGCCAAAGGATGCGCCTTAGATCGATTCGACTCGCCAAACTACCCTCCATGGAAACAGTAGAAGTTCACTGAAAGATTCGCTCCAGATTGATCCGACTCGACGAACCACTCGCCGTGGGAACGTCGCCAGACTGTCTCAGCTATGTTGCAAATCCTTGTTTAACATCTCTATGGGTTTAAGCTTTTAATCTGAGTGCTACCACTTTACAGAAATAATTTTACAGTGGATGATACCGTTACAATCGTTGTGTCAAATAATTTGTTGTTAATCTCATCGGGTTGTCTCAGATTTCTTTGGGATTTATATAAACGTTTCTTAACTCGACAAATTGTGACGAGTTTTTGCCCAGCCCGAAACTTTTTGGTCGTGTTTTCTTTGGGGGGTTGTTTCGAAAGCATTGTTTTGTTTTTGACAGGAATTGGTTTCCGGTGGCAGCACGATCCGATAGCAAAAAATCCATTTGTCTTCGGTCTTTAAGGGGCAATTTAAAATTGAAATTAAGGCCATAAATCATATTGTCAGGTTGACCTTGTTCTTATTTTCTGGTCGAGATGTTGCTCTTAGCATTTTCCCGAGAGGTGCATTAGGGTTAACGCCATCGAGAGTCAAAGTCTTCACAATCAATGGCCCCAACATTATCGTCCACACGAAATAGAGAAGTGGTCGGTATTGATTTTGTGTGTTCTTTCTTCTTGAACCTCTTGGATCTGAAAGCAATCGCACTCTTGCTTGCTTGCACGACGCGACTACTACTCTAAAAGAAATCGGCGAAAAATGCTGCTCTAAAATCTTCCCGAGGAATGCTTTTAATGGCTTGTAAACGCCCATGCTCCAGAACTAAAGCTCCTCGAATTAAATGCTTTGACTTCTTTACGTGACAAAAGAATCTCCATAAAGACATGCTGTTTGGTAAAATTATAGCAGCACAAATTACGTCCATAGAAATCCAGTCAAAAGAAGGTTAATCAAAGAATTCTCTGGGTATATAACGTCATTTTAATAGTTTCGAAAAATATTTGTTGATGAACTTATTTAGAATGTATTTCCATATTCAAAATTCCTCCATCCTATCAACTCATTCATAACAAGATCTTCAGGAATGAATATCGAAGAAATAATTAATGTTTCATCAAAAAAGGTACCTACATAATATAAACCAGCAATTGTAGTAGTGATGTCAAAATATATATTGGTCAAAGGAATAGAACTTTTTAAAAGAGTATAAAGGAACACAGAAGTTGCAAGGTAAAAATTCCGAAGAGTGAGTGCTTTTTGAACTGAGTATAGTGAAAAGCATGGGAAAATGAATCTGATGTACAATATTCATAAAGGAAAGTTATTGTACCCTTAACTGAAGGTGCAACTCGGGTTTTAATTTAATTATACATTTTCGACTACATTTCCAACGAGGGTAAATAACTTTTCGGTGGATTTAAAGCAATCTGACTCCATGAATTGTAAATCGATCTGCAAAGGCTTAAACGGTACTTTTGTTTCGAAGCTTTTCATTCTAGTTAGAACATATATATTCAGTTTGATTGAGCCTTTTGTGCTACTAAAATTGGGATAAATTTTGTGAAATGTCGTGTTCCGTTATTCCCAATAGATATTTGTTTCGAATTCCAATACGTTTAGTTTTAATTATAATTTGGAAAAATTTAAATAATGTCCATCGACGTTAAATTTGGAAAAAGTTAAAAAAAAAATGAGGGATTTAAAAATCGTATCATAATAAGTCCCCTTACTATGTCGAATAAACATACTGTAGCGAACACGAGCATGCTTGTGTGCGATCGGGTACACTTGCATGTGTTGCGGGCTGGAGGCTCAAATAGCCGCGGGCGGTTTTCGGCAGTGTATGCGTGTGTCTCGTACCTGCCTTCTTAGAAAGTAATTAAGCGGTTCGCCGAAAATGTAAACAATCTTTCTAATATTCCAGACTTTTTCCTGACTGTTCCTATGATGCTATAAAAATGACAGAGACGTTCGCCGAGGAGTTAATAATAAATTGACAGTGACAGTGGTAACATCGGAAAAAAATCGACAGTGTTAGATGTGAAGAGTAAGCTAAGTTCCGTATTAATTAATAGTGTCTTAAAATAGTTATTATTAAATCAGTGTATATAAATTGTGTTACTGTACTTTAGTCTTGTAAATAAAATTTAATAAACCCACGAACACTACAATACGTTTTGAAATTTATAAGCATTAGAGCATTTAAGTGGTAGGTTTTAAAATTTTAATATGTTAAGTTTATTTTACGTCCAATAATTCCATTTCCGGATGTCTGACACAATAATACTTTCTATTGATTTTGTAATATCTTCTTAATTAACTTCTATAGGTACATGCAGCGCCTGCCAAATAAATCATATAAACGTAAGCGTGTGTTTGAATTTATTATATCATTTTAAATCTGGGTTCCAATTGGATTAGATGGGGTATGTCAAACAAGATCTGTTTTTATAAATCGTCTTCTTTATTGGTCCCTTAATCAATTTTACTCATAACTTTTTGTAAAGTCGAATTTATAAGAAGATATTAAATAATGCAGGAAAAACGAAGAAGAAAACTTTAGTATATAGACTTCGTAACTAATTCTTTCTTTGAAAATTTGTGTGGCAGTTGCTCAGTGAGTTTTATAATAAAATTGAAACTTGGATATCGTAATTTGAACGGGGGAAAAAAAAAAGTTTTCTAAACTCATATTTGCCGTTTCATGAAGAAACTTTCGAAGTGGCCTTACCTTTGCTGCTGTGTACCTGTATCTACGTATTACGTAGAAAATTCAAAGTTTCTGAAAATGAAATGCGAAGAAGTACATTTGAGCGTAAAGTAAAGGAGACCCTGTAATAACGATGTTATACAAAAGCGCTTTGAAGTTTTATCCTTAAAGGTACAGAAAGTAGTATCATTAATTTTAGATTAAAGTATAATAAGTTCTTCAATAATGAGAGGACTTACGAATTGTCGTGGAATTAATTTTCTTCACATAGGGGCACACTCTCCATAGACCAATACGGAAGCTGATTGAAGTGGTGATTTCCGAATTTGGCAGTCGTACTGGTTCTTTTGTGTATATCCAATTTCCGCTTACAAATGCCGTTAGCAGGGTTATAAGCGCCAAAAATCCAAATAAAAGGCCTATTCGGGACGATCCACTTAACGAACCGCAGCACATTTTACGATATTTATTTTTTTACATTATTAAAGTGATTTATGGTATTAAAATCCATAGTCCACGGTGAATCTAAAGTGCCAGTTGTTCCTGTAACAACTTTAAAACCATCTTTTTTTAGACGAATTCGTTTCAGTTTTATATGCCTCATTTTTAGGATTTAAAAAATTTTTATTTTAGCAGTCACATGATCAAAATTGTCTAGCATTGTTTATTTAAATTACAATATTTAATAATAAACTAAATGCTCTTTGTATCTCATAGTCACTCAATTATATTGAGTTTCCACGATTTGCAGTGGTGACTTTTTGATGGGAATCCCCTGAAACAAAAGAATAGCAATCAGACTCAAATCCAGAATTGAATTTTTTACAAAATAGTTTTATAAGTAAAAAGATACAGCAATTATTTTCCATCAAAATTTGCACAAGTATCCATCTCATCGAAAGGTTTTTACACGATAAAATTCCTTAGCTATTCGATTAAAAGAGTTCTGTAAATGGACTACTTGCATTGACGTGAAGCATAAGCCGTTAGGCCTTGAAGACTCGAGACAGTATCTTGAATAAATAAATAATTGGTGTTCTTTTCTGGATATGTGGTGGTTACAAAAATTAAAAGCTCCCTCGTTTCAAAGCTTATTAAACATTTTATATTTTTATTAATCGTAAAGAATCCGATTTAAACATAAAAAATTATTGATCATCCAAATGTGTTGCATTAAAGATCATTAAATTATTTCAAATATAAATGGATCGTGATCCATTAATGTGTACATGTTGTGACACAGCTGCTACTAATTTATAACTGGAAATTAATCCTTACTCGTGTCAATAATGTTTTGATTTGTATCATGACATTAAAATATTGATTAAATAGAATGGGTCAGAAGCCAATATTGTGTTGTACAGATGTGAAATGATGACGAGTAACGTTCTAACATTCTCTAAAAATTCACCCAATAATTTTCTACTAAGCCACTACAGATGGCGTTTAATCGCTCTTTGAGGAAGTTTGTTAAGCCTACCAGAACCAGGAGATTCACTTCAGTCTGACAAAAGTGCCAATGGAGCACTGATAGATAGAAATACGTTCCAAATCGTGATCCACATGTTCCAACCACATTCCAAAATTAGAGTTTTCATTCATCTAATTGTGTTATACGTATTTGTAATATAAATAAACAAAAAAAAAACTAAATGAATAAATTTATTTACTATTTAGCTCTTTACTGCACTATTGTAAATTTGTAAGCACATTGCAGAAGGGTTGGCTTAAAGCAAGTTTAATATCTGGCAAATTCCGCTCCAAACGTATTTTCATTAGCAGCAAACGATCTTCTAATGGGGGTTGATTTTAATTTAAAGTCGTCGACAAGATTGAGTGATATATATATATAACTGAAGCCCTTTGATATGCAGTTTCGTTATATATATCTGTGGAAGTTTCCAGCAAATTAGGACTATGATTTTGACATCGTGCATTCCCATTACGACAGTGGATTTTTGAAATGTCAGTTCTGATAAAATCATTAAAAATATTCATCACAGAGATATCCCTGGAAGTGAAAAGAATATCAAAATTTATGTCTTGATTGAACTGTACAAAGAGGTGAAGAAAAGAATGTGGATCAAAATTTTTATTTTTAAACATTTATATTTATATATTTAAAATTTTGTTTTATAATGCGTATGTATGAGACAGGAGGATTTTTTAATATTAACATCATGATGTATATTACTTCGGAAAGTATAAATCTGATGATGTACGAGAACTTTCTCGTAGGAATTGGTTAGGAGCAGAAAGCTTACACGTTTAGCTTGTGCTTCAACCTTGGTCACAACCGTGACACTCCATCGCATTTATCATGAGCAGCAAAAGGCCCCAAGGAACTTCTCCGCAGAATGAGGATGTTCTGTAAAATGGATGATTCGCAAAGAATTTTTAAAGAAGTCAAGAAAATGGGCTTCCAAATTTACATTTTAATCTTGAAATTTCCAATATACATCAAAAACAAAAAAAATCATGGAAGGTATATGTTTGGAGCACGGCTCTCTACGGGTGTAAAACGAGTATGGTGGGATTAGCTGAAGAAAATAGGTCAGAAATATGCTTGAGACATTATTAGAGGTAGAAAAAGGAGTAAAGAATATATGGATTGGATTATAACTTGCAAATACGAAAATTGGTTCAGAATTAAGAAGATAAGGGTGTCCAACTAGTTCTTGGACTGACGACGCTGTGATGATGATGAACTGCAGATAATTGAATACGTGATCCATTCTTATTTTTGATGTACAGATTCCTAGAAGTTGATCAAAAATTTATAATTTGTGTTCTAAAATAAGTAGAGGTACTTCATTTCATGCATGGTCGATTATGAGTGTATTAATGGATCGAAACTTTTGCAATAAATCATTGGAGAGAGTGAGAGGAAGTTGGCCGAAGTATTCGGAACATGTAGCAAAGAATTTGAGTTGTTCGTTCGCTAATTATTTTAATGAATTCAGCAGCAGGCAACAAGAGGCAACAATGCCAAACATTTATATTTTTGCGACTTAATAATTGCAGTCCATTTTCCAAGTTTTAATAGCATCGACTTAAAACGACCGGCTTTCGGCTTTTGGAATGCCTGCTGCTGGCAACATTCCATAGAATTGCTGTGAAAGACCCGTCTATTAGGAAACGGCGTAGTTTTCCCGTCAACAATACGTCGGATGGCGGGAGCAGACTTTTGCCTCGAAACCAATTAATTAACCCTTTGGCTAGTCCGACTCTCCGAAATTAATTTAACCAAACAGGAAAACAAAAGGCTTCTCGCGAAATTTACATCGGGCCATCCATTTTGCAAAAGCAGCCTTAACAAATAAACCAAAGAGGAGACCGTAAAGCTTTCTATACAGAATTGGGAGCAACGATCGCCATACCTTTTTATTATGTAGTAAAAAGAGATCGTATATGATATCATACCATAATTCATTTAATTATTGTTTCATAATATACTATATTTACAACGTCATATAGGAGAGAGTCCCCTTAGGGAACCGTTTTAATCTAATCGTTCAAAATTTGTTTTGATCGCTGATTCTTATAGAGGAAGACCACAGGAGCATTAGTTGAAACTATAAGGCAAGCAAATAATTGTTGCTACTTTTTATTTAGCGTCTATTAAAGAACCTTAAGCTATTTATTTATGAGTTTAGACATAACTTTTGATTTAGTAGAATTTTATTCTTTCGAGGGTTATAAATCTCCGTACGAAAAAAACTCATTTCAGGAAGAACACATAAAAAAGTCGACATGAGAGAAATAATAGACTGGGGAACTTATTCTTATGGCTCTAATTAGAATCTCATCCGTTTACTCGTTAGGTTCTTCTTTTTTATTGCGACGATCACGAGTCTTCATTAATTTTGTTTACTTCTTCCTTTAGAAAAACATCACTTTCCTACCCGTAGCAAACAGCAGCGGCGAAACCCAAGGAAGAAAAATCTATTTACTAGCTTAGTTCGCTTCAGGATAAGTGCAGGGAAATAAAAGAAGGATTAATGATGCGAATAATGATACCGCCATTACTCGTGCTGAGATTAATAGTTCTCATTCGAATTTGCTAGTACAAATAACGCAATCCATAAAAAATACGATTAGGAAAAATAGGAAAGATTAGTTGGTACCACTGATTTCGAATTTTTAGAAAAAACTGTAGAACTAGCACAGTCACTCTTGCTTACTTTGGACGAAGAAAACCAGCTAATATCGAAAGTAAATTGAAAGTATTAAACCTTAAACACTAATTATAGAATATTTTATACTTTTGCTCAAACTTTTGTAAGATTCTACAAAACTTTCAGGCATTGTGAATCATTCTAAAAATAATTAAACGTTCTCAAACATTCTGGAGCAATTCTGGAACATTATATATCATTCGTCAATATGTATAGGAACGTTGTTAGACATTTTCGATTCTTCAGAAACATTTTAGAAAATACTCGAGAGATATAGAAAATACTTTTTTAAACCTTTTGGAAAACTGTACGTTTCTTTTTTTAAATTGAATAATATGTAGAATATTATAAAACATTCTACAGATCATTATGGAACATTCGATAACGTTCTTCAGTATCCGGGGACTTGGTAGAACACCATAGAGTGTTTAGAAGCATCATATAATACTCTAGAGCATGTCTGAAATTTCTAGAAGATTCTGTAATAATCCGGAACATCCTAGAAGACCCTCATATGTTCTGGCGGATTCTGTTACTCTCTCAAACCTATTTGGAAATTCAGCAACATTTTCAAAGATTGAACTAGTACCTGGAACATTCTACAGTACCCTATAACATCCAGAAACATTCCAGAACATTTATGATTCTTCTGAAAGATTCTGTATCATTCTGGAACATTCCAGAAACTTGTAGGGCTGTTTGAAAGGTTCTCTTACCTTTTAAAAACCTAAAGAGCATTTTAGACATTCTCAAACATTCTAGAATTTTCTGGAAAATTCTATACAATTCTGGAAAATAACCACATACACTTTTCTAAGAGTTTCTTATACGATCTGATATTTTTCGAGTAGTTTTTGCTCCCATTTAGAGCTTGCCTTAAATTCCGTTTTAGTATTCTATTTGGTAGCACACTCTTTTCTAGGTAGCCCCTATAAATTCTACGTTGCAATCGATCAAAATTTGTTAGAAGCACATTTGAAGGGAGTATGATTAATGTTTGGAGGAGTAACCTGAGCTCCTTCAAGATTTCTATCATTTTCCCATAAAAAAGTCCAACGGAATTTGTAGGGGAAGCAGGCAGTTAATATAGGTACATTGGATTTATATACTTTTTATAAAACTGGATTCGTCTTATTTTTTTAATTTTTTGAAGATTAGAACGACAGAAAAAGCTTCAAACAGTTTTAGACTTTAAAGACTACATAATAAAATGATTAGTGATTAAATTTGGTTCTAAAAGTATAAATTGGATTACTGGTGTGCCTTTGTCTTTCAGTCAAGCTACTAAATCTAAAGGTAACATAATATTAAGCAGTTTGAAGATAAAAGGAGGAAGGACCATCATCTAAATTGTAAAACTTTAAAGTTAAAAGCTCTCATGTCTCTATTACACCTTACTTTCTACAGCAGACTAAACTGGGCTAATGGACCATCTAATTCTGGTTCAATTATCTCTCAAGAGATTAATAGTGGCCATACATCGTACAGCGTTTTTCTCAAGCATGCAAACATGAACTAGATCGATATTTTTGTTTCATTATCGATTTTCCTACTCGAAGATCATTAAATAATGATCTAATTATTTTATCAATTGAGGGATGAAAATGGGTCAGTAGAAAGAAAAAAAAGTATAGAACAGATTGTTCTACAGATAGAATTGAGTAGTAGATCTGGTTTTAAAATTTCACAAAGGACGAAAGACAAGCAAGTTTAACGACATGACCCAAATTTCCTGCGGTTTTCTTTGACAACGTAAGGCTAAAACCGAAACAGTTATTTCCGCCAGTAACGGCTCTTTCTTTTATCTTTTATCACTTCTCACCCTAGTTTCGCATACTAAGAGGATGCGAAAGGGATTTCGTTTACATTCCAGAACTACCCCTTGCTTAATTCCTATCGTCTGGAAGGCAATTCCTGTTTCTTTTCAATCAAAAGTCCTACGCTGTTTTTAAAAAGAAACACATTTAATTAAACTCCAAAGTAAGGAAGTTCCAGTTGTCTTGGATGGGTTATTTTGTATAACAATTTAATTAACATACATAATCAAAAATTGACTCATCGATTCATAACAGACAAGTACATTTATTAAAGTTTGAATGGAACTCGTCAAAGAAATTGGATATCTGCTGTTGGCTAAATTAATGAACTTTGTTACGAAGATATCGTAACAATGACGAAAGAAATTCGATTATCTGAAAGACGACAAGCAAGTATTCGAAATAGGACACCAAATCTACGCTAAAACAAAGGCACTCATTTTCATTAACTTAATGATGATGTTTAGTCATTCTGATCTTAACAAAACTTTGCAATAAGATTGCTATTGGATTTTCCTCCAGTGCAGATCCATTCCTACCCTAAAATCATTTAAGTGCGGAATTGAGCGTCGAACCGCGAATAAATTTGTCAGAATGAAAGGGACTACGGGACGTATGTCAAAGTTTAATTCGTCCACGCAAAAATGAAGTTGTAACTAACAATTTTAGTGTATGCTGTAAATCTTTTTCGGATTATAAACTTCAGTAATTTAATACTTCAACCCTCTACTTATTCTTTATGAAGCAAATAATTTTAGCATTTTAATCGAAGAAGTTTGGAATTGATGAACGTGGTGGAGGAAGCTTTTTTGTAAGTGTAATGTACCAAAAATGAAAAACGTGAAGCAAACAACCGTCAACTAGAGTTGTAGATGATGGCAAAGTTTTAAAAAACAGTTTGCGGAAAGCAAATTACGGATTAAGCCATTCCTTTCTTCAGTGCGCTCACTGCACTTCTGTATTATAAATTTATGACACTCAAGTGCGGAGTTTTGCCTCTTAACAAAGTTTAAACTCAATAAAAAATGAATTAGTAAATAGGTATAGGTATTACGAAATTAATAGTTAAAGATCTTAAAAAAAATCGTCGAATTCTCAGTTTTTATTTTTATGAGATAAACCAGGGATGCTAAAAAGGGTTGATTTTGAATTAATTAGGAAATGATCTGCTAAGTAAATTATTTATTCATTTCTGTCGGTGGTGGCTGTTCAAAGGGAGCTTAAGTGTAATCAACAAAAGAAGACAATATTTCTATTTCAATTCACCCCACAAATAGGGTAAGTTTGTACAGTCTCACTGAGCCCAAAATCGATTTGAACTTTTTCTTAATAATTTTAGAGACTGTTAGTGGCAAAATCAGGAGTAAAGAGCAACTGGGAGAGACCGCATCTACATTATTGTATGGATTTTAAATTGTATTTACGAATATATTCCCAAATTCCAGAGTTTGGGTTAACCACCCTTTTCTGACACCCTTTTGAATAAATTGCGATATGTAAATGCCTAATACGTATTTAAATTTTCAGATCAAATCAAATGTGTAGTCTATTTGGATATTCAAATGCAAATTACACGTAGCCTAACACAATTATTAATAAAGGGTAGCAATAGCAATACGAAAATCGTTCCCTATGTTTACAATCGCAGTTAGCATACACATATGCCTTATGTACGCATATTGGGGTTAATGGGTTGAGTTTAGTATCGATCTGTAAATGCTCCAGACTCCATTTGTCTCATTTTCATTGTATACGAACCATATTGAAACATTTTGATTTAATATCCACGCTCTCTTTCGAATAAATCTGTTACGAAACAGTTCTTTCTCTCTCTGAATGTCGTTGTAAAGCGGAAGCAAAGCAATAAATTTTCGAATTTATTATCCAAGAATTTATAATTCAAAGCGAAGACTTTCTGTTATTTGGATACAAAGATGAAGCAATGGTAATAATGTTTAAATTTAAAGTTTAATTTTGTACTCGTTGATCTAATTCGAACAAAGATTATATAATAACGGAGAATTTAATAAAAATGTTAATTGTATTACAAATTCTATGATAGGTAACAAAAAGTTGAATTCTGAAACTATGTCCTCATAAATTATCTCTAAAAGAATTTTGTTTGGACATGCCACATCTCCATTAGTGCTTAACCAATATTAATTAGTTAGACGTCATTTTGAAGATTATGTTCTCCGCTGTAGATTAAAAATAAATAAAAAGTTTAAAATCAATGTTTTGGTTAAAAATTTTTACTTGAAACATTTTTGACGACAGCTGAATACTCCCAAATTATAGACAACCAATCTAGCTACCATGCATATACGCACCGATGGGAGATTAAAGCTTTTGCAGATACTAAATTATAGACACAATTAAGGTGAATGTTCTAATTTTCTTTAACTTGACGTCGTATTATTTCATTATTGAAGCACTTATTCTTATCTGTCGTGCCAGTTTTATTGTCCATATACTTTTTAAACGATTCCCATATTTTCAGCGTTATTAAGCACAAGGGATTTGAAGCTTTAAAGCTGCAATTATTCCCTGTATCGTGGCAATAACGACTGAGACATTTCAGATGTCATCAGTAAGATATTGTAGCTCACGTTCCCTTAAGAAGCCTTCATCTCGCAAATGCACACGCGAGATAAGGCATTTGACAACTATAGGGTTAAATTATCACTTGTTTACATAAATATACAGATATGTATGAGATATCTACTACTGTGTTTACGTTTCAAAGAGCTATTTAACTTTCTGAAGACAGGAAGCTTTCATGCACTTTTGAATAAAACGAAACAATTTTATTAAAAGATAAATGGATACAGTAGGTTTTGGTTTTATTTATACTTTAATGACTATACAATGAAATCAATGGGCTAAAAATAAATGCAATAAAAAAATATTACTAAATTCATATCAAAAAGTTTAACAGCTAAAAATAAAACCATAAGAAGAACTTGGTGGAGAGATGAAAATCATGAAGGGGAAAGAAAATCAGGACGCAGTGCGAAATCTGTGAGCTTGGGGGACCTACAAACTATAAGTGACGACACTGGTACCTACATGGGTCACAACCATGGAACAATTAATGTTAGTTTTAAGGAACATTTACTCGTCTTTCTGTGTGTTGTATTTAAAAATCGCTTTATTAAAAAATTGTCTGCTTCACCCCTATTTTTTTGTAACAATTAAATGGCGAGGTTCCTCTCCATAACAAGGATGTTTGTGGGACATTTTCGGAAAACATGGACAAAAGTAGGTACATGTAGACATGTGTGTATATATTATGTACATCAAGGGTTGCAACTATGCAACTGCCGCGCTGCGGTCATCAACAACTGCACCGATTCACACATGAGGTGCTATGGAGAATTTGCAGATACTCCTGAACCGCACAAGTTGGTTAAAATTCTATGAAAATTAAACAGTGTAAATTGTGCTGTGGTTGTTTAGACCAGCGTTTCCCAAAGTGTGGTACATGTACCCCTAGGGGTACGGGAGGAGTTTGATAAGGGTACGTACGTGTTATAATTGAGAAACAGTTCTTAGTTTCTGTTGTAGCGTATGAGCTAACATGTTTAGGGTAGTGGTTCTGAGAGGAACCGTTTGAGATGCGGATGCTTATTTCGGCATCGGTGGTGAACGATGAATGTGTTCCCACACTGTTTTCCATCAAAGTACTAAAAAAAGTCTTTCCCTTAAAACTGACAACAGATAGACTGCAGCCTTCCTTCCAAAGACTAAAGTCTTTCTCCTACAGAGACCGAAATTTTCGAGACTACAGTCTCGTTCAGAACCAAAAGCAAGACTCTCTTGAA
The DNA here is from genome assembly GCA_947389935.1 of Agrilus cyanescens. Classification (NCBI taxonomy): domain Eukaryota; kingdom Metazoa; phylum Arthropoda; class Insecta; order Coleoptera; family Buprestidae; genus Agrilus; species Agrilus cyanescens. The sequence goes on along the minus strand of OX376710.1, from coordinate 25,294,609 downwards.
GATTTCTTTGGATAAGTACCTCTCTTTCTTACATTGTTTTTGATCAACTCTTCATGTACCTTTAATCTGACTGAAATGCTTCTTCCAGATTATTCAATGCATGCTGCTTCAGTGCTTTTGAAATATTTTGTACACCCCCGACCTCATGCTAGTTATTTAAATATACCTAACTAGTTTATTTATTTATAGACCCATTTCCTCGTAAAAAATAACCACAAATCCCACTATTAAATATTGGAATAGGATATATTGTGCTGATCAATAGTAATTCTTCATCCAGAGCTCATAAAGGGATTATTATTCAATAGCGTGTGATAGTGGTGGATGGAAATTTCGTTTTAACTATGTCATAAAAATAGGGGCCCTAATAATACTTATTATCTAATAAAAGGGCATCAGCAGCAGTCAGTCGTGATAAGTAATTTTATTTGACGATTTAAGGGGTTACGACTGCGGTTAATTTTTACGATAAATGGACAGCTTTTCGAAAAAGGGATTAATGATGATTATGCTAGTGTCATAAATACTATTTCAATTGAATTCGTAATCCAAAATTATGAATCGTGGGCTACCAAAAAATGGGGTGAATTTTTTCTCAAAAATCTCTTTTAACTTGGGAAATAAGTTTTCCCTATCAAACAGTCCAATTTCGGTCACCCTGTACATTTATTGCTTTTACAGTTTGTTTCTCGTTATTGCCTGTCACCATACAATCATGACGTTCAAAAACGACCACGATTGTACCGTGACCGTGGTCGTTCGGTCAAACATTATTTTGCTTCTGTAAATAAAAGAAAACAAGAAACAAAGGAAATAAAGGGAGGACAAGGGTATTGATGCCCCTACGATTTTTGCTCCAACAGCACAACCGTACATATGTATCTATATTTTACATGGTCTGATAAGGGTTAGCGACTCTTGAAATGTGTCCACCGCTACTTTTCCGATTCGGATATTGCTTCTCTGTAGGGAAATGAACGTTGCATTTAATGGAACACGTTACGTAAGTGTAACTAGGAAGGGTTGGAAAACAAAAATATAAAAAAACATTTATTGGACTAGACTTTAACGACTTTAGATTGAATGTTGTTATTAGTTTTGTTGGTGTAAGTTTTTTTTTTTTGACATACAAGGGAAAAGCTTCGTTGTTCTGAAGATAGTGTTACGTTTGTCAATTTAGAAATATTAATTACTGTTTATCCATCAATGTTAACGATGCCAGTTTATGTAATAACATTTCTTATCGGCCTAAAGAGTGACGTTTGAACTTCAACCCTCGACTTTAAGCGGTGTTTTTGGTTCTTCGGCTCCTCGTTAAGTGTATTATGGCAGGAGAGCTTTGGTCTGCTCATTAATTGCTAGCAGCTCGCTGGAGATAATAGTAAAGTTGGCGAAAGGCGGTGAGTTGCTTTGCAACAATAACTTGTGTAAAAGGGGTTGGGGGTTGGGAATGCCATCGTTAGTTTGCGGTCAAAACTTAACACAACAAAACAAATGATCTCAGCATACAGGAATGGGCGTCTCATGTAGTAAGGGAAAATGCATCAAAAGTATTAGCCAAAGAATTATTAGAAGGCTCAATGTTTTTGGTCAAATTGGATTGGTATACTCAAATGTAAGATAACCAATATAGAAACAACATTTTTGAAATGTTCTTTGGCTCGTTTCAGTGCCTATAAGAAAGTGAGGGATTTTTTAGTATCATAATTTTATTGAAAGAGAAAGAGCTTTATCGTTTCTAATAAAGCTCAGTTTTTTTTTAAGTCTAATATTGTCTTTGTAAAGTTGGGTTTGATTAAACCATCAAAAGCGGTCTTAGAATGAAAATTAATTGTAATCAAGAAAAAAAGGCGTAGTGAAATGCGAGTAAAATTAAATTTTACGTCAAACGATTAGAACGTGTCTTGTTGGAAATTTATTCTGAAGAAGGGGTTACTGAAAGGAAATTAAAATGAAGTTCGAACACAATGGCATTTTCGGAATTTTATGAGTGGTACGAAAGCGTCACTTATTAAAAATAATTTTTATGACCAGCAGGTCTCTTCCCTTGATTCAGAGAAAATTTCATAAAATTGACTGTAGTATTGAAGATGTTTCTCAGACTATACAATATGTTATTATGTACTGAAGTAATTTTCTATTATTCAGTAAAGTTGTTGTTCTATTTAGTAAAACATGTCAACACCACATAAATTAATTATTACCTTCCATTCCTTTATGCCACCTTCCACATTTTACCTGAAAAATAAACCCATTCATCTCCAGAAAGGCTGTCACATAATCTTCACTGACAGCCTTTACTAATAGGATTATATGTCAGCGGGCTTATTTGCAGATCGCCGTATCAGCCAAAACACACTTGCCAAGTGTGGAATTTATTATACTAAATGCCTTACAGAAGATCCGAAATGAGTGCCAGGTATTTAGATACAAATTATTAAATCCTCGAAGCCTATTTCTGATACATGAATAGTTTCTATGGATGGATGTCCTTGCTTTCATGTGAGTACAACCTTTTTTGGGCATTGAAGATTACGTAGTGAAAACTCAGGTTTTGGTCAGATATATAATGAACTAAAGTGATAGAAAGAAAGCCTCAAAAAATACTCAACCAGCTTTAAGCTATTTAGAATCTGCCACTAGGTCTTTGATTGGAACCCCAGCCATAGCTACTAAGCTGGGTGCAAAAGAACACCCATTTGGATAGAACCCACCGTGGGTATCTTCTTCATACATTCTCATCAAAGAAAAATTAGTGAGATGGATTGAGATAGAAGTGGAATCGTCACATTGGATGCAGACAAGTAAAAGCTTTCATCCCTTAAACTAACTCTAGGGATTGAGGAAATCAACTTCTCAGCAAAACAGTAAAAAACGCAAAACTTTGATAAATATCGAGGAAAATAAAGACCATAGAAAGAAACTGCTAGTCCTTTCTGTTGCTCCTGGGTTGAAGAAGTGGAAAGACCTATCCATATCCTCTTCAACTACCCAACCCTAATTGAACTAAGTCACCCATTATTAGGTCGCCATAATATAAAAGTAGAAGACCAGGGGGGTGCCAAGGGCTGGCTCATGCCTCTGGAGGCTGCATAAGTCCATGCCCAACATCAATAAAAATCATATTTAATCAAAACCAGGAGCACCTTTTCAAATAACTAGTTGAAAGTAAGAAGCTGATGAATATTTTAACACCGGGGGTGGAGAAGCTAGTAATAAGTATGAATTATGTTGGCTGGTGGTGGTAACACGAAAATTCTGACATTATCAAAAATAACTAATCATGTATTTGGTTCAAGGCAACATTTCCACTATAAGGAAGCCAATTTCCATAAGGCATCGTTTATTATGAGAAAACAACGGAACTGGCTGAATATTAAATCAGCTAGAAGTGCACGTATAACATCTACATATACTCAATTTTTTCTTGGTCCTTTATAGAGAAGTTTTTGTTTTATTTTGTTCTTGCTGAAACCTTGAATCTGATTCAGAGAAAAATAAAGCGGGTTGAAAACAGTTGCTGTAGTTTGTCTCTTAAAGAACTACATTGTAAATGTGTTCCATACGATCCTACCGCCAGGATTCATTAAAATTATCTACCACAAGTAGTTATTAAAAAGCCGAGAAGGCGTTATTATACCAGTGAGGGTCATTATCTATCCCTACATCACCCTAGACATATTCAAAGCTGCTGCAATACACTAAGATTCCAAATGCAACGTGCACAGAATTCGAGAATGATAATAAAAGTTATGTGGCTAGAATGAAAGTGTTGAAAGTTCCATAGCATTGTACAACCTGGTTCTGGGAATGTTTTTCCCCATTTTTTTTTTCTGGGAATTCCGTTCTACCAAGAAATGTCTTTTCTGAATGGTTTCGTTTTTATGTGGATGCAGTTGTGTCCAAAGAAAAACCATAAGTGAAGACTTTCATAGAGGAATGGTTGAGGATTGTTTGGGATGTAGAGTAAAATATTTCAATTTTTATATTAAATGTTTTGCTATGCATCTTGATTTGAGCTGATGTGATGCAAAGTCAAATGGGGAACGGTTCACTTTTCTTGAATGATTTACTGGACAAGGTAAACCCAGGATATTTTACGCCTTCCTTAAACGGAACATCATATTTTATGGAAGCATTACCATAAAATTGATATGCAAATGGAAGTCCGTGACAAATAGTCCTGGGACTCCGTGACTTTATTATTGTCCAACCGGGCAATGAGTTTAGTTTCATCTATCTATGTATCGTGCATGGAGCAGCATCATGGAATACTTCTCTTTTCAGTTTTAATTATGAGAAAATTGAAGTACTTTTAAAGAGGCAGCTTTACGTAAGGATAAAGCAATACTTATTCGTCATTCCCTTTTAATTGTGAGAATTAATTTAAGCATTTGAATCAATCCCCGGAAGAGGCAACACAAATTTCCTCATTGGGAAGGTAATAAGCAAACCGTCAACCCTAAATGTCTTTAAACGTTACTAGAAAATTAGAAAAATTAAGACCACTTTTAAAAACATCTAGATTCAAGCTGGCTGCTTTGAACAACATTATTACATATCAAGAAAAGGAAGAAGAATAAGCACAAAAGAACCATTCCAGAATTATCAGCTCGTCAGTAAGAAATTTCAGTTTCAGTTGAAATTTTTTGTTAAGAATTTCTTGAAAAATACTTCCATTGAAATATAGTTTTAAAAGTAAATAAAAGTTCCTTTATGATTAGAAAAATTTGTTGATTTTAAAAAATTATCTGTTAAGATAAAAGTATGTGTATTAGTTGGATAAACTTCGGTAAGACAGGGGTAGCTCGTATAGGCATAATTATTCCCCAAAAATCTGTTGGGGAACAATGGGGTGAATCGTTCATTATTGTCATTTTGACGATTACAGTTATTGCTAAAAGAACTACAAATATAAAACAATTTGGAGCTTTATCTTATTATCATAAACAAATTTCACTATTACTTCTTTTTGGTAAGTAATTGGTTAGCTTATTAATACGAAAATATCGATAATATAAATTTTTGGAAACAATTTAAAATTTTACCTCTTCACTCCTTAAAAAGAGATCAATTTCGTCGTCATGGGTATTTAAACTTCATTTAAATGTCCCGCACTTTTACGAAATAGAAAATAAATTAAAAAAAAAAAATTGTTTCTAATAAGTTGTTAGCATTTCTTAATCACTCTCAAGAAGTGATTAGTTTCAATCTACTTGGTGTCTATAAACAATTTTTTGATTATGTATCTACAATTTACCGAGACAAGTTTACAATGTTCGTGACGTGAACCGCGCGAATTGGCGAGTATTTGCGTTTGGAGGGAGCGCACCCGTCGACAATTGAGCGAAAACTGCTGCCAACCGGCGCGATGTGGATGAAGCTAAGAAGTTTTATCTTCCCATGGTGGTGGTTGCACACGCGGCCTACGCTGTCCGCGGTCACCCTACTATCGCGAAAACTTTGTTTTGCATCAAAAGGAACAATTAATGGAAAAGGTGATAAGCTGACGACACGTCGGTTTTTCTTTTCTGTTTCTTTTTCCTGCTATTCGGTTAATGGGAAAGTTAATGTGGATTAATAATTTATATTATCATCCCTCAAGTGCTTACTATGGGAAAATTTTACAGAAGGGTTGGTTTAAGAAGATTAATTTGTCTCTGTTTTTAATTTTTTTGTAAGAAAGTTTGTAAATTGATACGATCAGAAATTTTCTTCATAACTTATGTAGTGAATAGAAGAAAGCCAGTAAAGGACTGTGGTGCTATGGAGTTAACATTGGAATCCCTCATTGAGTCACCCTGTATATAATTTTTTGTGACCAATCTGTATATACTTTTAATGTTAGGAATTCTACTATTTGTACATTTCGTAAAATAATTTAGTTCTTCGTTCCCTGTTCATGGATGAAAGCGTTGATTAGGGAATTGGTATCAGTTCCTGGAATTAGTTTTATGGAGAGCGTTTTTTTTTTTTCGACGAATGCTTCGTAATCCCGAATGGTATTCCGAGGGATCCCGTTTTGAAATGATTTTGACTTGTCCGTAGTCCTGGCGCCATAAGATATTCAGAAAATTGGTCGGCAATCTGCATAATTAAAATTCCGTCGAAAGCCGAACAGTGACAGCCAACCTGCGGATGGACATGGAGTGGTGTTTGGAAACAGGTTCTTTTTTTAATTAAAAAAACGTGCAAATACAATGTGCTAGTATTTCCTTTTAACGGTCGCGTCGGAAACGGGAAAACCAGGAATCGCCGCGTGTTTCCCTCTCTCTGATTTGCTTGACTTGCAGCTGACGGGGCATTTTTATGAAATATGTTATAGCCAAGCGGTGACGGGACTGCTTTTGGACATCGATCCGAACTTAGAATGGAATTATGGCAATAATATTTCTTTTTCATCTTAATCTAAAACGTCCGACGAAAACGAAAACCGATTTTATTGCAATGACATCGTTTTAAAATTGACCCAAAAAAGATAAATGTTAATCCAATATACGATACGAGTGAATTTAGAAATGAAATGCAGATGTGGACGCGCAAGTATCACAAACTTCTTGTTCAACACTTGCAGCAAGAACAAAAACAAGAAATTTTTGATTTTTGGGTACAAGTTCACAATGTATATTGTATATATTTTACTCTATGTCAACCTAACCAAACCTAACCCAAACCTCTGGCTTCTGTCTGTCAAAATCCGGAAACTTGTTAACCCAGAAATAACAAGACTCATGCTGACAAGAAACGGACAAGACAAGAAGAAGAACAACTTCTTGTATTACAAAGCAAAAAAAAACAAGAAACTAACAGACAATACAAGAAATCTTTCTTTATGTATCACTAATAATAACCAAGTCACACCTGAAAAGCTTCAGCTTAGGAGATTTCAAGCTTTTTTCTAAAGAACCATATTTGAACCTACAGACTGAGGAGTTCATAATTTTTTTTTATAGAAAAAAGGAAGAAGGAAAAAGGAAGAATTTAAAAATCCAATTGGATGAAAATCCAAATACGACTAGCCTGAGTTGAGAGTTGGTCGCGAACAGCAAAGACCTACACCTATTTATGTATCTCGTCAATATTCTGGGTTACTTCGGGACCTTGCAGAACATTTTCTAATTTTTGGAATCATTTTGAATCATCCTTAAACATTTTAAATCATTTTCCAAGAATTTGGAATATTCTGGTTCACTTCGGGGACTTCTAGAACATTTTCAAATCTTTTGTATTATTGTAAATCTTTCTCAAACATTCTAAATTATATTCCCAAAATCTGGAATATTCTGGATCATTTCGGGATCTTGTAGAACATTTACTCATCTTTTGGGTGACTAAATCTTTCTTAAACATTCTAAATTGTATTTCCAAAATCTGGAATATTCTGGATCATTTCGGGATCTTGTACAACACTTACTAATCTTTTAGATCTTATTAATTTTTTCTCAAACATTCTGGGTCATTTTTAAGTATTCCAAATAATTCTAGAAACGTTTAGAATATTCTACAAAATTCATGACCTTCGTTTAAAACTTTAAAGCACTCTGGAATGTTATGGAACATCCTGCAATATTTTTGGATACTCTAGAATATTCTACAACAATCTCGAACACTCCACGACAACTGTCTGATATATAAGTGCATAATAGCTTTCAATCTAAAAATTATTCTAAGGAATCAGTGAGGTATTTACATTTAATATTTCAAAAAGTCAACAGTTACTACAACTATTGAGTTTTAAAGAGAAGGTATATAAAAAAAAAAATTAAATTCTCTGTGCTGTGGATTTGTTTTTGAATTTTGAACTCGTATTTTTCTATCTGACAAGTTAACATTGTGTTCATGCTTGTGATACACGTAAATTTTTGTGTTGTGCAAAACATGCTTCTGCTTCGTTACGTTGACACACCAATTGATGCTGGCGCTGTTTTCAGCTTTCTATTTTAATTGGCGTTTATGAATTTTATGAAGAGTAAATTTTCGCATAATCAATAGATTTAAAATGGAACAGCGAAGCGTACACAACAAAAACAAGTAGACAAAAGATTGGAATAGCGAAAGGGGTTGCTGCTGACTAACTAATTGCCGTTTCTTGTACACCTATTTTACCCTTCCTAACGCCTACCTTTATTGAATCAATTAATTGTTTTTTCTTTCTACAAAATTTGAGTGTAACGATTCATATCAGAATATTACGAATTTAGTTGGATTTTTTAGGTAAACAACTTTCCTTTATAAGCAATGGTGTAACGAAAAATCTTAAATCCTCCTTATGGTATCAAGTCTAGAGACTATTACCTCCTCCATGCTTCTTCGGCCTCTAAGATGATTGCTCCCCCAGCCGTGTACTTCAACGCCACAAAGTTAGTGAACAAAGAATTTCTTTTATTTTAGTTTTAATTAAATTTTAACTAATGATAAAGAAAATCATCCCCATTGTCATATATGCACACTTTGTTGGTCTTAATTCACGTTGCATTATTTGAATTATCTCCTTTGGATTTGGTCTCATTCCTGCATTGGCATTCAATATATGTAAGGATTTCAATAAGTCACTGGAAATGCGCCCAGTATTATAAATTCCTTGCAATCCCAAGCACAGGAAGCAACCAACACAATCAGGAATGTTAATTTAAATATTACTTTTGGTATTCAGTGCCAAATGTGGTAAGTACTACAAAACCCTTATAAAATTAACTGATTGTCCTTTATAGAAATCCTGATCAATATAATGCTGCTTATCTAGACGTTTCACCACTATTTTTTGCTGAAGACATCTTCAGTGTATACTTGGAGTGCTGGATCCTGAATGTTGTAAGTAAAGAACAGCGAAACGTCTGGAATTATGGTTCTGAATTTGATCATGGCACAACCGCCTGGAAGAAGACAGGATTTTGATGAATGCCGGCCGTGAAAGCCCTCTCATTCCTTTTTGAACACAGGTATAGTATAGAGAGATGCTTTAGGAATATTTTGGTAATAGTTCTGCGACAATGAAGCTCAATCCGAAAGGATTTAATGAAAATGGAGGCTTCAAACTCGTATGTCTTTAGGACGACTAATAAGTCTACCTACTTCATTTCGCTCATGCGCATTAATTTGCCTACTACCAGTCCTAAAGCATTCCGTATTAAAGTAGGGAATTAAATTGAACTTTTCCAATTTCGTACAGGATTTGAAATATGCGATACAAGTTTAAAAAACCAATCGGTAGAACGATAAAATTAGAAACTACCAACAATTAAATATAAAAGTTTTCACCGATAGTCTGTTAGCCTGTAGGTACGTGGGGTGTTCGAAAATGAGATCGCGTATGTCGGGATGTGAAACTTTCAATATATTACCTTGTAACGAACCCTTCTGGGCATAGAATATTACCGAAAAGCTGGAGCACCGTCGTGCAATACACATTTACGTGAGGATTTATACCAATCCACCTTCATTAACTACATTCCACTTTTTAATCCACTGCATCCCTTAAGGCAACAAATTTTACACGAATCGAGACTTGTACGGCCGTTCATGGGTTGCTGTTACGTTAGTAATAGAAAATGTTACTTTAAAATCGACAAAAAAATCAACTAGGAAGAAATATAGGGTACAAACCACGAACTTTATATTGGTAAATGTTAGTTCATCGACAAAGAAAATTAGATAAAAAAAGTAATGTAGCTGGGGGATGAAGGTCTCAGGGTATCGAAATTAGTTCCCCAAAAAAAAAAATTGAGTAATAAATAAATAAATATACACTGATGGGATTTTACAAGGGTTTTCTACTTTTACTTATTTTTGTTATCGAGTAAGCCAAAATCCTGTCTGGCAAAAGCCCATTGAAAATATATTTTCGGTCTGAGTAACGACTTCTGCTATTGCGGTACTTTTTAATTAGCAAAATGCATAATTAATTTTGCTGGCATCACAGACTCGTTTTTAATTTCTACGACTTTCATATGCTTTATTGCTCTCGACAGCAACCCCCAACTTTGAAGTGGTTGTAAAAACTTGTACGTCACGAAAAAGTCGATTAATATTTAAGCATCTCGAAAATTTTTATAGGTAATGAAAGTAGCTACCGTGAAAGCTTAAAATTGGAACATAATGTTTTATAAAGCAATTGACCTACTTCAGTCGTTTTACTTTACTTCGAAATGCGTTTACTATCAGATGCACTACAAACGATTTTCATTTTGACTTTTTAGAAATGCAAAACAGCCACAAAAACTTTTTACAAAAAAAAAAAAATGTAATAACATAAGAGTAATATGTATTTTACACCTCTACGAACGGCTGAATGGAGAACGACGCTCACCGCTCACGGCACAAGTTTCGGTTAATCCAGGTGGCTTAGCCTACTCCATCTATGGTTAGCAAACATTATTAATGAATAAAGCTTTGTACAGCAGGGCTGCGGTTAAACATCCACTTATAATGTATTTCTGAGGTAGACGTTGCAAAATAGACCCCTAATCTTCACACCCTCTGAAGCACATTCTATTTTTAGTATTTTTTTTTGACCTTAAAAGAGGGTTGAAGAGTACAGTGAAGTGAAAATTAGGGGTGGATTTTGTATTTAAAAAAAAAAAAACATTTGTATTATATATGAGTAGTGAAAATTCAGAAGTTAATTAACTCACGAAAATGCCAATCTATTTGAGATTTTATTATCAAATAGATGTATGCAGGTGCCCATCAAATGGAGCAATTTGATTGACATGGTACCATGGTAGAGATGATTGGATGTCGCAGCGAAGGGTTTAATTAGTATTGGATAATGCAGTTTCCTTTTGGATGGTCATTTGAAATTCATGGTTAGTTCGAAATCGTTAATATTCACTAGATATCTTCAACTAACAGATCTGATAAATCGGAAGGTAGCCTACGTGTCCGTTGTAAATTATGTTTACAGTCAAATTTTATACTAGAATGGAAAATTTATGCGATTTAAATCTGTGATAGTTTTATTCCACGATACAAATGATAACTGCAATCACAAGCAATTTGTTAAAGTCAACCTGTTTCATTTGTTTAGTAGAAAAAATAGATGGAATCGTGTTAGTAAAATGTCAACGTTTTTCTTTTTTCTTCGGATTGCGAACCGCAGCATGACAGCTGTTTAGAATTTTAAATATTTTCTGACAGAGGAAACACATTTTCCGTGTTTCGGTATAAAAGTTAATCGTATTAGTCACATAACGAGACATTTCTTTTAAATGAATTGCCAATTTATGATTCAGTGATAATTTTGAATTATAGTTATTACGTTTTCGTTGAAAAATTGGACCTGAAAGCTTCTAACTTAGACATTTTAAAAGGCGTCATCTATTGGCAATTTATTTAACTGACACGGAAGCTATTGGGTTGCATATACGCAGTTAAGATGGTTGTCTATAAGCTGGGAGTATATAGTTGCCGTTAAAAATATTTTTTAACCAAAATGTGGATTTAAATTTTTTTTCTGAGTAGAGAGGTATACAATTTTGGAAAAAAACTATAAATATTGTTACATATAGGTATGTTATTAATTAAATAAAATTTTCCTGCATTATATTATTATTATTAAAATAACTATTAATCCATCTACCCTATAAACAAATGTGTTTGAATTTTGCGAGTTGAATTAATATTTTAGAAGAATTTGCAGTAAAAAACTCGAATTGGTTAATAAACATTTTATGATGAAATGTCGTAAATCCTGCGCTGGCAATAAAATTCTTATGGCGAAATAAATTTCATAGTAAGTACCTACAGAAATATTTTCAAAATGCAACTTTAGTCACATGGGAGAAGCATGATGATAAATTCATTTGCGTATCTAAATAAAATTACCTCAAGTTAATATCCATATGTGTATTGGTTAATAAGTAAATTATTTAAGACAAAATAAAAAGGTTTTTGTTTGAAAAGTTCTTTAACTTTAACTCTATCTTGACATCATAAAGAATATATAGTAGCGTAAAAGAGATACAAGAAAAGCATTTGTACATATTTTTAAATTTGCAAATATTTCTTCAGGGAAATATAAATAATGAAACTCGTAAGGCCACTTAAGATTCACGGGTAGAAACAGATGAAATATTAGAAAGAAGGAAGACACGTACAAAGGACACGCAGACTAAGTAAAAGCTTTTGATAATGCCGAATGGGATGAAATACTAAAGATATTTAAAAATGTAGGAATGAGATATGGAGGTAAACAAGTTATTTACAACAAATTGAATTACGCTTTCTTGAACTTGACCTTTATAATAGTATAAAAAGAAGCGTTTCCTTTTCGATAAAACTTGAGGAAAGTACTCATTCTTCAATGGCAGTTATAGAAAATTGGCAGCAGAATTCAATTTGTAGAGGAAAACCAGAAGAACATTTGTGCAAATTTTTAACATTGGCAAATAATTGTTACTATTTTTAATTTAACGATAAGTTCAGCACTCTGGCTTTCTTTAACGGTAGTAACGCCATTATCCACTTACAATGACGTCACGCGTTACCTGCCAGGCCTTCCTATTATCGATGGTAACGTTTTAATGCCACAACTACAATGGAAGTAAATGTGCAGATTTTCTTATCTATTCACTACTTATTGTTAGTGTTATTATAAATTCATTCATGGTCCTGGAATATTTCTTCCAAAGTTCTTCTAAAATCCGACCGTTCGTTCCTTGCAATATTGCATTAGAGGAGGCCATAGAAAATCGATGCACGAACAAGCGATTCGAAGTTTCTTCTTCTTTTTCTTTTTTCTTCTTCCTCTACTACATTGCTACCGTCACTACTATAATACGTTACTATGCGAGTAAGTATTCGGCTTGTAGAATTTCCGCTACATTAACTTCAATCTGGGTTCATTCTCTGTTCACTTTACTTGGCAGTCTTCATAACCCCGTTCTAATGGGATACTGTCACATCTACATTATATATGTTTGTATATTATAACGCCACCAACCGAGCAAGAATGCAGCAAGCGTTGACTCGAATACGCGATACTTAACTCCACAAGAACGAAGTCTAAACATCAACGCTCTAACTTTAACGTTCTTGTGGTAAATTCACATATTGTTCCAGTCTTAGATTCCACAGAAATAACCGATCAATCACTAGCGCAAGTGAGTCAATGTAGATGGCGCTCACTTGCCCGTCTGCGGTTGATTATTGATCTACCTGTTGTACAGCAGCCTAAGCTTAGTAGTTATTCTGCCAGAACTGCCTATGGTGCGTTGATGACAACTAACGTATACCACGACATTTTAATTGGTTCAATATCAAAGCAATTAATAATGTAAATTTATCTTTGAACCCCCACACAAATTCATGCAAAATGTGATCAACCACAGTAGTAGATAATACACGTTTAATAAAACGGGTGCATGTAAAAGGGGACAATTAAACCAGATGCTGCATTATAAAAGAATCAATAAAATTGTGTGATGTAATTTATTGCGCCAATTAATAAAGGCAATTATTATGATGTGAAATAGATAGTCAATAACTGTAAATTCAGTATTCCGCCCCCGAATTATGGCTTACTGACATTTGTATTTCCCGGCAGGTTTTGTCCCTTCGTACTAAATGATTTATTATCAACAGTTGTCGAAATTGTAACGCTAAATTAATATTTGCATTAGAAAGTAGAATTATTTATTATATAAAGGGCTTGATCAGTATTTTGCGCCACATCAGCCAGGGAGATACAAACAGGGGCTTGGGCCCATCGTTACCATCGTCAAAGAAGGCCAAAGTGCTGATTTGCTACGTAATATACAGGAGTCTTCGCAGGGAAATTATTTAATCTATAGCCAAAAGATTTTATCGTCCAAAAATTTTTTTTTTTTGATAGCAGATTCTTGTACAGGAAGATCAGAGGAGCATTTGTTGAAGTTTATAAGCTGGCAAATAATTGTTGCTACTTTTTATTTAGCGTTAAGTTTTGCAAAACGTGTATTTAGATCTTTCGACGCTTACGTATCCCAAACCGTGATAGATACAAAAAAAATTATAAAGACCGTTTTGTAGATAATTGAATTGTATACAGAAAAGTCCGGTACAGCACCCCTCTATCTTTTACAGGTAAAAAAAAAACAGCACTACAAGTGCGCTTAGGCGGTACATTATACGTTGAAGCGCGTCTTTGGAACGCTGTATTTTTTTACTTGTAAAAAGTACATAGGTGCTGTCCCGGACTTTTTTGTAGAAAGTTTATTTGTCTACAAAAAAGGTCAATAAACGTTTTTCATATGGATCACGGTTTTTGCTACGTAAGCTTCGAAACGTCCAACAACACGTTCTGCAAAAACTTACCGTTAAATAAAAAATATTAACAATTATTTTTAAAACTTTGCACAAATGCTCTTCTGGTCTTCCTCCACAAATATCCGCGATCAAAAAAAATTTTATACTACAAATACCTCGACTATAAGATTAAAACAGTTCCCTACGAGGACTACCTTATTAATGACGTTGGCCGTTAGCGCTTAGGCCTTCAATATCGATGGTAACGGTCTCACTCGACTCGTAACAAACGAAAACAGTAGTGCACCAAGCCAATACCTGACAATCTAGTTCTTACCTATCTCCTAATATTCACCCCCTAATCAACCTTAGTTGTCTTGGGTTCAAACCCATGTTGTATCCCAACCCCCAATCGTTTTCAGAAAAAAGAAAAAGAGGTGTTTCTTGAAATTTTATCGGCACTATATTGAAATATCAGAAGTAGTAGGTACTTCATAGAACATTTTCATTGTGAAGTTACTGATTAGTCGAAGCTCACAGAGTGATTTTAGATAACAGATACATTCGTAAAAGACCCTATTAATATAAAGGGATTAATTTCAGTTAAACTTTTGTTCTTATTTCCAAAATTTATCTATTTCGAAATTATTTTACGATACGGTAAAAGAACACGTTCCTCTGAAAATCTGTGAGCTCTAATTGTCGTGGTTTGACATATCAATTAAACTTGTAATTGTTTCATTTAATTAGAAAGGTTTACACATCGTTAATTAAAAGTTTGCTTTCTAGAAATTGTTACTGGCATTAAACATAAGGTCACAGAGTTCATCGTGCTCATGACCTGACATGTGAAATATCTTGTTACATATTATTATCGAATGGTCATCTTCATTATTCTCATTTGTCTCTTTTCGCTGAAATTTTGTTTAGAAAATAGAAAAAAAGTCGTGTGAGTGCCACAGTATGTATGTAATTAATGTCAGTAGTTTCTGTAGAAATGACAATATACTTTATGCATTTTAAAACTATATCCATCGTTTATTGGGGGTGGACAATTTACTCCACACGTTCGAGAGTTCTGTGACAATGGGTCTCACTGAAAGCCATCAGAAAGTGGAGTGCTATTGAACTTAAAAGAACATGGAACGTTTCTTCAGTAGAAAATATCAGGGAATTTGTTACAACATCGACAAAATTCCTATTTATATAATACTGTAAAATAAAAGGAAGCAAAAATCGTTTCTTCAAGCTACTTATCAATATTACTGAAGTTTTAATAACAGGGGAGGGATTATGCCTAAACTTTGATTCCACTTTCAATATTTTTTACTGTGTTCATGTTGAGTGGTAAAAACCGTTACTATGAATTTTGCAAGAAGTGGCTGAATGGAGGTATGAATGCACCCCAGTTTATTAAAAAATCGCACAAATCATCCAAGTTTCTCTGAGTTCTATGGAACTTCATTGAAATGTTACTGATACTGTATACGACATAAAGGAACTGTATACACATTGAAAAGCAAATATGCGGTGGGTTAGGAGAGGTCGAACTGCAGTGGAATTTAACTCGGACATATTTTCCACGCTAGTCAGGAATATTTCACGTTTACTGCTCGTTGCGGGCTTTTTCCTATCATGTACACTACTTTAGAAAACCGCGGGAATTAAATGATATTCCTAAAAGGAATCCCATTTAACAAGACCACAATTTCATTTTATCATTCGTAATGAAACTTCATAAACAAATTATTTGCATGAGCTTAATAATATAAGGGTTGGTGGGAATGGTTTTCAGTAAAACTTAATTATTGTCCACTTCTTGATAAGAAAGTTTTTTTTTTTTATTGTGAAGACCCAACAGCCCGTTTCGTATTTGGCATAAGGCTTCCTCATGAAGATTTACCTTGAGGAAGGACACCAATGACGAAACGTCGGTTGTCGTATTCACCATAAAAACAAGTTTGCCTTTCAGATAGGTACACATGAGTTAAGGACAAAACGTAAAAAAAACGCCCTTATTCGCTTAATGTAAAATAGATGGTTCTGATATTAAAATTATTCTCTTATCACCAGATGGATTGCTTTTAACACGCTGTTGAGTTAAAGTTGAACGTTTAAAGTCGTCTGTTTTATACGTATCACTGTGAAGACTCGCCTGTCCACTACTTTATCTCGACCACAATAGCACATTAAGGAATGATATCACGAGAATTTTATATTAGAGTCTTAACGCGCTTTTAATGAGTTTGTTTATTTGTTAGAGATGTTAGTTCTTATCAAATCCATTTAAAAAACAAAAGGGCTCTCTAAATGTCTAAATAAAAATTTAAAATAAAGATTTTACACAAAACTTTTTTCAATAAAAGTTTGATGAATTTTCTGAACTAATGGTGCACTGTATATTTTCTTATTATTTTTTTTTGTTTAGAATCTAAAGTCTTCTTTACTATGAGTCCTTTCTGTTGTAATTAAATTTTTAATTATCTTAACTGTATACTTATACCATTTACGTAATTAGCTAACTTTCATATGAGTATTTACGTTTACAAATGTATAAGAGTAGCTTCATAAATCATTTTTTTTTCATTGTCTGCATACGCATCATTTTACAAAAGGAGCCCTTGATGTAAACAACCCTTAAGCATTTCATCCGCTTTGGTATTAAATTGACGAAACATATATCTCTTACGACTATTTTATGTGTGGTTGCAAATTAATAAGGGTAGAAGTTGTGAGAGATCTTGGTGTCCATTTTGATGAAAATTTGAATTTTAAATTTCATATTGATTTTGTTGTTGGCAAGTCGAATAGAACTCTTCAGTGGATATTGAGAGCCTCTCGCGATTTCAGGCGCGTTGACACATTTCTCTTACTGTTTAATGCTTTTGTAAGATCTCAATTGACGTACTGTATTTCTATATGGTACCCTAACAATATTTTGGATAGGAAGAGGTTGGAAGGCGTACAGCGTAAATTTATGAGAACTGTATCTTGGAAATTGAATATTAACATGAGTTATGTTGACCATGATTTTACGGAGATATCAAAAAAATTAAATATTAGAACTTTAACGGAACATAGAGGTGCTCAGGATATATTATTTGTTTTTAAATTATTGCATGGTTTTGTGTATCAGCCATGCCTCCTTTCTAGGATAAATTTTAGAGTTCCTCAGAGACTACTTAGAAATACAATTGAATCTTTTGTTGCCCCATTTTATGATTCAAGATTAGCGAAAAAATCTTTCATACAGAGAGCTTCTACTTTGTTAAACTCTAATATGAATCTGTTAAACGCTTTAGATAATAGTTTATCTTTGTTAGAAATGAAAAACAGCATTTATAAGTTAATTGATAATAATCTTTTAGCATTTGATTAGCATATAGGTTGAACTTGAATTTGGATTGTTACGTTATTGAAATTTATATTTTCCTCTTTTCTTGATGTTATCTGATCTGGATATATGTTTATTTTGGTTAACTGTTTGATTACACTGTATTTTTTGTTTTATTTATGTATCTGGCTATAATTTAGTTAGGCGATCTACATACAAATTATATTATAAATGTATAATTTTGGGCATATATGCCTGTATGTTTACAAATAAATAAATAAATAAATAAATAAATAAACATGTGAGGCAAGCAAACATTTGCTGTGGTGTTTTTTATTTCTTTACAAAGAATGAAAATTTTATTCTGCTGCTGACAATCTCGTAATTGTTTCTTTAACATGTAGGCTGTTAGTTTGATTTTTATCCAATGAATTTCGAAAATATTGTTCTCCTTGTCGAAGAGGTTTAATAAAATCATTACCAAACTCATAAAGCATTTTGGGCACGTTACTAAAATACCATAAGGATGTTTGTAAAGGTTTTTAACAATAGTTGATTATTATAAAATGAAATCCTGTAGGTACTGATATTAACAGAGTAACTCAACAAATTCTGGAGGTCACTTACGTTCAAGTAGGGAATTTATCATCTGTCTACCTGTCGGTATACTTCAATGATAGATAGGTACATTTACTAACTCGCGAAATATTTTAAGTTTGACATTCGAATAGGACCTTCGGGGATATACCGCATAATATCAGAATCGATACACATATATACACGTACCACCTCTTAGGTTGCTCGTATCAATCAATTTGGCCCCAAAAATTCTATGTCGATATGGATACCCAAAACTTCGTCTTTAACTCATTATCCTAATGTAAAAAAAGGAAGTATAAAACTTTTAAAGGTAAGGAAAGAGTATATGTAGGACGTTATTATTATTAATGTGTATTTTATTTGGTGAAGGATTGAATAATTCAAACTTTTGACCAAAACAGATTATCGTTATTGTCGATATTAATTACCTATAAAAGATGAACCAACAATATGCAGTAATTAGCGAGATATTTGCATCTAAAGATTCTCTGATGGCGTTACACAATATGTTTTCTGTATATACTACTTCTAGACTCGGCGAACGAGAGAAAGAGAGCGCGACGTAGTAGAGATGGAGGAAGCGAATGAATATGGACTTGGCGCCGGGTATCTACTAGATACTCTAGATGTGACCAATGTCATCGGATTATGAGTAGAAAAATATTGAAGTAGTTGGAAGCATTATTGCGTCTACGTTATGATTTTTATTTCATTTTCCGTGCTTATCATCTTAGCGGAGGAATCTCGAGGAAAATTTGATTCGTTCTAAACGTTCGATAATATAAAGGAACGTTATATCGAATTTATATTATATTGTCTACAACGAACGGCACGGAAATAAAAAGGCTCTCCGTCAAGATGACATTATTAGATTTACTCGAGACTTAGTTGTATCGATTTTGAAAAGCCTCGAGTACAATCTCTTGTAATATCTTACTACGTTAAAGTCAGAATCAGGAGAGACAGTGAGACAGTGCTTCTTACCCTTCTATTGTACAATAGACAATCATTGACCGAAATAAAACAAAAACGGCTGGTTCAATTTCGTTCAAGGAATATGCCTCAGGTGCTTGAGTTGACCTAACATCTCCAGACAGGAAAGGTAATACTGGAAGCGCTGGAAACAGACACTTATCTATATGAGGATGTACGTACGTTTCGCTCCATGTGTACCCAACCACTTAGATATAATGCTATCAAAAACTACGTCTGTTTCAAAATGAATAAAATTGTTGACGTTCTAAAGTTTTATGTTAGACATAAGCTTTTGTATATAGAGTTTTATAGTTCTTGAAATCTAAACGAAAGTAGCTCTTATTCTTGAAGTACGAACCAAGGAATCTTCTCTCATTCCACAGAAATGTATTCAAAATAACGTTACTTTGAAAACTATTTACAAAAATTTATTGGTTCACATCAGTGCGTCATTAGCAGATCCCATCAAACGCGATCTCATGGTCTCTAAGGTTAAGTCCTGGTTCTTAATCTAATACAACAACATGATTTTTCTCTAAACATCTCGTGAGCTTTTCTGCTGTAGCTTTTTTTATCATTTTGATAAATTACATAAATAAAATTGCAATGGTAATAATGATGTTTGTATGAATTCCTGACAACGTAATGTAACAAAGGAGATTGTGAAATATGTAGTAAATGAACTAGGAACGAACTTTCTTTAGTCTTTTTACTTACATTTATTCGGATCTTGCCCTTGCCAATACATCAAAAATTCAGAAGTAAATGGAAAGTATTCCTTCGGGTAATGAATAATGCGAACTTTGATGTCCCTCAAATGAATTTTATTCCATGTGTTACGATACGTTGCCCAAAAACGGATGACAAAAAGTTGAAGAATTTTTGACAAAAATAATATTTCTTTTTTAATATTTTCTGAGAAAACATTTAGAATCTTCGAGAATGATCTAACACGTTTCTGAATGTTCCATACATTTGAAGAATGATTTGGAATGTTCAATAATGGTCTTGAATGTGGCAAAAGTTGTAGTCTTCTGGGAAAACTTTTGGAATGTTCGAGAATGGTTTAGAATGATCCAGACTTTTTGATAATGTTTGAGAATGATATGGAATGTTCCAAAATGTTTCAGATTTTTTTAAACAGTTTTAAAATGTTCGAGGATGGTCTAACATGCTTCAGAATGTTCCATACCTTCCAAAGATGATAAAAGAATTTTTGACAAAAGTTCAAAAATAATATTTCTTTCTGAATTCTCGTGAAGATCCTGTGAGAATCATTATAACGCTCGAGTTGTATTAAGGAAGCCAAAGGTTCTCCAATTTTCTCTTCCATTTCTTTTCAAACTCTTATGTTATCCATCCATCTTATCTTTGGTCTTTTCCTCTTTGGGACCACACAATCTCCAAGTTAGTGAATAATTCCTTCGTGTTTTGAAATAAGAAACTTTAATAGGGGTTTGGAATGGATTGGAAATTATTTAGAAGCACAATTCATCTAATTTTTGCTACATTTTCATTAACAATTACGATGGTGCATTGCTATAGTGATAGACCACTTGCTTTTTCTTCAGTTAGTTCTTTCTTTAATCCATCCTTCCATTAATTAAAGTAGTACCCCTTTAAGCTCTAGATTTCAACTTTTAGTTCGTGTATCGTGTTTTTTTTTAATCTGGTGTTCTGTGGTGATCTCTCAATGGTTGAGTAATCAGAATCTTGATGGTAATATTGTTTTAAAAAAATCTTAAGCTCTATGAATCAGCTCCTAGTAATGTCTGTTCAGCTTGTAAGCTCCTTTTTTGTAACTGTCGAAAGCAGAAAATATTTTCGCGTTATTTTAGTCGTGCTTCACAGCTGGTATACGTAGGTATGTATTAAATAAACATCTTATACTTCAAAACTTCAAAGCGCGTCAGTCGTACGTTACGTTTTGATGCTGTATCCTTTCAAGTCACAAGGATATTTTTCGCGGAGCAGTCACGCAGTTCCACGAAACCTTTTCGAAGACTTCTTTCTCTTTTCTCGTCGCTCCTATTGCTGGATTGCAGCTTGGTTCATCTTTCTTCACACAGAGCCGCCCTCCATTAAATAAGGGATTCATGTTTCACAGGAACGGGAGCATTTTATCCTCTCAAAGTGAAAGGAAAAAAATAATAATAACAGTACGAATAAAAAGCAAAAGCTACATGGAAAAGTGGGTTTCTTCAAATATACACCCACAAACGTGAATGCGCTGGTAATATACCTTTTAATTCGTCTTTTGTGTTTTTGTAATTGCAAGGAATATGGGGAATATTTTGAAGGAGCAATTAAAAAAAAAATTGTAAAGAACGACTTGAACCAATGAATCCGTTTCGTAGGTTTGACTAAGTGAAAGGAAATTCCGACACCGGTGGAGGAGTGGGAGTAAAAGTACACGTCAGAGTACAGAAACAATGTCCTAACTCTATGGGGAACATTCAAATATAATGCTCGCAAACTTAAAGGCTTGCATCTGCATCAATCTGTACGTGTCGTTCTAAAAACAATTACGAATTGTTTGTATTTATTTTATTGCAACTTATTTTTTTTAATGGGCAAGGTTTTAAATGGAATCGTTTTTTTTGGCCGATAAAATTGAAATGGTTTTTCAGTTGCTGCTTCCAGCTTGGTGTATAATAAAGTTAAGTAAGCTCTGCGATTAAATATACGTTGGCTATTGTTAAGAGGACTTGCCCATTGCGGTGGATAAAACCAAAATTGCCTGAAATTCACCAAACATACCTAGTTCAGTTAAGCTTCTCTAAAATCCCCCTCTAAGCCGAATGCATTAAAGCTTATTGCGGTTAAAGTCCTCTCTACTGCGTAAAAGGGTAACATGCAGACTTTTATTTGCTTTAAAATTAATATACATAGGTATTTTGAAAATTTCTCATTAGAATATAGTTCAGCACAAATTCTGTAGATCGGTTATGTAAAATTATTTTTCCGATAGATAAATATTTGTACATATATTTCATAATAGGAGACGAGTTTTTGTGTTTGTCCTCACTTTTCTCCATGACCGCCTATGCTACCCACTAGCGGATGTAACGAAAATATAGTGGTTAAGATAAACGTTCCAGATTTCTCAAGAATGATGTGGAAGGTTCGTTAATGATATGAAATATTCCAAATTTTTTTTTGATATTTTGAGGATGGTCTAGAATGTTCCCTGTTTTTCGAGAATGATGCGGAATTATATGAAATGTTCCAAAACATTTCAGGATTTTCTGAAAAGACTTAGAATGTTCGAGAATGGTCTAACATGTTGCAGAATGTTCCACACCTTTCAAAAATGATTTGGAATGTTCGGGAATAGTCTAGAATATTCCTAATTTTTGGAGGGTGATATGGAATATTTGAGAATTATGTAGAATGTTCGAAGACGTTTCAAATTTTTCTAAAAAGACTGGGAATGTTCGAGAATGGTTTAACATGTCTCAGAATGTTGCAGATTCTTCGAGAATGACTTGGAATGTCCAAGAATAGTCTAGCATGTGCCAAATGATTAGATGTTTCGAAAAAATATTTTGAATATTCTGGAGTAGTCTAATACATTTCAGAATGTTCCAGATAATTCAAAGATGATTTGGAAAGTTCCAGAATGGTCTAAAATGTTCCTTACATATCGACAATGTTGTAAAATGTTTAAGAATGATATGGACTGTTCATATTTTTTTAAAAAGTCTTGGAATATTCAAGAACAATTTAATATGTTACAGAATGTTCCAGATCGTTCGAGAACGATTTGTAATGTTCGAAAATGGTCCTGAATGTTCTAGATTTTTGGAAAAAATATTTGGAATGTTGTTGATAATCAATTCCTCTTTTATGAGAAATTGACTAACATAATCGTTATTGTCATAGACCAAATACCCACTTCTCCTTATTTTTTTTGTTCTTAACAACGTTTTTTATGATATATTTCTTAAATATTTTATTTTAGCTCATTTCGACTTATTTTTAAGTTAAAAGGCAACGAATCGTCTCATTTGGCGATAAGAAAATCGTTGTTGCCTTGGAACGACCTTTTGCTAGGGCAGAGGACATTTTTTACATTTTCCTCTGACCGAGCCATGTGTGAGCTATTATTAATAGTAATACTTCGTTAGTCGTTTCCGAGATTTAAGCTGTAAACGTTGGACGGACGTAGTTTTAGTGGTCGGTCGCGTAAAAATCGCGTAGAACATTATAGAAAAAAAAATTTATTAACGATTTACGCTTTCTTAAGTGTACTGCACTGCACCAGTGTACAAGTGAAGTGATTTATGGGAAAAAATTTTGAAGATCATCAAGAAAAAAGGTAAAATTTCTAATTAGATTTATTCTTTAATGAACTATTATTTGTTTCCTGATACTAGAATTTGCAAGATATTTCAAGTAAATAAGCATAAAAAAGGGAATCAAATGGAAAATAAAATATGATAGGTGCCATTAAAAAATAAAAAACGGAAGTTATTCGTGTTAAAAGTTTTTGAATTTTGGACTTATTTCTGAACGCTCTGTATACATTAAGAAGCCTAGTATTGGCAGCAAATTAGGCTTAAGACTCCACTATAACTAGTAAAAATTTCAACACCCTGAGCCATTTTTGCCATAAATATTACGTGACTTTTTCCAAAAAATTTCCTAGCCTTAGTTTTCCATATACTTCTAATAGGCCCATCCACCGTGGAAAATTTTTCTAAAATTTTAAATTATCATTTTCTTGAAGAAAAACAGTTGGGGATAATTTTTCTTATCCACCAGTGCTTGCAGAGGGGATGAGTTGCTGTTATAAAATTGTTGGAGATTATGTTATCCGCCGATTAGAATTGAATGCCTAAGGATCGGTTAGGGTTGTGACAGAAAGTTTTGCAGAAAGGTTGGAATATTGAGCCCGAGGAAGCGGTAATAAATGGAATGAACTCGCTTGGTAAATACGTAATTTATTGCTCGTGGCTGGCCGGCCGGAAAACTCAATGGCTGCCCAGAATTCATGTCTCACTTATCTAAAAGACACAGTTCGCTGAAGTTCTGACACTGCTCGGATTGCTATCTCTCGCCACCAGATAAAAGGAATAAGTATTTTTTCAATGCTCGTCACGTTTTCTATTTTCTTTTCTTTTAAACACAACGACAACAGACAACTTTGCGAACCGTGAGTAAACACATCCATCTATATATGTATGTATATATACTTACCACGCATTTCGGTTCAGGGCTGAAAAAATGCCTTCCACATACTATACCCCAACTACAATAATTGTGAAACACATTTATACTATCGCTTATAGGATTGCTCACTTTTACTTTTAAAGTTTATTGTACAACCTCAAATAACAAGGAAGCGCCATCTATGGAAATTGCTTTAAAAATTACTTATATTGTTAATTAATGCAAAACAAACAAAAACAAATTGCAAATTTTGACTCATTACTTACTGCCATCATACGACTCAACATAAAGTTAAACAATGTTTGGTAATCATCTAGAAAAACTGTTCCAAATTTCTTGGAGATCAGCTCGTAAATCTTTAATTTTTCTTGGGGGTTGGGATAGGAACTTTTTTTTTTCGTATATGATAATTTTATCGAGAACAGTAAACGTATCTAAAAATTATTCTAAATATTCTCTAATAGTATGTAGAGAGACCAACATTTATATTGTTTCAAAAAAATATCTGGTTTGACATATCATAAATTCATTTGGCGATTTTTGGTGTGATCTTTAAAATAAGGTGACTCTCAGACTCAAATCTGAAACCCGATCGACACATCAGACAAAAGTGGAACAAACCCCGCCCCTTATGCGCCGGTATAAATACAGCTTGCGCAGGTAAAGCCGCCAGTCTACATCCAGCATGAAAGATGGAACAACACCTCTGTAGAATCTAGTGCTAGCGAAACGTTAGGAAGCAACTCGAACCAAACCTAAATCAGGACATCACCTATTTAGAATTAGAATTCAGTGCTCAAAAATTATTTCAGTTTTGATGGACTTCGTAATAAACAGAAATCATTAGGTCCCATTTTTTGTCCAGCAGTTTATTTTTCTTTCTACTCGGCCATCAGAGCCAAATTTTTGATTCTATTAGGCGCACCCGTTTTAGTCAAACAGAATGTTTTCGAGTGTATTGATAACGTCAATATTTTGAGTATTTTATTTTTCCATGGTAACACACATACTTTCTGCATTACTCGCCAGTTAGTTGCTGTTTATTTTATTTTATTTTTGTTGACGTGCTTTGCTTACAAATTAAATTGAAATGTGCATTTTATTTTTCATGTTTATTCGGACGGGTTTAAATGCAGTTTTTCCTTTTTGGACATACCCCCTCAGGTACATGAACATGTTTTCCAATAAAAACATCCACTATTGATTTGTCACGCTCTTGTATGAACATTTCAAAAATGTATCTGGATCCTGTTTTTAAAGTTAGATATTGCTTCCGATTATTGAAATTGATGTTGGGATTCAGTAGCACTTGGTTGTGTCTAATTTAACAAATAATTGAGGGAAGTGTACGCAGAAGGGTCATCAAATTTTTTTTATCATTACAAAGTCATTATTCACACGTGTTGTTCATGAATATCTGTCTACAGATTGTGGGATACCTAGTCTTCTAGCATCTTTTGACAACAAGACATACCTCGTTACTCCTGTTTCTGCCTCTAATGTCTTTATTTAACCCGTAATGGCCGGGTAGACGCCCCATCGTTCTCAGGCTGACATTCACTTGATAGATACAAAAAAAGATTTAGTCTTTTTCTCTAAGCATGTCCTCAAAAATTTCAATTTCAAAAAAGCCACCCTAAAAGTTTAAAAGGGAAAAGTTGAATCGAAACGAAAAGCTGTAGTAGCCTTAATTTTGCTTTAATACTTTTTCAAGATAATAAAGTTTTAAAGATTTTATTTATAAATTACAGTATGACGATAGCAGTTTTAGTTTCCGTTTATTGAGATACGAAGGGGCTTTTGCGGGCCTGAAAAGGAGCAATTAATCTTTCCCCTATTTCCATTTTGTAATGAAAATCTTATTAAAGTTTGCGACGACGTCGCGACATTGCGGTTCTTATGAATTCAACATTAATTCTTACCCCGCTACCTACCATTTTCAGAAAATCTAGCCACCTATGTGCTGCTATAAATTGCTCCTCCTAACGTCAAGATTAAACCCGATAATTACAGAAATTATATTACGAAGTAATTTGTAGAGTTTCAAGAGAACTTGGAGGAGATTAGTCTTTTTCCTTCGTATTAGTTGTACCTAAGGAAAGGGACTTAGCTACATAAGTCTCCAGATATTGCAGGAGTGTATTACAATAAGGGTGAACTTGTTGGCTTTAGATGTTGTGACAAATATGATCCTGAACAAATCATCTAATATGGCCTTTGATTTACGGATTTCTCGGTTTCATTTCAATCATAAAACAATAATCAAATTAAACAAATTTATAGATAACATTACTACGAGAATTTGTTATTACTCAAGATGTCCCTAAGTTTCTCCAAAATTGGTGGATAATTATTATGCTATACAATACAATATTGTAGTATTCATGGGCTTATTAAAAATTTATTTACAAGACTAAAGTACAGGAACATAATTTATATACTTATTTAATAATAACTACTTAAAAACACTATTAATTAATACGGAACTTAGAATACTATTTATTTACAACACTCACTTATATGTGCGTCTCTATTTATTTGTCTCTTCACTTTTAACACTGTCGATTTATTTCTGATGTTACCACTGTCACGGTCAATTTATTACTAACTCACTGTCGAACGTCTTTCCACTTTTATACCATCATGGAACAATCTAGAAGAGTGTCGAAGTTTGTTTACATTGTTTACGTTTTCAGCGAACCGCCTAATTACTTTCGTGGAAGGCAGGTATGGAACACACGTACACAAATACAACGCACACAGCCGACACCGGCCTTGGCTAGTCGAGCCGGTCGGCAACGCATACAAGTGTACCCGGTCGCACACAAGCACGCTCGCGTTCGCTGCAATATTTTTTTTTTCCTTCTTCAAT
This sequence comes from Agrilus cyanescens, assembly GCA_947389935.1. Taxonomy (NCBI): domain Eukaryota; kingdom Metazoa; phylum Arthropoda; class Insecta; order Coleoptera; family Buprestidae; genus Agrilus; species Agrilus cyanescens. The sequence continues at coordinate 25,267,430 of OX376710.1, read as the reverse complement.
TACTTCTATAGCCTTATTTGAACTGTAAGGTAGTTTGCTGTTTATGAGATAGATTTTTCTAATATTTTTTTACCATACATAGAGATACAAATAGGTACCTATTTAAAGTAAAATAAACATTCAGCTGATATTAAACCTAAATGAGTAGACTTTAGCCATTGGCATTTTGAGGTTTTCATAGAAGCTACTTTGAATGCTCGATTTCCATTCCCAAGATCAACATAGTCGAAAATTGCATTCTGTTCTCCATTTCTATCTTCTCCTCGTCGATTAGTATGTAAAACAGGAGCTTTTGTAATTAACGAAGGCCAGGATAAAGGTGAAACACTTGGAATTAAAGTAGGATTTAAATGCATTAAATGAAACTGCAATACACGTACTACTGCCAAACGTAAAGAAAATAGTGAAGTTTATTATGCTTAGAAAATATTTAAATTAAAAGTTGGACGTCATTCTTAATTGAACTTTCACTGAACAATAAACATTATATTTATTAATAGATCTAATGGGTTAGATACCCATAGTGTGACATGTGTCATTTAGTACAGCATGCAGTCTTGTTTGGTCTCTACCGCCATATTGTATTCCGCTGTCGCCATTTTGGTTTTATAAAAACCTGTAACCATTGATCGATAGACAAATCATTGATTGAAATTCTGTTGGAATTCTTATTGTTACCAACCCTGCCTTTCTGTCTATCAAATTAAGTAGCAATAAGTACACATTTTGAATGATAGAGTGCAGATGGGGTTTGAATTTAATCATCCCCAATGTGGCTCACACATAACTTTGATATTATTATTTCTTTTTTCACGAGCCCTGATAAATTACTGTCGTCGTGAGTTAAATTTGGATGGCTCATAAATTTCAAGTTTCGTGAATAAGGGATGTGTTTGTTGGAAAAGCGAATTTTATATTTTACACACACATTTCTTCCATGAAGCTAATACACACATCTATTCCTATAGGAAGAAGTAGTTGTTTATGGTATAGGGTTCCGAGGGTACCTATACGTCTCCCTTTCACCCTCTGTTTATAAAGTGGGTGGTGAAATATGTACTCATGTATTGTGTGTTTAAGCCAGTGATAAATTACTCCGTGATTGATGACCGAATGTCTTGTAGCAGTTTTCGTTCTGGTGCCTATTTGTTATAATTTGTAATTTATTATAAATTTTCTATCTTTATTTATAAACGCTTTCTCGAAAGGAGTTAAAAACGATTTACTGCTAGTTAATAGCACAGTTAACGTAATTCAACTGAAGCTGGGATCGTGTCCAACTGAGAAAACGCAGCTATAACAACTGAGGCGGTTTCTTCCTAATCCTCCTGTTTCTGTAACATGCAGAAACGTTCGAGAATATCGTCAAATGTTTAGAAAAATTCTATAATATTTGAAAGTACATGAGAACATCCTCGAAATTTATCTGGATGGTACTACAGAAATCTCGAACGTTTTACGAAATTCTGGAATCCTTTGGAAGATTTTATAACGTTTTGGAGTATTTTGGTACATTCCGAAACATATTAAAATATTGTTGAAATTTCTTGAAGTGGTCCATGAAAATTCCATCTCTGGAATGCCCTCTTTGGGCACCCATCTCTTTACAACTATCCCCTGCAGTTTCAAAATAAAATCTTCATCATGAAAGGGATAAGAAGAGCCATCACATCTTGTTCTTAATGCGAGCCACTGACGAAAATTCGGAAGTCAAAGGCGAGTACAGTACCTTCTTGTAGTTTGGATGGTACTACAGAAGTCTGGAACATTTTACAAAGTTCTGGAGTCCTTTGGAAAATTTTATAACCTTCTAGAGTATTTTGGAACATTCCAAAACATATTAAAATATTGTTGAAATTTCTTGAAGTGTTACATGAACAAATCTATCTCTGGAATGCCCTCTTTGAACACCCATCTATTCACAATTATCCCCTGCAGTTCACCATGAATGAGGAAAGGAGGACCATCACAGCATCGTTCTTGTGGTTATGTAAGTAATACAGTATTCTATGAAAAAGAAAAGGAATGGGGTGCTTTACCAAACACATATTTTTTTATATGTTCATAGAACGAACACAACACTAGAAGAGCGTTGATTTGACAACCCCCATTTGTTTCTGTTGGAAAATAAGTTTGCTAAATTACTTTAACATTAGCTAAAAGTTGTATTATATACCTACATATACACGTACATATATAAAATACTTATATAAATACCTGGAAGATATGTTATTTTCATATCTTTGTATGTGCACCATTTTCTGAAGCAGCTCTACGTCTTTATGACAGTATGAGAACACTTGGTAGGATTTATTCTTTGAAGGGTAATGAGAAGGGGAGATAAAAAACATGAAAATGCTTCGAAATTACAATTCATATATTTTGCGTGAAACGCAAGCATTCGTATAGATAGATATTACAGTCTCGTAAGTTATTATTATTATTTTGGGGTTCGAATAATATATGCAGGGTGTTTTGAAGATAAAGGTGGAAGAAATAATGCACTCCTGAAAGATTTATGGATGATAGATTTCTTTGATCTAAATTAGTGGTGGCTTCAGGAGGGAATGGAAGAAGTTTTCCGTATCCCAAGGACTCTACATTGTGAAAATTTTGCCCTTGGATATTAATTTGATAAAGATCCCAAAATGGATTTTAATAGAATCCTGAATATGATTTTCTGAAGCTCTAAATGTTTTGTCAAGATATCAGAAAAAATATGATTGTATGAGTCTATGAAACATAACGTTTTGTGCAGTTCAGTGAATATCCTTTCCAGGGATGTGATTTGCGATGTTCGAAGTAAAAACGTGTTGCGCGAGTGAAATAAATAGTAGACTAGTCAGAAGTTGCGCGATTTTTACAACGATAATATACGTTCCTTGCACGAGGTCCTGAGAATCTTAGTTACCAGATTTTCCACGTCCTCCGACGTTCTAAGAAGTAAGGAAGAATTATGGCCTCCGAGCGCGTGTATTTCATCTCCAAACTGTATATTGTACATTATATAAACTTACACGTTCAAAAGTATATACGGCGCTGCTGGTAGATAGAAAATTATGAAGGCCTAAGCAAAAGAAAATCTTGAATAAAAACAAACGGATGTATATTTTTTCGAGAGAGAAGGAACGCGGGTTCTTCTTCCGTAATAATGGAATATTAAGTTAAATTTATATTTACAAGTACATATCTTGAAATTTAATTCTGCTTGCAGCTTAAGACCCTAAAAAGTCGCATTTAAACACCGAGGAAAAGCTACCAACAAATTTTGGAGTTTTTAACTTTAATATGATAAACGAACAGTTTTCTAGTCTATCGGACCAAACAGAAATAATTACTAAAACACAACAGATTAAAATTTTAATATTCAACAGCTTAAATCAACAAAAAAAAAATACAAATAGAATCGACAAAGTGGCGTCAAAAATCAACCAATTCATTTAAAGCAGGGACAGATTTTTTTAATTTTTGATGAGAATTATTTAACATGTTTCCTTTGAAAAAGGTTTCACGAGCGGAATAATTGTAGGGATTGTGGAATCATCACTTGAAAATTTAAAAGCATTTTTATTATTCATTTAATTTAAAAAAGCAGATTGCCCTTTTAATCCCCTAGATCGTTATTCTATTATTTGTAGAGCCTATAGTTTTTTTACATTTCATTTTGTGTTTAAAAATAATAGCAGAGTAAAATTGTATTGCATGAAAATGCTGATATCAAGTTTTTGACGAGAAAACTTCTTTAGGCGCGTCATGCGATTTTTTGTAGTATACCTAGTATAAAATTGTGTAATAATTTTGAAATATCCATATCAAGTTTTACTTGCAAATAATAAAGTTTTTAGTTTTGAAATTACAACTAGGTAACTTAAAAATTCAAACAAACCATTGTAATTTTATAGTTTTAATTTTTTACTTCTGTCGCCAATCCCTATGGATGCATTTTTTTTTTTAATATAAACTTCTATTATTACGTTGCCATATACATGAATAATAGTTTTGCTTTTATTTAACGATTATTTTATTTGAGCACTCGAGATTTATTGTTTCCGTCATTGCCTGCTGGTACAGGTATACAACTCTCCAAAAGCCTTTCATTTTGGACTTTTATTGAAATTGCAGTAGTTCCATTATTTCCGTACATTCAATCTGGAAAATTGTCCAGTTCGTCATTTTTCCATCCAAAGTGCCTCTTCCATCGAAAACCTATGTACCCTAAGTGCGGTTGGTTAATTGTCAGTTACTTTTTTATTGGATTTAAGCGTTTTAGACCGAACCATTTCCGAGTTAATTAAAACGGAAAATCTTTTCATTAGATACAGTCCGTGCAACGCTGATAATTCACGAAAGGAGCCAACAAAATCGACATCCACACACACACACACACACACACACAGATACACATACACATACACATACATGTAGACACCCTCGTAGATACAGGGTCGTATTACTCTAATTCCATTGAAGTAAAGAACTTGAGGAAAACAAAATCGTAATATATTTCAACTGTCTGACATACCGAAGTGGGAATCACTTTTGAAATATATATACGAGTTTCCTGTCTGTCTGTCTGTCTGTCTGTTTGTGTACGTGTGTGTTGTGATTACGTTGGTTGTCTGCTGTTTCCGTTGCTGCTTTTGGCAGCTCGTATTTTTCTTTCCTGCTGCTACTCTCGTGCACAATCCAATCGTTTCGAAAAAGCAGCTAATGCTGCATCGCTACTTCGGAACTGAAGAATGAACCTAATTCTATTTAGCTTCAGTTTCCTGTCGTCGTTCTACCGGAAGAACAACGTCAAATTTACGAAAGGTTAACGCGTTCGACTTTTTCTTTCCAAATGGGAAATTGTGGACTTATTGGCAAACACATAGGAGCTATTGAGCTTGTTTTTTATTATCTCTTTTCAATCAGCTTCTAATATTTAGTTGTCCAAATTAAATCTCTTTCTAATAAGAAGAATCACAAAAAAAGTTTGTGTTGTCAGAGAGATTCGAACTCGAGACTGCCGCGTGGGAAACCGGTACGTTACTGTATTCGCCAAGTATGTGAAACACTATAGTTGCGCGCGCATACCTAGAAGGCCACCGTTTAATTGTAATTGATGTGCAGCATTGAGAAAAAAAACGGAAATAAGGAAAATTATACCATTTTTATTTCGTCAACTTATATATAATTTTTATCTAATAGTAAGATACTTAATTATTTATATCTGCTAATTAGAGTAGATAAACTTATCACACTTTAACGAAAAATAAAATGTTTAAATATTATTGACATTTCATGAATACATAACATTTGTTTAAAATTTATACTAACGATTTATTGATATCGATAAACGTATTTCTGTCTTGGGTCCTGTAGATCCTGTTCGTTATTTGGTATTTGCTGAAACAAAATATGAGCATCGTTAACTTGACGTATTAAGAAATGTACGGAGGAAGGAATTGCAACGGAAACAACAATTCGTTCGAATACCTGCGGCTAACATTTTCACAAATTGAGAAGAACAAGACAGTGTTATATACGACAACAATAAGACAAACGAAGAAAAACGAACAATTCATCAAGAAGAAAATTCAATCTCATGGAAGGAACGAATGACAAAAACAAAACGCGTGTATATACAGCAATTGTGAAATATGAGAGCTACCAGTGATTATTTTCACACGAGTTGGGATTTGAAAAATTATGTTCCTCCCTACCAAGACTGAAAAGAGTTATCTTTTGCATTCTTTATTTCTTTTCATTGCAGATTCGTTTCAGTTGTATAAAGACTTTAAAATTACATTTCTACAATTGAAAAATTTTACATTAAATTAATTAAAAATGTACATACCTGTTCTAATTTTTGACGTGAATTTTGGCTCGTATATGGAGGTGGAACTTTAACTACAATGTCTGTAGGTTTTCTAACAACCTGAAAAAAAAATTAAAAGAATTACAACTTTGGAGATTTGGACATACTCTGAACCATGTTCTTCTAAAGCGTATTGAACTGTGGCATTAAATTGAATTTTTGAAAATTACTTAAAAAGATTTGCAAAAACTAGATGGCCAAACGAATAAAAATGGGTATTAGGTATTGACAAGCCAAAAATGGTATGCTCTAGTAGTAAAGTAGTTGCATCCACTGCGCTGGGTTGAAAGACGGAAGCCTTATAGGATCGCTCGTGTATCAGTCTGTATGTCTGTTAGTCTTCACAATTTTTTTTTTTGAATATACTCGATCAGTTAAGTTGAAATTTTGTACACCCATGAATTTCTATGAATCAGATTAGACTTCTATTACAAATAAATTAATTTTGAATATTGAGTTACTTTTGGAGGATAAATTAAAAAAAGAACTGTGGCTCCCAAATATATTTCTAAAAAGTTTTAAGGTTTTAATTTTTATTTCAAAATATTTTCGTAATTGCAGTAAAACATGCAGATCTCGTTAAGTATAAACTTCTTACTTCCGACCAACGTAATTGCCTGTCTAATGTAACTATTACACGACAATTTTATAAACAATGTTTAAGCACTATCTACTTATAGGTAAAGACATACACTGGTAGGTGCTTTACGAAAGGTTTATTAACCTAAATTGCGAAACTATTTTAAAAGTCAGTACTTTCTCAAACGCCTGAGGTGATCCTGCTGAACATGCAGTGACCAATTTACGACAAGTCGCGATGCATTCGAAAACCTTGGACAGAAAAAATAAACAATCGATTCTGCAACTGAGATTGCAACTTTGTGCAATATGTATCCAATCAACTTGTTAAGGAAAGCTTTTTTTTTTCAAGAAAGAATAAAAAATATACATTAGAAAATAATTTATATGAACCTTCCTAACCATGACGTGGAGTCAAAAAATGAACACATTTTACTATTCTCTTTACTTTTTAAAAAACCCTTCATTATGGGCGCTTTCAGATATCTGCAAGGGGGGCGCATAAACTTTTGGTTATGCTTAATTGGATTTTAAAAAAACTGGGTTAACATAATTTTTTCAGAAAACCAAAAAAAAATGGTTGAAGCCGAAATATGGCGACTCAAAATTTAATAAAACTCACCTCAGCTTTAAATCCTTCCTTCGGATGTGCTGTATATTTTACAGTTCGAAGGAAACCATCGGAGTCAACAACAGAATAGCTTCCAGATATTGTATTACCGTCCCTTTGTTCCTTCCTGTTTTGATAGTTCGTATTAACGTCGTCCTTTACATAAAATCCGAACTGATATGATGGATTTGGCTGGAAATTAAGTTTAAAAAAGCTATGTTAAAGATTTGGATAATATTTTCGTTCCTTTTGGGGTAAATATATCGCTATATAATGCTATAGGTCTTAAGATGGCCTTCCACGACCATAAATCTTCAGAGTAATTGAACTAATAAAACTCTAATCATTTTCAATTGAAAGCTGCACGCCACTGGTAATGAGTTGCATTTATAAAATTACTCTCACTAGCCGGTTTGGGCCTGAATTTTTTTTAGTTTCGACAGAAGTGTGTTTATTTCTATAGTAATTTTAATTTTATTATTATTTTAATTAATTTTTCGAATTAACGTGGATTTTGGAGGAAGAAATACTTTCTGTAAAATCCTATTGTTTATTAGTGTCTATGATTATTCGTTTCTTTTTCTTGAAGCACGAAATTCCAAAAACGGACGATTTATATCTTCGGAAATTTTATTTATGACCTTTAGCAGATTCTCTCGGTTTCCACAACCGCGATCTTTGCATAAAAGTTGAACATGAAAAACCGTTTCAAGAAACACACATTTGCCCTTTTATCTAAAATCTAATAAACCCTACCCAAAAGGAAAACAAATGGATTCAGAAAAGAAAATCTAAAAAATTAAATACGTATACATAGAAGGTGAGTTATTTAAAATTCAGCTAAATTTTAAAATAAATACAAAATCTGTGGGTGTTTCAATTTTCTTTTTGCAATTGCTCTTTTTCTAGATTTTAAAGATGCTACTCGCTATAGACATTGCAGCTCCATTAGGTCTATGCAAACAAAGCAGAATTTAAATCATTCGCTGTGAACACATTTTCATAACCTTCATAGATTCTTTAATTCTTATCAATTAATTTAACAGTGTCTTTGTGTTTTAATTTTCAAATGTTATGCGTTCTGATTCCACCAGTTCTGGCAAGGCCCCATTTTGCAGGATCATTATTTTTTTTGTGACGATTCGTTATCCTTCACCAAAAAGGACCGTTTATGTTTTCATCTTGCCATTTCAAACGTGAGCATTTTAATGAGATCTTTTAACGTGAAAAGTCGGTCTGTACACACTTATGTACGAAGTTATATAACGCGTAAGTTAAACAAGTTCCTCGGTGGCATTTTCTCGCCACCGAGTGCATATTAATGAATCTCATTATTACTATAATTAACGTTATTAACGCTTGGTTAATTCGTGGAGTTACGGAAGTCCTAAAAAGAGTGAAACATAATAGACAGGGAGGATAAGACTTCTCTTCACATTGCCAAAGTCAAATTATTACCTGTTCTCCTGTCCTAAGTCTTAAACTTTTAACTTAAGACTGCGGTCTCACTCTTAATGCTCTCTCCGAAGCTTTCTTAGAAGTCGTGTATTATAACTATGATAATTAATTGCCGGCTAAAAGTTTTAATTGGAATGCAAGAGACATAAACAAGAATCCCGAGACTCCAATAAAACGCAAGCACATACTACACACTATACTTATTTTAAATTGGATTAAGACCATTACGAAGTTCTAGAATTTGCAGGAACGTTCTATAACGTTTAAAAATATTGTTAACTATTCCAAAATATTCGAGAATGAGAACAAGATCCAGAATATTGAAAAATGTTAGAGAATGTTCTACAACTCTTCAGGATGATCTCTAGAATATCCTAGATTTTTCGACATCAGTTGAGAGTATTCTAAATTTTTTTGAGAACGATTGGGAATGTTTTAGAGTTACCTATAATTTTGTAAAACTTGGGCGAATAATTCAAAATGCTCCATGATGATCTGGAGATATTCTGGAAGTATTCTAAATTATTCAAGAATGATTTGGAATGCTTAAGAGTGACCTAAAAATTTCCAAAACTTAGAAGAAAGACTTAAAATGCTCCAGGATAATCTGGAAGTATTCTGAAAGTATTCTAAATTATTCAAGATTGATTTGGAATGCTCTAGAGTGATCTAAAAGTTTCGAAAACTTGGGATAATGTTTTAAAATGCTCCAGGTTGATCTGAATTATTCAAGAATGATTTGGAATGTTCTAGAAAGATTCACAAGATTCTTAAGAATGATTTGGAGTTATCCAAACTGATTTAAAATTCTGCAGATTTTTTGAGAATAGCTTGAAGTGTTCCAGAATGGTTAGCAAATATTCTATAATGGATTTTTTGGAATGGTATAAGACAAACTGTCAGATAATTTTTCAATGCATTTATTAGAACACCCGGTTTATTTTCTTAATACGAGTATCGAAACACCCTGTATAATTACATGTTTAGGATAAAGGCAGAACATAAATAATTCTTTTTGAAAATTGTTTATTTATGTAGTTGGTACTAAAATATCGATCCATGTGACGTGCTTTACTTTGAAATCGAAAAATTTGCATGCGAGACTTCTGCCCTGATCAAAATACTGATCAGTTTGCTTGAAAGAGTCCTCAAGAATTTATAAAGGTACGACTAAATCATAAATACCATAAAGAATTGTGAACTACTTTTCAGTAAATGACGTCTCCAGATTGGATTGTAATAAACATGAGTGGAAATACAATAAGATAAATTAATGTGACTCAAGGTTGCAAAATTACTAATTAATAAATATCCTTCGCTTTCAAGAAACAGGTGGTAGATTCTGAGTACCGATATATCAATGAAAAATGACCAAATCAAGATCTCAGTAGAACCTGATAACCTTGTTCATAGAAGAAAAAATTTAAAAACACTTACATCATAATCATCAGTTTCTTCTTGTGACTTCTGCTGAATCGACTGTGAGGGTTCTCGAACGTAGTGGGGATCGACATTTGTAGAAGCGTATTGGGATGGGTTATACTGCTGGGATTCTGTATACTGCGCTTGGGCGTATTGGGGCTGCTGGGCTTCCTGATACTGCTGACTCTGACGAAGAGCTTGAGCTTGGGCACGCCTTTGGGCAGCTGCTTGGGCATCTGCGGCTTGGGCTGCTTGCTGCGCCAGCTGTATTTCTTGTTGAAACTGGGGACCTGCTATGTAAGCTGCAGCTTTTTGAACCTAAAAGAGGTACAACAGCTATAATAATAAAAATATAGTACAAGATTGCAAATTTGCATTAAAAAAGGGGATCACGAGCCCTTATAAGATCACTCGAATAATTATAAAATAAATGTGTTAAATGAGACTAACATTTCTATGATATTTATGATGGCTGAAATCTTTCTTGTTTGGATTTCCATCGTGTGGAATTCTGAAACATTCTAATGTAAATATTGAGAGAATGAGAAGGTATTGCAATATGTTTTACTTCCTTTTGTGAGTCTTGGTAGAAATTCCTTTCTAAACGATATAGTTTGCAAAATTGTATACAGTTTTTGCAATCGTGCAATAAATACCTAAATCGTAACTGTAAAAAGCGAAGGTCTTAGTCACTAACCATTTGAATTGATCGTTTTAGTATACAAATTTGACAATGTTGTTTTTTCATACCATAAATAAAACATTTCCATAACCGAACGCTATCTATCTCAGTTTATCTTTCTAATACGTAATATCTAATTAGAATCGTGTTTTAAATTAATTGCACAACGCTTTTTGTAACGAATATTTTAAAATAACTTTTTATTAACCCTGACTTTTAAAAGTTATCTTCATTTAACATAACGTATCTACTAAGGTAGAACTTTGGGGTAGAACTACTATTCTGACTAAAGTTTTGAGATAAGAAAGTCTGCAAGATTCTCTGTGGAATTTATAAATTGACTGCAGATATCATAAAAGATAAAAAGGAGACGAAAGTTACAGAGGATTTTAAACTTTTCAGTACAATTATTCATATTCTGAAGAGAACAATCAATCATTAAATCTACAGGGTAATTTAGTTTATTTACTACATGTGGCTTTTAACTTTTTAATTATTCATATAATAAGTAGATAATTAATTATTACATTAATAGATTGTTGTAATTATTCCCGCATTAAGTTATTATCATGTTATCCCTGTTAGTTTGTGATGATAATAATGATCGGATTGCCCTGAATGAATATTCATGATTATGCTAGTTTTTACACAAAAGGAGAAAGGTAGTGCAATGATGATGTAGTAGATAGTATCAGGGCGTAACAAGCATGTAAAGTTAATCACGATAAATCCTCAATAATGAGAACAACGTCACGGAAAAAAAGGGAGACTAGTGCACAAGGGCGCTCCAGATATTTGGGTTTCATTGTTACTCGGGAACACATGCAGATAATGCACTTACGAGTGCTTCACTTTGTACAATTATCCGGATAACGAATGATTATGTGTCAAAGATAATAAGTCACAAAAGTGTTTGAAGCTTTTGTAAGTAGAAGAAAATAATGAATTACAGGATTAAATTGGGTCAAATATTTATTGTTAGTTGTGACTATTAAGAAAAAAGAGTTGGCAGCCATAGATACTGCTGGTAGAAGTGAAAACTTAAAAAAACTTAGAGCTATAAAATAATAGTGGTTTGTATGGATTTTTAAATAGCCTAATTGTAATTTCAAGAACAAAAATTCAAATTTTCTACTTCAAGGATTGTCTAAACCCAATCGAACCAGTGCTACATTAAAAAGATAGCGGAGATAACGTAGATTACGAATATAGAAGAGCTCTTTTTCTGTCTTCAAAACATCAGAAAATATTGGGGATAATGTTAGTTTTATTATAATGAATCCCAATTTTTTTTACGAAGTCTTGAAAATAGAAAAAGAGCCCTTTCATATTCGTAATCTACGCCATCTCCGCTACCTTTTTAGTGTAGCACTGGTTCGATTTGGTTAACCTTAATTTTTCGACTTCAAGCGGTGTCAAAATCCAAAAATTGAAGTTAACCGGTTCGAACCAGTAGTACATCAAAATGGTAGTAGAGATGACGTAGATTACGAATATAAAATAGCTCTTTTTCTATCTTCAAAACTTCAAAAGATATTGGGGATAATGTTGGTTGAATTGTAATGAATCCTGAATATCTTTTGAAATCTTGAAGATGAAAGAAGAGCCCTTTGATATTCGTAATCTACGTCATGTTCGCCGCTGTTTTGATGGTTCACTTTTTCGATTTGGTTAACTTTAATTTCCCGACTTCAAGGGGTGTCAAAATCCAAAAATTGAACTTAACCGGTTCAAACCAGTAGTACATCAAAATGGTAGCAGAGATGACGTAGATTACGAATATAAAATAGCTCCTTTTCTATCTTCAAAACTTCAAAAGATATTGGGGATAATGTTGGTTGAATTGTAATGAATCCTGAATATCTTTTGAAGTCTTGAAGATAATAGAGGAGCCCTTTGATATTCGTAATCTACGTCATTTTCACCACCGTTTTGATTGTTCGATTTGGTTAACTTTAATTTTCCGACTTTTAGGGGGTGTCAAAATCCAAAACATAAAGTTAACCGAATCGAATCAGTGGTCCATTAAAATTGTAGCGAGGATGACGTAGATTACGAATATAAAATAGCTCCTTTTCTATCTTCGAAACTTTAAAGGATATTGGGGATAATGTTGGTTGAATTGTAATGAATCCTGAATATCTCCTGAAGTCTTGAAGATAATAGAGGAGCCCTTTGATATTCGTAATCTACGTCATTTTCGCCACCGTTTTGATGACTCGCATGTTCGACTTGGTTAACTTTAATTTTCCGACTTCAAGGGGTGCCAATATCCAAAAATTGAAGTTAACGGAATTGAACCAGTGGTACATTAAAATAATAGCGGAGATGACGTAGATTAGGAATATGATGGAGATCCTTTTCTATCTTCAAAAAATCAAAAAATATCGGGGATAATGTTAGTTTAATTGTAATAAAATCCAAATAAATTTTAAGGTTTTGAAGATAGTGGAAGAGTTCTTTCATTTTCGTAATCAACGTCATCTCAACACAACTTATAATTTTAAAATCTGCCACAAAAGTATTATGAAATACCTAGAGATCATTTCTAAAAGCAAATATGGACAAGAATATTGACAATATTACAAAATAAATGCCTTGTTTTGGTTATTTACTTGTAAATATTTTACAAAAATGTGGTTATGTATGTTAGAGCTTAAATATTACTATATATATTAGTAATACTTTATATAAATTTTGGCTTTTTTGACTTGGAGGCTGTTTAGGTATTACGTAAACAGAATTTCAGTAATTTTAACACCCTCCTCCGTTGAATTTCGTTGAACGTTTAAAAAGTTTTTCCTTAATCATCTCCAACAGACGACATTAACTTAACATTCTTATAAATTCGAAAAATGCGCTTTAATTGCTTCATAAAACATATTTCTAAACGATTTTCTACCTGCTTGTCCGCCGCTGTCGGTAGCAAAAGTTGCACCCTCGGTGTTAAGACACGAGGATTACCATTAGGATCATCAGGACCTTCTTCAACAGGTTTCGCCTGTGGCCGTATGCCTTGCTGTTGTAAAATTTGCAAATTGATATCTCGCGGGGATATTACGTATTGTTGACCTCCTGTCTGATCAATGCCACTGTGTATCAATTGTCCATTCAACTGACTTATCACAAGCAAAATAATTGCCCCACGCAACATCACCATGGTAATTTTTAAAATAGTTTTGGAGGAAAAATGTCTTCCGCGACACTCTCTTTCAGAATTTTAATTTGAATTTTTTAAAATATACAGCCGCACGACCTCGTTTTCCGACTGACTTTATTTGAACAGGAGACGCGAGCGATTGGTTTTTATTGGATCGTGAGAAAGAATAATTGCATTTATAAGTTCGTTCACCCTACCCTTTGCAAAAGGTTCTTCTAGTGCAAAAGTTCCTCTCACTCATGCCAGAAACCGACCCTCGGCTAGAAGCTGTGAATAATGACGACTGACGATGTGATACACTAACAGTGGCGTAACTTTAAGAAATTTTTTATTTCAACAAAAAAAAAATCATAACTGATATCTTCCCCTAATTCAAATAGCAAAAATTGAAGCTGTGATGAGGTGTAGGGTATCTTCAATGTTTGTGAAACTCTACCAACATTTCGCATCACATGTGACACTTTATTGGGGTTGTTCCGAAATTTTACCCTGATGAAGCCTTGCATATGAGGTGAAACATTGGCATAGTTTCACATGCAGTAAATATACCCTGCATCATATCACAGCTTGTGATATTGTTAGTTCTGGAGAACTGGGAAGTTTTCGGAAGTTCCTGATGCAAAACTTTATTAAATCTTTAAATTAATTCTCCTATTAAATTAAACAACGAGATTACATGAAGGCCTTTTATAATTCAGAAGTCTGTTAAGAAAACTGCTTTTAATTTCATTCTTAAGTAATCATTTGAACTTCTGTGTAAAGATGTCATTTGAAATTTATAGGTACATACATATGTATATCTATTCTAATTTGCTCTTGTACGTATTTACGAGTGACTGGTGTGAGATACGTATCCATTTCTTAAATTATGACTAGATACATAAATATAAACTTGGACGGTGAAATTATTTTCGTGACACTTAACTTTTGTCATAAAACTACGAAACTGCCATTTATGTTACATGAACTTAAACTGAAGTCCGACAGCAAGTTATAATTGAATTGAGACGTTCTATAATTCTCCAAAGGGGACGAGGAGGTTTGGAAAATAGAAAATTAGTTCATTTTCCTTCGTTTATTTTTTATAAATTACTATTATGACATAGAGTTTGTTTTAGAATGGCAAAAGACTCAGATACTTTTAGAATACGAACTAAAAAATTTGCGGTTAACAGCAACCTTGGCTTCAACGTATCTATTCTACATTTAAAGTAACTATTATATATTCGTTCTATTGGTTCTAGTAACATAAATCTTCTAATTATAAAAAAAAATTATACTTCAGTTTCTGGTAAATGTATTTCATTTCAAGCAATAAAACAACCGAATACTAAAAATTGCAGCGCTCCAAATTCGCCACATTACACGCTTCGGATCGTCTTTGAAGCACTGTATATTCTTTTTACCTAAAGATAAAGGACTTTATTATAGAAAAATCAATTCTCTACAAAAAAGGTATTCGTACTTTTTTTGTATCTATCACAGTTTTTGCTACGTGTCGAAGGGCCAAAAAACGCCTTTTGCGAAACTTTAATATCAAATTAATCATAGCAACAATTGTTGACCAGTGCTAAACATTTGCACAAACGCTCTTCTCATGGAGCTTTAGAAGAATCCGCGACAAAGAAAATAATTTCAGGATAAAATCCTTCGGTTAGCAGACTAAAACAGTTCCCTACAGTGACCCATATGGACGACGTCACGCGTAAGCTGTTGGGCCTTGTAGTTCTCGGTGGTAACGGCTACAGCCAGCTCTGACATTGAATACTGATTGATAGAGTACCACAAACAGCAAATAAACGCCATCTGCGGCACTTTACTATAAACTGAAGGGTCACTAATGTTCAACAAGACTTTTTTAAGTAGAGATTTAGTCGAGATGATTTACTGTTGCTCAATGTGATACCAAGTGCTCCTGAAACACCCTGTATATTTCTAAGCTGTGTACAATTAGTAACCAAATTTATTGAATAAACAATTTGTCCTGTTTGTAGTTTAACGTAGTTAATATATCTTACACACAACGGGAAACCGTAACAGTTCTAATCCGTACGTAGTGTAGTGCAACTGCAAATGTGACGTGTCTTTTGTATAAGGCAAGCATTTAACTAATAAGCGGCTGCACATTTGACATCTATGGCATTACTGAGCTTTCGAAATGTTCAACGTTCTACAGTCGTACTCTATGATATAAAGCGACAGACGGAGAGTTAGGTTAATGGATAATCACGATATTAGCATGTCCGAGCGCGTTTTGGTCTTCACCTTGGGACATTAATTGTACCATAATCGTCTGTCGTGGATTCCGTTTGATGTTGACGTTTATTGAAATTAATAACAATTATTTGCCAATGCTAAAAATTTGCACAAATGCTTTTCTGATCTTCCTCTAGGTACACGAATCCGCGATCAAAAAAACATTTATCCAATAAATACTTCGGCTTAAGGATTAAAATAGTTTCCTACGAGGACCACCATAGATGACGTCGCGCGCTAGCGCTCCGGCCTTCGATAACGATAGTAACAACGATACCCACAGAGATCGTCTCTTACCTCCTTGTTCATTTGTAATTTCTGTTGGTTTTCTCTACAACAAATTGTAATACTCTGTATGTTGTTTGTAAAAGAACAACAAGCATTAGTAACTGTAGGCAGCGACGTAATTTAGTACTCAGTAGGTTTCATTTACATATCAGATAGGAAGCAAATTCGGGTTCGTGTGTAATGCGATTCAAACTGCACGACGGGATTCGTAACTCACTTATGCAGTTTCACGGCAACCGGAGCTAATTTCTCTGCTGAAGTACACCTAACAACTTTGCCCAATCGAAATGTGTGTATTTGTAATAAAAGACGATAACAAACTAATTCCCGGAAATCAGTTCAGTTTACACTTCACGAGTGAAATTTCTCTACGCGATTATCGCAGGATCCTTGCTGATGTTAATTCCGAGGAGAAATTAAATTTCCCATTCCCATTTACATAATGTAAGAAAGAAGAAAAAACGTACCTACTTCATAACATTAGAGAAAACGAGGAAAGTTATTGCAAAAATTGGATACCTACTAACGGAATTGAATGTTAAATTAGTCTGTTCTAACAGGAATGGACATAAATAAATTAGAATTAAATATGGGAAACTGGAATAGATAATGTGTGAAAGATAATTTTTCTGTTTTCATTTAAACAAAAAAGAAGGAAAACGTTGTGCAAATTTTCAGTCAACAGCCCAAAAATTAGATTACTGTAGTGAAAACTTCTTCAGGCGCGGTATGTGATTTTCTAGTAACGCGTTACCGAGAGCAAGCCGGCCGTCATCAACAGACAAACCGCTCCACCGCTAGACTACCTATATACCATGATTACAATTTATTTTTGCCTAAAATTACATGTTTCGAGACCTGCTTAATATTCCGAATTTGAAAATCCAGTTTCACCCTCTTAAAGACTAAATTTTCAGAAATATGTTACCCTTTCACTCACTATTACTATATGAGGATGAGGAACCTCAATATTCCAGAATGCTCTTATAATATGCGTTTGGGGACGGGAGCTACATTAAAAAATATTTTCAAAGTGTTTTTTGTAAGAAAGCTTTTTTCAAAAACTCAAACTTTCAAATATATGAAATTTTGAAGCCCCTTTTCGTCCATTTAAAGATAAAATATTGTTTGCCTGTGCTTAATTTTATTCAGATTACTTGAAGTGTGTGAAAAAGTTGAAACGTTACAATCCAGCATTAGATTTTTTTAATTCCACAATAACCAGTGAATTACTCAAAAAGTAATTACAAACCCAATAAAAAATAAATAAATGTGACATACCTGTCGATTGTTCGTTATATCCGGTACATTATATTGCGGTCTTGCTACGGAAGTTGAAGGATGGCTATGTTTATATTGTTCCGTGCTTTCTTCCACCGGTTTCGGCCGAGGCAATGAGGCTAAATATTCAGGGCTCGGCAGTTTCTTCAGCGGATAATATTCATCTCGATAAACAGCCTGAGTAATCCCCGAATAATCCTGGTCTTTGTACTTCGGACCGGAAATGGGTTCCGCTGATGTAAGCGTTACCACCTCATAAAAAACTAATCCACAAACTATTGGCCACATGACGACTGCGAAGTAACCTCGGATCACGATACAAAGAGAATATTGGCAAAGCCTATAAGATTTATTTAAGTATAGGTACGTTCTGTCACCCTCCCCTTCAATAGATGGAGAAATTTGTGCAGCTAATGGTGCTGTCACCAACAAGTTGTTTGTAAGTGTAACAGTTTGTAGGCGCAGGACGTTTAGTGTCATTCGGTTTGATAAAAATCGCAATTCAGATTCTATGTGCCATTACTATGTATTATAGCAGTAGATACCCACCCATATGGTAAACACAGGTACCTACGTCTGGGTAATTCAGGCGTCACAATACAGTGTCACCTTAGAAATGACAGCTGCTCTTTTGAAACAAAAATTGCATCAATTAGAAAGGGTGCCTAATTAGACTATTAAGCAATAAGTATAATTTTTTTTGACTGTGACTAAAATGCTTCTGAATCCAGTTCAATATCGATTTATTATAAAATATTATATATAATTTAAATATATACATCAACTCATGTAATATGAACAGAAATACCCCGAAGTGGACACCCAAAACGTGGCTTGATAATAAAATAAATTCAGTAAGATCGAGTGAACGTAACGGAAGTAAGCATTACGGAACCAGCGCTGCCACTTTTATATGCTATCCCCACCCATCTTATACCGAACGCATAGGGAGGGGGATATGGACTAGAACGTTCAAGTCTCTCTGCGGTGACTAGAACGAGATGCTTCGATGTTCTCAAGGTGTAAATTCCACTCGGGCCTGCACACACACTTTTTGATATGTTGATCAATACTAAGGCTTAAATTATGCACTCTATTAGCAATTTAAAACATTAAATGCAAAATTACATCATCCGCTAATTTTTAAGACACCAGAACGTGGGTTTTAAATTAAATAAAACATTGAAGATGTGATAAATCATCACTTTTAAAAGACACACCCTCCTTAAATACATCACGTAAGACTTTGCGTTTCCAATTCTTCTTTGTTGATTCCTTTGTACAAGATTCGATAATAATGACTTTATTATGTAATTCTCTACTGTGTATTGGTTGTAAATCAGAAACGATGATAGAATTTACGACAGCTGGTTATATGTGTATGTTTCGTGTATTGTATATCCGTATTACATATACTACCGAGTGTGTGTAACTATGTTTTAACTTTCACTTTCAATATACTTTCATGTTGGCTGTTTGCAATTGTGCGGTTAAATAAGGTCGACATGGGCCGTTTAAGTGTCACTTCGTTTGAGCAGTTTACTTAGGAGAAAATGCAAGATGTCGATCGTATCAATTTTGTTACATTTTGTTTAACAGTCAGGCATTACTTTAAATTTAAACAATTTTATTTCATAAAATACAAAACTTCAGGTAGACAATAATTTTTTTGTTTAAAATATGTTACAGGAAAATATAGTTTTTAAATCTGTTTTCAATTTTACAACATTGAATGATCCGCGTGCAAGGGTAGATATTTACCCATAATTTTTTAGAAATTTTTGTCAGGTTTGTGTATTTTTTTGTGTTTATTTACTCCTAGTTTAAAAGACCTCTAAAAATGAAACTTAAACATTGTTTATATTTGCGGTAATGCGAGCAAATGTGCACGTCGAGCAAAGGGACGAATATGAAGTGCCCATCACATGAAAGATGAATAAAACGGAAACGTTAAAGCGAAACGTTCATGGCGTGGTAGAAGCGACATCGAAAAATAACGCTCTTAAATCTTACATTGTTGCACTGTTACAGCACAATACAAAAAGAGAAATTTGTAACCAAAAAATAATCGAAAAATATCGTTGCAAGGAAAAATAACACTTTAATTCAAAGAAAATCTCAACTATACGAATGATTCCAAAAAATATTTAATTTTTCCTAATAATTCCAAATCGCATAACACTGTTATCATTAATAAAATAATATGCTTTTTCACGGTTAGAATGGTCAATAGAATTGAGACTAAACCTAACCTAGCTCATGTTGGTTCAGGTTTGATTAGGACTTCCACTGAAAACCCCCAGTTAGGATTTGCTTAATAATCCCCCTCATATATGGAGAAAGTATGGACTCAGTCATTAGGACTACGGTTAGGTTATAGGCTAGCGTGAGTTATGTTAGCATAGCGTTTGGGAAAGGGATCAAATACTAAAAATATATAGTATATTAAGTCCTGAAAGTATTGTGACGAATTTAGGCAAACCTTCATTCACGCGTGCAAAGACATGGACAGTCCCTGGCGAAGTCTGTAGCAACTAGATCTGGAGTGTTCGAGAAATTTCTAGTGGTTACCGGACAACGGCAAGTAACTATATAAGGAGAGCGATCAAGGGGTCACTGTTAGTTATACGATGCAGATTACGAGTGCGCGAACCTAAGAGAGGAGAGCGAACATAATATAGGTAACACATTTTAGTCATCATTCAAAATTTACATTTTCACTTGAGCAATGAATTAGTAATTAGTTTCCATAATCAATTTTTTTGCATTGAAATGAAAGAAAAATATCACAATGAGTATTGTAATGATTGAAATGAACTCATTCCATAACTAAACGGGTCTAACAAGTATTTATTTAATATTTCGTTTAAATCCATCTACAAACTCCTTAAAGAGTTACCAGAGTGCAAAAATAATAAAAGAGGACTCTTCTAAACCAAACACTTAAACAATTGATCGCTTTTAATGCACTACCAGTAAAGTCTTTTATGTCTATGGAAGTCGTAGCGGTCTTGCGAGGAAAATGCTACCAACAGAAGCGGAAACGCCATTGAAAGGCGTCGAACCAGAACAGAGAGACGTACATAAAAGGCCACAACTTTGGCGAAATATATTCGACGGACTTCTACGTTAAAGAAAAGTACCGAAAGTCATACTCAAAGCCTTTACTGTCGTTAGTCCGAGAAAATGCCAAATGTGGCGTCTCTCTTTGGCAGCTGCGTTTCAAATACAAACAAACCTTTTGCAAGTTGTTCGGACACAACACTTTGTTCGAAAGTGCTATGTGGTATTGTCCAATTTGCCTACGTTATTTCTACCCATATGGAGAGCAAAGAGAACTTTATACTGCAGTAGCTGGCTCCATGACTGCATGTGAACTTTGAAAGTTTTACGTTGTTGGACCCTTTGAAAGTAAATTAGCAAAGCTCTCAAGTGTTAGTTGGATTGCTGGGTCAATGGTTCCTATTTTATTAAACAGTTTGTTACAAAGTCTGCAAATAAATAATACCCTTAATCTGCTTTATTAAAACAAACAGTACAGAACAAAATAGAATCAATTTATTTTTGACTGAGATGGAAGTATGATGAGTTCACAATTTTTTTAGAAAAGTTGAAAGAAATTCTTTGAGAATGTTTCTCGAACCCCTTAAGGCTTTTCGTTGTACGATTGTACGTCTTGACCGTCCATCAATCCTCATGTCTTCTCGACATCTCTGGAGTTTTTGGAAAATCGGAAAAAATTCTAGAAAATGTACAATGGAAATTGTGGGAAATTTTAGATTTTTCACGAAACATTCAAAACTTTATAGAACATTTGGTCATACATTTGTACATTTTTGTCCACTTCTCTCCTCATGATTTTTATTAAATTGTAGGAGATTCTAGGAAACTGGAAGAAATTTCAGAAAATTAATTGAAGTTTCTCGATACCTTGAAAATTTTCTTGGAACACTGTGTTATGGTTAGCCAGATAAACGGATTAAGATGCACAAATAGAAATAGGGTAAAACTGTACTTTCTAATTAAACGAAAAGGAAACGTAGATATTAATTGTGAGATATTATTTTACCTTAACCGGTAGTAAAACCCTTAACAAGGGCTTTGGAGTGTGAAAATGAGTACTTTAACAACTTAAACTAGAACAGACAGAAATGCGTAGACACCTACAAACCAGAATTAGAAATTTGGTATATTAGTGAACAGTGTGTCCGTGGTTTACACGTAAAAGCTCCTTGTACTCGGCAAATTTGTTACGGTCACTGAACATTGAGGGAGCGTGAACCCACCCACACGAGATCAAATACATCTTGTAATTGAATTAAGTTCTGATTTCATGTGATAATTAGGACATTAATCTGCGACTATTGACAGCTGGGGGTAAATTTCCATTGAGGAATAGACTCATATCCATTTTTTTTTGAGGATTAGAACAATTTACATAAATTTTATGTTGTGTTAGTCTTTTGATAAAATGTTAAATAGTATATATGTAATGAGTAACATTTAAAGTTGTCTATAACATTTAAATATACATAGAGAATGTATTTTCTATTTACCTATAACATATGTAAAGGTGTGAAAGTAAAAATTATTTTAGCAATAAAAACAAATAATAATAAAAGGATAATATAATTATTGCTAGACAGGTACCTAATAAATATAATTTACGTGGGTACCTATATGTATTTTTTCTCGTAGAAATTAGTAGACCGAATAGGTGAAAGTATTAGTACATAATACATTTTATTTGCGTTGTTGGTTCTCCCTATAAGGCAATTTAAAGCGCGTAATTATGTAAATTTGTGCGGCAATTTTAAAGTCGCGTCCATTTCATAAGCTCCTTTCAACTTTTTTTAAAGCTAATGAGTGCGTTTTTCATTTTTAAGCCAATAAAAGGGTACAAGCAAAAAGCTGAGTCTTTTGTATAAAAAAATTAATGTGAAAAGTTGTGTAGAATCTTTTTTTCTTTGGAGTTCGTTGAGTGGAACTGTTTTAGTAAAAGTAGGATACAGAAGTAGTATATTATCATACCAAAACGTACTCGTATAATACTGTAGTAGATAAATTAGTAAGCAAATTTAATTTTTAGCAAACGTAAAAAAAAAAAAAAAAATTGAAACAAAAAATAGGAATGTAGGTACCTACTCACAGAATTTAAATAAAGATTCAGATAGTTTACTTTCTTAGACTGATGCAGATTTCATTCTCAACAACTTTAGATCCTTTTTGGATAATCTGAAACATTTCGGAGCTCTTTTATTAAAAAAATCTTGGATAATTCTCAAGAAATGCGGAAAAACTTGGAACACTCTGAATCATTCTCAACAAATCTAGAACATTCTGAAAAAATTTTGAGTGATTCCTGGAAAATGCAAAAACATTTTTCATCAGTCTCCAATATACCAGATAATTCTCGGAAAATCTGGAAAATTCCGGAGCTTTTTTTTTAAATCTGGATATTTCCGGAGCTTTTTATAAAAATCTAGAACATTCTGGATAATTCACAAGAAATGTGGAATAATTCAGCTCATTGTTGGAAAATTTGGAACATTCTGAATCATTCTCGACAAATCTAGAACATTCTTGAAAAAATTTCGAGTGATTCGTGGAAAATGCAAAAACATTTTTCATCAGTCTCCAATATACCAGATAATTCTCGGAAAATCTGGAAAATTCCAGAGCGTTTTTTTTAAATCTGGAACATTCCGGAGCTTTTTATAAAAATCTAGAACATTCTGGATGATTCATAAGAAATGTGGAATAATTCAGCTCATTGTTGGAAAATTTGGAACATTCTGAATCATTCTCGACAAATCTAGAACATTCTTGAAAAAATTTCGAGTGATTCGTGGAAAATGCAAAAACATTTTTCATCAGTCTCCAATATACCAGATAATTCTCGGAAAATCTGGAAAATTCCAGAGCGTTTTTTTTAAATCTGGAACATTCCGGAGCTTTTTATAAAAATCTGGAACATTCTGGATAATTCTCAAGAAATGTGGAATAATCCAGCTCATTTTTGAAAAACTTGGAACATTCTGAATCAATCTCGACAAATCTAGAACATTCTGAAAAAATTTCGAGTGATTCCTGGAAAATGCAAAAACATTTTTAATCGGTCTACAATATACCAGATAATTCTCGGAAAATCTGGAAAATTCCGGAGCTTTTTATAAAAATCTAGGACATTCTGGATGATTCACAAGAAATGTGGAATAATTCAGCTCATTGTTGGAAAATTTAGAACATTCTTAATCATTCTCGACAAATCTAGAACATTCTTGAAAAAATTTCGAGTGATTCCTGGAAAATGCAAAAACATTTTTCATCAGTCTCCAATATACCAGATAATTCTTAGAAAATCTGAAAAATTCCAGAGCGTTTTTTTTAAATCTGGAACATTCCGGAGCTTTTTATAAAAATCTGGAACATTCTGGATAATTCTCAAGAAATGTGGAATAATCCAGCTCATTTTTGAAAAACTTGGAACATTCTGAATCAATCTCGACAAATCTAGAACATTCTTGAAAAATAATTTGAGTCGTTTCTAGAAATTGCAAAACATATTGCATCAGTCTCCAACATACCAGATCATAATCGGTAAATTTAGAAGGCTATGTTTAGGATCTTATTAGTAAAAAACTTGATTTATGGAATTTATGGCCAATTATTATCTAAATGTCCAAATGTGGCCATATTTGTTTCTAATTACAACCCATATCTTTTTCCTAACATCTTGAAATGAACATTGATATCGTGTAATTATTAAGGGATCTTTCTTCCTGCACATAGCGGTCATATACTCCAAAAACATCTTCCATTCTTTGTATGGGAATAAAGAAACGTTTTAGCCACGATTATTTGACATTTTACTGTTGGGGTAAATTTTGATTCACTGCCATTGACGTGTGCACATTCATGGGAGCGTTAATGTACCCTACTGTTACAATATACCTATGTACCTATATAAGTTGTGTGTGTGTGTATAAAGTATACATTTGACCCTTCGTTGGGCACGCAGTGGTTTTCACTTTGAGTACATGATGGGAATTCGTAAGTGAAATGCGAATAGAAAGCCTTTTTTCCGCTCCTTTTCTCTTTCTGCTCTCTCCCGATCTTCCCAGGGAAACCGTTCAAGAGTATAATGTAGTGGGTACTCTTTGACTGCATTAGATTTTCAAATGGGCTTTTTCGTTGGTGAAATTCGTCCGCATATCCCCTCGTTCACAATTGTAATAAAATACGTCAGAAATATGTTGGTAATGTGGAACTTTTTCGTTATTATTCAAAAGTTTTTTGCAATTCAAATTTCAGTTTAGAGTTTATATCTGTTCTCGTACCCACTTACACACTCTCTTCAGAAGTATTTTTAGAAACCGCGAATGTCGTGGAGGTAAATAAAAAGAGTTCTGATTATTCCACAGAAAACTACTTTTGTTTTGCTAATTGAAAGGAATAAATGGGATACTATAGGACATCTTCGAAAGATGAAGGATTTATTAGAGAAAATGGTGTATTAGAGGCAGAAACAGGGTGACCTTAATTAGAAGTTCAGGATGTTAGGCTGACTGCCCACGAAATTGGGGTGGTATATGGCGTGACAGATGCATGTATTCGACGTGACGTTTCGCGT
Organism: Agrilus cyanescens; assembly: GCA_947389935.1. Taxonomy (NCBI): domain Eukaryota; kingdom Metazoa; phylum Arthropoda; class Insecta; order Coleoptera; family Buprestidae; genus Agrilus; species Agrilus cyanescens. The sequence continues at coordinate 25,242,201 of OX376710.1, read as the reverse complement.
CACGTAAGTGCTCATTCAACTCCTACCACTCTAACGGGTGCAGTGGGTGTATTCACTTTGGATAAACAATTAAAATTTTGACAAATTGGTAAAGGCTTTCGTGGCCACTTCATGAACTGATAATGTCCTGATTCCTGGTTCCTGCGACTCCAAGTAATCAGAAGTTTGGTGCTTTGATGTGATGTATCTCACAGGTCCAACTTTTGTGATTGTCATATGAAACTAAATGTAAAATGAGTTGATTTGTTTAGGATTCATCTTTAACTCATTAAAAATACTAAAAACACAAAGCTTTTGCTTATTTATCAAAACTGGATGTACTTAATGCTGCCTTCAGCAGCGATTTTGATTAATGTCTTGTGATCTTTACTCTCTGAAGATGTCACCTTAAGTGGCTGCTTGCCAACGTGGTGTGCGCTGAATGTGTGGTTATGTGACGCCAAGATTATGCTGAAACCACGCATCTGTCATGCCATATGCCACGCTATTTCCATGTGCGCTCAGCTTTAGATCTCTCAGTTTATCGAAGAAGTGCTTGTCTGATCAATCTTCCGACTGACAACCCTGTAGTGGTAACGTTCTTCTCTGACTTTTCATACCAAATGAACCTTCTGTACCTTCTACTTTTTTTGAAAAATAATAATCCTTTCTACGGGATTCAGGAATGTTTATTAAAGATCTATTGTTAATTTATTTGCAATCTTGCTAAGCTTTTATAATTAAAGACAAGACGCTTTTTAACTTAATTTGACGCTCAATGATTGTTCTTCAGTTACAAGTTCTTTTGTTGGACAATGAAATTAAAAACACTGAGCAAACAAAATCCGTTTCGTTTTAATTATGCCGGCACTACAATCGAAAGTTATTAAAGAGCACTTTGCTGAAACAAGTTAAATGAATTCTTCTTCAATTGACCCTCGTTCCCTTTTTTTCCTGTCGTTTCCCGAGATTTCGATTTGAGTTTGCTTCAAAAGAAACAAAATTGCGAGAAGGATTTCTAATAGTCAACTCGAGATCGTGTTTGGAAAAATTTGTTTTCCTAAGAAACAACAAGTGGATTAAAGAACTAAATCCAGAAACTTAATGAAGATTAGCTCCTGAGTCTACCGTTTCTTAATTAAAACGTAAAAAATAACCGAAGAATAAGAAAAAAACTTTCTAACTATAATAACAAAAAAAACAAAAAAGGAAAAGTAATGGGAAGTGTGTGTATATCCAACCAGTGTTGAGACTGATGGTTTTGTGGATGCAGTTTGTGTATAGGTATACGGAAATGTACCTAACCCATATTTTAGAAATTAATGATACACACGTAAATATGTACTGTTCATTAATGAACACAAAGCTACCTTTGGTTGCTTGTATGCCGTGATGAAGTAGACTACATACATGTCACTGGCAATCCAACTTGACCTGTTTAGACCAACATGTTGACATTGTGCAAACAATACCACAGAAAGCCTGTCAAATCAAGTTGCAGGTATATGTACCAGCGAGAGACCAATGCTGACATAATGCGGTAATGTCTGTGACAAAATACGACCAACTAGCTGCAACTGGTTTCAGTTGGAGTGCGGAAAATATGAAACGGAAAACTTCAGGAACACTGGCCATTTATTAAGGATTCAGAAATAAAGTGGAAAAAACTTTAAATGAGAGATATGACCAAGTCTTAGTAGATATTTCTATCAATTCCTGGTCTCACAAGTCTCTAGATGATTTAAAATAAATTTCATTAGTTAGGGTGAAATTCTAAAAAAATTCTGTTTTACAATAATTGTGTATAATATCTTCAGACGATAATGTAAACAGGGGTTGAATTATGGAACAGGGAAGACATTAGCTTTTCCACCCGAAAATAGATATGTTACTGAAGTTCAGCGATGGATTAAACCACCCAGACAATGTTTCATAAGCACATTAGTCAAGTAAAACTAAACCCTCAAATACCTCCTCACGCAAAGTTTCTGAGAAGGTTGTTGCTTCTGACTGTTGCGAAGGAAAATTCTACAGTTCGTTCCAAAAAAGATTCCAGCATATCCAGTTTTGAACTTTTCGTAAATTTTTTTTCTGATCTTAAATGAAATCAGTTTTTATTTCTTAAAATGTTGCTTTATCCTGGCTTGGAATCGTCTACCAGTCTGTCCTATGTACCATTTTTTACAGGACCCACAGTTTTAATTCGAGTTGAAATTAAATTTGAGTTAGAACAAGTTTTAACTAGTAAAACCACGATTTAACTAAAAGCTGGATTGCACTGTAACGTGTACACTTATAGGATTTACAACTGAAACCGTTTCGTTGAAGTTATTTAATATTTTCAATTAGGGATGTGAGCTTAAACCGAATAATCTTTGAACCTCCGTTTATTTCTAAAAGCAAGTTACATTTTATGCCCCTGGAATCGCTTTGGGGCAATGAGAAATGAGGGTAACGATATCGGCTATCGAACGAATTTAACTTCGGTGGTCAGAGCCCGCACGTTCCAAATCCTTTAATACGTTTGAACTTTGCGAGTGTAGAATTTTAAGGAACTAAATCGTAACTTATGCTAGTGTTTCATTAAAGAGATTAAGAAAGTTTAGTTCTCTGTTGGATATTTATGGTATTGGCACCACAGTTTCAATTCAATTCATTCGTGGTGTTTTTCTTTGAAATATTTTATTTATTTTCTTATTTTTATCGTAAAGTTGGAAGCTTCTTCAATGATTAAAAATAACATTAGAACCATGACAAACAAAAATGAGGAAAATTGTTTTGGAGTAAGTAAAAGTTTGGAAGAAAATCATTTTTCTCATAAAAGCAATCCTCACTGATATTGTTTATCTAAATTAATTACCTAAGTGTTTTACGAACAATAATTTTGTTTCTAATAATCCATTCTATTTGATAAAAGATTTTGCACACTACAATAGGGGTTTCCCTCGATTTTTGTTATGTTGAGGGTAGTTACCTACCTCCAGGAAAGCGTGATCGTAGCAATAGATTAGAAACTGTTCGAATGTAAATTCCCAACCAAGTTTTGATTTATATTCGTGCAACGCCTATAAGGTTCATTGGCCAGGATTTATAGAATCCTAAAATTTCTCTGCTTTAAAATATCCTAATCGTTAAATCTGAATCCTGCAATAATTTCTTTAGTTTTTTTAAAAAATACTCATCATTATAATTTAGAAAAACTGTTAAAAATCAGAATAAAATTTACTGTAGGTGTAAAAATGAACCCAAATTTATGGGATTGTTTTTCCGGTTGCCATGTGGTCATATAAGGGTAGGTTGCCCTTGTGTGATTCATTTTTAAGTTATTAAAATCATGAAAAGGCTAATTTTCGAAGCAAATTTGTTGTCCCAACTTGATGACCATAGTTCAGAATCCTTTGGTGAATCCTCAGAATACTCGATAATCCTGGACTGCAAATCTGCCTATTAAAATCATATTTAAGTTTCTGAAAATTGTTATTTACTTAGTATTAAACTTTGGTAACTAAAATATATAAGTTTTGCAAGGATAATATTCCAGGAATCCAAACATTTCGCGCCCTCTCTAAATATAAAGGGAAACTTTCAGCCGGAAAATGAGGAAATCTGAGAATCTGTAAAGGATTATATACAGGACCTTAAAAATCAATAACAGGAGTAAAATTTAAAGGAAATTCTTTCTAAGGATGAAACGTTGTTCCTGAATTTCCACTTGAAAGTAGATGGCGGTAGTTGTGTTTTCAGCAGTGACCCAATGGCAGAGAATTTGAATTTTTGTTATTGCTCAATTTTAGGGTATATAATTTCATTAATGATTTAAATTAATGAGTTTTGTATTGGAGAAATTTACCCTTTGTAGCTTTTCCTCCAATTATGTTCATCTTACATTATAAACTTATTTAAAAATAATAAATTTTTTCTTTTGCTTTTTGCCTGATGTTGCATTTCATTTTCAGTTATATAACAATTTGATTTTTGCATCGCTCTGTCATAATTAATTATAAAATTATTGATGCTATTAGTTGTTCGCCTGATGATGACATAAATTGACGGCCGAAACGTTGTAAAAGTAAAGTTATTCATCGATTAATATCGACTATTGGTAAAATTACCCTTTATTATTTGTAGAATGTTGCATTTGGTTGGTAAATCTACATCTGTAATTTTTTGTTTTTACTTTTAATTGCAAAGAAATTAGTAATTAGCAATTAAAATTATGCCAAAATATTATTAGAAAGAAAAAACTAAATAAAACATTTTCCATCCTGCAATATATGTTAATAAGGTAAAAGCTTGGGATCCACGAATACGAAAAACAAAACGGAATAAAAAAATAAACAAAAACAGCTTAATAAATTTTCTTACGAAAGGAGAGACATTCGTTCCCACAGGCGCTCTTTCGCTTGAAAGATTTAATAACACGTATAATATACGGGAAAGGGGGAGAGAGTCGTCGGCGGTTAGAAATCCACATATCTCGCCTTAATTACGAGTTCTCTTCCTATTCCCTCGGATTAAGAAAACTCCTTTTTGTTAGAAATCTAATTTTCTGAAACAACTCTCCTCTGAATTCCACCCTTGTATTTGTATTCTTAAAACGAATTTATTGTTCCTGTTATAACTGCAGGGAATTAAAGAGAAATTTTGTAACCGACTCCAGACTTCCTATATATATATATATTTTTTAAGTCTGATATTAATAAGGAAATTGTGTTTGTGTAGTATGTCAAGTGATCTGAAAAAGATAATTTATAAATTTCTGCAGACTTCGCCTTCCTAATTTGCCCAGTGCATCTGTAGTGAGAAGCGAAGTATACCGATTCGAGGCGGAAATATATTACAGCATCTTCTAGGACACAATTATGAATTTCCGCCTATTTTCGCAACATTTCGACAGCGTTCGATTCTTGTAACTGAATTCCTTGCGTGAGATGTTATGTAATCTCTTATTTATCTCACTCATAAGATTAGCAGGGTCCGAAATTACATAATAATATTCGCAAGCTTTAACCATTCATTCAGCAAAAAAGCTATTAACTCAATTTTACTAAACTAAACAGGAATTAGTACAGGAATATCAAAGGAAGTGCTTGGTTAATGTCGTCCTCAGTTCTTCTGTGAAATTCTTATTTATTCGTCCGGAACTAAATTCTGTCTGTAACTTTATGGTGTGTTTGTATACGGGACGTTAAATTATGTAAATATTTTTATCCGTTCAAAGAAAATAAGTAGTTGGTACATGGTGGTGTGCAGTTCGAAACAAGTTTTAACGGTTTTACAGTTGACGGGATAGAATAAATTCGAGGCGCCATCTATACTCCGGATAAAACTTGGCGGTTTCAAAAAAGACCACGAAACATACACACACGCTTTCATAAAAGCGATTCGCGAAAGCCTTTCGCTACACAGTAGTAAAACTTTTTCGCTACAAAACTAAATTTATTTAAAAGTTTGCAGACGGATCGCGAATAACAAACAGCACACTCCGGTAGAGCTTGGTGTATCAGCAAATTTAGAAAAAGCTATTGCACATGCAAATACTAAATACTTTGTGTTGTTTTTGTATTAAAAAAAAACCGAAGTGAATTGTTGTAATGTAAATTTTATAAAATGATGAATAATTTAAATCCAATCGAATCTTAAATCCCATAATCTTCCTTTTTTTTTTGAACGAATGATTTTTTTATTTTTAGTTAATTCCACTTTACGAGAATATTAAATTTTTAAAGTGGAGTAGAATTAAATCAAATCAAATCAGGTGTAAAGGTGTTTTTATTTGTGCATAATCCTGCAGCGACGTTAGTAGAATAGCTTTGCGGCTTTCAGGCTACCTAAATTTATAGTCCAACTTTTACCTTTTACGCGTGCGCTGACCGATGACCTGCGCTATTCGAGAGATGCTCTGAAGCTGTTTAAAGCAACTCTGAAGCTGGCCTGATAGTCCCATAGCTATTCTACTATGATATTTGGCCTAAATGTGTAAGATTTCCAGTGATTTTTCATCACAGTAACTATTATTCCAAACTAAACATTGAATTCACTAAATTGATTCAGCAAAAATTACTTTCGATTTAAATTTAAGGTCCAAAAAGTAATTTTAGATATCAAAACTTGTACAAGATGCTGTACATGTCTTTTTAAAAGTACCTCTCTTAGAATTTTATTCACGCAAAAGGTCTAATTACATTAGATCCTTCGTAACTTTAATAGATAGCATTTCGTGTAATATATTTGAGTGTCTTCAAAAAGAGAAACGATTGTAGATACATGTAATGACATAATATAATATCGATTTCAGTTTCAGTTGATAATTTGGTTTGATAAAGAAATATCTACCTCCTGTTATTCATTTTTCATTGTTACCAAATCACATTTTCGTCGATATTTTTAAATAACTCTCGTTCGATGTTTCGCTGGTTCGTTAACTCACGTGACTGACTTCAATTTGCAACGTAAAATTTATCGGAGTCCAACTGCAGCACTTCTCTCAGTCGAATAAGCAGTCATTTGATTGTCTGAAAATCAATTTCTGTGTCCATCATATCACAGTCGTAAATAGTCATTTACACCTACCAACCTACTGTGAATAATTTGTGAGGTAGAAGTAGGAAATGTAGATTGTGGTCAGTGGTGCAGATAGTGGGAAGATAGCGAGAGGGTAGGAGGGGTGCACTCCTTGTGTGATAAAAATAAAGAGTTACAAAAATACAAGCTGTCGAGACTTCTTCGTAGAAAATTCAATTCTGTAACACAGTTTTCGCTTCATAAGTGATGAAAGGTCAAAAAATTCCTTTTTCAAAACTTTAAAGTCAAATAAATAAAAGGAACAATTATTTGCTAATGTTTAGAATTTGTACACATGCTCTTCTCATCTACCTCTACATTTATCAACGATCAAATTTTTTTTATCTCTATATATCCTTTGGAAACTGGAGTAAAAGCGTTTCGTACAACCGCCTACTTACACCGCCATGTCTGACTTGTTACGTCAGAGTACTCCGGCTTTGTATTTTCGAAGAAATATTTCATTTTTTATGGAGATGATTACACTTAAAAATTTAACTGAAAGCTTAATATTTTTAACCTTAAAATTTATTTTTTTCGTATCTTCATGTAGATCAATTGTCGATAACGCTGTTACGCCTTCTCAACGTTCAACGTGACGTTACGCATAGTAATTTGCAGCATCCAAATATGTAATTTCGGTGTGATGCATTAAGTGTCGATTTAACGTTGTGAAATCGTGCTTGGGTCACACTCCCATTAACAATGTGATTAGAAGCATCGATTCCTCCCCAGGGGAACTGTTCATCATTTAGGTCTTTTGTTGGAAATTTGTGGTTGCGAATATTGCTTATCACAATTTATAGCCGAGTTGTTTCGGGAATGTATAATATATTACGAAAACAATAAGTAATTTGTAAAATCTAAATTTATGATCATCATCTCAGATATTTCTGGAAAATGAAACGGAATTGGTGCTTTAGGGTGTCACATACAAGTGTTTTTGCTTTCAAAATATGTGTTTCGAAAGAGGATGCACAAAATTAATATCTCCTTCCAATTATTTGTCTTTAATATTTACTGTACATTATATTACATCTCATTAAATCTCCAATTCATTCGCCTACGATTCATTTTTAACGCATATCACATCTTAAATACTGCTACCGATGTAAGCAACTTTTCTTGCAGGTGTGCTAAAGTATACGCGATCTCTGGCGAAAGCTCTAGCGACCAGATCTGGAGTTTTCGAGAAGCTTCCAGTGGTTACTGGACAAGAGCGAATAAGTATATAAGTAGAGCGGTCAGGGAGTCGACGTTAGTAGTTAGTCAGTCAGTCAGAGAGTGGCAAATAGTGAGCATTGGTGATTTTGAGTTAGTAGCGAATTGAATTATAAACTTTTAAATTTGTATCAGTAATACATTAATAGTTAACAACACATATAGCTACAAAGGCCAGTTTAATGCTCTATAGTTAGCGTTAGCACTCGCTGAATTGCATTGGTTAGTTAAAATCTTTCGGTTCTCCTGAATTCGTTTTCGAGAATAGCTCTAATTTGCGTATGTAGTTACAAGAAAGGTTTTCATTCCGGTAACTATCTACAGAGCAAATTAAGTGGTTCATTAAACAGAAGCTGTTAATTGGAGATTCGGCATCAAACAGGCAGCAATGCGTTGTAAGCGAGCAGATGTGTACATCCTAACGCACAAGTTCGTTCAGTTCAATTGAAATACTTGGTTGGTTCATGTCAGTTTGCAGGGGTATTTGAGCGCAGGTATGTGAATATTTACAAAAGCACGGATGAGGATATCTCGGAGCATCTGCATGGAATCGTCTCATCTTTCTACTAACTAACTAAATTGCTTTTAACTAAATTGCTTCATTTAGATGAGATAAATGTTATCGCTCATTGGTCCATTTGTAAAATACCTGTGCGTAGATACAGTCGATCTTTTTTAAACAGCAATTCGTTTTTATATATAATATAGTATAGATTACAGTATGCTGTTGTGAAATCTCAGGACAACGTTATTAGTCTCTGAGAGTCTCAGAATCTGAGACTTACTCCCACTCTCTGAAAGAGTCTTGCTTTTGGTACTGAGTGAGGATGTAGTATCCAAGATTTCAGTTTCCGAAATTTCAATCTTTAGAAAAAAGGGCTGCAGTCACTCAGTTGTCATTTTCAAGAGAAAGTCCGTCATCTCTTAGGGAAAGACCACATTTTTTTGAAAACTTTGATGGAAAGTAGCAATAAACTTTTATCTATTGTTCCCGGAATATCTTTCGAATGCTTGAATGTCTTTTCCTCCGTCTTTTAGGATTCATCAAAAGTGCTGTTTGTTCATAAGAAGGTTTAGAACAAAATTATAATTTGTTTTCTGTTTTATAAGAAAATTATTTATTTCATAATTGATCCAGTCATTTCATGAATTGCCTGGACATTACATAATCTGATTTATGAAATCAAATATCTTTTTTTCAGTTGTTCCTTGACCACCTTTTTTGTAACATTATTAATTGATTAATAACTACTTTCCTAACGTTTTTCGAAAGTTCGTTACCTCCTGATGTGGTTGAGGTTTATTTCAATGGTTGGCTTGTGCTCATTAATTTCTTCTTCAATAAAAAGCGAATACTATGCACTACTTACCTTCATTTTCTCTTCCAGGTAACGCATTTCCACTAGTATTTAAGTGTATGTTACTGCGAATATTTCATTCCTGTAAGGCAGACTGAGTATCATTTAGAGCAAAGTGTATTTTTTGTTGTATAATAATAAGATTCTGCCATTACTAGGATTTTGAATTTGCCAAGTACTTTAAGAGCTCCGGTAAAGAAGAAAATTATATTTTTAATATTACTGAAATTGCAGTTCACATTTCTTTATACAGCAAATTTTAATAACGTAAGATGCTGAAGTCTCTTACGAGGAGTATTTTAATTTAGTTTTAAAAATATATGTGTATATGCAGACGTTCTTATGATATCTGGAATTGTGGACAAAATTTTTTGTTACTTTAAACAAAGTTTATTGGTTAAGAATTACAACATGTAAGATTTAAAAACAATAAATCCTGAATTACAAATTAGTACCTATTAATATTAGACAATAGGCTAGGTAGAATGTACATGGTTATAAAAAGAATCAAACTGTAAAAATGGACGGTTCATAACATTTTCGTAATTAATAATGGTAAATAAAGTAAGTAGTAAATGTAATATTAACAAACACTAAAACTTAAATATTAGTTCGACAACAATTATGACGACTATTTATTATAAGTACAAACAGTTTAAACAATTCCTATAATAACGTAAATATATTTATATTATATATTATATGTGGCAATAATATTTATATCGTATATACAAAAGTAAAAAAAAAAGAAAGTAAAAGAAAATTGACTCTGTGATACTTTAGCAGAATTGAATTCAAAGGTCCTTACATTATAATGGGCTTCCCCTGCAACGATACGTTTTAGGGAATATCACAGTCAAAACTGACAACGCCCTATTTATAAATCTATTTTTCTTATTACGGAAAAGAAGAAAAATGGCAGGACATTTTCAATAGTGGGGTATTGCACCTTCCCAACCACCAAAGAGTTAACTATATTTACATTTCACTCCTGTAAGTACATTCTTTTATCTCAAACTTTATGTTTTCATATGAATTCCTTACACGAGGCTGTTACAGTTACCTTATGCTAAATTATTTTTTTTAATATGTATTATAAATTATCAACGAACAAGCAAAGCAAGTATATAATGTACAAAATACAGTTAGTTATATCTATTTAAAAATATTTCGACTTTACTAAAATGCTGCCCACAGATGTGACGTCAACAAAATGCGCGCGCAACTACACAGTCTGGCCGGCAAGCAGTCATCTGGACTAAGCGGTAACGTTACGGTTTACTACGCGGTAGGTCTCGGGTTCGAATCCTTCTCCTTGCTAGTTTTTCTTTTTTTAATTAATATTGTTTTCTGTTATAAGTTTTCTTAATAAGAAGTTTTCAAACGCGTCATTTCAATCACGTCTCATCTATTGACGGATAAAATAATGGTAACCCACTCCAATTTAAAGAATAAAAAGTGTCCGAGTAATTAATACGTTGTTGGTCAGTGTGATTAAAATGTTCACATAATGACCAGAAATGTGATAAATAATCGTGTGCAAGACAGAATCTAAAGTTTAAATTTTTATCTACTCATTTAACCAATTAACTATGCATATTAATCACATTTATCATTAATAATTGTTATACATATTTACAAACATAAATAGATACGTATTATTGGTTTACTCAATCCAGTAGGCAGCTATGAAAATTAATATAATAACTAAATACCCCCTAAATTAAATGCATATTTATATTTACAACCGTCTTCCATAACGATGAATAATTATTACTTTTAACAAATGGACTAGATAATATCGTTAATGTTTAATAAGATAATACAATTATTTGTTCTATTGTTAACTTCATTCCAGAGCTAACGAAGACCTATCTGTGCTTCTGTTCTTCCTCACTTTAATTGTTGCAAACACTTCCGTCCTAAAACGCCAAATGGTCTTTAGTTATGTCACGAAACGAAACACAAAATAATGAAAACTGCAACAATTAAATAAACAGACACATCAAAACACAAAGCGTGTAACAAGCGGAATACGTGGAAAGCATGCAAGTTTATTTCATGTGAATATTATCATTTCTCGCTGACGCATCTAAGCCCCATAGATCATACCATGGGCCGTATAAGTTTCCAGTATGGGCCGCTTTTTCGTCATACCGTGAACCACGCTCTGGAGATTTCAATCGTCTTTGTAGGGATTCGCCGTAACTTACAAGGCTCTCATCATCATTCCGTTTGTTGGAAGCGTTGCTATTGGTTTTCGAAAGTTTTGACCTCGGAAAGTACTGTCCAGATTCAGAATATTGACGTGGTGGACTTTCGTGGTGATCTCTGTCAGTGAAATCGCCAGAATTTTCGTTTTCTGAATCGCTACGGTATCGTCTTTGAAGTCTCGTCTCTTCCTCATCGACTTCTGAATTTATACTTTCGTAACTGGATCTCGTTCGATTATCATTGTTCACGTGATGATATTGTTTCTGATGATGATTGCTGTAATATTTTCTTCTTTCCTCTTGGTGTCCATTTTCTTCGCTGGTGTTACGGTGTCGTCTGTCAATGGTTCGATTTGCTTCTTTTACGGCTCCATTTTGTTGTTCTCGTCCAAAAGTTTTGAACGAATGTCTTTCATTTCTTCCATATCTGTCGCTATTGGACTTTTCTAATTTATTACTTCTGTTTCTCACTTCGACGTCGCTCATCACGTTTCGTTCATTCTCGTCAGTTGGTTTGCTATTGGTGTTTCCATTGTTTCCAGGTGGATATTTCGATGATTTCGACAGTTTCTCCAGTTTCTTCCCAATGGCTGCTACGTTAGATATTTTCTCTTTATTCTTTCTCACCTTCTTCATCTGGTCATCAACGACGATGCAGTCATAAGGGTCACTTGTCTCTTCTGAATCGCTTGCCGATTCCGAACCAATAGAGTCGCTGTATTGTTGCAGAATGTTCTTCCTGTTGACTGTCCGTAGTAAGAGTCCATCTCCATCATCGTAGAACTCCCCGTTTGTTTGTTGGTTACCGTTTTTGTTGTAACGACTGTCGCGATCGTTGGATTTTTTTGGGTTGTGGGTTAAGTTTTGATTGAAGCTTTGCTTACGTCTTCGAGGTTCAGGTTTTCTTGCTTGTTCTTTTTTGTTTCTTTCCGTTATTTCTTCGTTCTCTTCGTTTGCTTGCATGGTTCGTTCAGAATCATTGGATCTGTCACGACTTATTTTTCGAGAAGATCTTTCAGAATCCTTTCTGCTCTTTTCTGAAATATTTCGCTTGGTTTTTAGTGTCGGAGGTTTGTCTTCCACCTCAACCAAATCTTTATGTTTCCACATCGACATCCCCTCTAAAACTTCGGTCTCGTTCCCTTTTCCAAATCTCCAGAAGGACTTTGTCCTTTTAACAAACCCTTTTTTCTCACTGTCAGACTTCATCAATGATAGTTGGTCATCGGAAAGGGAATATCTGGTCTGTACCAAATTTCCTGCGCTATTGGAAGGCCTAATAGGATTTGGTTTTCTGGGTTTATGGTGTGAATCATTGTTTGAACGAGGTTTTGGTTTTCTAAATAAATAAAAATCGAAAAAGCTCTACTTTAAATAATCGTGCTACAGCAGCCAAAAGGATTGGTTCTTTAAAACTACTTACCTGGACGACGACAGCTTCGTTTGGCCGTGAAGCGACTCATCATCGGAATAATCGACTTCGGGTTGTGGGGGTGGATCGTTACTAAATCCCGAATCGTTGCTGCTGTGAAGAGAAATATTACCAACGGGTCCTGTATTCTTATTGTTTTTTCCTTGGAGATGTAGCGGCAGTGATGATATACCAGTTGGTTTGTCCAATCTTGTATTGATAGGGTGCGTGGGATAGGTGGAAGGGTGCGAACTGGCAAAATTGAAATTAGATGTAGACGTTTTCATTCCCGTCTGGGAATATCCCGTGTCGGGATTCGTTCTCGAACTAAACGTTGTGCTATGTGACTGAACGAGCGAAGTTTTCTCGTAAGGGAGGGACGGGGTCGGAATTGGGGCCGGAAGAGCTGGAGGTGGGATGTTGTTAGAAGCGATCGCACGACGAATCTGAAATGAATCGTTTTTGTAAACGTTAATATTTTTATTGTACATTCATGTTGATAAAAGCGACAGCCGCGCACCAATTGCAAGAGCGACTTGCTACGCAAACAAGACAATAAGAAGCGACTAGCAGCTACCTGTTTAGCGTTAGCAGATGATCTGTGGATGTGCAGCGTGTCGCCAAACATACGGGGTGTTGAGCTTTCTAACGTGTTGTTACCAGTATGCGGCCCTGACGATGGATATTGCGTGTTTGACGTTTGAGCAGTTGAAGACGTGTTGTGTCCAGGATGGGAATCGTTCACCTCATATCTGTGCTTTGGAGATCTGAAAAATACAATGAGCACAATGCAAACCCAGTGATTGTCCAAAAATTCAGAAATGGGAAAGAAAATTACTACAAAAATTGATTGGAGGATTTTATCGATAAATAATTGTGACACCTTGATGATACCCATCATGAAGTTCTGTAACCGAAACACAAACGTGAAAAATAAACTTCAAATGCAGGGGTCACTTTTGGGGCCAATTTAGAAAATTAAAGAAAAGTTTTTCAAACTTCAAGATGAAAATTGACAAATTCTTTCCCCCTTATCTCCGAAACCAGGGATTTTCGAACCGATGCATTTATGTCTTTTATGTTACTGTAAAAAATACAAATTGTACTTACATAATGGAATCGTCCAGTAATTCGGTGTAGGCCATAGGAAACCAGCCACTGCATTGTGTCCTTAAGTTTTCGCCAAACTGCCAGCCCTTTGTTCTCTCCCCGATCAAGGCGATGATGTCGCCTTCGAGGAAACTCAATTGATTTTCTCCACTTGATAAATATGCGTACATTGCCCTGGCTAAGTGCGTTTCCCACTGGGGAGCAGACGACGAATTTGGAACAGCTACCGATCTTGGTCGACGAGATGGACTGTTGCTTTCTGTAACAAAAAAGTCCTTTCCACTGGAAACAATCTTCTCGAAACCTCCCCTTTAACAGAACTTTTTTTTAAATCGAAAGATAAAATAAATCTTTTTTTTTTTGAAAGAGGAGTTTTCCATACATAGGTCAAAGTGGAAGACCGTTTAAAATAAGTCTCAATGAATCTCTGACTCTAATCACCTTCCTAGACATTAAAAAACTCAAAAATTTTCAAATTGGTAGGTTATATAAAAAAGTTACTGGTGTCAGCGAACATGAAAAACATCTTCTGTGAGTTGAATTAAATATTTATAATAATTTTGTATTATCTTTTGGTTTATTTTTTCTTCTTCCTTTATATGATTTGTGTCAGTCTTTCGGCTTCTTACCTTGTGCGGAATGTGTTGACGAATTTATATTGTGATCCGACTTAGCTCTGTTGAGTGTTGTGACAGGTGACGCCGCATCTTCTATCGATCTTATATCAAGACAAGATGCGTCCATGCTCTTTGTCTTTCTGAGTTGTGAATTGATGCTAATCCTGTCTTCCTCCAGATTCGGACTGCGAGGGTTCGAATATAAATCTTCGTCTTGCCAAATTGAAACTTGCTGTAAATTGAAATTGAACTTTTGCAAACGGAAGTTAAATTGTATGAGGAGATACTAATCTAAATGGCGCTAAGTAATTTGAGCCAAAAGTCTGAAATATGACCCGTTTGGGTTTGCAGCCTTTATAAATATATATATGTATAATAAGTTCAAAAGTCAATTTCCATTTCGTGTTGCTTCACGCATGCCCACTTTATTGTTGTTTTTGTATTAAATAAAACACATAGGTCCTTTAAACCATCTTATGTACCTATATATTTCTCTCGAGAGAGGAGTATGATATTGACAAAGTTTAATAATCCGGAAATTTTCATCGCTTTTCCAATTTTCGACTCACCTTTATTTTGTTGGTAAAAATGTTTTCCACAGGTTCCGGAAGATATTCTCTTGTTTTGGCGACTTCCTGCCATTTTTCCAAGTTCTGTTGATAGACCGCCACGCCGTGGGAGTAATACGACAGATAATGTTTGGCAAGGGAACATTGCCTTTCCAAAACAAACCCGTATCTCCTCCGTTCCTGTGTCATGGCCTGGAAAATTTATGTCCCTCTTTATTCGGAAATAGCTCAGAAACATATACAACTTACGTTCTTCAAGCTCTGCTCGCAAAACGAGTCCAGCTTTGTTTTTTCCTCCTCCAACACTTGCATATTCTGGAAAAACATAAAATAAATTTTATCTACTACGAAGCACAAAGTTTTAATTTCATGATATTAGCAGACAGGGCAAATTAGGAAGGCGAATTCCGATTTATTCTTCAAACAAAAATTTTTTTAAGGAGTTGTTTTTACATCATATCTGAATGTATACATTATTTTTTGACTTTGCCTTCTAAAATTGGCCCAATTATTTATTATGTACCTTCAATTCCTTGTCCATTGCCAATCCAGTTTTCGTGGTCCCTTTTGACTTCTTCCTCTGTTTCTTCATTAAAGCTGCAGCTTTGCTGTATGTTTCTGATCGTTGCTTATGTTGTTGCAAAAACTTCTTCTGTTCGGACTGCAACAAAAATTAAGCTGCAAATTCCACAAAGAAACATTATTAAGAATCTTACCTGCACTACCTTCGTGTCCTTCTCCAAATTTGTTTCCAATGGGACCAGAAGATCCACGTAAAATGCTTTTAACTGTAGAAAAAATTTAATTCAGAGAGAGAATATTTTTATTTTCTTTTTGCGTTCGACTACCAGAATTAAAAATATTTCAACAACCCCAAATGTACATTTGAAAAATGGTAATTAAAATTTAAGTTACTAATTTTCACCTCAATTTTAATAATAACCAATTCCAATAAATTACGTCTTAATTCCTTAATTAAATTGGAACCTAAAGATGGAAGGCCGCTTGAAGGTTTAAGTGCCTGCTATTTTCCAAGCAATCAATATTCATGAAAACTTTTTACAATGAAACTGTGAAAAGTTTAATTCGTTACACAGTTTTACTTATTTAAAATCAAATAAAGAATGGCATTAATTGGGTTATTTCAATATCGAGTTTGAGAACTTTTGAGGATAAGCATTTGTATTTTTTCAATAATTGATTATCATAATTTAAAATAATTAAGTATTTTGAGCTTCAACCTTTGTGCAATAAAAACTACATTTATACATGTTTCCGGGATTGATAGATAGAAATGCACAGGAAATACTACTCAGTTCAATGTGTTCACAGCGAATGATGTCTACATCCTCTTGTAACTATTGGCTAAATATTTCATAAAAGGAAGTAGAACAAAATAATTTGGTAAAGCACTGAAGATTTATATTTAAGGTCTATCATTGGACGTATCATTTCTTCTTATCATTTTTTTGTGGGATTATTAATATTATCCAAGAACATGTATTCCTTTTCCGTGTGTATTTCAGGTCTGGAAAGAATTTCATGTTTTATTGAAGTGAGTTAAGAAACAAGACAGCAGACAGGATGTATTGCTTAAAACGGTCGTGTAAATATGATCGATTTTAGCTACGTGAGTCGACACCGAATTAGGGATTATTCCAGTTTTAACATTTCCTTCCTTCCGACATTGTTCCTTTTAGCCATACATTCGTCTTCGTGCCAGAACGAGATGTATTATTGAAATTAGTTCCTCGAGAACAATGGACATAACTTTGATATGAGACCTCCAGTTAAAACACGTGACTAAGTGCTGTTACGATTACAAACGCCATTTTACTCAATTCCCCCTACATCCTGACACATATTACCAATTTACACCAACACCGATTCTCAAGTGGTTGATTTATTCATTGAATTGTGAAAGATATAATAATGATGGTATAGTGGATCCATTCTCAGTCGAAAATATTATAAATTCACTGTCTGTCACTTTATGCGTATTTATATTACAAAAATGCACGTGTTCGACTCACATTACAAAGGAATACGGCACCCCAGCTTTTATATCGTATTCAAATGAGTTTAGAAAAACTGTAATGGTCTGCAATTAAATTAGTTAGTATTTTTGTTACTCAAGTACTTACAATGTTCATTTGTTGGTCTTGAATTTCCTTATAGACTTCGACAACTTTAATTAAAGCTGAACCTGAAACAAGGAAAGTCAATTGTTAGACAAAAGGAACCTTGAAATTTTACATAAATAATAATTAACTAAACAAAGAAGTTCTTGCAAAAACTGTATTAGTCTGTCGTTAAATATTTGAACTAGAATCGCTTTCATTCGAAATTTTCAGTTGGAAATTACAAACAGAGAACAACTTTTTATAAGACTCTTTTTGCGTTTATAAATTACGTGTTACGAAATGCTTCTATAATTTAAATACTTTTTAATTTGCATTCCTTTATGTACATAAACGTATGTAGTAACTAGTCACGATGTTAGTTTTTAGAATCCTAATCTACTTTACTGTAGAAATTAATAAGTAAAAGGAAATACAAAAGGCACGACACCTTCTAAGAGCTATTAGAGACAGAAACGGAAATAAAAAGTAGAGTAGAACTTGAAATCAAATAAAGTAGTAATTTTTCATTAACAGGTCAAGTCAAACATTCAAGCTATGTAATTTCTCAATGGCTTGATTGTCAAGTCAAGTGTAATTTTTTATTAAAAAATACAGGAACAAAAGCGAAATCCATAGTAATGGTTGAAAGGAACTATTGCTTCTTCAGTGGATGTGCGTTGTCGAGAGAGAAGAATACACCTTGAAGACTCGGCAAGTAATGGGATGGTGGCTTTTTTTTTTTTTTTGGTCCATCTCTTTATTGTTTTGTATCAATTATTACAATTATGACAAATTTTCATCTCCAAATGGAAAGTTAGGTTTTTCATCGTGAAAAGCTTGTTACCCATACTCGGGTTCGAACCGACTACGACTTGGCGGGTAATCCGCTGATCAAGTCGCTCGGTTAATCATCATTACCTCACGGCCACCTGGCCGCTACGGGATGGTGGCTTTTTTTTTTTTTTTTTTGTCCATATCTTTATTGTTTTGTATCAATTATTACAATTATGACAAATTTTCATCTCCAAATGGAAAGTTAGGTTTTTCATCGTGAAAAGCTTGTTACCCATACTCGGGTTCGAACCGACTACGACTTGGCGGGTAATCCGCTGATCAAGTCGCTCGGTTAATCATCATTACCTCACGGCCACCTGGCCGCTACGGGATGGTGGCTTTTTTTTTTTTTTTTTTGTCCATATCTTTATTGTTTTGTATCAATTATTACAATTATGACAAATTTTCATCTCCAAATGGAAAGTTAGGTTTTTCATCGTGAAAAGCTTGTTACCCATACTCGGGTTCGAACCGACTACGACTTGGCGGGTAATCCGCTGATCAAGTCGCTCGGTTAATCATCATTACCTCACGGCCACCTGGCCGCTACGGGATGGTGGCTTTTTTTTTTTTTTTTGGTCCATATCTTTATTGTTTTGTATCAATTATTACAATTATGACAAATTTTCATCTCCAAATGGAAAGTTAGGTTTTTCATCGTGAAAAGCTTGTTACCCATACTCGGGTTCGAACCGACTACGACTTGGCGGGTAATCCGCTGATCAAGTCGCTCGGTTAATCATCATTACCTCACGGCCACCTGGCCGCTACTTGGGATGGTGGCTACGTATGTACTGATATTTATACCGAGTGGTGGTGGGTGTGTCGTAGTTGGGGCGGTCTCTGAATGGTTGGTCGGCTTACCGCCCGTTATATATATACCAGTGCGCAACCAGGTATCCGTTCAGTCGCTGCCGAGACTTCCAAGTGAAGTCTTCTCTCTCGACAACGTAGATCCATTGAAGATGTTAGCCACAGTTGATTCTCAAGCAAAGAGGGGCATATGGAGACCTAGATTATATTCTTATTCGAAAATAGTTAGGCATATTGGATATTCTAGATTCCAATTAATGTAAAGTTCATCTAAGAATATGATAAAATAAAAAACCTCTTCAATTGGTCTTAGAATTAATGACTACTTGATGATGATTATATTTATTAATTATAAAGTTGCCAAGGACCCGATTATGAATGATAAATCTGACGCAACCAATTAATTAAGTTGCCAATCTGTCTACGTAGATTTTATTGACTTTTAATCTCAATTTCCAATAACCCACATCTGTTTTGTTTTTAATGATAGCTTCACATAATTAAACAAACTGTTCAGGGTTGAGTTTAATTAATTATTACTTGTGTGGTAGCATTACCTACGAATCGTTGCAAACTTGAAATCTACCATTACGTTTGAATGTGACGGTTCCCATTTGGTCTAATGAAAGTGGATTCAATATCTTTGTTTACGCAAACAATGCGAGGGTGAGCGAACATCTACCGACTCTAACTCTCGAGAGGGCGATTGGATCACAATCCTCCAAACACACTATAGCATTAATTAAATGAAAGACATTCAACAACAACCATGCAGTGCGTACTCAAACTCCCTCCATCCACGTATATGTTACGGATGTAAAACTTCAATCAATT
This sequence comes from Agrilus cyanescens, assembly GCA_947389935.1. NCBI lineage: Eukaryota > Metazoa > Arthropoda > Insecta > Coleoptera > Buprestidae > Agrilus > Agrilus cyanescens. The sequence goes on along the minus strand of OX376710.1, from coordinate 25,222,555 downwards.
TAGATCAACTTACAAATACATATGTTACGATTAGATAAACAAATTGAGATACTAAATGAACCCGACGATAACTGACCTCTCATAATGACCTAAAATCAATCAACTGTTCGAAAACAACCCCAGGATGTTTTGGCAGACTTCAAGAGGCTACTAATACTCATTTTCTTCGCCCCAACGTATGTAGGTAATCAAGAGTAAGATGTTCTTGACATTTTTGGCAATCATTGAATAAGCGTGTTTCGTCAACACGCGTGGTGGAGATCTTCAGGAGATACCTTTAGACACTTGAGCCCTACATTTATAGATTCCATTTATAATTTTAATCAAAACAGGCACTGGCAATTTGAATTAACACTGTTTTAGAAAGTCATTAAAATTTAATGTAATTTGCAATAAAACGGGACAAATTAGTTAAGGAAAGTCAGAATATAATCGTTCCAAATGGCATTCGAACCATGTCTGCGTGTTACTAATGACCGCTTAGAGTCTTGTGTTTAGTGTTAATTGGAGATTTACATCCACACTGACAAATGCCTTGGAACTAATTGCCTTTGCCGTGGCAAGGGTGAGGTCTACAACCAAACATCACTCTCCTCCTGGATTATTGCTCTAAATATTAAGGGACGAACAGGGAAGCAATAGGTACATATATATGGAGCTGAATTTTAGGACGAGGCCGACCACCCCACACAATTCACTTATCTACAACATTAAACACACCCGCTTACGAAAGCATTCTTGTCACTCGGATTCCGTTTTATTGAAATTGTTCTAATTGAAACAAAATTTGCAACAATAGCATTAAAGGATAAAATGAAATGAAATAGGAGGCAAAAGGACACTGAAAGTTCGAAAGAAGCAGATTTGAAAAAAACAGGCTACTAATGTGTGTACCTAATATCGTTCTTGGAACAGTTACAGAGCTCGTTGGTGTTGATGTTTAGGTAAGACGTCTGATATCGGGCACGGTTTAGTCTTCATCCGTCAATGTAGTTACTCAATTGTTACCGTATTTGTTTGCAGTACCTACGACCAGTGATCTGCTGTTATTTCAGAAACATCCCGTGAGATACAAAAAATTTTTTTCATACTCTTGAGGCCCTATTGTATCGACAAGAAAAATAATTGTCTAAAAATGTTATTTCACACTTCATCGCTGATAAAATAGAAAGTATTTACGCCAATATGTTTTTATATCCCGTAATTAACAGAATTCTTTCTTCTCACGCTCACAATCCGTGTTGAAGAGGGAGGAATCGATTAAGCAACTGTGTCGGAAAAAGAAGCGGGTTTTATTTTTCTCGAAACGGGTGCTGTTTATTCTTTTTTCCATTTTACCGGAGGCGAATAAAAAGATTGCAATATTTGCAGAAGTTATTGGTTCCATTCCGGTACAAAAAGTCCGAAACGGCACGGCGCTGAAACAATTACGCGTGCAAAGCCGTGGAACTAATAGGTTTATTTTACTCGGACGCAAAAAAGGGGTGGCAAAAAGGGCCGTGAGCCGTCACTTCTCTTGTAACACTCTTATTTCTGTGCCGTAATTCAGACCGCGTATCGTCCGTTCTCGTTTTTTGTTCACGCACTCGAAATTATTTACCATCCCTTAATGTAGTAGGTACATTCGACTTCTGACACCCTCTCTGTCAGGCTTAGAGCGAACAAATTTTGCCACCCTAGTACCAGCGGACTGCTGATTAGTTATTTGTCTGCATCCAGCATTTAATTTTAACAGCTTTTGAGACTATCGGAATTTTATTGTAGGTAGTTTATAATTAATATTCTGATTAAAAAACTTATTGGTAACCTAATTGGACTCCAATACAAATGTCTCTTAATCTATTCGTGGAGAACCTCAATAGGAAGAAAGATACTCTCAGACTCAGGATCTGAAACCCGATCCTCAAGAACGACACCGTTCAGCATACCATGGCCGACTGAAGCAGAACAAGCCCCGCCCCCTACCCACCGGTATAAATACAGCTTGCGCAGGAAAAATCGTCAGTCTATATCCATCATTGACGATGGATGGATCTCTGAAGGAACTCGCCACTCGTGCTAGCGAAACGATATGTTAGATTAGGTCCAACTAAACACCTGAATCAGGACATCACCAGCTCATGAATTGGCCTCGAAAGCCTTTACCAATTTTCCCATTTTAATTGCTAATACGTTAATTAAGAGAATTATACTTAATTTTATAAAGATAAAAATATTAAACGCTCGTGGTAACTACATAAACTTTTATTGAATTGAAAAAGATATTGAATTAAATTTAACACTCAAAATAAAGAACTGAAAAAAAGGAGAAATGTTGTCATGTTATCGCACAGTTAGCTATTGATTAACCACTTAAAATCCCCTTGTTCTATTTTCTTCGCATGCTCATTAGTGTCAGACCTCACCCTGCGGTGTCAGTTTAAGTGGAACAAAAAATCTTTTAGATTAATTACTGGCCATGTCACGTAAATGGAATTTTAGTTAAAGGCCATCAGAGACCTGTAGGTATAAGAACATGAGTTCTAACATAAAGGTCAAAAATCAAATTTCCACATTGTGGAATTATTGCCTATTTGGTAGTAATAACGAGCTGATTTCTATATCGATGAAGAGTTTAGAAACGCTTAATCTACAATTAAGTACTCAACTGAAGTAAATTTTACTCATAGAAAATTTGACATAAACATTTTGAGAAAAAATCGTCCCCTAATTATTTAATTGATCAAAGGTATGATTGATTACCTAATTAAGTAGATTACTGTACGTCACTTTGTTGCTTGGATTTGATGAAGGCATTTTATTTCAAAAAGGAAATTATTGGTTGAGAAGGAAATTTACGAGAAAAATAAAGTGAACGGTTCCAATAACTGAGTTATCTTAAAGTAGCTAGCTAGTACATGAGCTACAAATTTTCTCAGACGAAAATTTCCATCACATCGAGTTCCGCCTTTTCCACACTTCCTTCGGATAATTATTAGCTTATTTCGCGCAACGTGACTCCCTGTCTGTTAAACTCATTGCGAAATCAAACGCGGCAGAGGGTGAAAATGATTTGCCCGAAATGTAAATTTTATAAATAACAGACGATGAAAAATTACTGGAAAGGTATTTCAATTAAGTGCTAACCCTTACTAAAGCTTCATTTTCATACCATAATTTGTAGATTTATTTCTGGATTACTGGCGTTTAATTACTTAATTGTACCCGTGTAATTTATATGTGTAATATTGTCACGTGTAAGTGGAGAACAGCGTAGAATATAGACAACCAATAATACACGTAGCAACTGAAGATCAGCTTCTGACGTATCACTAAGCGAGTACAGCTTATATAGGCAGCCGTCGAGATCGTAGAGGATCAGTAGTGGTGATTACGTGGCGAGCGTTAGTGATGAAAAAAAGAAGGCGATCAGAAAGGATAATTAGTGACCAAGCGAATAGTTAGAGTTATATGTGAATTAAGTAAATCGTTGCAAATTAAATAATAGTGTTATATAAAATAAAATTGTCATATTGTCGTATATTTCATTAAGAAAACTTGAAATAACCATGAGGCAAGTATTTTTTAGTTAAAGGACTTTCCCTCAATTAAGTTCTAATCAATTTTCTGATAACTAAGCAATTTAATGTTTGATTGCCAAAGAGCAGCGAGAAACCGTCGCGTTGGCCTTTAATCGAAAAAATACTGAAAGAAAAAGTAGATTAAACCAATTTGTGGCGGTGAAATAGATTTTTCCGCATTTTTAACACTCGAAGTAAGGAAAAAGTGAAGTAAAGCTTCTTTATTTTGATCGATACCAAAAGCTCTTAACTTCTTTTTTCGTCTACTGCTAACAGAAACAGTAATCTTTTCGAGATATTATTTTGAAGTAAATGTTCTCCACTAATTTCCAAAATGGTTTAGTTGTAAAATTTTACTTTGAGCATTCTTATTGACAACTAAATTCTCCTAACTTATATGCAACTAAATTAACGAACATGCACAACAGTTGTATTGGTTGCTTATGCGCAATCGCTAAATAGAACGCTAGTAATGTCCAGTTTTTGATATAGGTACGTACGTCGTGTAAAGAAGAGAAGTGAAATTATGAAGATATTTAATTTATTATTTAATTTTTTAGAAGTAATTCTGGAGACAGCTTTATAAGAAAAGTTTTAACGAATGTTGTGTAGATTTTAGACTTTTGAATAATTTGTGAAATGACGTTAATAATTTCTTGTAGTTATGTTCAGTAAGAGAAAAAATTATGGCAAATAATTTAAATCACTAATGTAAATTTAAGGCAGTCTCTCTTTATTCTTATCGCATTCTGACCATTAAACATAAAAATTAAAAGTAAGGGTTGCTTTTTTCCCTTGTTCGTTCGTAAAAAAAAAGAAAACCAAACCTGGTTCAGTAGGTTTTTCTTGTTCTTGTTCAAAGAAAAGTAAGTGCATATATATAACGTAAGCTTTAGCCTCAGATGTCCCTTGTCCATCAAAGTTTAAAATGCCATTTGTATGCGCACGTGTTTTCTTTCCGTTCGGGTTGGTCTCTTTATTCCCTAGTTGTGCGCTTTCAATCCCCCAAACTCACCCTCCATAAGAGCAACCTAAATGATAGCACGTTTCGGGGAAAAATACCCATTGTGAACCAGATGGCGAATATTTAGTTTCTTTGCTGTAGCGCTTCTAAAAACTTCCCCGAAATCGTCGTTTCGAGCACTCTTACGTACGTACTGTTAACTCAATCGATTTTTGAAGCCATTCACTCCAACCCCCATCCACTTCAAATTCTCTCACAATCAGTTTAGTGCAAGAAAGCATTGGTTTGTTTATCGATGCCGTACAACAGCTGATTCTACTTAACGAAAAGTAAGGTTTAATTTCTAAAGATACTTCAACCCCAAAAGGGAGTCGATTGTACTTCAAAAGTAATTTCTTAGGTTATCATTTGTAAATTGTTATCTGAAGCTGCTTTTCTGTATTATCTATACCAGAATCAAAATATTTGTTGAGCATTTGAATTATAAAAGTGTTATGGTATAAATTTAGAATTTCACAACACGTTATTGTGGTCAATTTTGGAAGGCTTAAAGGATGGTCTGAAAGTCTTGAGATAGCTAAACAATTTTCGAATGACTATTGATAGGAAAACGAAATTTTGGTCTCTTGTGAAAGACAGTTTCCGTTTTGCTACCAGCAGCAGTTCAAAACCTATTTAGCCGCCTCCAGATTTTTGGACCACCCTGTACACAGATTTTTTTCAAATAAACGGCAACGAGGGACGTATATTTATATAGTGTGTGTGTAAAGTGATCTCTGACGTGTTCCAAAAGCATTCGAGCCGTCCTTGCTTATTTGCATAAAATAATGAGTTGGTAAAAGAGACAGAATGTGCAAACTTGCCTATGTCAGATGAACTTCCCCACGTTCCCTGCTGTGCCTGACGTGCAAGTTTTGTAATTGCATCGACGTAGAGGCGGGATGCGGCTGCGGCACCTGCAAATTAAATGCGATTTAGTTAAGAGAACGAACCCTCATTCATTCTATCACACGTTTATGTTCCAGTCACACAAAACGCTTTCATCAACGAAATAACTGGGAAAATTATATATTTTTATACACATCCGCATGTTGTAGTTGAAGAGGTCATCTAGCGGTGATTAAATGATGTGAAAAAAAAATATTATCCTCATTTATATTCGCAGGCCATCAAAAGTGTGTAAGTGCTTTTTGAGTACTACAACTACTGTAGAGGTTTGGGTTTTTTTGAAAATGTTTTAAAATGTTTTACAAAAAAATGATACTGTACACATTTTCCCAACTGGTCGTGTAGCAACGTAAATCTAAGCAAATGATGATGTTTCCTTTCCAAAAAGGTTCTATCGAGCATCGAAATCGCTCTATGAATGGGACAATCACAGTAAAATCATTTATCAGTAATATCTACGTAGCGCAAGTGTCGTGAATAGGGCCATTAGTTAACAGAAAATCGACGCTTTCTGATTGCGAGATACCAATAGACGATCTGTTAGAAGCAGTTCGTTATTATATTACATGGTGAATGGATAGTCAAGTTCCCTTCCAAATCTGCACAAGATGGTATTTGGTTACTACGTTGGTTCATGATTAAATAAAGTCTATAGTCAATAAGAAGAGGTTGACGCTTTAGTATCTATATAGTACATAGAGCTTTCAGTGGTTTCAATAATCCAGAGTTGGTGGTGATCTCAAGAAATTTAAATTTGTGAAAGTCAAAGATCTAAGAAAATTCTTTATCATTAAAATTTCTGACGCACAATCAGACTTTTCCTATTTTTCCTTCCTGTAAAAGGTAGAGGGTTGCTGTCACAAACTTTTTTTAAAAAAATGTATACTTTTTTTATGTCACGTTTTTCGGTATTTTATAAGCACCAGAAGGTCCAAAAAACGCATTTTGCAAAACTCTAACATTAAATAAATAATAATTACAACCATTTGCCAGTGCCAAAAATTTGCACAAAGCCGTTTCTCAAAGGTCTCTACAAAAATGAGTAGTCAAAAAAATTTTTGCGCAATGGATCTCGTTGATTAGATGATCAAAAGGGTTTCGTACATAAACCACCAACAATAACGTCACGCGTAAGCTGCTGGGCCTTCGTATTCTCGGTGGTAAAGCTCCTGGCCCTCTGAGACTAGAAACCACTGATTGATTGAAACTGATTTTTAAGAAGAAACTGGTCGTTGTTTTTCCTATAAAGAAAATTGTTTTGGGGGGCATTCAGCGTTAAGGCCCAATGGCATAAACACCGATTAACTTCTTTAAACGTGAATATTCCAAAAACAATCTTATGGGCGACACGCTACCAAAAAGGTACTGAATTTAGTTAGTTATTGATCAAACAACTGCAGGGGTAGGTAGTTGACCCCACGATAATTAAAGGTAGAAGTAAACCCTGTGGGTAGTGTATTCTCTCATGGTAGTTATGGACAACAATTTTTACTATTATTTAAATTAAACCAAATGCTTCCCCAAAAAGTGTATTTATTTTTGATGAGTAGGTATTTACTCAGTGAGGTTTCTTTGTCATATTTTTTCGCCTTACTCCCTCTTTTACGAGAATTATTTTTCTTTTTTGGGAAAGAAGACTCAAAAATTCCATATATTTTGGATTTTCTGTTTTAACCCAAAATTCGTTCCTGTCAAAAAAAGTATTTTTGGTAGAATTTCTCAATAAAAGAACAACTGCATTTTCAAAAAAATTAATGTGAGTAAATAATAAGTAATGGATTGTGTAACACGACCATTTTCCGTGTCGACATTTAAGTGGAAAATTTTGTTAAGGGCACTATCACGAATGGCCATAATATAACGTTGGCAATTTCATGCTTTCATGAAGCGAGTTGTCTGGTTCGCGTAGCGGGGACTGACGGAAATTTTCTGTCGTTAATTCTGAAAATTTACAGCCTTTTTACTGTATAACAACGTTATGTGTATAAGGCGATACCGGCTGCTTCTTTTATATACTTACGTACAATACATACCAGCTTCTTGAAGCGGAATCTTCAAAGCCCCAGTGGCTTCACAAACAAATGGCGAAATGTTTACAAACACGTGTTGCAGACGTGAGACGGTACCAAATAAAAAATAAAAAGTTACTTCAAACGTACTCAAAAAAAAAAAACAGTAAACAAGTTTCAAGCTTTTGTCCCTTTCAAAACGCAAAAGTTATAAGCTTATGTAGAGCAAAACTTTACAGAGCTCAAAATCTTCAAGTCTAACTACATAAACCCTGTAGATATTCTCTTCAGCTTTTCTTTAGTTTAAATAAATAACCAAACATACAAAGTTGGTCTTATAAATAAAAATTTAGTTCACTTAAAAGAGAGACACGTCGCTATCATGGGAAGTATTTAAGTTGCAAACTTCGCTAGCAGCTTTTAATGCAACCATTTCCTTCACCTGACGACTTTGCAATGCAAGTGGTGCATCTTAAATGTCTCCCGTAAAACGGAGTAGGCGAGAGATAACGAAGAAGTAAGTAATTAATGTTTTTATCTTCTGTATGCATATCTTTAATTATTCATGACTATGTAAAAGATGGGGGATGCTGTAACGTTTTGGAACGTCTCCAAACGGGAGTTGGCTGCTTAACGCGGTAATTGTGTTAACGTGCCCGGCCATCCCGTCAAACTGAACCCAATCGAGCTCTCCTCAACTAAATATTATCGCAGACGACATGATGTACTATAAAGTGAGGGGGATGAAACCGTCTAAGCCCGGAGACAGGATTAATAACGCAACTGGATAACGCTAATTTCTAGAAAGGCCAAGGACCTGTTATTCCTAATGTTTGATGTTCAAAAGGTTAAGTTCATGGATCCTGGAACACTCTTAATTATTCTTGAAAAACCTGTAACGATCTAGATTATTATTCCATTCCACAGCATCCTCGAATATCTTAAATAATTTTCTAACATTTATTCTCAAAAAATTTGGAACATAGTAGATTTTTTTTTTAATTTCCAGATCATCCTGGAATGTTATAGAGCGTTCTCTAGCATTTTTAAATATTGTGAAACATTATGGAATGCATTCATCAATTCCAAGTCATTCTGGTTAACATTCTCCAACATTCTCAAATAATATGGAACATCCAGATCATTTTCAATCATTCCCAATAATTTTCCAAGGACCTATTCTAAAGTAATATGTTCAATAGGCCATGGTAATAAATTGTGGAATATTCTAGGTCACTTGCGAACATTCTAAATCATTATCGAAAACTGGAGTATTCTAGATCGTTCATTAATATCCAGATCATGCAATAATGTCTAAGGACATTCTCTGAAACTTTTGAGTAGTCTGAAATATTGTAAATTTTTTTTGGATATTCTAAACTATTCTAAAAATTTCCTGATAATCTGAGAATGGTTTAGGTCATTTTCTAACATTTTTGAGTATTCTGGAAAATATTGTATACATCATTCTCAAGCATTCCATATCGTTCTCGAAAAATCTGGAACACTAAAGTGTTTTGATACTTCAAGATAACCCTGAAGTGCTACAAAACATTCTCAGAATTTTTGAAATGTTCAGAAACATCGAGATCAATTTCGAACGTTCCTAATTACGTTGTAAAACACTCCAGATCATTTTCTAGAAAGGTCAAAGACCTATTCCTTTTGAGCAAGTGGTTCAAAAGGCACTCCAAATGAATTGTGGAACATTTTAGGTCACTATCAAACTTTCTAAATCATTCTCGAAAAACTTGGGACATTCCTTGTTCTTCCTGAAGTATTTCAGAACATTCTCTAACATTTTTGAGTATTCTAGAGTATTCCAGATCATTCATGAGCATTTTAAATTATTCTCGAAAAAAATATAGAATATTCTAGATTGTTCTGGAAAATCTCAGATCATGCAAGGACGTTTTAGGTCATTCTGTAACATTTTTGAGTTTTCCGGAAAATATTATAGATTATTCTCGAGCACTGCGTATAAATTTCGAAAAATCTGGAGCACTAAAGTTTTTGAAACTTGCAGATAATCCTGGAGTGTTGCAAGACATTTTTTGACATTTTTAAATAACCTGGAACGTTCGAACATTCCAAATTATTCTCAAATGAATGTTAACATAGCAGATCATGTTTGAAAAAATTTGAAACATTTTAGAACATTTTCAACAACTTGGTGTAAAACATTACAAACTACAAGTATGCAAAAAGTGTTTTCTGAGACATAAGACGCTGTTATGAGATAGATAATAGCTCGTAAAGGACTGCGAATTTGAGGAAGTGGCTTTTACACTTTCTGCCAGTTTTGTCACATGAAACGAGCAATTCATTTCACGGAAGGATGAAATTGCAGAGTTACGTAGTAGGTAGTAGGTTTTCTTGCAAGTGTTTTTAAGTGCACTCTGCGGAATTCTAAAGTCAACTGTTAGTGATAATCCATGTAGGCACCATGAGCGGAGTTAAGGGGACGAAAGGGTCGGCACTGCACCCCCTACATAACTCACCACTCACCCTAGTTAACCTGTAAGACACTGTTTTCATGCGTTTTATTAAAAAAATAAAAATTTCAAAATTAAAATCATTCACTAGCTGATCAGCTTCTTGACTGCCCATCCCTAGCTACACCAAGCAATTTAATGAGTATTTTAACATCATAATGTTAAAAAAAAAAATTCTGAAAAGACGCAATGTCATTTACAACTTATCAAGTAACTTGAGGGGTAATTTTTAGCTTGTAAAGTTAGAGTATCGTAGGGGACAATTATTCGAAGTAACTCAAGTTATATTTTTGGAATTATTAGTGAACAGTTTTAGCTCATTTTTATGCAGCATTTCCTCCAGACCCTTCCATCAATTTTCTAGAAATAAATTTGCAATTTTTCCCCTTCATGTATAATAAACTACCCTTTTTTGACAAGCGTGTATTCAAATCGTAACGATGCATAATGTATTTAGATTCGACGCTGGTAAATCTCCCATGTTCTTTTCCATTCTGTAGAATTAACGAGGTGAATCTGTTAAAAATCTAAAAGAGATTCGTTGAGTAGACCTGTATCAGATTATTTAAGTTTTATTATTCCTAGAACTAATTTTTTTTTATTAATTAATTAATTTTGGGGATTCTATAGGAAACATTTTTTATTTTTCAAATTCACATGTACAAAAGTGTCTATCTGTGGCATATTGGCATGGAAATGAAATGGAATTGTCGTCTGGAAAACTTCGTTGCAAGACGTAACGGAATCCTTGAACTTGTGGAAACGGCAGAAATGAATCGAATTGTCACGAGCTTTTGTGAACGGGTGTAACATTACGTGGTGAAAAACAACAACTGTTGGATTTGTCTGGAACAAATTAACCATTCCAAGTTCACTGTCTCCACTTTAACCACAATTTCAGCTTATGCCTTTTCATTTCTTGAGTTCCCAAGTCCTTGACAAAACAATGCCAATTTTTTAATTCAATTTTTTGTAGTGAACTAACTTATTGTGTACCACTTGATAAACAATAGCAACAGAACGATTTTTGATTCTCTTTGTTTCGTTTCAAAGTGACTTATTCTTAAGTAGTTGAGAAGTAATTGTGGATATGACACTTTAAGATCAAATTTGTACTGAAGGTATGTTTGTAACCTCATTAATTGTTCATTCTCGAACTTTTAACATTGTATAATTACAAAAAAAAAGGATTTTCATTGCAATTTGAAAGGCAAAAGTTCCTAATGAACTACTGGATTACAATTTAGCAGCCCAAGAGGTCCATTATAGAAGCAGTAATAAAATTAGAAGAACAAGTTAATAAGACTTCGCCTTCTCAAACTGACCCATGTACGTTAAGAGTGAAATAATGAGTGAACAGTAATTGGGTGATAAAAGAAAAGATTGAAATGTTCCTCAAGGGTTAACCTATCTAGTATGTGATTAAAACATTGCTAAGAACACAGCCCCTCAGGAAACAACAATTATTTTACAACAAGCTGTAACTTCACTCTCTAATTTCGTTGAAATTGAAAAAGCAGGTAGTTGATAAAAAAGCAAATAATAATCACGTTCATTACAATAAATCAAGGTTATAATCAATGGCGCAGGATATAAAACTCAGAAACTCATTTCCTTGCCAATTGTCAGTAACAATAACGACGCAATAAACGAATTAAATCCTTAAAGGCTTTGAATGTTTGGATTTTCCACTTATCTCTTTATTACCTTACAGAGAAAAAGTATACAAACACGTTATTAAGCACAGTTAAACGGATTTTTAAAGTGATTAGCAAATTAAATTTTACTGCACATACATACAACTAGGTACGTTAACGCTCCAGTAATTTTATTATATCACTTATCTCATTGAAGGTGACCTCATACGGCTTCTTAACAACATGAGGTCACAGGAGTAGTATATACTCATTAGGGCGTTGCCAATTTTTTTATCGACAAATGCAACTGTTAATGTGTTCTTTTTTTTTTATCAAAATCTTTTACGTTTCACACAGTCGCACACCTCAACTTTAAATTTCGACTTCCCATTTTTGATTCCCTTTGAAACTCACGATCAGTAAAATAACTTCTAAAGCTCGGCTCACCGAATCAATCTGGCGCACCTATTGGCGAGCTTTTGCTAGTCACACGGCGCATAACTCACACGCCGAGCCTAAGGACGTCACGTGAGCCGAGCTGAGCCAAGCCATTTTTGCTTTGACTCGATCTACATTCACTGACAAGCGACGAGAGCCTCGTCGATAATAACCGAGTTTAATGATACTATTTTTCACGTTGGGTGACGAGTTCGGATCACTCTCATTCGTCTAAAGCTCGTCCTGACCCAGTTTAATAAAAATATGTAGTCGTAAATACATAATATGCTTCTATGATAAATTTAATTGGGTTATTTCATTTTCCCAATTCCAATATTTTTCATTCTTTACGAGGGGTTTGCTCTTAATGTTTTCGGCGCTTTTGAATGGAGTAACAATAACCACAATTTTTCTATAGAACGTTTCCAGAGCAGAAGCGCCATTTGGCATAGTTGCAATTGCAATCACGTCCTTTTTCCGGTCTCGTTCTGCAATAATAATGTGTGAATTGGAGCAGTGGTAGTTAATGGTACCGGCAAATAAGGCCCAGATAGTGTGTTCGGTTCATTGTGTGTACGTGTCCGTGTGTGGGGGTGCTGTTGTTCAAACAAACACAAAAAAAATTGTATTTATCAGTCGAACACCCCGACCGAAGTGAATGGATGTAATCCATTTAACCCGAAATCGCATTACATGGCCAACTGCGCTTAATTCTCGCACTCTCTGATCCGTGCCGGGTCCGTCCGTCCGTTCCATCTAAATGCGGTCGCGTTATACGGAAAAGAATTAATGTGACCGACTACAATAGCGGACGTTGCAGTGGTCTCTGCGGATTTCTATGCAAACACACGCTGTTGCATCTGCGGAAACACACCATAACCGTGTTGGTGTCATGTTCATATACATATATATGCACATGGACACATATATAAACATACAACAAAAATATATTTTATCTTTCCGCCAACATCGTCGTTTGTGTTCGTAGCTGCTGTCATATGAATCTGAAACATTCAGTCTGTAGACCGTAGATCGTACCAATCCAAAGTAATGGTTAGTAATATTCTGTGGATGTGGAATGATTATGATCTACTGCCCCAGTTGCACAGAATACACTGTGGCTGACATCTTCAGTATATCTGCGTTGACGAGAGAGAAGATTACACTTCGAAAGTCAGCGACTCAGTGGAGAGCTGGCTTTTTTTTTGGTCCATATCTTTATTGTTTTGTATCAATTATTACAATTATGACAAATTTTCATCTCCTAAAAGCTTGTTACCCATACTCGGGTTCGAACCGACAACGACTTGGCGGTAATCCGCTGATCAAGTCGCTCGGTTAATCATCATTACCTCACGGCCACCTGGCCGCTACGAGAGCTGGCTGGCTGCGTACTGATATATATAGTGGGTAGCGGTAGGCGTGTCGTAGATGGATCACGCCGACGAACCATTTAGAGACGGCCTCATCTATGACACACCCACCGCAACACTGGATATATATCAGTGCGCAACCAGCTCTCCTCTCACTCGCTATCGAGACTTCGTGCTACAATCTTCGCTCTTGTGGATGGATGCACCCTACAATCGAAGTAATGTGGTGGTGTATGGACGTTTAACACAAAGCAGTTTTAATATAATGTCCTTGCAGCATCAGTCATTTAGGGCCGCCCCAGTAGCTATATGCCCGTTTATCATTCCAATATTTTCAGAATTCTCCCTTTTTGTCATAAATTACACCCAATGTTTGTTGTTTTCCAAGTGAAATGAAGTTCTAAAGTTGTGATCTTTCTTCTCATTTTGTTGTGAATCTTATTGCGACTCGCGTTCCTGTTCCTGAGAACGTTTTCACTTAGCTCATGTGTTATCGTTCGAGCAGAAGACGAAGAAGGAAAGTTAGGCAATTTTTCTCGGAGGGATGATTTATTTTAGAACAGATAACTGGAATGACTAGGACGAAATTGCCAGCTGTCTATCATGGTTTCTTTCGCAGTCGTGATTTTTCAATAAACTCTTCGAACCATTCGGCTTCTGCTCTTGTGTATGGAACACAGTAAATGTATATCCAAAACACAAATTGCTTCTTTCTATCTCCTGTGTGCCATATTACAGCCGACATAAATTTCAGACTTCTTTGTTTCAGCGCGTGAATACACATAAACGGTGACATTTTGATTAATGTACCGGAGAAAATTTTTCACCAACTTTTTCACGGAAATGGAGGTAATTTCTTGAAAAAAAAACTGTTTCGCTTATACTTGTCTTCATAAATTAATTACTTTTTCTTTTTCTTCGGTTCTCTTATTTAATTTGAAAACTGTGTAGCCTCCAGGTAAGTGCGTTACTTTTGGGAGTCAAAAAGGTTTCGGATTCGAGTCCTAATGTGTGGGCACATTAAATTTTCAGACTTTTTTAGGAAAAGCACGTCGACTAAATTGCTACGGGTGTTGGGGCGGATCCTTTTTTAAAATATTTACCATTTTAGACAATTTGAGGATATAAGGTTTGTTCCAAATTTTCCATTAAACAATTTAGAACCTAATTTAACAAATAATCCCAAAAAAACTGATAATCAGTGTTTTACTTTGTTTGTTAAATAACAAATAATTTCTCCATTATGTGAAAATGCTTTCAGCTTTATTAATTTCTAGGATTCAGCTATTTTTCTGATTGACTATCCCATAAAAGTTCGATTTGTGCAGTTCTAAAAGCGATTAGAATCAGTGATAAACACTGCACCATTGATTAATGAAGTTTGAGATAAAAATGATTTGTTTCTATCTAAAACTTCTTCCATTTAATTGGCTAATGGAGTAAAATTAATCACTTGACTGTATTTAATCATAGGTGATACAAATTAAATTTTTGTTTGTATCTGAATCTATTTATCACTAAGTAATTACTACATAGCCTTCATTCAAATAAATTAATCAATCAATTATTCAAAACGAAAATCAGATAATAAAATTATTTAGAGCCCTTTAATGTGTTGCTCCGTTCGATTTTGGTATTCCACCCCCATTTGTGGATCCTTTTTACAGTATAACCGTCTCATGTATTAGTAGCTGTGTCAGGAGGACACCACTTATAAAGGTTTCTCTTTAGCTTTTCAGGATATAACCTAATTAATTAAAAAGAATTTGCTTTCAAATTCTGTTACCGTCACATTAAACTTCACAATTGGGTTTTTGAGTTATAATAGAGCAAATTATACTTCCATTTAGGTTTTCTAATTTCGTCAAAAGTGCTGTACGTTGTAGACTGCCAAGACAATTTACAATAATTATTATACCACCCCCACTAGGTGTTCCCTCGAAATTCTACAACAATTTAATCTCTATAATTTTTTGAAATAGGCATTTCTTTTCAAAGCCAGATTAAAAAAGGGACCACCCTGTAAAAAATTAACCGCAAATGAAGAGTATTGTTCGATTGCTTCCGATTTTACGACGAAATAGTAGGGAGAAAGTGTAAAATTTAATTTGGACTCGTTCTTTAAAGTTGAAAATCACTTTTCCAGCATCGCGACACGAATTATCTATAAAAGCGCTTCGAGGGCGAAAGTGAACTTGACGTGATTTCGCCGAGTGTACATTTAAGTGGCTAAACGAGCAGGACTTTTAATTGCTAGGTGCGGTCTTGTCCTTTTTCGAACAACGAAAAAGGTGGGAAATAAGATTTTCCATTCGATCGAAAACCCACTTGGCTTTCTATTTAGTTGAGAGAAGGACTCTTTTCCGAATCGAATTAGAAAATGTTGGATGGAATCTTTATAATACAAGTAATTACATTGCCAACATTCTCCGTCAGTACAACGGCCATCTTCTTCCTAAGAATTCGGTGTCATCGCCCAATGCCCCCGCTACGTGACACCCTCTCGCCTGTCTCTTATAGTCGAGGACATATATTTTATCATCCCCTTTTTCATTTCGATTCAACGAACGGAGAAGACGCTCCAGCGCTTCACTAGCTCTAGTCTTATCTCTGAACTACCATGTAAAGATATGGAAATTTTTGCTCTAAATAATAGAACCGCAATTTCCTTAAACTAGAAAAGATACAAATTCTCATAACTACAAAGTTTCTAAAATGCACTCAAATCCAAGCTTGAATTCTAAGCAAGAAGTACATTGTAAAGGGAAAGACATAAAAAAAATCAAAGAAAGGAATCTTCCATCAAAGAGTAACATCAACTCAAAAATAGATTTGCTAAAATTATTGGATTAATTTATAGTACTTGAGCTTTCTGGTGAAACAACCAGAAGTGGTTCACGATTTCTAACTCACTGGTCTTCATCAGCACCCTATTTGCATGGAGTCCACCTGTCAAACAGGCTCTTGCCTATGGAGCGCTGATAAGGACAAACCAGTATGAGTTCGAAATATGATCTCTTATAAAAAATACTACCATGAAACCATTTTTTCTTATTACCTATTAAAATTAGAATTTTTTACCATTCTTAAGTAAATACATTCTTGGTTATGAAATTAATTGAAACCCTCTTTCTTGCATTTTTTGTTTATTTTATATATTTTTAAAAAGAAAGAAGAGAACTGATATTTCCGATTTTTAGAAAATAACTGCCTTTATATTTACAACCAAGTCGAACAACTCGACCATTCTAATGCAAATAGTAGTGCAACCCCAGGGACTCTTGCACTGAAACATCTGACAACAGACGATCTAAAGAACTAAACACCAATAACTGTCCAGGCAGAAAGTTGCTTCAGGAAAGATGTAGTAATTCCACGTACGATATAAATCCCGCTCACAGACTTATTCCGGTCATAAATATGTGCATTAGAAAAGAAACGAAATAAAATGCAAGCCATAAAATCGTTTTATCAACTTTTACAGCCGAGGAAAAACTTTTAGTTTGCAAGCAAACATCGATTTCTTTTATATATTAATGGTACAAAAATGGCGACTGATTCGCGAAATCACAAGGGTAGATGTCAAAATTGTGGAGTCTAATCAAACCCATTGAAAGCATTTTTCTATTATAGTCTTAAAAATAAAAGTGGGACGTTTAGTAGGCGAAGGTTGAGCCCAAACCTGCCAGTAAAAGTATTCTGGTTGCCAGTGGCTTTTAATAAACATTACATTTTTACCTGAGGGTAATAAAAAAATTCTTTTGGAACTTTATTTGATGCAATTTATTATTTTGGAACACCACTGAATTAATGCCTTTATTTTTATTAGGTTCTCCACCTACTCCGAGGGTTGTGGATTTATGACATTAAAAGGGTCACTCTAAGGTGAGTAAATTTAAAGACCCCTTCTACCAGGCTATAAATTTAAATAAGCTTTAAACAGAAATTTAAACTTTGGGCTAAAGATAAATTTAATTTAAAAAAATAATGAAACAGCAGAGAAAATGACTATTTTGGTAAGTGACCATAAGTTAAACTTGGACGATGTTTTACTACGAAATGGCCACATCAAAGAGGTCGGGTAGATGGATTGCTAATTAACATCATGTCTTTCAGTTTTCAAGGTAAATACTAAACAGTTTCTTGAACATGTGTGTCGTTGTAAAATGTTAATGAAGGGTGTGGTTGTATTAAGCAACCCCTTTCCTTAACGTCACGTTTCGTTACTCACTCAAACCGACGCAAGGCGCTAAGCCGTTTGATCTCCGTTATAAATCAAAGACTCCATTGTATGTGGCAGTTGCAGCAAAGTCCATTTTCGTACTCGAAACGAAGAAAAACAACGCCAAGAAGAGGAAAGGAAGAAGGGAATTTTCGAACTTTACTTTACTTCACTACTAAAGGAATCTAATCTGATTTTATTAACTGTTTAGGATTGAAATATTCTATTAGAAGAATAGGACTTTCAATCTCAATTACCTATTTTACGTAAAAATGATGATATACCAGATAATCGACCAAAAACTAAAAGACTTGAAATTGGCGTTTTAAATTTTTCGAGTAGTATTGAAGATATTGATGATTTTGAAATAAAATTGACACACACACATAATCCCAACAATTCAACACCAGGCTATACTTACATCCTTATATATTTTGGGGAACAAAGTGGATGAACCCGAACTTTTATAGTTCATAAAACGAAGAGGCAGGAACCAATTCAGCTAATACAGCAGAAATATACGATTTCTATAAAGAAGTTAATAAGTTAGGTCAAACGGGACGATTGTAAAAGGAGCCACAACTTCTCCCTCATAATATTGCTTTTAACCCCTACGTTTTTCTTGTACCTTCACGTACATTATATCTTGGAATGACGTGTTGACATCAGTATTTCGGTTCCCTCACTCGAAACCACACCAATAAATCAAAAACCTTTATCCTATACTACAGTAACAACGTGAGGGACTTCATAAACTTCCCGATCACTCCCTCCCTATGAACGAATATCCGCAACTTTAAAAAAAAAGCAAAAACGACTTCTGGACTTCTGGTCCTTTTTATGACATTATGTCTTCAACTTCATTGAAGATGACATGACTCATTAGTTTCAAACTCATAATTATTTTTCAATATGGTCATCATTAAGAGTTTTCATTCCACCACCGAAACCTCAAATCCAGGATATGATAGCTGTCTTCACCTCATCGAAGACCTTTGAGATCACCCTTCAGTAGAGAATGAAAATAAAAATCACTGGAAGAAATATCTGGGGATAAAAGGGGGTGTTAATTAATCGGTCAGACTGCAGGCATTGGAAAGCCTTTTCAGTTTTGCGCGAGGTATATGGAGTAGCGATGTCATGTAGCAAATCAATCAGACGCTGAAACGCCTCCAACGTTGAGAAGAGGTTCTACGAAACCTGAAGTTTGAATCGATTATACACTCTCATCCTCCCTCGATCTATTCGTGAGGGATCTTTAAGGGAATGAATACATATCCGATGATGAGGTTATGTTAAGTCCTGGATTCGATAAGTGTGTTAGTCTTCACGGTGACCATATTGAAAAACAATTATATGACCTTAAAGTTATAGAGTTATACTTCAACATGCTTTTTTCCCGTTTTATGTTCTTCTTCTGCCGGTATTTGTGCGTTAGTTTTCAGCCGACCCTCGTAACTCGGAATTGAAAATTTAATTTCCTGCTCCAATTTCCTAAATTCCCGTAACTAACAAGGAATTCCATTGTTAATAAAATGCTTCCTGCGAGAAGTATCGTAACTTCTACAATTAATTAACTTTAGTAGATTATCTGCTAACTATTAGCATAATAAATCTTAAGAATATTTACTCCATTGTACGTAGTACCTAGTAGATTTACGTCAGTAAACTTTACTGAATGGATTGTTCTCGACTATTTCCATTGTGTTCACACTTACTTTAAATTAACAGAAAATTGTTAGAAACAAGAAATTAGTTGTGATCTGGAATAAACGTGCTGGTACTAGCACGGGCTTTTCAGACAAATTCGAAGTACGCAGGATAACTATGCAAAGAGTGTTTTCTTTTCTGTTGTTATTCTAAGAGATGCAAATTAGCAATGTATTCGTTACCAAGAATAACAAGGAAAGTTTGCTTTAGTTTTACATGATGAACCTGGTCCTATAATGGATTGCAGGGGAAAGACACAACGGAAAATATAAATGGAAAAGTTTTAATGCACCTGTTCCTACTCACCAAGACATAATCATTTATTTAAGTTTATGAAAATTACAAAGTACAATTTATTGAAATATTACAAGCAATTTTCTTCTGAATACTCAAACTCTAATTCGAAAGAATTTTTTAAAACTTAGATGGGTGTTCAAATTTTCATGTATTGGTTAAGATTCAGCCCATACTATTGAATGTAGGGGTGAGGATAAGTAAATATTTTATCCCTACAGTTGTAAAATGGAATATAGTTTATTAGTACTTACCATGAAGAGCCTTTAGATAAGCCTTTCCGGCATTTATCATTTGCCGAGCCCCCGGGTTGAATTTTTCCAGAATATTCTGCAAAAAAAAAAAGAAAATTGTATCGATCAGCAATACATACTCAAGAATGTAAATATTTTCAATGGAAAAGTGTTACAATCAAGGCAACAATTAATAAAATCTGAACTAAGTATGTTTACATTTTGCCAATATTTTTGAACATTCACATTTAGTTTAGGAACAACTTTTCGAACAATAGCAACTGGAATCTTCCCATTGTCAAACTGCAATTTGATCCCACGTAATTGTTAATCGTAATAGGATCAACTCATCAATGTATGTACATTAAATGCATTACGAGTAGACGAGTTCCAGATGTAGTTGACCCTCAGACTCAACCAGATCCTCAGGAACACTCGAATGACCCCGTCCAGCACACCACGTCTGGCTGAAGCGGAGCACGCCCCGCCCCTTATTTACTGGCATAAATACAACTTGCGCAGGAAAAGCCACCAGTCTGCGTCCAGCATCGAAGATGGAACGACTTTGAATAAGCTCGCCACTCGTGTTAGCGAACCGTTAGGAAGTAACTTCAACCGCTGACGGCCTTTAGGCCCGAATTGAAGTCGATAGTTTTTAATAAGTATTATATTTTTATTATCTATGGTATGAGGTATCTGAAAGACTCAAAGCTCTATCTACTAGACTATTTATCTTTGCTGTGCTCACAGTCTATGTTTCCCGGTACAAAGCAGTGCACCAACCACACATCTTTAATAATCTTTTTCTGAAATATGTGCGAAACAGTTTATCTTTGGTGGAGCATCTGCTGCATTCATCTCATGTCCCAGACTTTACTTTGTGCTAATGTTCAATAAGAGGAACAGATGATATACGAAGCATTACTCCATCATAATGTACATTTTGTAGAGCATTTTGAATGTGTAAGTGCCAGTTAAGCAAGGAACGATTCCAATAACGCCGACTAATGGCATTTTGATTACCAGGTCCATATAAGCCAGTCGTCTTCGTTCCTCATATCAATTCTGTTCCCATTTTGCAGCAGATAAAATGCAAATAAGTGGCGCAGGAGAATGCGAAAAGGAGTTTGGAACCGAACCCAGAAGGAACTGGTTGGTTCGGATAGTAATTTAGAACACACACCGTGGAACCGACTTAAATTTGTCTAGTTTGAACCAAAATCGGGACTTCTATTGCCCTATTACTTTTGGGGAAACTGCGGGACTGTTCTTCTGTATTGACAATTTATTTTATCCCATTGTACAGGGAATGCCGCCATAAATAGTTGGAATAGGCGCTGCATTGCGACACGTTTATCGGCTTCCACGTTGAAGTAAATTTATAACCGGAATCGAATTATCCTTGTCTTTCTACCGCGAATTTATAACGGTCCTGGAGTGTTGTTAATATCCTCCCTCTCGTTCCCGAAATGTCAGTCTTGTTAACAACACTCTAAAGTAGAAGATACTTTACGGTCTACCAGACCACTTCAAAAACAAATCTATGCAATTTATTCAAATTCTACGTATACGTACTGGCCTAAAACAATTTCAAAGTATGTGAAATTGATTTCGTCATAAAAAACAAGATAAGTCTTAAAATAAAATCAGCCTTTGAACATTCCCTTTTTATCTGAAGAATTGAAACTTTCTGTAATGTGATCCTTATTGTGTTGCGATTTTTTTGAAATCCTTTTGGAAGCTATTTTGGGTTATACAGTTACCATCGTGAGAGAAGGCCTGCGCGCTGATTGTCATAGTAACGGTTAAAATGGTTTCAGCTTTTCCTGACTTCTATGGGAATCCCCAAAGAACCACCGAGTGGCTTTTTCTCCGAATAAGAGACTTCAGTCTCTGACTGAGGATGGCCCTTGGGTTAGTTATTGATAAGATTCACTTTTGTTGATTATATGATAAAATTTTTATCAAACTTTCTTTAATTACTGACCTAAAGCATCTCTAAACTATTTTAATTAAACAAATGTTACTAATGCAGTAACATGTTTATTTGTAACGACATTGCTTTGCTTTCTAAAACACATATTACCACAGTTTCATTCCTCTACAAATTCTGTACGTGATATTTGGTAATGATAAGCGGTAGAAATTCCCTTCTGATATAATATAATACCTGTAGACATACATACGTACATGTTCCCAAATATATCTATGAACGTATGTATGTATGTTTGGACGGTCTAGGTAACCCGGATTTTCTGATATTGTATTCAGAGCTTGTCTGCCGCTGTCATCTGCACTATTTAAGCCACTTGTGTTTAAAATTAAATCTTCTCTATGAACACCCAGCTCGAAAATTAAACAAAACAGAGATAACTGCGAGAGATCGTGCACCCACTCTAATTTATAAGCGTTTAGAAAGTTATGAAAATTTGAAAACGGTTACGTTAATGGAACGGTTTGTTAACGCTTTGGTTACTAAATTAATTAAAACAAGAGCTTACGCTTTTGCTTTCAACCCAATAAGAAGATAATTTTGTATAATACCATGTAACTCATCTCTCAACGATTCAAATAAAAAGAAGAAGAAGAAGTAATTTCGAAATATGGATAATCAAATAAACACAAAATGTATTTTTTCAACCAAATAATGGACTACTTATACCACTTCATGCTCATCATGGTCTGATGGCACCGGACAGACCTAAACGCGCGTTTCAGTCTCCCTTGTTGCGTTCGATATAAAATGGGTGGAGAAGGCATATCTATGGAAGTGCCAGCGGTAGTTCCGTTACACTTACTTCCGTTACGATTTTACTCATACCCCGGGCCTTATATTCATATTGATTCTTAAGGAATAAACTACAAAAATAATTTCCACTTGGCTTTCCCTTGTCTTTCACGAATTGCAATATTTATTTGATGATTGCAGGACACCCTGTACATAACCACAAATGTTACACAACATATTGGGTTAAATTAGAGATACATTTGTACGTGTGAATAAAAATCTTTTTTAATGACATTATGCAATTGACGTTTGGTACCTACCAATAGGTCAAAAAGGCAGAAATATTAAATTACAATTACAAAATAATTTGCGTTAGGTGTGTGTATTTGGTAATAGAAAGGTTTACCAACAACAACAACAACAATTGTTAAACCCATGTACATATATGTTTTATACACGCATTAATATGTACATACGTAAATTTTTAAGTGCAATACACGTGTTACGTAACATTATTTTGAAGCAAGTGGCTCGCATTGACCTGCTGTAGTAAAATTGCGCAGATTGGCGAAAGATACTTCTATGGCTACGTAAATCCGCATCTATAGTGTGTAAACCTGTATGAGTATAGGAGCACAGGCGGCCGTTTCGCAATTTATAAATTCCTGGCAGCATGCACGGGTACATTGCCATTTGTATCCATGTAGGCCAGCCGAGGTGTGTCGTGAATGTTTCAAACGAAGAAATAAAAATAAAATAAAACTAATCGTCTAGCAATTTATTCTGCAAGTGAAGAACTAACAACTAAGTAAAAGAGTCTCTCTCTTGGTCTCCGGTTGTCTTTTCGTACTTGAATGTATTTATTGTTAAGTGCGGCACAGCTGAAGGCCTCTAACCTGTCACCAGAGAAGTGCAAAAAAATTCATGCGAAACGTCTGTTGGATAAAAATAGTACAGACAGACAGACTTTATATTCATACTGAGGTGATAATTCGTGTATTGCTGAAGAAAAATAGAAGATTTAAGGACTAACTCGGAATGAAATGATAATTCTTCAACTCTTCAATCAGCAGGATTGTTAACTGATTGAAGATAAATTTGGAATATCATGGAATACTCACGGAAGTCATCCAGGGAATTAAATTATAGCACGTTGTCTATCACATTGTCCTTGTCATTGACTTATCCACTAGTCTCTGATATCCAAGTAAAAATCTGGGAAGAAATTCTTTATACAGTGTGGCCATTTTAGTGTGTATGTCTTTAAAAAACAATTTTTACGTTATATTTCTGAATACTTAACAAAAAATATTTATATAGGATTTCTTCTTTCAAAATATTCAAACAAAACTTCTTCTCAGTAAATGTTTATCTTTCATCAGAGCTTGTTCTCTTTCTTTCGATAACACCATTCAAATTTCCGGAAACCATTCCGAGTAAGTACCAAGTAGAAATACATATAAATGCATTTCTGTGTGTTTGATGTGAAACTTGGCAGATATTTAAGATATGCGCATGAATATGTAAAAAGTCTACAAAAGAATGCGGTATCAAACAACCTATTTTTAAGGAAAAAGAAGTAGGGAAGTAAATGTCATCGTGCTACATAAAAGTTTCCGATATGCGAAGCTATTCTTTGCTCCTTTTCTAGATTTTAACAATACTTCTGTCGTGGTTCAAACGGTTACATTGTCAAAGAATTCTAAATTCCAACAAATCAATAAATTTCTTTGTAAACTTGTTTCTATCATTCGACGGGAGTATTTATTGTTAAATTTGAAAAAATGTGTCATACAATTTCTTTTGGTGACCAATAAACAGCATTATTTGTTAGCGTCATCCAGGAATTCTCTAGTGAAGGATGAGACAAAGTCACCATTAGTTCAATTGCGGAAATAAAATACACTTCCGGAGAACTACCGGGTTTCATTTGGTGTCAGAAAGACAGCTTTGACGACTAATGTATTTATATCATAAAATTTCATATCACTTAATCTCCATTCTTTTCAACAAGTTCACTCATTGATCACTCTTTTCCTTAAACAGATGAAATGCATCCACATCCTGCACCCTGGGTACTTTACCTCTTTCGGAAGGATCAGAACCACTAGTGTAATTATGGAATTTTCCAATTAAGACAATTTTCCGGTATGTTTTGACGTGATCCATGGAATTTCGACTTTGAAGACGTTTTTTCGTTTGTTGTGACTTAGTTGTTGCTGAAGATTCTGTTAGGCACGAACGACGATCCGTCTCGAAAGATGAAATTCCTTGGACCACAAGCAGAACATTCCAGAAGAAGGAAATACCAACGAGACAGATCTAATAAAGACTATTTCCGGTCTGTTCAGATGTCATCCATGGAATTTCGACTTTGAACAAGCTTCTTTCGTTCTTTGTGACTCAGCAGCCAATTGATAATGAAGATAAAGGTCGTCGTCGGTTGGAGCTGCTTCCTAACGTTTCGCTATCTCGAGTGGTGAGCTTCTTCAGAGGTTCTCCCATCTTCGATGCTGGATGTAGATGGAAGAACCTCTGAAGAAGCTCGCTACTAGTTCGATAGGTGAAATTCCATAGACCACAAGCAGATCATTCCAGAAGATACAAATAAAAAAGAGAAATACCAACGAAACAGATCCAAAAAAAAAAGACTATTTCTGATGTGTTTCGATGTAATTAATGGAATTTCGACTTTGAACAAGCTTTATTCGTTCTTTGTGACTCAGCAGCCAATTGATAATGAAGATAAAGTTCGTCGTCGGTTGGAGCTGCTTCCTAAAGTTTCGCTATCACGAGTGGTGAGCTTCTTCAGAGGTTCTCCCATCTTCGAAGCTGGATGTAGATGGAGAGACCTCTGAAACAGCTCGCTAGTAGTTCAACAGATGAAATTCCATAGACCAGAAGCAGAACAGTCCGGAAGATACTGCAGATAATAATTAGACAAACCTTAAAAGCCTTAGATGTAATTAATGAACTAAGTACGTGTAATTTTATTATTAATGCAAGACAATATTAAAGTTAATTTCACTTTCTTCTCAGTGTGACTTATTATTGTTTTCTCTTTCAAATCGTAACTTTCGCCGCACAAATCGCTAATAATTCGTCCAACTTTCTCAATAAATGCATAACTCACATATTCTGAAAGATGTATTTAAAAAAAAATGCATGCAACCGCTAGTTAACCATATTTAGGTCGTATAAAAATCATGACCTAAAGATTGACTTCCTTCATTATTTGCCTTCAGAAATGATTGATTTATTGTGCTATAAACACGACGTAAATTGGTACTTGGCAACATTAGGAAGTAAATTGTTTTACTCTATTCGGAGAGAAATTCTAAATTTCTTGTATGTAGGGTAAATCAGGGTAATATGATAAACAAGAAAATGAGCCGGGTAGAAGAAAAAGAATTTTTGAACATTCTTCTCTTCAGGACATTACAAAAGTTAGAAGTTATAGAATACTTAATATCACCACATTCACCATTTTACTTATGCATAGGGGTGAAATGGTAAGTCCACATTTGGTGAAATGGGGCGAACTTCTCCTGTTTTTTATTACATATACCACACATAGATTCATATTCATCCACATCCTTTTTATAGCAATTGTACAAGTCACTGAACCCTTCACAACAACACCCCTCATCAGATTCATCTTGTAAATGGATATCTCTGCATGTGATCTATGGAATTTCATCTTTCAAGACGTTTCACCATTCGTTCCTAACAGAATCTTCATCAACAACTAAGTCACAACAAACGAAAAAACGTCTTCAAAGTCGAAATTCCATGGATCACGTCAAAACATACCGGAAAATAGTCTTAATTGAGTCACAAAGAACGAAAGAAGCTTGTTCAAAGTCGAAATTCCGTAGATGACATCTGAACAGACCGGAAATAGTCTTTATTAGATCTGTCTCGTTGGTATTTCCTTCTTCTGGAATGTTCTGCTTGTGGTCCAAGGAATTTCATCTTTCGAGAGGGATCGTCGTTCGTGTCTAACAGAATCTTCAGCAACAACTAAGTCACAACAAACGAAAAAACGTCGTCAAAGTCGAAATTCCATGGATCACGTTCAAACATACCGGAAAATAGTCTTAATTGGATCTATTTCGTTATTTTTCATCGAGTATAATCAGAAAATTCCATAATTACACTAGAGGTTGTGATCCTTCAGTAAGGGGTAAAGTACCCAGGGTGCAGGATGTGGATGCATTTCATTGATACACTAGAGTATATCTGTTTAAGAAAAAGAGTGATCAATGAGTGAACTTGTTGAAAAGAATGGAGATTAAGTGATATGAAATTTTATGATATAAATACATCAGTCGTCAAAGCTGTCTTTCTGACAGCACTGAAACCCGGTAGTTCTCCGAAAGTGTACTTTATTTCCGCAATTAAACTAATGGTGGCTTTGTCTCATCCTTCACTAGAGAATTCCTGGATGACGCGAACAAATAATGCTGTTTATTGGTCACCAAAAGAAATTGTATGACACATTTCTTCAAATTTAACGATAAAAACTCAGTGGATCAATAAGAGATAAAAAAATACGTGGGACAATTTTTTTGTTTCAGAAAAATCTTGTACTGTTACCACTCTATTGAAGTCAGATCTGTTGCTTCTGATGAAGAATAAATGTCTTTCTATGCTTTCGAAATTTTCGAAAATAATTTTTGGTTGGACACGAATAATGGAATACACGTCATCTCTCTCATTGTTTAATTCTTCTTTAACTCATAAGTTTGTAACTGCTTCGTAACTAATGACACCCTGCAGACTTCACGTTGAATTTTAAATTCTTCGTCCCTCATAAAAATCTGTTTCGTCTGGGACATAACGGAAGCCATTTCTCGGATAATTTGCCTCAAAATCATTCTGCCGTGCAGCTAAATGCCATCCAAATAGAACATGAGACTCTGCTACGACCTGCTGAGAACTAATATTGGCTTTGATGCATACTAAAGCGGCTTCCTTTCCTGGTCCATACCTTGCGGTCTCCCCTTTGATTTCTCGTCGGTAGTTGCATATACACGCATACCTACCAGCCATACAACCCCTTTTTTTGCATGGCCACCATTTATTTCGCATGAGTAGAATTCATACAGTATTCAAAAATTTGAAAAGCTTCTAAAACGTTCTACCACTCGGAATTCTACCACAAATCCTATATCTGTTGATATTACAAGTTGCACGTTGTTAGGATTTGTACCGAAATGGAGCGTAACGAGAATGTATCAAATTCTATGGTTTACTGAAATTAAAATCGAAACCCTTCACAAGAGCTTACATAAAATATCGTTCGAAGCAAACAATTTACCATACGTGAAAAATCGCTTTAGATTCCTCTTCGTAAATTTATTGATGGATTCAATAAAGCAGGTTTTTGAGTTTCTACCACACAAATAAAACAAATATTGTTTTCGAAAAACAATGTTGATAAACAATTTTAAAATCTGGGCAAAATTATAGGGAGTTCATAATTGATGAAAGAAGTGGAAATGAAATTTTTATAACTTTTGTGAACTTAATTTTGATATTCAAGTCAAGTTTTATAAACATTTCAAATTCAAGTGAAGTATTTTAATGGAAACTCCTATTTTTGACTTTGGATTCTAAAAGCCTTTGTTTAACTGTACTATCCTATGATAGGGGTAATTTTAAGGTCATCATTTTAAATGAACCGCTGAAACTAACTCATAGGGAAAGGCCTAAACCGGAAATGACTAGATGTTGTTTCCATTTTAAGGTAGAATCTGAGGACAGCCTTGAATGTGATCTTGAAGTCAAATTTCAAGATTATTTAAAGATCTAGAAATTTTTTTATTGGATTTTCTTGCATTTTAACCGCTCATTGTAAAAGTTTAATTTAAATCAAGTGAATTTTCTTAATGGAAACACCTATTCTTGACTTCGGATTCTAAGTCTTTGCCTAACTGTATTGTTTAATGATAAGGATAATTTTAAGGTCATCACTTTAAATGAACCGCTGAAGTAACTCCCAGGGAAAGACCTAGATCAAAAAAGACTTGACGTTGTTTACATGTCAAGGGAAAATATAAAGACAGCCTTGAATATGACTTGGGGTCAAATTTCAAGGTTATTTAAAGGTCTAGAATTTTTTTTTTATTGGAATTTTTTACATGGAGACCCCTATTTTTAACCGCACATTGTAAAAGTTTAATTTAAGGTCACTTCAAGGTTTATCAACACCCAATTCAAGAATAGTATTTAGACATGAAAAATTTCATAACATTTTTCTCTCAAACCATCCTTGTCAAAGCCAAAGTCAAGTGAATTTTCTTAATGGAAACACCTATTCTTGACTTCGGATTCTAAGTCTTTGCCTAACTCTATTGTTTAATGATAGGGATAATTTTAAGGTCATCACTTTAAATGAACCGCTGAAGTAACTCCCAGGGAAAGACCCAGAACAAAAAAGACTTGACGTTGTTTACATGTCAAGGGAAAATATGAAGACAGCCTTGAATGTGACGTTGGGGGGTCAAATTTCAAGGTTATTTAAAGGTCAAAGTATTTTTTTATTAAAATTTTTACATGGAGGTTCCTATTCTTAACCCCACATTTAAAGGTCATTAAAGGTTTATCAAGATCCAATTCAAGAATGGAAAATTTCATATTATTTTTCTCTCAAACCATCTGTCTTTCATTTCATTGTTCTTTCAAGTAACACAAGATGCTATTTATTAAACTTTTCTGCGTTTCTAACGTAATTTTTAAATGAATGTTATCAACGTTAGTGATTATTGTAAACTTTAGTTCGTCATTAATCAGCTTACTATTCCACTTTCTCTCTGATTAACGAAACTGTATTTCTCACTCTTCGTTCTGTCAGGCACTCACTAAAGTTAGCGGAACGCGTTTATCATTTCAAACGAAATATATTAAAGGCTGAGTTTCAAAGGAATTTATTGCTTTAAACCTCGGGCATATTCCAAACGACAAATTCATATGACATATTTTAACTTTCCATATTACTTTACTCCGTTTTACAGCCGCAGGTTATTCTCTTTATGTCTTTAATAGGACCTTATTTCTCGGAAGATCGAGTTTTAAGGAGTTAAGTGCCACGAAATAAAGTAGGTGAGCTTTTGAAATTGGTAGGTACTTAGGTAGGTATCTAATAATCTCAATGAAAAAATTCTTTCAAATTTGATTTAGGGTTAAGTTTTTGAACATTATTAAAAAAATAACTATTAAAGTCATACAAATTGTTTAAACAATATTTCTTGAACTCCATAGAAATAAGACACCTTCTGTTAATGTAATGATGCTACGAGGCTTTATTAGTTTGTTTGTTCGTTAGTCGTCTGATAACGGACTCGGTTTCGTTCGCACCCGCCGATTCAAGCGGCTCACTGTTTTTACAATTTATTACAGACTGCATTCCTTTTACCACCTACGTAACTCAGCTGCAGTTTCCGTTATCCAATCTGGTAATTAATATTAATTATCACCATTTGCATATGTTTACATGAAGTAACAGTGATTTTTGTGTCACACGCTGTTTCTCTAACTGTACATGAGCGCCACGCCGCGCCGCACCGGTCACTTTCTGCTCCAAATTGACCAACTGATGACCGCAAAGCATTGCGCCGGCTCAGGTACGTGTTTGCATCACTTCAGAGCTGCGTCTGCGGTCAAACTTTTTGCGGCGCGGTTTTCTAACCGCTACCTAAAGTAAGCGTGAACATAAAAACTTTTTTGCCAAGTCACCGGCTACAATTGGACTTAACAACAGCAATAATAATCATGATAATTAACGCGCGTGTTGGGTTCACGCCCAGAAAAGCCGCAATAACAATGACAAGAAAAGGTGCGTAATTATTATTAAATCGAATAGTAGTGTTCATTAGACGAAAGCATTACCGATAAACAGTGGTGGTTTGGCATCAAAAGCTGCGATTTTTTATATAAATAAAACATTAACAAAAATACTTAATTAGCTGAAAATGACCATAAAAAAAATACGAGTGGCACTCGGGGACTGCCGCAGTAAAGCTATTGCATAGTTTATCAACTTATGCAATTATAATGTTTATGCAATATTTTTTTTCTTTGATATTAATATAACAATAAACCTATATACTTTCTCAAAAACAGCTGCTTACGTATTCGTCCGATTTCGGAGCAGCTCGTCTCGATCCGTGCGAACGTCGTACAGTCTACACGCATACGTCTAGTCGCACGCACACGCCGCACCGCTGTGCCGGTCGGAGTGGGGGGTGTTAGGTTTTTTCGTTACGGAATTTCTTGATTCGGTCACCGCGCTCAAAGCCCGCTATAAAAGCTATGCAATAGCTTAAAAATATATAATCGAAGGAATAATTGTATAGATACGCCTCCCCCCAATCGATTTTCCTGAAAATTCAGTATGTTGTAGAGTTCGCCACGCTGATCAAGAATTTATATATACGTTAGGCGCTTAAACCACCCCTTCATAGTGTTTTTGAGCTTCGTTTGTTGATTTTTTCGACTAGTGAAATCGTGTAGTGTTAGCTTATTTTGTAGATTAAATACGGAATTATTTTTTTCTATAGGTGATACATGATACTGCTTGTTTGTTTAAACTTTGGAAGCGGTTATTGTTAGTCTGTTACGAATACAAATGTTGGGAAAGGCTGAGGGATATGTAAATGTGAACACACCCATCCTGAACCGTAACCTATCGCGACATTTTTTTGTATTTTTTGAAGCTCAAAACCAGTATGAAGATGTCATAAAATACAAAAAACTGTATCTATACAATTACCGTCGAAGGTATACGAACAAATTGTTAAGAGAGATAGGCCAGGGTCACGTCAAGCGCAGCGAAGACCTTTCAGACGATAAAATAATCGAGAGCTTTTTCTCTTCGTATGGAATACATTTATGCGCCGCCACTGTTCTAGACGTATTAAACTTCATGCTTATTTTTCTTAGTGAGTCGCTTTTGATCTGATGGAATTTATGCTCGTTAGGGTAGTTAGTGTAAGCTATTTATTTTTAGTTCACAATGTTGGTAGCTATTAAAAAGGATAAAAAATATGTACCCAATTGAGGGACGAATTGTCATGATTACCTTTTGCTACAAAGATTACCAACGATTCAAATCAGTTGCGCTTCGTTTAGTGGTTTTTTATGGATGAGATTATTTTCTTTATGTAGCAAATTAATTACAAAATAACACGCAATTTCTCATTAGATGTAGTTTATGTCATTATAAGTAGCGCAAAAAGCTTGGCAGTTACAGAAAACGTCGTGTTACAATATGGTAGGAATGTATTATTACTAAGACTTGGACTTTAGTTGTCTTTTAGTATTAGTAGAAAATAGTAGCATGTCATTCATCTTGTTAAAGTGCATTTTTTGTCGAGTTCTCCAGTGGTAAATGGCAAGTGTCAAATACTAAATTATGAAAACTTTTTACATAATCTACACGTTTATTTTTATAAGAAGAAAATTATTTTATGTCTTATCAATTCACTACACTGGTGTATGACTCGTATCAGTTTGTCATACATGTCTCAGTGTTACCAATTTGAGTAGGACAATATTCTGCACAGATTAAAAAAATTCAGATTAAGGTCTAGTTTGCTCTAAAGCGGTACCGTTATATGACCGCTCTGGACAAAATCAGGGCCTTTGTGCAACCACTGACCATATTAAAAATCGAAATCTAAAGCTCGAAAAACAACTGAGGACAAAATTATCAGTCTCTAGAAGTCTCTTTGAGTTCCAGAGAGAGTCTTACTTTTGGAACTGAGAAAGACTCAAATTTCAGTCACTATAAAGAAGACTGCAATCTCTGTGATTCCAGTCTTTAGGAGAAACGCTGCATTCTGCAGAATCAAACTATGGTAAGATCAGTAATGCGAATAGCCAACAACTGTGGATGAAAATATCTTCGATTTCCTAAGGTTTCCACCGAAAATTTCAGTCATCATCAGGCTAACATTTAATAACATTTATAATTATGGCACAAATAGTAAAATCAACTTTTACTACAAAAAAAATTATAACTTTTTTAAATTAAAAAAAAAAGACTACGTTTTGGGTTCTTTTTGCTTAATCTTGAATAAGTTTACTAGGTCATTTTAGAAGAAGAAAAAGAAAAAAATTAATGTAAAGTAGTAGGAAACCTGCGTTGAAATTTACTTTTTACTAAACTTTCGTTGATTTGTAAACCGAAAAACGATAAAAACAAAAAAGCAATTACCAAAAGCTCAAAAAAGCTTTCATGTATTGAAATGTTGTGCCTGATTTTACTAGGCATTAAACTTGATTAGAAAGTGTACCGTCGTAGGTACCTGTCAATTTTTATATAACTCTGACATGCTCTCAGAAGAAACGCGTGCCAGTTGCGAGATCTAACGGCATTCTAATCGTCAAATATTATGATTGTAAATAACACCTCTGATATTTGAAAAGCAAATTTATTAACGTCATCATAGAAACCAATGAAATGTGTAAAGTACAAAAGAGAATTGATGTGAAAGTGTTAAATCAGTTCACAAAAAGTTGTTGCCACATTTTAGTTCTCAATTGTGTAAAAATTCTAATCTATAATATATTAAAAAGAAGAAAAAGCATCTATTAATTGAATGACCTTACCATATTTGGGGAAATGATCAGTTTAAGTGGACCAATTTAAATTGTTGTAGTTCTATCTGTAGTTTACGGTTGTGATCTATATTACAGCCTCTACATAAAGTTTAGATGTGGCTCATCCAATTTCAGAGTTTTTCTTCAATATTGAAAATTTTCTTTTTTTTTTTTTTTTCTGAAACACTTTATCCCATGCGACGCTGTGTCCACGAGAGGCTGAGTAATAAAGTTTTATCTGTTGCCTCATTGTGAGTAAAACGTCAGCCGCGCATTATTTGCTGCTGGTTGCATTTTGTCGACTAAAAATATTTCTTTAACAAAAAAATCCTTTTTTTTTGTCTTCATACTATTAACGATTGTTTCTTTTCGTATCTTTTTTTTTTTGTAGAAAATAATAGAAAGAGGAAAATCATTGCCCATGTAATCATGAGAGATTGTCCACAACAAGTATTTACTGTAGAAAGCCTGTTGCACATATTTTAGAAACTGCTCACTACAACTTACAAACACGGTGCAGGTGAATGTCCTCAAGATATTTGTCTTTCTTTGATGAAATAGTTAGATACAGTAGAGACGGACGAAAGCAGCCTCCAACTTATATAATCTCTAACATCCACGACTCAATTTTTTTTTTTCGCTCATTAACTTTATTATATTTACATCTGTGATACACTAACCCGGTTTCAGGAACAAAAAAATAAAGTTTTTAATAAAATAAACATATTTGGTACCAATGTAGTAACGGACATTAAATTATCAGTGCGGAATAAGAGGGCGCACTATTCAGCCAATTTCAAGAAAATCACCCTTTACTCAGTATTTTAAATTAACTCAAATTGAAGTTAGGGTTACGGTCTCACACGTGATAATACTCCTGATTTCGATTCCTGTCAGTACCGAACATTTTTTTTATACCAAAATATCTCTCCTGTCTCCAGCTTGTCTCAAAGAGTTACACGCTTCATGTTTTTATGATTTAACGTCAAAAAAGGCCCTAGACAGACATAGATAAGAAATTTTAAAAAGTATTTAAATTCATAAGAACGATATAGAATTTTATGACAAAATCTCCCTTGAACGTTCCTTTCGTGAAAATTGTCTTTACTTCCATTTGAATCTTTTATTAAATATGCTAACGACTTTGTCGACCTGAAGAATTACAAATGAGGCATTTCCCGAGGCGAAAATTTTATTGGAAAGACTAGGAAAAATTCAGGGGTTCCCTACTTAGTCTGAACCACAAAAAACTTTGCAGAATCCTTATACGTATATATTAAATGATTTAACTCAATAACAAAGGTTGTGCAAGGGAAAAGCTTCCCGAAATTCCCTTTTGGAAAATTATGAAAATTTATTTGCTTTAATAACAACAGGCAACATTATACAGTAAAACAATAAGAAGAATAAAATAATTTAAGTAGGTTACTGTTTTTAGGACCATAAGAATTTCATTATCATACCTATAAAATCTCGTACTAATAAATTTTTATTATACCCATTTCGAAAAGTAAAGGTAATTAAAATAAAGATATTTGCATTTAGTATAAACAAGATGCAGCAAAATGCAAGGCTGCATCAAAAAGTTTACTTAATTATAAACATTATTGGCACCCAAGTGTCAAGTAAGCGTTGAATCTTCTTTTTATATTATATATATAGATTTGTATAAATAATGAACCGGATCTGTAAACGAGATTGAATCAACACATTCTTGGCCGCTCCTTGATTCTGATGTATAAATAATTTAGTTGATCTCCGACTTAAGATATTAATTTTAGAATTCTGGTTTTATATACGACATTGTTTTGGCTAAAATATACATAATCCACTTCAATTTTCGACATGTAAACAACAATAACATCATATAAATTAAACCCCAATTTGTTTGTTGCAATTGAACTTTTGACTTTTACCTAAGCATCGTCAGAAATAGAACCAATTTATGCAACTGCTGTTAAAGTTTATTGTTCTTTTTTTTATTAAACTCTCAGCAACAATGTTTTAGCCTTGAATTATTTAAAGAACAGCAAAGTCATTCAGTGTCTCTTTTAATAACAGAAGTTTGTAATGTAAACAGAACACTAATGCTATTCTAGAAAATAAAAAAAGCTGTAGCAAGTGAGAAAAGCACTTTGCGCATGTGCATAGATTCACTGAGCATGCGCATAAGTCTAAACGACTACCTAGTGAGTATTAGCAACGAAGATCAACAGATGGCGTACCGGACTCTGTTTTGTAGTGCCTATTAGACTTGCAGAAATTTAAATTAAAAACTAATGTCTACCAATTATTGCAATATCTATAGAATCAACAGTTAACATGTGGTAGAATCATTTACAGAACATTAAAACTATCAATTTCTTTATCGAGTTAAAAATCTTGTTCCACTTTCTAATGAGATTTTTAGCAGTAATAGGAAATACATAGTGTTCATTAATTTAAACAATTTAACGCTTAATTGTTTTCATGTAAAACTGTATTTATCTATCAATTAAAGCTTGTATGAAATGCAATTATTGTACAATATAACAATAATTAGGTAATAGTTCGATAACGAAACAAAACTAAAAGCAAAGACGATAATTAAATTATTTAATTAATTGACAGCTGTGTCAATCCCCTCTTTCCATCCCTATCTTCTCCTCACTATTCCTTTTTTCTGTTCGTTCTCCTTTTTCCTCTATTTATCCCTTCTCAAACTCTCAGTCTGTGTCAGACAAGGCACTAATGTTCTTCGATTCATATTTTCAATGTTCTATCACTTTGTCCATTGTACTCATCTCGCAACATTTTATGAATTAGCTATATATTTTAATTAATTCTTACATAGTTAACTTAATACGTAATAAGGACTAATTTTGAATATTTAACGAACCTAACCATCTAATTGCGTAATATGCCAATTATTATATTCTAATAAACTTGTGGGTATAGAAGAACTTCTATTATTCCCATAGAATGTTGTGGGTATGTATACATTTCTATGTGTTAATTTACATACATGTATTGTACGTATATAAAAAAATGTACGAGGAAGTATAGGTGAAAGGATCTCATTAACACTGCTTACTGGAATGTTAAGATTCATAATTTATATGAGGAACTGCAGTCGGTACGATGTTTATTGGGTAATTAAAATCATTTTTTCGAAAGTTTGTGGGTTATTAAAAATTAATGACAGCTTTTTGGTGTGCCACATCGACTTCAGATCGTGACCCACGAAAGATATTAAAATAATGTCGACAAGTTGTACTTTTATTAATATGAGAAATCAGTAATGGCTTTTGGATGCACGTCTCATTTGACGACCAATTATATTGATGAATTTCTGAATCAAAGATGAGGATGATCATAATAATTTTTACATTAATTTAAAAGAGAGAAGATATGCAAAAATTAATTAATGATTGTAGTGTTACACACAAAATTCTGCACAATGAATCAAACAGAGACACTTTAAGTTCGTTATAATTTTATTTCCCATTAAATTAAGTTGCAATAATGGTAACAGTATCAATAACAATAAAAAAACGTTAACTAATGTAGACAAACGAGTAACATTTACGAGCACATTCGAGCCCAATTTATGGCGCTTTCAAAAGAGCTAAATTGTTATAAAGCTCACCTACGCCGAGCTTTTTTGAACCCAGGAAACATAGAACGACCATAAGCGAAACGTTTCGTCTTTTTTAAGTTGATCATAGTCATTTATCAAATATTTTGCATACGCGTAACAGATTATCCGACAAACGAAAGTCGGATTTACATATTTGCACTGTGATATAATTGAACTTTGATTTATTCCGCTTATTTATTCAATCGATGTTTAGTGTTTGTTTTTGCTGGTCGCACGAGAAAATTGTGAAAGTTTCTTTTTTCGCAATTATATAATGGTCGAGGTGTCTGAATTAATAAACAATATGATTATAATCTATGACAGTTTAAAATTCCGAAAAACTGAATGCCTTTATTATCTCATCTTAATTTGTTTATAACTTTTGTAACTTATGATATTTTAATACATTATTCTAGACGTTATTCTGAATCCAATGAATCGTCGCATGTATTTTTAGGAGGTTAAGCAAAACCACTAAGTAGCAGTAGGTAATATACGTCTTATGTCCGCTATTTCCGAGCGAACCCTAGCACGTAACTGGCGAGTACTGTTGCCCAACCGCCGCCCTGGTTGCATTCGAGTTAGAAAATACCCAGCGCCTGGCGGATTCGTACAACGTAACGCTGCTACCTAATAATATTTGGATGGCGCACCTTATAACCCTCCGCCAACGCTGTAGGTAAAATTTTAGTTTTTAATTTTTATTGAAATGACGGAACAAGTTGCCAACTTAGGTAGCGCTAAAGAACCATAATTCACTAAAAGTAATAACATAAATGGCGCGCTGCTTTCATTTCCGTTTCATTCACAAAATCAGTCCTACAATCCGAGAGCTATTACTTAATTAATTAATGAAACAGTTCAAAATTCTAAAATAACTTTAAATATTATACTAACTGTATTGAAACGTCAGATTATTCGAACTGAATTGAAGCAATCAACGATCTAATTATCATTCGCAGGTAATTAAAGACAAGGTAAAAGCAAACGACCCAGCATGAGCTTATCTATAGCTATACTTTACTAATGGGTTTCAGTGGATAATATATAAATACGTACCAGAAATTTCGATTAAATAGATAATTAGATAAGCTGTTATGTAGAAAGCTTAAAAAACTTTTTTAAATTTTAACGATTAACGTATTTAATTACCAGTACTACATTCGACGAAACATTTAGTCGTTAATTATACCAATTTGTAATACTTATCTATTAACAACTGGAATAAAAGAAACAAACGCAATAATGGTTTGTTTAATAATAACAAATTGTAAATTATATTCAGTCCTAAAGAATTTTGACTTCGGGGTCGTTAAAATATTGAAATCTCCACAATACATAAATATAAAACCATAGATAAAAATGTTCTTTGTTAGTGATGATTTACCTTAATTAGTCTAATTAGAAGATCAGTGACTTCTCAGATAAAGCACTTTGTTTCATCATTTTCATGTGTAATGGCTTAATTAACTTTACTATCCTTTTTCTAAGTAATAATTAAGAAAGTTAACAAAAAGTGACTGTTAGCACTTAACTCAAACAATATTTCATTTAGGTTATGTATTCCTCCAGGGTTAGCTCTCGATTTGAAAACAAAAAAGGTCAATACCACTCTAGGAAAAAGAAGTGTTTGATAAGAAAGTGTTTTTTCTATTGCTATTATCTTCATATTATAATACAAATAACCAAATTAAGGGTAAAAAATGAAAGGAAAATAATATAGAGGACGAAATGAGCAAGAAAAGGGTTAAATGTAAACCATCGTATAGGTTTAGGGTTTTTAGGGTCAAATTGTACTATATTAATAAATCAGGTAACTTCATGATTAGTAGTAAAGTTTATTAAGTATATCCTGAACTTCAAACTTGTGGTAAACTGCTTTTACCAAGAAACTTTTCTGTAGATACAAGCTTTTGTTCTTTTGTCTTTTTTGTACCAAAAGGAGGAGTATAATTATTTAGAATTTGCTACTATATAGAAAATTTTTTATTCCTGACCCTAGCAGCTAAAAGGATTCATGATTATCCCTGTCCATGTCCTTTTTGTCTTTTACATTATTTCCTTTTCAATTGTGCAATGAAACGTTGATATTAGCAATTAAATATAACACTAAACATAAACTTCTCAAGGATAATTTATAAAGAAATACTGTAGTGACATCTACTTTAGAGAATTAGATCCATAGATATCTTACCTTATATATTCCGTCGACTAATTTGATCAGCTCTTCGGTCTCCATTTTTCGAAAACGTATGGACTTTTGTAACGTTCCAAATCACAAATCGTAAGTTTCGTATTAACTACTTCAATTGTATCGCATCCTAAACGTCACGACTGCACGCCGCGCCGCGTAAATTAAACAACGTTAATTAACCGTGTTTCGCGGATTACGAATAGACACAGCACTAGGAAGTAATACGCGTAACTAAGATAGCAATTGTGAAAGGAAGGAAGGAAGGAAGGAAGGAGGATGTAACAAGTGAATGAATAGTAGATAGATCAGACGGCACATGCAGCAAGCACCTTTTGGACACGCTACTCTGCTGTTCTTGATCCGTGTTTCCACTCTCTTGCTCTTTTTCTATGGGCCCATGAAGCGATTATAATGAAGACAATACCTCTCCGAGTGAATTTAATTAAAGTTCGCAGGAGTCGAATGTATTATTCCAGATCTGAAACAAATTAATTGTTTTAACGTTTGATCTACAGTTGCTGATGATTTACAGGCGAATTAAGCAAAAGGTGTAAATTAGTTATACTTGATCCTGTTTACTGAAGGATCAAAAACGAAGTATTACTGTTTCATAATTGCATTTGCATCAGGAATGAACTTCTGACTAACAAAATTTCGTCTGTCAAACTATAAGACGACGTTTCTATCAAGATTGAATTAAATATGTTCAATATTCTGTCGAAATGTGTCGGTTCTCATCAGAGCGCCATCAGCAGTTGAACACAACAACACATCCTGGTCTATTTGCTATTAAGAGAATTTAACATTAGAAATCGATTGAAAGTTGGAATGATCACAATTTACATTGCAGATGTATAATAAATATTCATCATTGCATTGGAGCTCCTAATAATTGTATACTCGGAAAGACATTCCACAAGAAATCGCATTAAATGGGAAAATACTTATTGGAAAAGTTATTTATGACTCCAGAAGGAAGAGCTGCTAAAAAGCCATTTGTATTCAGTTGTGAAAGACAATAAGTACTCGAATAATTTCCGCATACATTTTTTCGCTCTCGGTGTTAACCACAACGAGAGAATTTCTCTGTTTGTCATTATACGTACAAATTTTTGTCAACAATTTATCGATTTCTATGTTTGATAAGCTTCCATAAGAAAACTTCCTTGTGGTAACAGTACTTATACAATATATAAAAGTAGCTGCTGTGTACCTAACCGTTACCACCGTTAAAGAAGGCCAGAGTGTTGATTTGCGGCGTAATATACAGGGGGTCCTCGTAGAGAACAGTTTTAATCTTTTTATCGTCCAAAAATTTTTTGATCGCTGATTCTTGTAGAGGAACTAAATCTCTAAGAAATTTCATAGACAGTGAAAACGTTCCTCAAGGGAAGTTTTTAAATCCGAAGATGGTACATTTTAAACGAAACGTTGCGTCTACATCAATTATTTGTCTGCCGTTATATTTTATTCCAGTAATTTAACAATTTTTATCTATATGGTTTTTCGTTAACTCTTTTAATTTCCGAATTATTTACAGATGTTTGAGAGACAACAACGCTGAATCAAGCGGAAAACCTGCCCAAATTTAAAGGTAAGGAACTATTTTCTTCATTTACTGCTCAAAACTGAATGTCACATGAATCTTTATGAAAATTTGAACAATAAATTTTAAAAATTTGGATAAGATGGTATGTGAATTAGTAATTCTGGTACGATTTTGCTAAAATTGTTTTCTGGTATGTGCAATTTGAATTTCAATTTTAAATAAAATTTCAATTCTTCCCATAAATTCGGTATTCCCTATAATAGTGGCATGTTAAATAGTAATTTTTTACTATTTCTGACGTGTATTAAATATAATTGTTTCCTAGTAGCACGTGAATAGACAACAAAATAAAATTTTAGATCTGTAGCCATTATATTAAGCAGTGTCCCCTATAAAAGTGGCATGTCAATTAGTAATGATCAACTAGGGTTTATGATTGTTTCATTGTACCGCGAATACTATCGAATGAACAGACAAGAAATTCTAATTTCAACTTTGTACTTTTAAGTACAGTATTCCCCCAGCACCACGGTATGTCAACTAGTAAAATATTAGCAATAAATGTTAGTAATTTCGATTAACTGGCATGTGAATTAGTAACTCCGGTATGATTTTGTTAATGAAGCTCTCTGATATGTGAAAGATTTCAATTCTTCCCGTAAATGCGGTATTCCCTATAAAAGTGGCATGTTAACTAGTAATTTGTTACTATTTCTGATGTGTTTTAAATATAATAGTTTCCTTGTAGCATGTAAATAGACAACATAGTCAAATTTTGGATATGCAGCAATTATATTATACAATGTCCCCTATAAAAGTGGCATGTCAATTAGTAACGATCAACTATTTCCGATAGGGTTTATGATTGTTTCATTGTACCGTGAATACTATCGAATGAACAGACAAGAAATTCTAATTTCAACGTTGTACTTTTAGGTACAGTATTCCCACAACACTACAGTATGTCAACTAGTAAAATATTAGCAATAAATGTTAGTAATTTCGATTAACTGGCATGTGAATTAGTAACTCCGGTATGATTTTTTAAAGTAGCTTTCTGGTATATGAAATATATCAATTCTTAGCGTAAACTCGGTATTTCCTATAATAGTGGCATGTGAACTAGTAATTTGTTACTATTTCTGATGTGTTTTAAATATAATAGTTTCCTTGTAGCATGTAAATAGACAACATAGTCAAATTTTAGATATGCAGCAATTATATTATACAATGTCCCCTATAATAGTGACATGTTAATTAGTAACTGATATGATTTTATGGCAGTACAATATTTCCCATAAAACTAGTAATTCTTAACTACTTCTGAAAAGATTCTTATGATTTTATTTCATATGAACACACCCCACATGCTGATTTCAACTCAATAAAACTGGCATGTCAATTAGTAACATAGAAATATTTGTGATATCGTTTTACGGTAGTTTCCTAGCGCCATGGATATTATAGTATAAATGAAAAACAAATGCTATCCCCTAAAAAACTGGCATGTCAATTAGTAACATATGGATATTTCTGATATCGTTTTGAGGTAATTTTCTTGCTGTATGTACACTAACGTAAGAATAAACAACAAATACTGATTTCGATTTTATTTCTGGAGGTACGTAGTGTTTTCTATAACACTGGCATGTCAACTATTATTATTATTTGTGATATGATTCTATTGTTTGTATCTACTGGTATGTGAATCAGTAATAAATGCTAAATTGAACTCTACATCTGTCAGCACAGTATCTCCAATAAGGTAGGCATGTCGACTAGTAATATTTAACTATTTTTGGTATGATTTTACGGTAGTTTTCTTGTCATAAAAACTATGAGCGTATGATCAGACGACATGTGCTAACTTCGACTCTATATTTTAGGCGCATCATTACCCGTAACTTGGCATGTTAACTAGTAAACCTTAACTACTTTTGATCGGATTTTATTGCGCTAGTTTCCTCCTAAATAGTCAACAAATGCTTCTTTAACTCTACACCAATGAGCCATTTATCCCTTTCCTAACACTGGCATGTCAATTAGTAATTTTTATCCATACTTAATGGTAGTTCCTTCAGGAGCAATACTAATTGAGACTCTATCTTATCAATTATATTACATGCAGCTATTTTAAAATAAAATCTTCTTTAACAGTAGGTACTTACTAGTGGCATGTGAATTAGTAACCATTACTAACTTAAACAATATCGCAAATTGAAACTACCGTCTAAACTGAAGATCAGAAACGTTCTGAGCTGACTTGGGATTACTAACTACCACTCGTTGAAACTAGTGGTGTTACTGTTAATTTGAAGTACCTAACCATGTTATACATACAATACACATAGGAATAAATAAATGTTAAAAGGCTGTACACGTTTCGGCTGAAGAAAATTTATTCCATAATTTGAAATGCAGATGTTGTAAAATAGAGCGGTTATAAGCTGAGGTTCACGCGATGGATGTAATCTTCGTTGAACAGCGACGTGTTCCTCTTATTATGTGTGGTTACGTTATTTATATTTTCTCATTTTTAAATTTCCAGAGAGTGGATATCGTTTTAAAATATTCCAATTAAAAAAGTACATACGTAGTAATTGCCAAGTAAGTACGTGCATCAGCACGTTCTACAATTCTTCGCATTAATTAATTAATTAATTAATTACTTGTTCATGTTGGACTGCTGAACCCAAAAGATGCTAGACGAATTGTACAAATCTATTTTGAATTGGAACAGTTACGGTCAAGAGCCAAATTATTACTTATGACCTGATTTCCATAGTAAATGGATTAATGTGAACGTCAAACTAACGAGTTATTAACGGGATTTTTTCGTTAATCTTTCGAGTGTTAGGCGGTCAATCGAATACAATAATACATCGAAAATAATCGCATTAAGGAGGCACTCATTTAGAAAAATACTGAATTCTTTTTTCAATCGAATTATATGATACATATTTTTTTTTTGGTACAAGGAAGAAATAATAGCAGATAAATAAAGATTGTTTTCAGTAAAATTGGAGGACATTTAGACCAAAAAGCCATTGTTAAGAGTAAGGTAATAGGTATGCTAAAACAGGAAACGGACAATACTATAAAATTCGTTAGAAATCTATAATGATAATCGAAACCATGAAATTCTTCTTCAAATGTCCCTGAACCCTCCCCCGGGGGAGACCGAGTATAAATGAATCAACAAAAATTGAATGATATTCAAAAAATGAATTAAAAGTAACGATTTTAATTTAAACAAAAATGAAGTTCAATTAGAATTCATATAAACTACAGCAAAACTAAACCCAGAAAGTACGTGAAAAATCCGGATCCAATACACGATGTTAGGGGTGGAAACAACTAAAGAGCCTGCGTTGAAAACATCCCTAACACAACATTATCGGTATTCAGCTAATTTCAAATGAATTTCAATTCCATCCAGAAAATACATGAAAAATCCTGATCCATTTAGGGTTAAAAGCAACTAATAAATCCACTTTGCAAAACCATCTCCAATACAACGGATTTTAAAGATCGTAAATCTGCCTGACGTCATTACACTAATCGTAAGCTAAGATCACATTCCTACCTTTCACTTATTGTGCGCTTGTATACGCAAAATTATTCCCATTTAATTGGAGAGAACAATTTCCTCAATAGTCCCTGATCCATCAAAATCATTATATACAAATGATTCACCAAATCCACTAGTTAAAACTTCTGATTCTGGCGACCGTCACTTAAAAGAATACGTCAATCCAGAGGCGCGAATTAAACGATTCGAAAATTGCGGTACTGCAATGACTGATGCTGACAAACAGTCCATTGGTTTTTCTCAACGACCAACGACACGGTGCACCGAAGAAACTTCGTATACTGAAAGATCTTTACTTTACTTTTCCATCTAGACTGTGTCAAGGTAATCCTACTACAGCTAAGCGTGGACTTGCAAAACCACTTTCCCTTGTATGTTTGTGGTGGAATTGTGGATTCGCTGCTAGGTATCGAAAGATATACGATTTACGTGTGTGTGTATGCACGGTCGTATGCAAATCCATCCGAGAAACGTTTCGATCCAGCCAACGGTGACCTGAACCGGCACATAAAGCTCGAAACAGCTTCCGGATTCGGATGATACTCTTACCATCCACACATCTGCAATAACGGTGGCGAAAAATTACTTAATGGGCTGTTGTCATTGAACAACTTCCTTGTTTAATTCCTTGTCTGAACAACAACAATAACAAGCAAATGACAGATAAGAAACGGCTTTAAATAAGCATGAAACAAGGTAGGGTCAGTTTCAGAAGGCGAAATCCATATCCTTTTATTGATGCAACTCTTATATACCAGCTAGAAATCGACAGTTG
Organism: Agrilus cyanescens; assembly: GCA_947389935.1. NCBI lineage: Eukaryota > Metazoa > Arthropoda > Insecta > Coleoptera > Buprestidae > Agrilus > Agrilus cyanescens. The sequence continues at coordinate 25,177,607 of OX376710.1, read as the reverse complement.
AAGAGAGAAAGGAAAAAGGGGTTAAATGAGCAAGAGTCAGATGGAACGAAGATATGGAAGGGGTTACGAATCTAACGCATGCGTGCGTCAGGGTGCGGTCGATGGGGTCGATCACCCGAGCAGAGTGAGTCGAGACGTAGTCGGTGTATGTTGTGTGTGTCCGCGGTTAGGATTCTTATTTTTATTTTTTATATAATTGCCTTTAGTTGTAGTTTTGTTTTGTAATTAGTAATGTATTGTCTATTAAATTACAAATATATATTATTATACCGAACCGAATTTATTTTGTGATCCCATATACTTACATACGTTATTACCCATAACCACACAAAGACTTACGCGTTACCAAACTGACCTGGACTTTTAAGGGCGCCTTTCGGGAGCTGCAATATTTCTCCTATTTGAAATACTATTCCCATAAACCACTACGAGAATTCGTAATCGAAAAAAAAATTATTTTAACATCAACATTTTGTCGACGCAACTTTTAATAGACCAACGCTTACCAGGAGCTTCTCTTTGCATTTCATAAAATTATAATCTAAACGTTTTCAAAATAATTTATTCTTCTGAACTTGAATCATATATTTAACAGATATGAGCAAACGCGTTCCACAAATACAAATAAGTCAAGTTAATTAATCAATTATAAAATCTATGTAATCAATTTCGAATCCACTTCATGAGAATGTTTAATGTGCTAATTAATGAACGATATTCATCATGCAAGAATGTTTCAAACACAAAAGCTTGCGTCTATATGAATTGAAATGGCATTTTGAATAATAAAACTGAATGATCATACATTTTTATTATCAAGATAAATATTTTATACTTGCATGATCATACTGTACCTACGGTAACTGTTCTTGTACAAAGATGGAGTTTTATGCATAACCCATGGTCGGCTACCACTCAGCAGTTCAATAACTTTGTAACAATTTATGTACACATAGAGGAAGCCAAGATAATAAATTGTTTCTGATAGGGATCTTACGTTTTATTTCGACGCACCTGTAACTGCTTTTAATAATAACCACTGGCTTTAGGAAATGGTTTTAGAATTCGGCTTACCTACGCTTTCTCATTGTTAAAGTAAAATACAAAGTCGAACTTCAATGGAAGATTTGAGGAAGTGGGAATTATAAAGACGCCAACCTGGAAAATCAGGGATTACTTACTGTATATAAATCCGATCTACGGAATATAGAATTTTCCCGATAAAATTTTTTTCCAGCAAGTATCTTGAGACGTATTTTCCCCTTATAAAACCGTAATCTCCAAATCTGTCTTCACGTGTTATCTCCTATACCCTGCGCATAGATTTTGATTTTTGTTTTATTTGAAGTGTGGAGGAGACATGAACCAAAAATTGATGGTTGATAATGGTTAACTTAGATACTCGAAAACGATCTGCATTAACGGTGTATATTTGGAGCACGGCTCTGAGCGGATTCAAAACGTGTGGATGGTGAGAAGGTGGAATAGAATACGTTAGAGGCTTAGAAAGGTTATAAATGGTGAGGGGGTTAATAGGGGGTTAATAACCTACTTCTAGTTAGGTTGAGTTACGTTAGCAGAGCGTTCTCACTTGGTCATTCCATCAGTGGAAATTGTAAAAATTGTAATTGACTTTTCTAGTTTAACTTATTTATTTAACGGATATTTATTTACAACTATTTATTTAACACTTAAACACTAATAGATGTCGTAGTTCGGTATTTATATTACTCGTTCGGAAGCTAACTGTAAACTACTGCCACTGACCACGTCAACAAGTATTTATAGAGACATAGAATATTCAAGAAAGAGCGGGAATGACCTACTAGAATTTACTGGAGCTCCTATTGTGTTTTGTGTATTATTGTATCTGCTTCCGGATCTCGTCGCCGCTCTCGCACACATACACGCTCGTTACACACCTTAAGCTGAACGAAGGAACTAAAAAAATTTCATTGGCACATAACCACCCTACGGAATAAGGAATAATTTTACAATATTACTGACCTATTTTACACTTATACATTTTTGATCGTATTTTTCTATTATTAGTAAAAAATCGAATCCAACCCTTCTTCTATCTCTAATCCATCAATCTTCTCCAAATCATTCTTTATGACGGTAAAAACTGCATCAAAATTCAACCCCTAATAAACGAGTTTTATGACAACGTACAGGCAGACATAAATCTACCCATCAACTACAGATTTATATTAGTACGTAAAAAATAGATCTCCAATTACGTATAACAAAATAATGATCTCATTAATATCAGTCAGATAATAAGTGCATACCTACTCTTGTAATTATTCTAAGGGTATTTTACTATTAATTCGTATTTACAATAAGTTTCAAGAGAAATGTAATGTATCAGAGAGAATTTTCCTTTCTTTCAAATAAAATCCTTTCTGTTGCATCAAAATAGAACATGGCACTAATAAGGCATTAAAAGGAATAAAAGGAAGGGTCTATAAAAAGTTTTCGTTCCTTTAAAAAATTACATCCTCATTATTTCTGGAATTCGTAAAAGCAGTAGTTTTTAAGCTAACCGAAAAACAAACTATTTATTTCTTGGCTTATATTAAAACGCAAAAAGCTTTACAGTCATCAAATAAATACAAAAATAATCTACTGTAATTTTCAGATGTTACATATGAAACTAGAAAAAATGTACTACGAGTCTAGTAGCATATATGTACCTCCCTATTCGTCGAAAGCATGTTTTTTATAAGGGAACGTTCAATTTAACCCTTGAACTTTCATTGGAAATGATTAATGTTTCTATTTGTACCTACTGGAGAATTGCAATGTTTATTGTGAACCATTTTCAGTCCTGCAATCTTTACGTATAAATGTAAGTATTGCACTGCAATAGAACAAATAATGGTTAATTAAATGGAAACAACGGTAGAGACATTAAACAAGAATTGGCGCAGGGCTTGGTCGCTTTTAAGGAAAAATCACTTCAGTGTTCATGAAAAATCAATGTAGAAAACAAACACTAAACTTCACTGAACACGGTGGAAAGAAAATTTTAAAAGCGTTTTAAATATAGCGTTACAAACGAATGCTGAAGATTCTTTGGATAGAAGTTAGAAATAAAGAACTATTTGAAAAAGTAAGAGAACAAAAGGTGCGAAAAGGCTAATGAAATTCCACAAGAAAAATGAGAGTCAGGAATGTTGGATAGTTTCTGAGACATAAACGGCTATCTAAAACTAAATTAGAGGCAGAAACAGGATTAAAAAGTAAAGATATAGAGGATGAGAAGTACCTAAAAAAAGCAGGTTTGTAGAAAAATCGGTTTTAACACCTTGAGTGAACCCTTTGTGGAACCATTGTGGCGGACCTATATCACTCTTATGGCGTACTTGTGACACCCTAAGGCGAACATGTTACATTCGTATGACACTCTTGTGGCATTCTTGTAGCACCCTTGTGACACTCTTATAACGCACTTGTGAATTGTGACACCCTGTGGCGCACTTGTGGCACTCTTCTGGATTTCTTATGATTCCTTTATTATGTAACCCCCGTGGCGCTAATGTGACACACTTGTGGCCCTCTCATGGCGTACTTGTGACATCTTGTGGCGCACTTGTAGCACTCTCATGAAACCCTTATGACTCTACTATTATGCAACCCTTGTGGCGCACTTGTGGCACCCTTGTTGCCCTCTCGCGGCGTACTTGTGGCACCCTGTGGCGCACTTGTGGCTTCCTTATGGCACCGTTATGTCTCCATTGTTATGGCACCCTTGTGGCGTACTTGTGGCACCCTTGTGGCCCTCTCGCGGCGTACTTGTGACATCCTCTGGCGCACTTGTAGCACTCTCATGAAACCCTTATGACTCTACTATTATGCAACCCTTGTGGCGCACTTGTGGCACCCTTGTGGCCCTCTCGCGGCGTACTTGTGGCACCCTTGTGGACCTCTCGCGGCGTACTTGTGACATCCTCTGGCGCTCTTGTAGCACTCTCACGAAACCCTTATGACTCTACTATTATGCAACCCTTGTGGCACCCTTGTGGCCCTCTCGCGGCGTACTTGTGACACCCTGTGACGCACATGTGGCTTCCTTATGGCACCGTTATGTCTCCATTGTTATGGCACCCTTGTGGCGTACTTGTGGCACCCCTGTGGCGTATTTGCAACTACACCCACCTCTGTTCGTCAGCTTTACTTAAGATTTTGTCATCTTTTTTTTTTAAATAAGTTTTGATTGTTTAGGTAGACACCTTTACAAAATATCTCCTTTCTTTTCTCATTTGCAGCAATTAGTAGTAGGAAGTTACTCATGCCGAAGCTTGTGTCAGACCGATGACGCAATTTTTACATAACAGTATAACGACCATAAAAATACTATTATTCATTTAATAGAAATGCTTATGGAAATTTGTAACCATTAACGAATTTATTAAATGGTCAGTAAAAGCTTCTTTTGGATTATTGCATATTTATAAACTGTTTTCATATTAAATAAATATAAACAACAAACAATAAAATTTGTGGGAAATCACTATTGGTCTATAGACCATCATTGAACAATAAAAACAAATTTGGTGAAGATTTTAAAAACTTTTTGTTAATTCATTAAAATTGTATCATTAAAGAATCGACTAAACAGTTCTGCAGTGTGCAGAAATCAAGTGTAAACATTGAACTTAATGCACTATGGGAATAAATAAATAATTGCAACGCTTCTTATTCAAATGAGTGCGTAATAACTTAGGAATTAATTAATTTGTGTTTGAATTCGTTATTATTTTATGCAAATAGTTAAAAACACACGCATTATGCTTATTATATCACAGATGCTTTTGTCGCTCTTTTCTCCCATGGCTTAACAGCAGCACGTGATTGTAAGCCACGTGTTGTGTTGAATATCTATGGAATAACTGTATGCTCTCGACAAACAACAAATACTCTTGTACAATCACAGATTTTCCTCTAACGGTTTGTTGCACCACAAAAAAAATACAAGAAAATAAAGAAGAATTGTTCAATTTTGATAAAATTGCAAAACATTAAAATCTAGAAGAAAATGTGTAAATTAGCATACAAAAAAGTCCATAACCTCACATAACCTAATCACTAGACGATGATCACGATTTCCAACTTATTAGGTCTCATCAGCGAGTCATAGGCAGTTCAGAATCGTTCAAGATAAAAATATTTAAAATTCGAACAAAAACTTCCTGTTCTTGAAACGAATTATTGTCCATTAGATACAAAAGCGTTAAAACTAATTTGTCAATAAGTTCAGAGCACAGTGACAAACTCCTTTCTTTACCTCGTCTATGTGTGTAGTTCTGTTTGACTAAATCTAGAATTCATGGAATGTGACCTTTTAACCAACAACAGGTGAACGAGAATGTAAACTGGCCTTTACCACACACTATACCAAACAGAATAAATCGCAGCCAGTTTCACCAACCAACGTAGTACCTCCTGTATGTATTTACGGTACATGTACAGCGTATTTACCATCTAAATCCACATGCACCATGTATTTGTGTAAATACTGGAATAAACAATGAGTCGAATTGAATTTATTAATTCTTCATTCTGATTCCAAGATGCATAAATCGAAGGTAGGTACAAAGGTGAGCTTCAAAGCATGCACACTGAGAAAAAAAAAACCTACGCACAAGAACGTTGGGAAATACCATAGATACGTACGGTTTAAATGTCCTGTTGGGTATACAGTGTGGCCATTTTGACTGAGGAGTTACCAAATGGTAAATAAATTTAAATCCTGTACCCATATGTCTTACTGGCTATTGCCAATTAAGGCTTATTTATCACAATCAAAAATCTTGGTACACTAATGACACCAATCCTAACAAATATGCATAATCCTACTCTTTATTAATTTAAAACCGGTCGAATCTCTGTCATGATCCTGTCCCCCATCGTCGATACCTACATTAATATAAACATCGTAGGTATGCACTTTTATAATCTCGATCGATGTTCATGTCCACATTCATTGGATTTAAAAATGGATTTTATAACTAAAACAAAAAATACTTAGGCTTATAAGTGGCACAACTAGTTTCTGTTTGATCGACTCTTAAAAAAAAAAAATAACCGCCGATACTTCTGATAAGGTAAACGAGGCTAATGATTATATGAAGAAATTCAAGTTGTATTTACTGAGTTATTTGTTGGTTTTTGTTGTTGGGAGTGTCCAAGAAATAGAAAGTACTCAAGTAAATAATTAGGGCGATAAATTAAAGTTGCGCCCCTTTTTTATCAACAATTCAACACCAATAATATAATATAATGTGACACTAATATCCTTGTGTAACAAGATAAGTACCTGCTAAAGACTTGTTATCTTAATAAATAAAATGTGACGTCAAAATTAGAACATTCTACAAAATATAAGATTATTGAATCGAAACCACTAGACGCGGATCGCGATCTCGAGCTTGTTCATTCGCATCAGCGCGCCATAGGCACTTGTAACAGGGTAGGTAGGCTTCAAATATTCTCTAATATTTTAATTAGGAAAATTTTCAATACATACATACATATTTATCTATTAGTAGTGAGTTTCAGACTTATGAATTTTTACTAACAAGATTAACGGGATCTTAACCTACTGCGAAAGGATCTGCGATGCCATCATGCCATTGTATTACCATATTTATAATATAAAGACGTCAATCTTCTTCTATAGACATGTCATTAGTTAATTTCACTGTCAGTTTAATATATAGATAAATATCTCAAATTTAAATACAATGGCTGGCATTTCCCATAAGCGACCAAATTAATTTTACTTCAAGGAGAAATTATTATAAATAAATATTGAAAATTCGGTTGTTAGTGTTGAAAATAATTTCCAGATTACTGAAATTGTAGCCATGTTATACCAAGTCACGCTGGCCACCCTGTATATTCTCAAATAGAGTACTCATCCTTTCGATTGTCCATGACAATTGATAGTTTTTTTGGTAAAATTATAATTATTCTTTGTTTATTTACTAACAGATGCAGTTTAGAAAGTTTTAATTTGTTTTAACAACATTACTGTAAGTATAATTTAGACAATTTCTTTTCTCTAACAACTCTTCTGTACTGCTGATATCAATCTGACATTTAATTACAAACGAAAAAGTGATTTCGTTTTCAAATACTCAAAAAATACTATTAAAGAAACTGATAATATTTGCTTTTTGTAGTGAAAACTTCTTTAGGCGCGTTCAGTAATTTTTAGTAAGGAATGAAACTGTAGATTCGCGTCACTCACCGGCCGATCTCGTCACGTTCCAGTACTACAAATTTTAATTTTCGATACTGTAATTAATCTAGAAAGACAGGTAAAATTCCTGTAACGTCTAAAAAATTAAGGATTACAAATCCCACATTTGGAACGCGTTCTATACAATAGGCACAACGAACCATAAGCCATATCCTACAACCAGTTTAGGCCTATTGGGTCTCATCAGGTAGGCGCTGGCAAACACAAGGTACACTTTTGCTTTGCTTTGCCAGCGCCTATCTGATGAGACCCAATAGGTCGAAACTGGTTGTAGGATAAGGCTTATGGTTCGTTGTGCCTGTTGTATAGTTGTTTCTTTTGTTTCTAGTCAGTCTCGTTAATCAAACGATACTGTAATAAATTTTTGACTTCTATTACCATTTTATTTTTTTGTACTTTCAATCAAATAGAAACCATGTTAACCATCAGAAACCACAACCACTTAGGTATCCATTAGTGACAGTAACATAAAAGTGTTACTATATCTTTGTTTGGTACAAACCAAAAGAAAAAAAAAGGAAAGTAAACAAATAGTGACGGATTTCAAGCAAATGTAGATAAGTACATCGTTGAATTTAATTAATTATGTATATCATTTGTCAGTTAACTAACAAAAATGAAAAACTGAGTCTTAATTTGCATCGTTCACTTTTGGCAAATGTGTTCAGTGGGTGGACACTTTGATAGTTAAGCTGCATTTAACAACTCGATTTCATCTTGTTCACAATCTGTGTCTACCCACTTGCCAAGCTTTCTCTTTTTCTTTTGGTTCGTATGTACCAACATACAATGATGGCCAGACTCATTAAACAAAACAAAACAACAAATTAAAGTAGCTAATTGTTTCTTTTAAACAACTACCTAACTTTCGATTATGCTCGTGATACATCAGAGTCGAAAAAGTACATGAATGATGCTATCCAAATTTTGTTTCAAACTTTCTAATGGCAATCTATTTCCGTTTTCTCATTGTTTCGTTAATAAATATAAATAGTTGTTATTGATTATTATTATTTACTTAACGTTTTTTAATAAACATACAAAAGAATGTAGTTGATTAGAAGAAGTTAAGATTATATTAATAAGTCAATGTCGTATAGGAATTTATGTTAAGTTGAGGAATTAACCACACCCATCACGTTCTTGAATTTTGATTGAAAATTTATCTATATGCCAGTTTAATTGATTACAAACATATACTTTTATGGTTAATCTTCGAAGTTAATGCTTTTGTAATTATGTGTGTCTTCAATACCTGTCAAGTGGGACAGCATGGACCAATAGCTCCCCCATAATATACCAAAATTACAATTAAGGTAGTGGATACAAAATTATATTTAAATACTGTTACGTATATAAATAATTGTTGGTTTTAGCAACGGTCATTATAAATAATTTCTGCGATATTACTTTGTCCTTGTTTGTAAAATAACACCTGTGTGTAAACAAAGTAATAAATTCCTTTTCAAATTGCACAATAAACGAATTAATTTAAATTGGTTTACATTGATATAGTCAAAGAACCTTGTTAGTAATCCTTTATTCTCATTGATGCTATTATTACGTGTAACCAATTACAAAATACACACTGAAGAATTCCTGAATTAATTTAACATTTTGTATAATTGTAGCAAACCACCACAGATGGTGCTCAGTTGCTGTTTGTGTTTGTTGATTAATGTAGTTGCAATCAGGAGATTCAGTCTTGGTCCTTGGACTAGGAAAGAGGGGACACGTAACTCGAATGCTGAGCCTACATTGAAAATTGTGATTTCTTTTGTACTGACTCCATTCTTTGGTGCCAAATATTGCATTTGAATCAGTCATTAAACTGTAAATACGGCTACTAAATTTTATTTCTTTTCTATTTACAGAAATGGTAATTTTATTTAAAGAAGTATTTATTTATAACTTAAAATATTTTGTGACTTACTTAAGAGGATCATTAATTCGTATTTTTTTTGTTGAGAAGGTTTTCTCTTTGTTTAACATAAAGTTACCTTTAGGGGGCATCACTTTTATAAATATATAAAAAAATACTTTTGATAAGAAAAGCTTTCTAAAGTTTACTTTCGTCAAAGCGTGCTATTAGTTAATATAAATAAAAAATTGAAACTATTTTATTTAAAAAAATACAAAATTTATTTCCGTTCGTCCTTTTTTAAGTAAACAATTGAAAATTTATGTATAGATATATATTTTAAAATAAACTATTCATATTCGTGTATAAATCATCTTCAAAAAATTTACGTAATAATAATAATAAATACTAACTCTACTGAGCTAAGGGGTCTGGTGCCGAAATATCACAACGTTCAATCTATGATTATGCGTCCCCTGTTTTTCCTGGTTTAATAATTTTTACACGTTGTAGTATGTAATTTTATAACACACTTGCAATAAATTAAAAGAAGTTCTATAAGAATTAATTGATCGTCTAGAGATCGATATATGTAATTTAGGAACCAATTAGGTCATCGACGAGCTAATATCACCGTAGTAGGCAGGTAGTAGGTTGCCGCTTACTTATAACTTTATCTATCGGGGATTATGCAGTGACAGGGACTGGTCCCTATGTAGAGTCCCGTAACAGGATTAACATACTTGGTAGGTTTCAGAACAACAATATTGTGTTCTCAATACGTTATTCCACACCGTATTATATATCTGACCGTCCTGCATTGCATACAAACGTATGTGGGGGTGTGATACTTATATATAAAGTATACGTGTACACTGCATACGTATATACGTAGAAAGTGTATATACATGCAGAGACGCCGCCGTAACTTCGGTGGCGCATCCACTAACTGTAATTGTAATTTATAACGAAAGGAGCCAAGCGGCAAAACCGTAGCATAATGAACTGTTAAATCCCCCGGTTTAATGTACGAAATGAGTTATAGCACGATTAACAAATAAAAATGGCCGTGGCGAAGTAAAACTGTGTTAACCCTTGAATGCGGACAAATAAAATGTTACGTACGTCATGTTAAACGACCGAATTTTTCACTCCCGGTACAAATGAATGCTCGAGAGTGTTAAAGTTTGTCGACAATTTTCCGGCTTGTGTACATTACTAAATCAACTTTAAACGTTTGCAAATTTGAAGTAACTGCGTGCTTTATTGTCCAGTTGTCATCGAATGGTATATTTAGGATTATAGTCACTGTTTTGTCCAATAAAACAGTAAGTAATAATATAATAAACAAAAATAAAACAACCCCTGTAAGGGTGCGAAACTTGGACGGTGGGCGCAGCAGTATTAAAAAATAGAAAAAGTTTGAAACGTAGAGAAAATCGTGGATAATAAAAGTTAGAGATGAGAAAGTATTGTAACGTTCGTGGGTTTAATAAATTAAGCTTAAGACTTATTTACAGCAATAACTATTTATTTACTCTAATTATTTATTAATTTAACTTAAATACACTATTGAATTACTACTAAACTTGGATCACTAACTACACTATTTAGTTTCACTTCTATGCACGTCTCTGTTTATTTAACTGAATTCACTGCTACCACTGTCAATTTATTACTGACTCTTCGGCGATTTTCATTTTATAGTATCCGTCGTTAAAGTCTAGAATTTTCTGGAGATTAGAAACTTCGAGAATAGTCCATTTCTCTGCAAACTGCTAAATTGCTTTCTTAGAAGGCCGGTACGATACACATGTTTACAAATTCGACGCACACACCGCCGAAATCGCCCTTGGCTATCGATTCGGTCCGTAACACGTACAAGTGTGCCTGTTTTCACACAAGCATCCTCATGTTCGCTACAGTATTATTTCAACAACTTCGTAAAGTGGTTGGCATAAATTGTATGAATCAAAAAAAGAAGTCTCTCAACAATTGATTAACAGCATGTTTTCAATTTTTCTAATAAGGGTGCTCTTGAGATGCCAATTAAAGAGTACTGAGTATGTCCTCAATTATTTTATCAGTCATGAAACATTAGCCTCACAACTTTATCACGAACTACTCAATATGTACTGGGAAGTACTTAACAGTTATTAGTTAAGAGACAGTTAATTTTGAAGAATATCAGCAAAAAGTTAGTAAACGACAGAAGTCGTAAAAGCTTTTTTAATATGTCTGTAAAATTGTTGTAAAAAAAGTGTAAATATTATGTGCCAGAGCTGGATTTTTTCACGACATACTCGTATAATACATTACGTTTATGTTCGTTTCTTCCGCATCTTATTTTTTGATGTGCTAAAGTAGACTCAGCAAATATGTGTCTTCATAAATTCTGAAAATGTTTACACAGATGTGACTACTACTAGTTTTTGAAAATCTTTAGAAATATTAAAGACAAAAATACAAAGCAATTGTAGGGTGGAGAATTTCTTCTTTTTTTAAATCTACATCTTACGTTTCGCTATTAGGTAAGACCCTATGTAAGGATCTTAACCTCACATTTGTTTCGCTTCGCTGTATTTAATATTAATTGGGGAAAAACTTACCCTTATTTTGAAAATATGTCAACCTAACCTAACGTGCTGTCTATATAAGGTTATAATTTCTTTTATGTTGGTGTCCTCTTAATTCGAATCGTCTTCCTGTCTGTTCTATCTATGTAACTACTACTAAAATGTTGATGTATAACTGCTGAACTGCATTTGTTCAATAATACATAGAATACCATCCATTACCAAATTCAATCTATGGAATTTATTCATTCGTTTTTTAATGATGGTATTTTGAAAACCGATTTTTTTCATTATAAAAATTCGAATAATGTGCACTACACCATTCATGTTTTGTGCGCTTCCTATTGAGTGTTTGCGTTCAGTAGATGGTTAAGGAAAATTGGGAAGTGGCGCTCGGGCTCGGAAGCTGCATGCACAGGTCTACTGGGCTACGTAGTACTACCTAATTAGCAAAAAGCTAAAAAAATTATCGTTGCAAAAGCTTTTCATAACTCACATTCCAGCACTTGGAACGAAGCGGTAAAGCTGAATTTGTTCAGTTATTTCGTTAAACTCAAAGTAAACAATATTCACGGATCACCTGGCTCTCTGCTTACATTAAATTTCATCAGACTTTGTAAATAGTGATGCTCATGAACTCGGTGCGCTGTATTTGATTTTGCTTTAGTGTTGACACACTAAAATCGGGTTCTGACAATTCGCCTGTTTGGATACGCCGCGTGTTTGTATTTAGGAAAACTACAACTAGCGAAATACAGAAACTTTATGTATAAATTTCGAACTAAATTGCTTCAATATTTACAAAAGTCAAAACGGCAAAAAAAAAAAACGAATTTGCAGGTTTAGAAATTATAAAATGAAGCACGTAGTATCTCATCAACACAAATTATAATTTTTGAAGTGAAAACTTCTTCAGGCGCGTTATGCGATGTGTCAAGTTGTTTATATTTGTTTTTCTTTATATTTTCGATTGGTGACCACAAAGTACAAAAAATCAATTTATGACGCAGGAGACCATTGGCTATATTTATTAAAATTGAGATTGAAAGTCCGTTGTGAGCTCGGTACCACATATATGAGCTTTTTAAGCTTTCTGAACGTTAATAATAAAGTGAAAATCTGACACGCGTGCTTTTGACTTCAATAGCCAACCTATGACCCATTCGACACCTCCTGAAAGGTTTGTTGAATAGAAGCAACTGGTCGACTGGCTTTCATTATGAGATCGACATGAGTCCCTCGAACAGGGTTCTTAATAAAAAAAATTGATACGAATTCTATAGAGTTCCAAATTATTTATTTATGATATAGGTATTCCATAAAATTAAAAAAGACAATGATATAAAAATATAATAAATATTATTAGCCAGTGATATATATCAAGAGACGTCGTTCTAGCGCGCTTCCCCCTCCCTATACGTTCAGTGTAAGATGAGTGGAGAAGGCATATCTATGGAAGTGGCAGCGATAGTTCCGTTACGCTTACATCCGTTACCTTCATTCTACTTTATTCCCAATATTTTTCATACTCCGGGCCTTTTAATGTTTTTGAAGGTATAGATGAACTCCAAAAATCCAACAAAAAATTTGAGCATAAAATAAGTGCACATCCGTACAAAAATTCCTTGAAGTACCAAGCCTTTCTTATAAAAATCTCGATTATTATTTACTACACATGATAATGTCGACCTTCTTCTCTCGTGATCAATAATAATTAATGGCCTCGTCAAAGAAATGTTATTCAAAAAGGATGAATTTTATTATTGCACGCAATCAGCCTTGTATCTAAATAAATGCACATTCTAATGTAAAATCAATCGAATCTTACACAGCTATTGCAGAAAACTATTGACTGATCGTTTTCTATGCGTCATTCATAATGGAACACGCTGTATCTAATAACATACTCAAGCAATATCAATTTAAATACGATATTGCATTTAAATTATCCCCGAAGGCCTGTCAGTAAAACACTGACTATGTTATCCTTAAGAAGTTTTATTTGGAAAACTCGTGTGGCTTTTTACAATTACTATTTCTTTACACGAATGACTTCCTTGTAAAGGAGTTAAGTATCAACATTGCTTAAATTTCATATTTTCGGTTTTTAAGGAATTCTTCCTACGTAAAAAAATCCTTAAACATTATTGACCCAAATGAAAACTCAGAGAAACGTAAAAAGTAGCAACTTCATCCACTCTTAATGATCGAAGGAGTAGGAACTAATTTCCAATTGGGAAGCTGATGTCTTCCCATTAGACCTCCACGTTTCTCGAAATAGATATAATTAGTAAGGTTTCGATTTTTACAAGTTCTACACCTCTTGCATAAAAATACGTCCATTATCTTAGCTCTTAATTTCTTTTTCTTTCTTTCGACTTTCGTGTCCAACTTGAATTTCAAGGATGTCGTGCATATAATGCTCCCTTGTTGTGTACAGGGTGTTTGAGGAACTACCAATAAAAAAAACAATTGTAAAAAAAAGTGAATTTAGGTTTAGGTTCAATTTGTATTTTTGACTATAAAATTTATTTTAAGAAAGATCGTCACATCATCAGAAAAAATCGAAACACTTTCATTCTCGACGTAACTCAATTTATAAATAATGACGTACGACGCGATAAGGATTTTCACTTCACCGCAGCAGCCTTATTATTTTGACAAATGGCTTCCTCAACTTACTCCTCTCCAGTTCAGTGTCCTAGATCTAGGAGTACGCTGCTTTGATTACGAGTATATACTCCAGTGCATGTACGTACACTACAAGTGATTTATTTGCTGTAACTCCATTGACTTACGCAAAGAATGATTTAATGTATTGTGGGAAAGGAGTTTTAAAGAGAAGCTTTCCACATATTGAAAAGTGATTTAGCACCCCTTTACTTTAAAATATTTTTATACCCCCGGTGGTTCATAAATTACACCCTACCTAGTTGGCTAAAAATACTTTGGGGAAAATAAGGGATAGGATGGGATAAAGGAGAAATTTAATACATATTTTTAAATATCTATTTGATTTCGGGTTTTCTGGCCGTTGTCTTCGGTAATTTCTTCCCGACGTTTCGCCTGCTGTTGCGCCAGGCATTCTCAAGAGTAGCGCGGTGATCGTCTCGGTCGAAGTTCTCTAGTAGATCGCTCGGTGGTGAGTGCCGGTGTGTGAGATGCGTCGTTATTTATATCCTCCGAATACCAACACTAAAAGCAACCACAACTCAATCATTGGCTCATACGATCACAGGCTCCGCCCCACACTACCTGGGAAGTATAAATAACGACGCAGCTCACACACCCGCACTGGTAGCGGCCAGGTGGCCGTGAGGTAATGATGATTAACCGAGCGACTTGATCAGCGGATTACCCGCCAAGTCGTAGTCGGTTCGAACCCGAGTATGGGTAACAAGCTTTTCACGTTGAAAAACCTAACTTTCCATTTGGAGATGAAAATTTGTCATAATTGTAATAATTGATACAAAACAATAAAGATATGGACCAAAAAAAAAAAAAAACACCCGCACTCACCACCGAGCGATCTACTAGACAACTTCGACCAAGACGACCACCGCACCACCCTTGCGAATATCTCCACCAGGAGACGCAACGTCGGGAAGAAATTTCCAAAGACAACGGTCAGAGAACGCATAAAGTCGTGGGATTTTGAAAATTATCGTAAATCACCCTGTAAATGTTCTAAATCCGTTTAGTTAGTAATGTCGATGAGAATTCGTACGAGAATAACCTGAAGCCCGTTTAATTACAGAGAGACATGAAAGTTTATTGATGAATTTTGTTGACTAGTTACTGGCTGATTGCCATTTCGTTACATAATTTTATTATTTGAGTATGAAAGCCTTTTTTGCTGTTTTAATTAAACCCAACGTCCTCATTTAGCAATAACAGGCGCTGCCTAATAAAGGTTCGCATTAATTAGAAACGAATTACAATTGCAATTATATAAAGCTATGCGAGTCACTATTGAGCGGTTATTGAGATATTTATTAAATGAAATGTGACTGACATTTTATTAACAGATTTGTTTTACTATCTAATACTATTGCGTTTACTGATTTGATTGGACTGTTTGTAAAACTCATTTTAAATTTCATTTCTCATTAGTCCACGAGCGTTTTCATTAAATAACAAAAATTCGCAAATATAATCAGAAGTATTTCAAATTTATTGTGTCTACTGCTGATTATTATTTTATTTGATGTAGTGTTCGAATAAAGATAATATTTATTTGTTTATCAACAGTGCATTTTCAAAGTAAAGTACGATGAGCCAAAAGTGAATACAAATGAGTGAAATTATATAATTAGGGTACAAAGGGTATTTAAAATTCAACCCCTAGAGAGGATGACAAAGGGTTTGATGTGTCGACCAAGATACAGGGCAGAAAGCTTGAAGTTCCTCATCAATTTCAGCCACTTTGTATAAAATTACTTTTCAAAATAGAATCCTTTTTAAAGTTTTTTACAAATTTTAAATATTATACGTATAGTGTATAAAAGAATTGATAAATATTTTTTATAAAATTTCTAGAAATCCCAAACAAAACAGGAATTATTCGAGTCGGTTTACAGCTCCCTCCAACCCCAAAATCCTCTGGAAAAAGCTCCTCAAATTATCCTTATAAAGTTCGTTTTGGCAATTTTTTTTTAATTCTCCACTGAATGAGTTAATGCAAATAATTCGCGTTAAAGCGAGCAAAACGAGCCGTTTGGGAGAAACGATCGAAAAGTTTTCTCGGATAAATAAATCGTTCGAACTGAAGTATTCAAAAAACGCTAACTCCCGTAACCAAATCAATTGCTCCTCATTACGTGCTCGACGAATTCGAAGTTTACAGTTTAACCCCAAGTTTAAATGCAGCATTCATCAGATTGTTTTCATATCTACATCTTGTCCCACAAGCAGTCACTCTTTTATTCCCCATATAAGAACCTTTTTTGGAAATAATTTTCAATTAACCTCAAGCAAACTGCAAAAAAACAAAAGTAATTCTGGTACCTAGAATAAACCTTTTTGCTTTTCGAATTTGATAAGCTTTTTTTAATTTTCCTTTACTCCACCCCCAACTCCTCGACCCTCAGTCCGTGACCACTATTTTCGCTGATGAATGGTCATGTTCAGTTCCTCTATGGGCGTCAAACACAATAGAAAGATGTATAATATCAGTATGTATTAAAAGCTCATTTAGTACAGGGTGTATGTACCAAATTTACAAAAAAGTTCACTTTAAGCAACCGGTAACTACCCTTGTATAAACTTTATACTAGTATGCATATACATGTTGTAGTACATACGTCTATCTGTGTCTGTTAAGCAACTACCACGGAGAAAATCGAATGAACCAAAATGATTTCACGGGAGACTTAACATTCGAAGCACGATTTTTCTTCCTTTACGTGAACGACTGGCGAAAATATGACTTCTATGAAAAATAACCCGAGAGAAAAGAATTAGCCATTCACGACGGCTTTGTCGCAGCAATCACACGGGCATTTTCTCGTTTACGTGATGCAGAAGACATAATCCCATCATCTCGACCCATGCGATCGCCAAACTGGGATGCATTCGTATATCTGGCCGGGATTTTAGGGCTTTTCCCGAGAAAATGAATGAGTTATCTCCCTTCACAGCAAAGAAATAACGTAAGCATAGCTATATAGAAGAATACATGTACAGGGTGACGTTTTATGTAGTCATACGAAAGGTGGTAATTTAAAAGCAAAAAGTCCTGTTGCACACTAGGCCACCGGCCAGCTCATGTCGGCTAAGCTACCTTAGCCCCCTTTTATGAGTGACGGTCGAGGCCACTTTCGTGGATCCTCTACTGAAGTCCCGGCCTTTACCCATTTATGGTGGGATCGGTGGCTAAACACAGCCACCAGTCGCAAACCCAAGTGGTTCGACGCAGCCACCAATCATAGTAGCATTCAATCCATTTTCCGAGATTGGTAATGACTTGTGGCTGACACTGATCAAGGTTTTGGAGAACTTAATTCCTTGCTAAATATCGTATAAGTAGTAAAATTTCCAAAAAATCAATTTTAATAATTTTTCTCATATTATTTATGACAAATTGATTCGAAATTTCATGTTTTATGACGAATAATAGGTACCTGTTCAAATAGCAGAGTATATGGAGGCCAAAAAAGTACAGATTAGAAACCATATAAACTATTTCCGGGTTATAAAGACTAAAACGGTTTATAGATGGATGTGTTTGTCATTTAAAATAAACTAAATTATGCATAATGATCTCTTATAATACCCGCTAATACACCTACCTACTGTAGGTATTCAAATGCTCCATAAGGTCAAATCCAATGATACATTTACATAACAAATCGATCAATCAAACTACTCTTGTCAAATCAAAAGAGCAAGTGTTACTAAAGAATAACATTTTATATGAGTAATTTAATTAGGAAATCACCTTTACACAATACAACAGCAATTTTTAACTTATTAGATGTTGTTGAAATAGTCTGAACATATTCGATGGACGATAACGTTTTCAGAATCAAATTCTGTAACATGTTCATTCAACACGCATGCGCACGCTAGTACGCTACTACTCATTCTAAAGCTTTAACTCGATGATACAATAAAGCGAAAACGTCCTGCTTTGTGTCGCTGCTGTATATGTTAACTCACTTCTAAGTTCAACCCTATACAGGAATATTGTCTTATGTATTAGTAATCAAGTTTGGCAAGTGCACCTTCTTCTTCCAAACAATGCCGCCGTAGCTAATTATGTTAGAAACTTATAGCAAGTATGAGATGGGGAATTCCCAAATCCCTGAGTTACTTGCTGCAAAGAGATTAAGGAATGCTTTGATGTTCGTTGTATATCTTACGTGGTTTATCTCTAAATCGCTAGTATAAAAGACATTATTTATGCGTCTACGTGATTAAGTAATTCTTCTAAGCAGGCTTCCGCGGCTGCTGTCTTGTAATTGAAATTAGACACTAAATTGAAATTCAAACTTTTTTAACATTATTTAAGAATTAAGGTTTCAAGGTTTCATACATGAGATACTATGAACATCCTTGCAGCGATTTTCTTTCCTAAAACTAACTTAAAGTTTTTGGAATTCCAATACTGTTAGTAGTAATTGAATTATTCTATATAATCTTTTGATTTATTGTCAGACAAAGCAATGCCATTAAATTTTATACGACTTTCAATTTACGACCAAACGTTTCGTACTGTGTGAAAATTCTAGCCTCATATAACGTTAAATCGCTGTAGTCTCTGTTAGTAATTCCTTTAATGTTTCGGATTGATTCATCCAATCGAAAAGCTGATTAAAGGCTTAATTATAAGCTATTTTGCAATGGTTAGTTAACCTTGCAATTTACTAATGAGGAAGTATAAAAGTCGATCTTGATGAGAAAGGAAATTGAGTTGCTTGTCTCAAAATCTGCCACAAGTTGAACTAAATCCTAAAATAAATTATTGCACAAGTCTCAATTACCACCAAAGATACCTTCCGAATGGGGGTGTAATGTCTTTTTCTTATTGTAATTAATATACAGGGCTTCTTCAAGATGAAATAATACAGGGTTTCTTCAAGTGAAGCTTAACCCTGAAGAACAGGGTGAAATGTTAATTGTGAGTTTCACAGCCAAATAAAAATTAAAAAAATGTGTTAAAAATTTATATCATTGAGAAATAATTTCAATTCGCTATTAATATTGATTTATATCTATGATTTGCAATTATGTTACTGTTACAACAATTACGCAATGGTCAAATGGTTTTTTCTGTAATGCGGTTAGTAGTCTGAGTTTCTCAACTCACTAATATTTTCGCTGACAGAAATATAACACTTCTATGAAATGACCTCCATACATACTAATGAAAGTTGAGCAAAAAATTTAGGATTAATTGTTATACTAATTAAAAAAAATCTTTTTAACTCGTTTCATGGGGCTATTCACACAAGCAATGTGTCATTCATTGGGCGCGTCAACGTAGTGCAGCTATTACTTAACTTGGAATGTGCTTATTTTATGTCGAAAAATTTGTGGAACTCATATTTTTTGGACTCAAAATCAAACTAATTTTCAAAAAAAAAAAACTGGGGTGGTTTATTGCTACTCCCATAAAACTAATAGCTCACCTGGAGAAGTAAGTAAGGAAAGGGACAGACTTGGTGGTGAGAACGACTTCGTATTAGTTCTTATCAGGGCGACAAAGGCAGTTCCAACAGAATAACGACCAAGAAAAGTCCCTCTTAGGCAGTCAAGATCAGTGTAATACCATAAACCATATAGGCACGCCACCTGTGGGGATTAGCTACAATTCTGGTTCAAAACCAACAAGAATCCTTTGGTTTTAGGACATCCCCACAGATGGCTTTCGAAAAAGATCTATGATATTAAACAGTGAGGTTAAACTTGCTTTTTTTTACTAGATTTATAATTAAAAATTGGCCTTGAAATCATCTTAGCTGAAGTGCCTTTGAGTGTTCGTATCAATTTAGCACAAACGGTTAATTCGAGCGAGTTTTTCATGAAATTTTACTGCCACTTATGTCACTCGTCTTCCTTAAATTGTATCAAATAAAAACCGCTTCGACGTCCCGTTTAGTATTTTTATTAGCATCTCTGGTCTGATTCCTCCGAATGTAATTACAAGCGTTGAGCAGATAGCACTTCGTAATCCACTCCATTCGAGAGTTATTGTACCCATGGACGGACAGACAGATCTCAATCTACTCTCGCGCCGCGATCCGCGCTCTCGCAACGAAATTAAAAAGCATCAGGGTAAATAATGATATTATTTAACTTCCCCTTTTTCACGGTACTGACGATGAGTTTAAAATTCACTCGACCACGAGCAAAAAGCTACATAGTTTTCATTGCAACAACGCTGCTAAACAAAAGACTCTTTTTTTTTTTTTTTTGAAAAAGAGAACGGAAAAGAAAACTGAAACAACTTTGAAAAATATTTGTATTTTTGTTGTGCAAATAATGAAAAAGTATTTATACAATTTTTTTTAAAAACTGACCCCAAAGTGAATATTATTTTTATAATGTAGTGATAACTCAAAAAATAAAATTTTATTAAAAAGTGCAGCAGAAACGTGATTATTTGAATTGAGACGAATCCGTTCACTGTGTCTCGCTTGTTGGTTGGCCGTCCGAAATAAACTAGACCGGGAAAGGGGCACGAGATGCCACTGCTGATGTAATTTAACTGTAATCTACTTTCACTCCAATCTCAGAGGGCACTAACCTAACCTAAAGGTGAAATGTAATCGGCGATGCACTATCGAGCAACTAATACATTTAGGTGCACATATACGAGCCAATCTATCCACTGCATAACATTAGAATGTATGTAGAACTCGAAGATCTTCAAGATATAAAATGTTCATTAATTTCATTTCCTCAATCCTCATAATACGATACTGTAATTTATTTATTAATATGGCATACAAATAAAAGACGAAAACTATAACGGGTTATGTTCCAAAATAATATCAAATGTTCAAAAATGTGGGTATTTTATATGAAATCATATGACATAATCCACTTGAAATAATCTTAACACTCGACATCAAGACGTATAACAACTGAGGTGGACTATGAAATTGGAGCTGTGAGATCATGTCCAACTGAGGCCATTCCGGTATACCAACTGAGGCCTAAGTTTAGAAATAAAATCGCCTCAGTTGTTAATAAGATCCACCTCACTTGGTGTGTGCCTGTTTGGCTTCCCTTTTTTTTTATTTCAAGTTTTCTTTTTGATTGGGGCCTTTCTCTGGGAGTAATTTAAATGGTTCTTTTACTACCCCACGCAGCACTGCACGTTGTAAGTTAATTGTCTCCCTATAAAAGTAGCTGATTTGCAACAAAGCACGTACTATTATTTAAAGACTGTCGATAAAAGTACGATTAATTAAAGAGTAAAAAGTGAAAGAAAATTAATTTCTTGAAAAGAAATGGAACTTTCTAAGTCTGGCCATATGGGTTTAATTGCAAAAATGCAACACATAAGGTAGTAATTTCACACCGTGTTGCCAGGTAATGTAACAAATAATAAGGAAAAAGTTTCCTCATTTTTTTGTTGTTATTATATTTATTAAAGTGTTTAGAAAGTTAGTTGGTCTAAATGCTTAGGTCAGTACCTGTTGCAACAAAAGAATAATTATTTCGGTTTTAAATCTTCCAACTGAAACTTTATTACAGTTTTAATAAGTATTTTGAATTATACGATAATTATTATTAGTGTGAAAGGTGATGGTTTTAATTTACGATGTAGGCAGTTCTAAAGACTATAAAATAATTTAACACAACTTTTTTTTATATATGTATTAACACATATAATTAAAATAAAAAATTATAGAAGATTTTTATGAAATATTTCAGAAGTGTTACCCCTTTGAAGTGTAAATTTTCTTTCATCGCTACATTTAACAAAATTTCACTTAAAGATTCCATTTCCTTTATAAAATTTTAACTTTCTTTATTTAAATTTCAGAATTTTTAATCGTTTTTCTTCTAAAATTCTTTTTGTTATAATCATTGGAAGTAAATAAAATCAGGACCAATTCCTTAATGTCTTAAAAGTTTCCCGAATGCATCCCGGAACGAACAACTTCCAGAAATATCGAATGCGCTTTGTTGTTTACCTTCCGAAGGATTTATTTCATTTTTATGATCGACATAAAGCGGTCGAAGTTTTCGTTTGTTTCACTAAACCATAAAGATAATAAGAAAAGTTTAATCTATGATTAAAGATATTAAACCATTCGGTTCTGTACTCTGTTCTGTTACGACTCGAACTAAGTTGTTATTGAATTTAATTCAAACTTTGCAAATCACACAAATCCCTGGAGAGACGGCTTTTTGTAGAAATTTTGTTAAAAAAATTTTAATTAATTTTTTTCTCAGAACTCATAGTAAAATATTCAAACCACTGAAAGGATCAAACAACTGATTATCATCTTCATCTGATAATAGTAACTATCCTAATGAAATCACCCTATATAAAAGTAGTTCTTCTTCCACATTTCGTTTTGAACATTTCTAGCAATGTTCTGTCTGTAGAATAAATGCGGTAACATTTAATTCGCGAAAGAGATAAACTGAAATAGACAATGTAAATTCACTGGACCAAATCTTTATTTAATGGAGATCGCAAGCAAATGTTTCAAACAAAACAGAGGTTGTCTATTTTTTTTTTCGTCCGGACAAGCGTTGTTTTAGAAGAATTAATTAGTTCTTCGCTCTGCCAGCTCAAAAATAAAATAAAATGTACTTACTCTCCGACGTGTAATTAATATTAGAGATTTTTCGTCTCTTTGAACGCTCAGTCAAAAAAAGCAAATAATGCCGTTTTGCATATCTCTTTAAAACGGTTTGGTTTTTTAATTAAGCTTTGCACAACACCCCGCATAAAATACAAATCTCTTCTACAACTTTAAAAGGATTAAAATCATAGTTTATACGAGGGTGACCAAAAAAAAATTAGTAAAGTGGTTGTTGATAGACCCGGATCGCGATTATTAGTTCTCATCAGCGCGCCATGAACCGTTCCGACAGAATACCAACCAAACTACAGCTTTTGACTAGGAACAACGAACAGAAAACGACCACAAACGGCAAGTAAACGCCATCTACCGATTGTGTGTTCAGTACCACCAAGAAATATTGAAACAAAACATAAAAAACAGTTTGTACCAACTTTCATAATGCCTTATTGGCGTCGCTGTAAAAGAAATTACCTCTGTACATCTTCAACTTTCACTTCGTTATAAAATCACGGTCAGGTGCACTTGCGGTATTGAGAAATTCCTGGTTAAATATTTTTAAATGTCACCTGCACTCTCATCTGAATGTAACAGCATTTCAAGAAGCAGTCGACGTTTACCATATTCACACAATTGTGATTTTAACATTCTAATAGTTCGGTGATTCCCAACCTAAGGGTCGCGACCCCATTCAAGAATATGTGAGATAACTTTCAGGAATAAAGAGAGTTGCAACGTATTCAGAAACAGACAGAAATTATCCTTTATCATGGCATTCATACTTTAGTGGGGAAGGTCGCAACGTTTCTTTCTTACCCTTACAGCATTGTTCATATTTAGTGGGTCGTGACACTGAAAACGTCCAGAATAGATGATGTTGAATGTATTGTTACGGATTTAGGCAACTTCAAAGTTGTGGGCAGTCTCTGTGTCGAAATGTCTAGCAACTG
Source organism: Agrilus cyanescens (assembly GCA_947389935.1). NCBI lineage: Eukaryota > Metazoa > Arthropoda > Insecta > Coleoptera > Buprestidae > Agrilus > Agrilus cyanescens. The sequence continues at coordinate 25,153,677 of OX376710.1, read as the reverse complement.
TCTGGACTGTTCGAGAAACTTCTAGTGGTTACTAAGAGACATCGAATAACTATAAAAGGAGGGCGACGAGAAAGACTGCTGGTGCGCGAACCAGAGAGAGAAGACAACAAATATTTTGTAGTACAATAGTTTCTATGGACTTCCATAAAAGTCTTGAAACTGCAGTTTTTTATATATTAACAATAAAAATCGTTATTTCAACTGCCTCAATAATGTTCTTTCAATAGAATGTTGTAAACCAGCACACACATTTTGATACTTTTTAACGACTTTCCCTATTGTTTCTTGGCTTGGAAACGATTTCAATTTTATCTACTTTTCATTTATCTTGTACCGTTTCGTTTGGTTAGAACCAAACGTAATAAAAAGTTTACTTTAAATATTTCATTAAACGAACCTGTGGACCTTCATGATACTGTTCACAAGAAGCGAAGTTATTACCTTATTTTCAATTATCCTTTTATTGAAAAGCAGAATAAAACAAAATACAATAATGGGATTTCAAGGTATGAAAGGAACTGATGTCCTTCCCAGTAACCCAATCAATTCTGTTCGAAGAAAGAGTTCTTCCAATTTAATGTAGTAAAGCTTGGATATATATATATATTTTATTTTATTAAAGTTCATGTTTTAAAGAAGTCAAAGCTAATGATCATTTGATGTTCAAAGAAATATTATTAATGTCTTTCTTCTCATTTAATGAAAATTTATATGAACAAATCCAAGATATTTAAATTTACAGATAAAATACTATCACACAACACAATCTTTATAGTCTCATTTAACTTTAAATGGATAATAAGAATTAAAATTTTAGTTATAAATTTTCATTAATAGGTACCTAAATTTGTGATTTTCACAACGATATTCAAAAGATCATCAGTTGCAAATGATCATTAACGTAAAGATAAAAATAAATTGTGGGCAAAAAAGGGAGAAAATCAAGATGATTATAATTGAATTATTTACGAGTGTGATTAAAACAACGACAAATTTTCGAAACATCTCTTGAGTTTCGTAACGACACAATTTACACAGCCGTAGATTAATTCAGAAACAGAACAGTTTAACAGACATTTGCGAGGCTTTCAGGCAGAAGCACTAAATTTGCAATTTGTTCGAAAGGGGAACAGAGTATCCAAATAAATGCGCCAGATGATCCGTTTTAACCAATGTAATGGTGTTGTTTGTAACACATTTATAACTTGTACACATTAGGTGTACCATAACATTAACGATTCAATTGAGAAGAAATAATCAAAATTACATTTAAAATATAGACAAATACACAGCTTGAACCACTTGTGATGATCTCTTTATCTTAAATGGTTGAAGAAACATAATACAAAATCCTGTCATCTATTCAAGTATCCTTTAGTCTGTATGGATTTTTAGAAGGAAACTTGGGATTTTTGCCAAAACTGAAACCATAAAAATTATTGGCAACTACAATAGATCACTTAAAATCAACATTTTTTTGTAAGAGCATTGCAAACAAATGTTTAGTTGTCTTTCTTAGACCTTCCCAATCGGGAGGGAACCATATAAAGATGAACTTTTGGACCATGATGCTTTGAAAAGAACTCTCGTTGACGATTTGATGCTGGAATTTTTGTCAAAATCGAAAGACACAGCTTTGGCGTCAATTAACAATACATCACAACAATATGTACCTAATTGTGATTTCTTTGGCAATCCCAATCACTGGGAGAAAATATGAAGATTAACCGTTAGATCACGCTTTGAAGAGAACTCACTTTGGAGGCTAGTTGATGGAATTTCTATCAAAACTGAAAGCCACAATTCCAAAAATAGCCACTTTTTTAGTAAAATTTTGGGATGCAAGGCGTTACTTTCTATATCAGTTAAAACTATTAAAAAAAAAAAACTACAAGTAGTTCTTAATGTAAACGCTTCATCTCGCACAAATTCGCACATTAGAGCGACAAGGTGTTGAATAATTAAGCCAATTTTAACTTCTAGTCACGACCGACCGTGTAAACTAGTAGAACTAACCAGTTTTAATTGTAGTTTGTGGCTGGTGTTTATGCCTGTGCAATTTGTAACTGCTGTAAAATGTCCTGCGCTTTCGAACTTTGACGTAATTATTATCACCTTATGTACCTACTTACACTCCATCAGCAACTCCTACACAACATATGAAGCGAAATTAGTTGAGCGGAACGTATAAGGGTGGGCTGGAGACTAATGAATACATGTTGGTTTGGCAGAACACTAAAACACGAACAAAAACAAATATAATGATCGATATACATCCAAGCATTAAACTAAATCTACAGTAGCAGACAGTGTAAGTACGAAGTATTTTCTCCAAACGTTTCATCTCCTACTGAGACTGACAGCTGCAGCGGATTTGTACTAACGAGAACGAACAGCGACTGAATGGAGACCCGGCTGTGCGCCGATATATAACCGGACTGAGGTAGGTGTGTCGTAGAGGGGGCGGTCTCTGAATAGTTCGTCGGTGGGTTAATTGTTGTTCTGGTACAGTCCGAAAACGCGCCAATTTTGAATTAATAATAATACATTAATTTTATAAACTTTAATTTACTTATCGATTTTACTATACAACCTGATTACCTCAAATTCATTTTGCAAAATAAATTATCGACTACGTCCTACCAAATTGCGTATTCAACAGTTGTATGCAAATCAATTGTAAACCTTCCATTTACGTATTTTTAACCATCGAATAATTATGCCACTTGTTGACGCTGGCCCACTAAATTCCTATGGGCAAAATATCGAATAATGTGACAGACTGCGGGGGCTGCAACGTCACGTAGTATAACAATTCACGTAAATAATTGCTATTATTTCGACGGACAGCGAATGGATTATTAAATTATAAATTTGAAACGAGCATAATTCGTCGTTAACGTGCGGGCATGTGTAGTAGTAAACTGTAATAAACGGTCCCATCACTATGTGCCAACAAAAACTCAATTATCGTAAATATCATTACGAACCGCAGCTCATGTGAATACGTTCAGTTTGTAGCCCCAGACGACACATGTATAAATAATATGTGCCGTTACAAGAATAATCCTAGTAGACCTTGTCCCGTAAACATAATTCTATTTTATACGACTTCTTGCAGTTCATGTCGTCAGTTATAGCATTGTAGTTAAAATCTACTAATTACTGCTAATATAAGTAGACACTATATGATAAATTTGCAACATTGTTCAATATTTTGGTTCTACCTGACGATAGATTTCTTTAAACCGGAGAACCCTTGTTAGAATAGGTCTAAACTGTAGGAAATCCCTGCAGATGGCGCTCGTATACCGTCTTTAGTATTATATTAAACGTCACGTACAGTGCTGGGTTACTGGTAAGTTCTGTGATTAACATAAACGTGCTGCAACTGCTTTGAAGCTCACAGAAATGAGGGCTCAAAGTTTGAAAATGACCATTGGCCTCCTTTATCGACCAAAAGAAGAAATGGACGTCTCATTATGGCGAATGCACAAAATGAATTATTTTATCAAAAGCACAACTAAGGATTGGTGCGTGTTATGGTCATGTCCAATTCGTACAAAAGTTCAATTTTGGATTCTGCTCCTAAGAAAGCATCCAATACTATAATTGGTCATTGGCCGTTTTCGAACTTTGGGTCCAATATACTAAAAATAGTTTCATAACATATTTGGTTTAGTAAGAGCTTATAAAACGTAACCATTTTCCTTATAACAGAGGAAAACGAAATATTGTCCTAGTGAAAATATTTGGTATTCACAAAAAGTAGAAAATGCTATTTTCTAGAAAACAAAGTTTCTTATAAAGCGTACGTGTGTGAACGCAATATGTTGCTGGAACTTTTTTCATAACTGGCCCACAATATGACGGTCAAAAACGAAAAAGAATAGAATTGACAAAACGTTTCACGAGGATTCCACATACTATATATAAATAAGTGGATCATTTCCTATTTGGAAAAAAAGAGTCCTTTTTTATCAAAAGGACTAAATACATAAAGCGGAACTTTGCTTTCAAAATAACGAATTTCGAAATAATCCTTTATATGCAACAAAAACTTTTTTAACAAAAAAATAAGCCGTACACTGATTTGCCTTAGACGATGTTATCCTACCTTATTTTGAAGTCGTTTGATTTCGTGAATAATAATCCAATTTATGTTCCTCTCTACATGTTGACCAATAATTATTTTTTATGCCTTTTTATTGATAAATGAATATTTTCAAAAACAGTTTCTATTTAACAAAATTTACAATCAGGATAATTGCTCTCCAATTGTTTTTTTTTCTATCTACAGTTTTTGGGGGAAAAAATTAAAAAAAGTTGTGCCAAGTTAGCAACTATTCTCAATGGTAGTCCTACAAATACTTTTTGTCTATTATTATTTATCGTTTGTTCTAAATAAATAATTATTTGTCTGCCTATGAGACGCCACAAAACCTAGAATCCTTAGACTTTTAATTGTCCTGGAATGCTCATGTGCAATAGACCATAGTTTTGGAAATTCTGGTAATAGTAGCTCATAACGACATGAAAATTTTGTAAAAACACAATTAGAAAATAAGAAATAAATGTATTTTTAAAAAAACTTCTGTTTGTTGATATAAAGCTTGAAAGCTTCCGAATAGGTTTTTGTTCATTTTCTGAACTTTTGCGGACTGCCTAATTTCAAAATTACCAATATCACGATGATGAGATATGATAATTTCTGTGAAAGCTACTTCAGAAACTTTTAGATGCAAAAACCAGATACTCGGTTGAAAGAAAATCAATTTCAAAATAAGAATGCTGTTCGTAAAAAGGGAGTTGAACATCAAAGTTACTTTTAATCTCAATCTATAAAATTTTATTAATTTCATAATTTACAAAAGTTGGGCAGAAAACATCAGACAATAAATAAAAAATGGTCTACTGATACATACATCCGTACGAATAAAGCTCTGTCGTTTTTGAATAAATCGAAAAGCTATGCGAGCTTAAACTGTAGAATTAGTATGCGCCCCACAGCGGCATGTTATTTAAGCAAATCATGTTATTGCTTTAGCTTCGGAATGGACCTTCACGTCAGACTAAATCTGTCCGCTTTAGCGATCCTTATTTATTCGTTCTGGTCAGCATCGAATGCACCCTATTTTTCTATCCGTCAGCTACGACCCCTTTTGGGCATCACTTTCATTTATTACCCATAAATCGGCACCCCTCCGTTCCAACCCGCTAACCACGCAATTCCGATGCATTCGACTCATTTCATCTTTTTATGTTTTCCATTCAATAAAAGAATTCCAAACAAGGAATTAGCATTCCATTCACTAATTTACTAATTTACATAACTAACTATAACTATTTGCAATGAATAATTTATTAATATATGTGTTCATCTGTTCCATCATTGAAAACTCAACTGCTTTGTCCTATGTAAATGGAATTACAAGAATTATGCAGTCTAATGAATATATCTCACATTTATTGGAATGTGTCAATTAAACTATAATTTATGATAGGGTATCTACATCGGTCAATGTATTAGAGCTTTAAATATTAGAATTAAGGAACACGACCGCAATATTAATTTATTAAAAAGAGAAATATTTTGTGTGCCACTTCATTTTCTTTAATTAAAATATTTAATTTAGTTTCTTTCTTAAATTGAATTGTAAAATTATGACTTTTTATCGCTTCAGATGAAATTTTAACTTCATATCTTCCACAAAAACAATAAAATATGACAACATTAAAGTCTAATGAAGAAACAGGTAAAAGAAAACTCGGTAGTGCAACCTCTTTCATAAATAAGAATATTAATGCTATTATTCATGACTTAAACAAAATTTATGATGTCATACAATCCACCTAGGTGGAAGATTAAAAGCGGGTGGATAATAAAATGGAAACTTTATGGTCTTTGAGATATATGCAAATATGTGCATAATGGTCTGTCTCTGTATCATGTTTATGATGACAAGTATAAAGTTAAAAATAACCAAAGGCGGTGATTCTGCTGACTTTGTACAAAAGTCTGTATCTTAAAAATTTAATTTTTTTATTTTTAAGACAAGAAAAGTTCATTATTCTATTCAAAGGTTAATATCACTGAGTAAATATCATGAGAATTAAATCTCCTAAATGATACGTATTCTCAAAACCTTAAATTTCTAAAAAAAATTATAATAAGGATTAAATTTCTCCTTTAGAGAAGAACGGAACCCTAAAAAGTTAATTAAAACAAGTATAATCCCAGCAGAAAGTTTTTTTGGTTAACTTTTCGATCTTTATGGTCCACTATTTTATTTAACCAAAAAATAATATTTAATGTTGTATAAAAGTTTTTGTGTTTATTTCATTTCCGGGCACGTTACCCCTGCAATAACAGTTATCAGGACATCGACCCTCTTCCACCCTTATCATGAGGATCATCCGAAACAAGCAACTTACTTTTACTGTACTTCGCTTCGGAGATTTGAACGCTAAGCTAGGCAGGGAAAATCTAGCCGGCTACGGTTACACTACGTTTTATCTATCGCAGTAGCTTGTGACCGTAACTACATACTATACATGTTGTATACGGCTATATGTAAAATACATACACATGTAACACTGGCGCGATTTTCCCGAATCGGAGAGATCGCGAAACGCAGACAAAACAATCGCGAAAACTCAGAGGAGCTTTTGACGAGCTTGCGGTTCACGAGACACTACTGGACCAGTTCGCACGCGAACTAGTAGCAGGAAAGTTTCTGAACGCACCGAAGTCAGGACAGCGCACAACTCACCAGGACGCTATGCGCTCAAGCAATTTGATTATAACTAGAGCAGGTGTAATTCTTATCATTCGAGTTCTACCTGAAAAGTAAAATCGATTCTGAAGCCGACAAAATAATTAATCATTTTATATTAATGTTTATGCAGACCGTTAGGGTGGAACTAAAAAAGTATTTTGGTTTAAAAGCCGAGTTGGAAAAGAGGTTTGCAAAATTTGTCAATGTTTTAAAGATTCCTGTATTATGAACATTCGAGAAAAATCTGATGCTTCTTTGAAAAGCTATTTGGGATCTAGAGAATTCGAAAAATTTATCAAAATTTCGATAACATTCTTGAACTCTCTTATAAATTTGAGTACGTCCAAGAAAGTTCAATATCTTGCTGGAAAATTTGAGAAATTTTTCGAAAGCTCGATAACTTTCTGGAAAATTTGAGAAATTTCTCGAAAGTTCGTTAACTATTTCAAGCGTTCAAGTAATTTCTCGAAAGTTTGATAAGTATTGCACGTATTCTGGAAAATTCATGAAATTTCTCGAAAGCTCGGTAACTTTCTGAAGAATTTGTGAAATTTCTCGGATGCTCCATAACTTTCTGGAAAATTTGAGAAATTTCTCGAAAGTTCGTTAACTATTTCACGCGTTCAAGTAATTTCTCGAAAGTTTGATAACTATTGCACGTATTCTGGAAAATTCAAGAAATTTCTCGAATGCTCCATAACTTTCTGGAAAATTTGAGAAATTTCTCGAAAGTTCGTTAACTATTTCAAGCGTTCAAGTAATTTCTCGAAAGTTTGATAAGTATTGCACGTATTCTGGAAAATTCATGAAATTTCTCGAAAGCTCGGTAACTTTCTGAAGAATTTGTGAAATTTCTTGAAAGCTCGATATCATTCTGGAAAATTTGAGAAATTTCTCGAAAGCTTGACAACTTTCTGGAAAATTTGTGAAATTTTTCGAAAGTTCGTTATTTATTTCAAGCGTTCAAGTAATTTCTCGAAAGTTTAATAACTATTGCACGTATTCTGGGAAATTCAAGAAATTTCTCGAATGCTCGATAACTTTCTGGAAAATTTGAGAAATTTCTCGAAAGTTCGTTAACTATTTCAAGCGTTCAAGTAATTTCTCGAAAGTTTGATAACTGTTGCACGTATTCTGGAAAATTCAAGAAATTTCTCGAATGCTCCATAACTTTCTGGAGAATTTGATAAATTTCTCGAAAGTTCGTTAACTATTTCAAGCGTTCAAGTAATTTCTCGTAAGTTTGATAACTGTTGCACGTATTCTGGAAAATTCAAGAAATTTCTCGAATGCTCCATAACTTTCTGGAGAATTTGATAAATTTCTCGAAAGTTCGTTAACTATTTCAAGCGTTCAAGTAATTTCTCGTAAGTTTGATAACTGTTGCACGTATTCTGGAAAATTCAAGAAATTTCTCGAATGCTCCATAACTTTCTGGAAAATTTGATAAATTTCTCGAAAGTTCGTTAACTATTTCAAGCGTTCAAGTAATTTCTCGTAAGTTTGATAACTGTTGCACGTATTCTGGAAAATTCAAGAAATTTCTCGAATGCTCCATAACTTTCTGGAAAATTTGATAAATTTTTCGAAAGCTCGATAACTTTCTGGAAAATTTGAGAAATTTCTCGAAAGTTCGTCAACTATTTCAAACATTCCAGAAAATTCAAGAAATTTCGATAAAAAACTAAGAGAAATTTCTCGAAGATTCGTGTATTATGAACTTTCGAGAAATATATATAATACTTCCTAGAAGAGTTATTTGAGTTTTAGAAAATTCGAAAAATTTCTCGAAATTTCGATAGCTTTCTGGAACTTCCTGATAAATTTGAGAACGTTCAAGAAATGTCGATTGCTTGAGATATTTCTAGAAAGTTCGTCAACTATTTCAAGCATATAAGTAACTTCTCGACTGCTCGATATCTTTCTGGAAAAATTCTCGAAAGCTCGATAAGTTTCTGGAAAATTTGGGTAACTTCTCCAAAGTTCATTAACTATTGCAAGTATTCTCTCCAATAAATTAAAGGACGCTCAAAGAAATTTTAATAGCCTTCTGAAAATTTTGAGAAATTTTTCAAAAGTTCGTTAACCATTGCAAGTATTCTGAAAAAGGCAAAAAAATTCTCGAAAGTTCTTTAATTATTGCAGGTATTCAAGAAATCCAAGAAATTTCTCGAAAGCTCGATGATTTTCTGGAAATTTCAAGAAATATCTCAAAAGATCGACAACTTTCTGGAAATTTCTCGAAAGTTCATCACTATTTCAGGCATTCCAGAAAATTCAAGAAATTTCTCGAAAGCACGATTAACATCCCGGAAAACTTGAGAAATTTCTCGAAAGTCCGATAGTTATTTTCAGCTTACTGAAAAATATGGGGATGCTGTTGTATATCTGTGGATCTGCATACATCTATAAAGAAACACGTTTTACTCTTTCATGCTCTACCTTTCGACTTTTCTAACGATGAACGACCTCTAAGACGCCATTACAGGACATGATGTGGTATTTAGAATGGGTAATTCATCAAGGTGTCACAGCATCCCTACTGCTATACTACTCCCTTTCTCAAAAATATTCTCGGCAGCAAACTAAGGCTGCTTGACTTAACTCTGAAACAGTGTGGTAGAGTTGACCTCAAGATTATGACGACGAAAATTTTGAAATACCATATCGGATATTTCACGAGTAAAGTGACACACATTGTGATCATTTATTTAAAGATCTTTTAGTTGCAAACTAACATTAGAGGTACTTCAATCATTTCGAAAGAAGACGCGACTGTACAAAGTTATTCGAAAGACTTTGACAGCATTAATTATTTTTAAACTGTCACATTTTTCTTTTCTTTAAAGAATGACTTCCATTAGGGTTCTATTTCGGTACGGAAATGATTTTTCACAAGACCCGTCTGTAATCATAAAGCAACGTTATCTACACAAACATTATTTCTTCGCTTTTTGACGAGGTAAAAAATGAACCTCCGTTGATAACGAAGTCAAAGCTAAAGAGCAAGCCGTTAACCGTACCATTTACTCATCATCAACAGGCTTTGAATTGATGTTGTATTATAATTATAATGTTTCCCTTGTGTACATCGAATATTTGAGGTGTTCTCAGGGGGAGCTTTTTCCAATTTTTTAAAAAAAATCAAACCAGATTCATTATTGAACATTATTATTTAAAAAATTATTAATTTTAAAAAAAATTTTAAATTCGTTTTACAATTTTTTTCTACCAGACAACTAAATTAAATAAAGTATTGTGTAAAATTAAGATCTTTTCAAATCGATTCTCGAATAATTTCAACTTTATGGTAATTTTCTACCAGGAACACTTAACCACCCATAGTTAAAGAATAAATCTCTGTCAAGGCATAAAAATGTAATTTGCTCTCAGGGTTTCCGTTGAAGTACAGGCGTCTTACAAAGTGAAAATTAGTTTTAAAACTAACGGCATTCTCTCCGCAATAAAATTCCTCATGTTGACTGAATGATATAGATAGATAGGCATCTACAGGGTGACGTCTTCATGGAAAGAAAACATTTATTTGTTTATTTAATTTTTAGTTAATTAAAATAAAAAATAACTTAAAATTTATTTGATATTCTGCTACTGTCTCATAATTTGAAACTAATCCTTGGAATGTCGTTTTCCAATTTAGATAACAGAATTTGTAGGTAGGTACCTACCTAATGTAGGTATTTAGTTAACTTGACTGAGGATTGTCGAGAATCGGATGAAGCCTTTATTAAATTTCCTGTTAGTGGACGTTATCTCTGATGACGATTACGGAAGTAAGGGAGAGAAATTCCGTGAGAAATCCGTATTTACTTACGTGTACATAGGTACGTATACGACAGAGTTGTGTTAAATTGATCCTTTGCTGCGAAAAATTGTACGAGATCACGATACGAATGTGAAATGTTGAGCAACATCCAAGACTACACATTAAAAACCAGTTCGAGAATTCTCAAAGTATTTTCTTTTCTATTTCCTCCAGAAGGAATACGTTAAGGACTTACCTAAAAATGCAGGTAGGGAAATTTAGATATGAAGAAACGTGTAGATTAATGTTTTGAATATCATCAAGGACCATCAACTTTCATTTACCAACTTCACCTCCATTTAAACTCATTCAAAAGAAATTTAATGAACCTCCAATTTATTTTTACGACGCACTTTTTGAACTTGCCTCACTTATTTTATTATTGAATTTCAATCATTACTTAAAAAAAAAAATTTACTGAAGAAAAAAGTTATTAAAAGTATTTGCCCATCTGAACCACCACAACCATTCCAGTGTATATGTACGAGAAGCCACAGTAGATTATTTCATATTATGGTACTTCAGTCCTTCTTTTTTTTGTTTCAACCCCCTCACAAACAATAAAGCTTGTCATAACAAAATGCAGTAAGAACCAGAGGATATTTTACGACCTATAATTTTCTCGGTTAAGTAGTGGGAAGAAACCATTTGCAGAAATCGTAGAAGGAAGTAGGTACCTACTACATACATCCGTTCAGTCGCTGTCTAAAGCAATACTGAAATGTTTCATCTCAAAAACCAAATTCCATTAACATTCCAATGTTGAAGTTATTTTAATATATAATTAACCCTAATTCCTTCTTTGTAGATAAATAGACGAACACCATTAGGTACCATAACTATTTTTACTATTATGTTAAACATTTAGAAATCTTATGTCAATCGTGAAATAAGAGAAAAGAGAATTCATATTACGTCAGTTCATAATTTTTTATTTAAATGCCTGAATGAGCAATAGCGATAGAAAATCATCCTTTCGGAACGGAAAGAAAGAATGAAAGTCATCCAATCCAGATTTAAAATAAAATCCTTTTCTGGTAAACATCAAAAAAACCACCCGTTCCTTGCAGAAGCATCAAATGAAATATTCAATCCACCCGAGTTTTCTTTTACATTCCCCCAGGCACTTCTAAATATAAACAATTCACGCGCACCCCCATGTTCAGGACGAAGGATATTAGCAAACTTTTCAACATCAGATTGCTTCGTTTTAAACGACTTTTTCCGGTTCCTTTATTATAATAGAGCACCGCGCTTAATTTTTCTGCGCTACTGAGTTCATCATACAAAGACTTCATTCAGTTCTTCAATGTAATGGTTACTTTACTTTAACATGTACCACGTTTTTAGATTGAGCTGAAGATACTGAAAACATCGATCAACATCCTAACTTTGCCCAACCAAACCTAACCTCACTGTTACTCTCCGTCCTAAAGACGTTCTATTAAAGTTTGTGTTAGGGGTGGGCAAATGCTCTCCTCCTTTTGTATATCAATTTTTAATTCCTATTTACATGTTCTTATGAAATATAAAATGTCTCGGCCAAAGAACTTAAATCATCAGTAAAAGAGTTGTCAAACTGTTTAATTTTTCGCGTCGCTGAGGTGTATGACGAAGGGCTTTAATAATTCACCTGTCTGCAGATAGGAATATCGCGGATACAGCTCAAAAGGGTTCCGTCAGGAATGACAGCTTGTTTCCTCCAAAGGATTTATCGAGAATATTGTTCGTTGACTAATGAGGGGTCAATGTAAAGGGAAAGTTTTAACTCCTTATCTAATCAATAAGAGACAAAATGACCTTCAAATTCAATATGTAGGGGATGATCACATACGAGGCTTCCTCGGGTCTACTACGACTTGATGTGAAACCAAATAATAATTTACCTAACAGTTGACGAAGAGAGTGTCCTGTTGGAACCGAACTTTGCCGAAGTGCCACGGAAATTCAGTAATGAATCTCCGTCACACTTCGACACAATTCGATAGCGTTCGGTTCTCCAAAGGGATGAGTTTTGCAAATATTGAAACAAAAGTAACATAAAGGGGATTTAATATTTCTATCTGTGAAATTTTAAAATTATTTCAACGTCAAAAAAGAGAAGAATAAAACGATAACGTACAGTACCTACCTGCAGATTAGGTCGTTGAGTAAGCTCATCACCCATATGTGTACGTTGGGGATGGGGACAAGATTATGAAATTTGACATATGTGTCAGACGTACAGAATCGGATTTAACACTCGGGTGTAGCAAGGCATGGCAATTTTATAGGCTGACTACGAGCTCAACGTGGTTTTCCGATACATGCACGTTCGGAGCTTTATGAAATCTCAAATTTATACCCCATGACGTCGAAGCAAAGCTCAGTTGTAGCACAGCAGAACCAAATCACAAAAAAAAAACAATTGTCAACCCTATCAGTAAAAGCCAGTGGTGTAAAATAAACCCCCACACAGGGTCTCTCTTAATTAAGAGTCCAAGAAACAAAATAAAATTTACTCGGAATGGGGGAGGTAATTAGGGCCCCAGACTTGACATTGTCTCAAAGAGAGAGGACTTAAGGTTTTTCGTTACTTCTCTGTTAAAATTATCTATAGGTACAGGATGTTCATTTCTTCTGGTACTCATCAGTTTAATCTGGTATTTCTTGCCCTTTTTCAAACTAGATACTATATTTTCTACCCTTATTGGCATTGTTCTTTCAAATTCGTTCCACTGTGTGACTTGGTCTCACCCAGAGACTTTGGAGTCACTCGACTCGTTGCCTCACCTCCCCTTGCAGCCACTGCTGCGACTTACTGACTTTTGATTGAAATCTATTGCTCTCCAGACATTGCATTAACGATGTCAAATGACCTTGCACTGTGACGCCTAAACCTAATCAAAACCTCGCACAGCGTCGTTTTAATACATTCCGATTTGCAAATGAAACGCCATAAAAGTTACTGTTTCATTTCGTCAACTTTTTGGGACTTTTTCAAATGATCTCTAATCAAAGCACTTTCAAAACACTCTGTATAAATTTTTAAATTGTTTAAAAGAAACAAAAACACTTTCCAGGAAGGTGCGTTAATTTATTCCCTGAGCAGCCCTAACAGAAAGCTTTCGTGAGGTTGTTGGTAAGACGGATAAAAATCTCCATTAGAGGCATTGTTTTTATTCTATTATTCTACAAAACCACTTATTAAGGAGAAAACAGCCGTACCAGTGCTTACCCTTTCGCAGGATAATGAAGCGAGGGAAGAATTTCTTTCCTGTCGGCATCGAACAACTTTTTGCTCTTAAAAGCGAAATCGAAGAGCAAATCTCTCCGAGAGCGTAAAAAGTACGTCTGAGGGCCGACCCTTTGATGTTTTTAAACGATTTTCGGCCTTTTGCGAAAGTTTCAACTCATCCCGGACTTAAGATCCTTTTAACGACTGTGTGGACGCTACAAATTAATCTTTTAAAAGGTTCAAGACACAACAACTTATTTATGTGGCGATTGCTGCACAGGATTTGTTCACCCTTCATCAAATAAATTAAATACTTGATACCGTTTATATAAAATTAATTTGGTTTACAGGAGCTTTTATATTAGAGTTACGAGAAACCATTAAAAAGTTTCAATTACTAGTCGAAATGTAACTAGTGACCGCCACAAGTCGTTTAGAAGATATTTCAATCATTTCATATGATTTTAACCTGACATTTACAGAAACGGAGTTGCAAGTGTGGTCAGCGCTCGCTACTTGTGGCAACATACTGTAGCCACAGATAGACACTGGGTCGCAGTCATCGCCCACTTCATACAACTTGTGGCTAAGTCTAGTCACTAATTGCTACGACTTGTTGCTGCGTCTATCTACTTATAACTGTGACCACTCGTTACTTGTGGCCAATTATGACTGCGACTTGTAACTGCACCTAGTTGCACGTAACTGCAACTTTTTGCTGCGTTTAGCCACTTGTAACTCTGACTGTTTGCGGCAACTAGCCACGTATCACCACAAATTGTGACTGAATATATCTACTTGTAACAGTGACTGCTGGTTGCATCTAGCCGGTTATGACTACAACGAGTAGCTGCTTCTAGTTACATGTAACTGCAACTTTTGGCTGCATCTAGCCACTTGTAACCCTGAATGTTTACTGCAACCGGTCACTTAGGACTGCGACCTGTGGCTGCGTCTATTTACTTATAACTGTGATTACTCGTTACTTGTGGCCAATTATGACTGCGACTTGTAACTGCACCTAGTTGCACGTAACTGCAACTTTTTGCTGCGTTTAGCCACTTGTAACTCTGACTGTTTGCGGCAACTAGCCACGTATCACCACAAATTGTGACTGAATATATCTACTTGTAACAGTGACTGCTGGTTGCATCTAGCCGGTTATGACCACAACGAGTAGCTGCTTCTAGTTACATGTAACTGCAACTTTTGGCTGCATCTAGCCACTTGTAACCCTGACTGTTTACTGCAACCGGTCACTTAGGACTGCGACCTGTGGCTGCGTCTATTTACTTGTAACTGTGACCACTTGTTACTTGTGGCCAATTATGACTGCGACTTGTAACTGCACCTAGTTGCACGTAACTGCAACTTTTTGCTGCGTTTAGCCACTTGTAACTCTGACTGTTTGCGGTAACTAGCCACGTATCACCACAAATTGTGACTGAATATATCTACTTGTAACAGTGACTGCTGGTTGCATCTAGCCGGTTATGACCACAACGAGTCGCTGCTTCTAGTTACATGTAACTGCAACTTTTGGCTGCATCTAGCCACTTGTAACCCTGACTGTTTACTGCAACCGGTCACTTAGGACTGCGACCTGTGGCTGCGTCTATCTACTTATAACTGTGACCACTCGTTACTTGTGGCCAATTATGACTGCGACTTGTAACTGCACCTAGTTGCACGTAACTGCAACTTTTTGCTGCGTTTAGCCACTTGTAACTCTGACTGTTTGCGGTAACTAGCCACGTATCACCACAAATTGTGACTGAATATATCTACTTGTAACAGTGACTGCTGGTTGCATCTAGCCGGTTATGACCACAACGAGTCGCTGCTTCTAGTTACATGTAACTGCAACTTTTGGCTGCATCTAGCCACTTGTAACCCTGACTGTTTACTGCAACCGGTCACTTAGGACTGCGACCTGTGGCTGCGTCTATCTACTTATAACTGTGACCACTCGTTACTTGTGGCCAATTATGACTGCGACTTATAACTGCACCTAGTTGCATGTAACTGCAACTTTTTGCTGCGTTTAGCCACTTGTAACTCTGACTGTTTGCGGCAACTAGCCACGTATCACCACAAATTGTGACTGAATATATCTACTTGTAACAGTGACTGCTGGTTGCATCTAACCGGTTATGACTACAACGAGTCGCTGCTTCTAGTTACATGTAACTGCAACTTTTGGCTGCATCTAGCCACTTGTAACCCTGACTGTTTACTGCAACCGGTCACTTAGGACTGCGACCTGTGGCTGCGTCTATTTACTTATAACTGTGACCACTCGTTACTTGTGGCCAATTATGACTGCGACTTGTAACTGCACCTAGTTGCACGTAACTGCAACTTTTTGCTGCGTTTAGCCACTTGTAACTCTGACTGTTTGCGGCAACTAGCCACGTATCACTACAAATTGTGACTGAATATATCTACTTGTAACAGTGACTGCTGGTTGCATCTAGCCGGTTATGACTACAACGAGTAGCTGCTTCTAGTTACATGTAACTGCAACTTTTGGCTGCATCTAGCCACTTGCTACTCTGACTGTGTGCTGCAACTAGCCACGTATCACGACTTGTGGCTAATAATAGTTGCATAGGTAACTGCAACTTTTGACTGCGTTTAGCCACTTGTAACTTTGAATCTTTGCTGCATTCAGTAACCTATAACTTCCACCGGTATCTGCGTCTAGCCACTGTTAACTGTAACTTCTAGCTGCGTGTAACTACTTTGCGGCAACTCGCCACTTATGACTATGACCTGTGGCTTTGACTTTCTACTTGTAACTGTGACTACATGTGATCAACAAGCCATTTACGACTACGAATTTTGGCTGCAGTCAGTCACTTGTATTTCTAATTGTTTACTGCATCTAGCCACTTATAATTATGACTATTAGCTGCGTCTAGCTACCTGTAACTGGAACTGTTTGGCTACGTCTAGTCACTTTTGGCTATTACTAGTGGCTGGGAATAGCAACCACAGTCGCAATAAATCGGTTCATTAATAAACATACCTACCTATTATAGTGAACAATTTCGTAATTTTTCATATACGTATTATATCTTCTGCAGGTATGTTAATAGACTTAAATAATTCTCGCGAATAATTTGAAACACCTTTGAAATTCTTTGCATAGTTTAGGTGTAAAAAAAGTCAGTCGGTTTCTTTTTGCTTCATACTTGCCACATTAGTCTATTAACCGCTTATTTTTTGCCTCAGGAGGTGCAAGGCAGACCCAGATTTCGAATTGAAAGAAAAATATATCCATTAACTACTGAATAATTCATGCAATTTGCACTTACGTAATCGAATGCTTTTTCTGCGTCGTACCGATTGAAATTTTCATTCTCGGACGCTTAATCATTTGTGAGTGTTTTCAATAATATTTTAAGCACGTTACATTATTTTACATTGCATTACATTCATATGCTAATAGCAAATATTGCAATCAACATTCTGCGGAAATTTCAATACACAAAACTGCTTTTAATTACCAACTCACGGATGGGTGGTACTCAAGTGGATTTTGGAGTCCCATTGTTAACTCATAATAGTGATTTTTTTTAAAATGCTGAAAATAATAACAATGGCCTTTAGTGGACATAATAATCAAAAATAATTTCAATAGATTGTCCTTATTAATGAACTGAATAAATAAAGGGAGGCAACCACTTCTCAGCTTTATTAATAAGAAGAACCAAAAACTTCTCTAGCAAAGACTAAAAGTTTGCCAACCACTTAAGTTTATTATTTGTTTATCATTTTATAGTTTACTAATTCTGTTAAGAGGTTTATTCAAGTTTCATGCAAAAAATACGTCGTTTTTTGTCTTAGAATAAGTTTCTAGACAAATACATCTTTACCACCTCATGATGTTCTCGAAAGTTACACAATTTTAAAGGAAGCAATATAAATGCAAATTTCTGTTTAACTAACTTCCACCGAAAACTGCCCAACTTTAACAAGTTTACATGAGTACAAATATTAATGGTAAACCAATTTTTAAAAGAGCAAGAAGGGCTGCGGTTGCTATTCATCCAAATAATTCTATTAGAAAAGCACCCCATAAACTTGATATTAATTTTAGAATTTTGTGTAATTAACAATTAAAGTTAAAGCATATAATTTTTGTGGTCACTGAGTCTTCTTTAAGTTTAATATTGTTGTAGCTTTTATTAATTTATTTATTGTTTATTGCTATAAACATATAGACGTTTTGTTTGATTACCTAATGTAATTTAGGTAACTAAAACTAGATAGAATCTCCGAGAAAGAAAGTCAACACGAGATGTGTCAGTTTTAAAAAATGACAGAAAAGGGGGTTCTTTCCGAATATAAATGGGTCACATGAAGCATTTATTTGAAGAAAAATGGCCGTACCTCCCCGTTCTGCATTTAACTTTCTCCATCTTATTCCCCTAATATATGCCCTCATTAAATGGGCAGGGTTCAAAAATAAATCTTATCAAATGATGTCTAGATGCTATAACGATAAAAAAAGGATCTTTTTGCAGATTAATTAGTTACGTTACAGCAAAATGTCGTGATAAAAAAGATACAATAAAAAATTGTTGTTATTCGCAGTAGTAAAGGTTTAAGTTAGTTACCGCATTAATTAGAAGAAGTTCTAACAATTTTGTCGTTGTATATTTTTGAAAATATTTCTCTCGTTGATTTCGTTTTAAAGTCTATTAAAAAAAAAAATTATGCAGAAGTAAAATCTTTTTATAGAAAGAAAATTTAATACACCACTAATTAGGTGCGTTACCCTTTTTCAGAACGTTATAATTTTGTATTTTTTGTATAATATATTTATACCGTGTAGGTGCTCGTGTATTTTTAATTAAACTTCGTCATTTTTGTGAGTTTTAATTTCATTCGCATTATTTTTATCAAAAGGTTTCATCAGCAGTGATTAAATTAAAATTACAAAAGGGTTTAATAGATTTACGTGCAGAATTATAATTACGTTGAAGAGAAAAAAGTCCATTTCATATTAACATGTTTTAAAAATGTTTTAATAAAATGTTTTTTCGACAATTGTATTGAGGACGTCAAAAATTGAAGATAATTACAAGGGTGAGTGAGGCGGGATGCACAACCGACGATTGATCGCCGCGTACCCTCGACTCAACACCATTCATAATTTTGCTTAATTTTTTTATTAAATTCTCCATTTCCAATATTAATTTATTTTAATGCTTCATTGTGTGGAAGTATAAACAAACACACCCCACTATTAGGGCCTTAATCGCAACTGCCGTTTCCCATTAGTTTAGAAGTAACTTATTAACAACAACGTTTAATTTTGTAATGCACTTTATAATCGGAATACAACAAAGCGAAAGCGGAACTGACCACCGTTCTAGGGGTGGTTAGTTGAAACATGGCAGACAATTAACGAATGCAATAAAGTTTAATGTAAGGAAATTAAACAAAAGGGTTGCTCCCCTTGCTCAACTAATGAATGACACTGCAGGATCACATCACAAAACCCTGATCTAATGCACGAGTCAATATTTTTACTATGCGTAGTTAAGAGGGCAGGGGGTGGGCACTGACCACCCTAGAAGATTAATTGCCCTTTTTGTAAAAATTAATAATAAATCACGTAGGTATATTATTAAAAAAAATTTACCGATTTGCAATTTTGAAAGTAATTGTGGGTGTAAGTAGAAAAAAGACTTTCTGATAAATTAACTGTATCGACAGCAATGCATCGGTTTCCTATATAGATATATAGGTGTACATTACTTCGATTTCCTTAACGACTTTTGCTTCTAAATCCATATTTATTGCCCTTCGGGGAAATAAGCAGCGCTACATCGTGCGAAATTTATGTGTTAAATCTTACATTTCAGGCGGCCAAAGTTCTTTCCTAGTAAAAGGTGGTTTTAAGTTAAATTATGTATAAAGCTACTAGGGACTAGAAATATTCAAGACCGCTAAAAGGAATGGCAGATAATCAGGCGATAAATGGCCAAAAAGTCCGCGAAATTGAAAGAGATAAAATTGCTTCTATCTAATTTCACGTTCTTGAAAAATTTCATTCGAGTGAAGTGGATGAAAAATTAAAAGAAAAGAAAAATGGAAAATATTTAGCATTATATTTGTTTAATTTTATTACGAAATTGTAAATACATACCTCGTGATCAACAGACCCCCAATTTTGTTTTTTATAAAAATTGGGTTTGGGTAAAATAAATTCAATTTTCAAAATCCAACCATTTCTTCTTAAAGCTGCTCATACAGTGCATTTTAAAACTTATTGAAACCCTTTTTATTTCTCTAATGGCAATAGCTATGTATCTTTTAAGACCAATATAGTTAAATCACACACTTTCTATCGCTACTAATGTTATAAAAAAGAAATTATTTTTAATTTTATAATTCCATCCCCGTTGGTGACCCCATTTTAAATCTATTTACATTTAGAATTACAAAAACTATTCATTATAGAGCCTCACAAGAAGCTCTTTCATTTGATATGTCACAAGGTACAGTTTAGAAAACATTTCTTTTTAATTTTCTAATTTCACCCCCTTTTGTGACCCAATTTAAAATCTATTTATTTCAGAATTATAAAAAATATATTCTTGAGACCCTCACAAAAAGCTCTTTCATTTGATATGTCACAAGGCCCAGTTTGGAATACTTTTTTTTTAATTTCTGTCACTTATTAGTGACCCCCCATAGTCAAAATTAATTTATTTGCATTATGAGCCAGTATGTGGGTCACGAAGAAACATTTTCGCATAGAAAATTCGCTGTGATTATAATTTCAGGACAAAGGAGGAACTTGTCAATTAGAATCCTTCCTGTATACCCCTGTTTTCCCAATAATTGTTCCTACCCTGTATATCATAAGGTTTCTTTTACATTTTTTTATTGACTATCATATTCAAGTAACCCCAAACTATCCCATTTTTTAACTTTATTTTAATTGCCCTCTTATTGAATGAAAATTAGTACCACAATGTCATTGTCTCAAATATCTGAATCGTGTCAACCCCTGAGCTTTTATTTTTCAAAAATTCTTTTTCAACTCCACCTAAGAATTGATTTCTGCAATGTTGAACTTCCTACGTATTTAAAATTCCTTCTATTTACTTTCACACTTGAAGGAATGGATCCGATTTGGTTGGGAAACATGGCACTTCGCTAATTCTGACTTTGGTACGATAGAGTCGGTTTGAAAGGGAAATCGAAGTTACTAAATCTTCTTCGGGATTCAAGAGCAGTACTTGGAGATCTAAAATTGTTACCAGTTCGATTCGAGTTTCGTAGAGCGTTAAAGAAAAAACCATTAATACTTATTTAGTAAATCTCCTCGTGTAGAATTGTCTCTTTATATCCTCCTATTTCAAAAACAAAGAAAAAAAGGCGATCCTGTCGTTCCAGGATCAATAAAAGGAGTTGTTTGCAAGCTTTTAACTTTTCTGTAGGCTTTCGCGGCCGGTGTCCATTTCATAATGATGAACTTCTGGTCTGTTCTACCGAGGTAGATTTTTAAAAGGAGACGTTTTAGTAGTTGGCATCTTCAGTTCGTCAAGGAACACTGAAGAGGTCAACTAATTAGCTTGACAATACGTCTGCAAACAAAAATTGACCTCAGCAAAAAAGCCCAGGAGGTTTTTATTAGTTTTTTTATTGTTATATATATTTTTTTCTTTTCAGATAAAACTACTGAAGTAGAAGAACCAGAAAGTTCAACACCGAAACTAAGTCTTGAGGTAAGTGGATTTGGTTCAGTAGAAAACTTTCTGTAGCGAGTCGCTTGCGCAGATGATGCTCGACTGTCGTTTTACTTCACGATAAGAAAACCTCTGAAAATTTCCCCCTATTTAAAAAATTTTGAAAGACAATCCAATACACTGTTCCAATTAAATTTATGTACACACGAATCTGTATCTAGATTAAGTTAGTAGGGGAATCCACAATTCAGTGGATTACAATTTTGTTAAAGCCGTTTAATTCAGATTTTCGGTTTTCTGTCGTTGTCGATGGGAAAGAGGAATTGCGGTTTAGTCGATCCCACAACCGAAAAATATTGCCAATAACCTCGTCAAAGAGAAATCGCATTTCTGTATTTGATTTTTAAACTAGTCGTGGCATACTCGAATTGGATACTTCAGATGCACGACTACCTCTTTTAATTGCAATGCCGGTTATTAATTAAAAATTGCATTTAATCTTGTGTTCGAGGAAAGGAATCAAAGGATATGGGAATAGTTCATCCTTTTTTTTATCTCTGTGTACGATAGTAATCCTATTTAAAATTACCATTTAGGAAACAAGTAATTAGTCGACAAATTTAAGTACTTAATTTTCGATTTATGTCAGTTCTGCATTCGTTATTTGACTAGTGTAGATTTGTAATCGAAAACATAAATTGCTTTTGCTTTTTACTATATTAATTTAAAAAAATTTTTTTCTAATACCACACTCTTGTGGAACCAAAGCCTACTTCTATATCTTAGGTTAGAGATTTGCCATTCTCGAACATTCTATGTCACCCTGGAATACTCTGGAACCATTTAGAACATTCTAGATCATAACAGAACATTAAAAATTATTTTCTAGAAATTTCGAATATTCTGTTACATTTCAAATCTTCCTCGAAATATATGAACCATTCGGCCACATTGTGGATCATTCTCGATTATTCAAGATCAATATCGAAACGTTTGGAACATTTTATATCGTTCTTAAAAAAATTGGGGTTCATTCTGGAACTTTGTAAGACTGCAATATATTCTCAATCATTTTTTAATTTATATTTTGGAACATTATAGACCATTCTCGAACATTTCAAATCATTCTTTCTGGATTATTGCGAAACATTCTCAGACATTTTTCAATATTTTGGATCATTCGTGATGTGAAATATTCCAATTCATTTGCAAAAAAATTCGAACATTATAGATAATCCAGATAATTCTGGAAGAATCTTCTCAAATTTTCTAGAACTCTCCTGTAAATTCATCATTTTCTTTTTCTATTTTCTATTTTTATTTAAATAAATAGAAAATTGCTACTTATTTTTATAAACTATTTCATTAGTTTGATAGTAATTTATAATTAATTACAGATAAAGTAGATTTTGCCATAATAAAATGGCAAATTAAATGATTTAAGCTCATTACTTCTTTTTCAACTACTGTTAAGCTGCTTGTTAGACACTCTACATCCTTTTCGTATACTTAAGACACTACAATTTTTAAAATGAACATAACCTTACATAACCTATATCTTTTCCGACAAATAAACGTTACATTTAACATCTAAAATTGTATTAAAAACAATTAGTGATACTGTTATTAGTGTTTATAAGCATATTAATAATAAGAATGTCTGTCCAGAAGTATATGCACCCCAGAAACATATACCGAACACCTCCAAGTTTTAAGCAAATGGCAATTGAATTTCCAGAATTCAGAAAGTTTATTACCCAGGCATGTATTACCTATTTTCTAATAAAAATATTTACACCTTCACTAGAAAATAAAAATCCTTTACCTAATTTAATTTACATACCACACAGTAGCTTCATTAGTTTCGTATAGTCTGTTAAGTGGATGCTAAATTTTGTAGGATGTTTCTGGAAAAATAAGTTTAAATTTTCAAGACCTCGAATCTCTAAGAGCGTTAACGTGTACATTACTAAAAAAAGATTTTGATTTAAAAGTCGAATTGCCACTAAACAAAATGATACCGACAGTTCCTTTAAGATTAAATTACGTGTTGTGGGTGGAAGATTTACTTAGTATATCAGACAGTAGAGAAGAAATTAGAGGGATAGATATAGGGACTGGTGCATCATGTATATATTGTTTACTCGGTGCAAAGAGCAAAGGGTGGCATATGATCGGAACCGATATCAACGAAGAGAGCATTATTTTTGCACAAAATAATGTAAGGAATAATAGCCTTCAACACCTTGTAACAGGTACTTATTACTCTCTTTGAAATATACAGGGTGGGCCAGAAGAATATGTCATTATTAGATTTAAATAAAAGTTTCATCAGATGAACTTTTAGGTTCTACAATTATTATACAGGAAATGAAACGCCCTGTATATTTTTGAATTTTTTAATTTCCCGTTAAAATTAAAGGTAACTTCGATAACCAAATATTGGGCCTAAGTCACACCGTTTCGGCACTATTTAGCATTTTTTTAAAAAAAGAGTTTACAACGTCTCAATCTTAAAATCATATCTCCGAATCGAAACAAGATCGAAAGATACGGCTTTCGCTATGAGTTTCTCAGTGAAGAAGTTCATTTTGTGAAACTCTTTTATTTGATTATTTTTTTTCGTAAAACATATATTAAAGTCACAATCTTCCGTGCGCACAATTTGGCCCACCCTCTGTGTGTATTTGTTGCCTTAAGTTCCAAAAAATTGCAGTAAAAAAGGTAAAAGGTGACTCAATGCTCGAAGAAGCACTTGAGGGCCAACCTGCAGACGCGCAGTTTGATTTTTGCATGTGCAATCCTCCATTCTTTTCCAATATGCGTGAACTTCAACCCAGTTTAAAATCGAGACGTCCTGACAGACCTCGACCAAAGAACGCGTTTTGCGCCGTCCCTTCTGAAGTAGTTCACAGCGGTGGAGAGGTGAAGTTTGTCAAGAAAATTATAGACGAAAGCAAAAAACTACAAACTAAAATTAGGTAATCTAGAAATTGCACGATACAACAAAGGAGTTTAATAATTTTAACTCTGTTGTGTATGCAGGATTTATACCACAATGTTGGGTCAAAAGTCAAGCCTACCTCCCCTAAAGTTATCACTTAGAAATGCAGAAGTTAAATGTTTCAAAGACACCGAATTCTGTCAGGGTAACACAACACGTTGGGGCTTGGCGTGGACGTATTGTGACATTGATTTAAGGAAAGTACCGGAAGAAACGGTTGCCTGTTCGAGAAAGCAAAATAAACCGGTACAATTTAAATTAAAATCTTCCGAGATTACTTTCGAACGATTCTGGGATAAAGTGAAGGCAATCTTCAAGGAACTGCAGGTACTGAGATTAATAAATCACTTTTACGATGTGATTTCGTGTTTTTTTTTTGTACAATTTTAGATACATACGGAAGATGTTGTGGTGGGTAAAGAAAAAGTTGCTTTCTGTTTCAATGCTTTTACCAACACTTGGTCACATCAGAGGAAAAAGCGCCGTCAACATGAGCATCTGAATAAATTGTTGAATCAAAATGAACCTCCTAAAAAAGACACTGTGATTATCAATTCAGAACCTGAGAAAGGAAACTCAAGTGTCGATAATAATCACCGAAATAGTCCCGAAAAGCTCTCACCAATTAAATCTGGATCTAACATGAATTCCATGGACGATTTGTTTGATCATTTAGATCAATACGATGCTAATATGTTTGATAAGAGTAATTCACCTGCAGATAATTCAACTGAAGATTTATTCAGTGATAATAGTCAATCTACTGTTCAACAAGCAACGGATCTAATGAATGGTATAAAAGTGTCGTCGCCAACAAAACGAGAATGTGATGACGAAGATGATAGTCCTAGCAGTTTCAAGAAGATAAAATTTGATAAGGGCGAAGTGTTAGTTAAGGGGATTGTTAGTTTAACGAAAGAGAAAAGTGATATTGTTTTCAGAATTAATTTTTTATCTGGTACGACCGGAAAAGAGGGCGTTAATCAGATATTACAGTATGTTAAGAATAATTGGAATAAATAAGAAAAAAAGACGCTTTATTAAGAAGTAATAATTTTTTCCCAGTAATTTTA
This sequence comes from Agrilus cyanescens, assembly GCA_947389935.1. NCBI lineage: Eukaryota > Metazoa > Arthropoda > Insecta > Coleoptera > Buprestidae > Agrilus > Agrilus cyanescens. The sequence goes on along the minus strand of OX376710.1, from coordinate 25,128,069 downwards.
ATTTTGTTACGTTCTTTTGAATATATCTTTTAATTTTTAATTATAATTATTAATTATTTTTCCATAATGAAATCAGTTTGTTTGTGTTTGCATTAGAAAATGTTTATTTTTAAGATGTATTGCATTTTTGATTTTATTTTATTATTTTTTTTATTTAATATAAAAACAAACTCTTACTTTGTCTTATTTTTCTCTCCCTTTTGTTAGAAATCCCTATTTTTCCCTATTGTCTATCGAATCGAACCATAATTTAATTTTCGATGTATTCGGAGTCAAAGTCAATGCATGGAAGTGCCGGCCGGTGTAGAACAATTTTAGAAACTAATTAATAGTTATTGCATTATTTAATTTGGTTTATAGGAGTGAACAATTGTGTTAATCATAATTTACGTAAATTTTTTAACTGAATGTTGTTATCATTATCAACAAAATTCGTAATCATGTTCTATTAAAATGGCTCCGTGTTAGTAGAAGCAAATTGGTAAGTTAAAAATTAATTTATTTCATAGAAATGCCAACTAATTGGCCTAATTGTTTGATTAAGAATTTATTGAACGTACTAAATAGCTCAAACCCCAACGCCAAAACTTGGATCAAAATTGTCCGAAGCACTTTTCGATAACAAAGTTATCTTCTTCAGGGACTGAAGTGAACTAAATGCTAATGGTAATGTTTACATTATAAATACTAACTAATGTTATGGTTCAGTGAACGAAGCTCAATCATAAGATAACAATGTTCAGTGAACCTTACAAAATATCCTTAATTAGACTAAATAACGGAGAGCTGGGAATAGGACCTTTGTCACTGTTGAGGGAGTTCAATCTATTTTTATAAATATACATACTTTCAAAGCTGTCAAGCAGGTGACAACTTCTAATTTCTTTAACCAATTTAAGGTTGTCGATATTAATCCTATGGTTTTCGTGTAAAATATGTTGGGCAACACTGGACTTTTCAGTTCTTCCAAATCTAGCATGAGCCAAATGTTCTTTAAACCTTATATTAATCGTTCGTTTAGTTTGCCCAATATACTTCTTGTTACAGTCTTTGCAACCTATTTCATATATCCCCGACTTTTCCAGAAAAGGAATCTTGTCCTTCGGATTACCGAGAAGAGTTTGAAGTGAATTACTGTTTGAGGTATAGGCAATTTGGAAACCTAGTTTACGAAAAATGCCCTCCAAACCTCGGGTAAACCTTGGTTCGAATGGCATAGTTACAAACTTGGTTTTGGTTGTATCAGTCTGAAGAGTCGAGGATCTTGAAATAAGCTTCTTAAATTTAACCTTATTGACTATTTTATCAACAATGCTACTTTTATAACCGTTCTCTTTAGCAATATATTTGATAGTATTAAGCTCTTTTTTATACCTGTCTCTATTCAATGGGAAACTGAGTAATCTATGTACAAGAAAATTAAAACTAGCCATTTTATGTTGCATACAGTGATTAGAGTCGTTGGTTATAAATCTACAAGTACTAGTGGGCTTTCTATAGACATCAAATTCTAAAGAATTCCCGTTTCTTATAACCAAAGTATCTAAAAACGGTATTTGTCCGTCGTTTTCTTTTTCCACGGTAAATTTAACAGAAGGGAAGTATGAATTTAATTTAATAAGGAAATCGTTGAGATTACCTGAGTTCAAATCAAAAACAGCAAAAATATCATCAACATATCTTAGCCATAGTCGAGGAAAATACTCCAGGTGACTCAAATTGCTTTCGAAACGACTCATGAAAAGATCAGCTATGAAGGGTGATAAGGAGTTCCCCATAGATGTTCCTTCCTTCTGCTCGTAGAAGCAACCATTTACCTGAAAATAATTTTGCCGCATGCACATTGAAGCTAGAGAAACGTACTCAGCTACAACATCAGCGGTGAAACCATTTTCTTTGAGTAAATCTTCTAGATATGTCAAGGTAAGCGGAATCGGTACACTTGGAAAAAGAGAACAGACATCAAATGAAACCAAAATCTCACTATCTTTTAATTTGATATCTTTGACTTTATTGATGAATTCGATAGAATTCTTTACAGAAAAGCTAGGCTGATGAATGGTGAGATTTTTAAATTCATTTGTAAGCCATTTAGCTAGTTTATAGGTCGGTGAGCCGACTGCTGAGACAATTGGTCGAACTGACTTTCCTGGCTTATGTATTTTCGGCAAACAGTACATGCGGGGCACTGTTGGGCCTGATACATGTAGTCTACGTTTTAAGTCAGGAGTGATAAGGTTGTGACATTGTTTTAAAACTTTATTGAATTCAGCAACCATTCGTGGCAAAGGATCTTTTCATGAGTCGTTTCGAAAGCAATTTGAGTCACCTGGAGTATTTTCCTCGACTATGGCTAAGATATGTTGATGATATTTTTGCTGTTTTTGATTTGAACTCAGGTAATCTCAACGATTTCCTTATTAAATTAAATTCATACTTCCCTTCTGTTAAATTTACCGTGGAAAAAGAAAACGACGGACAAATACCGTTTTTAGATACTTTGGTTATAAGAAACGGGAATTCTTTAGAATTTGATGTCTATAGAAAGCCCACTAGTACTTGTAGATTTATAACCAACGACTCTAATCACTGTATGCAACATAAAATGGCTAGTTTTAATTTTCTTGTACATAGATTACTCAGTTTCCCATTGAATAGAGACAGGTATAAAAAAGAGCTTAATACTATCAAATATATTGCTAAAGAGAACGGTTATAAAAGTAGCATTGTTGATAAAATAGTCAATAAGGTTAAATTTAAGAAGCTTATTTCAAGATCCTCGACTCTTCAGACTGATACAACCAAAACCAAGTTTGTAACTATGCCATTCGAACCAAGGTTTACCCGAGGTTTGGAGGGCATTTTTCGTAAACTAGGTTTCCAAATTGCCTATACCTCAAACAGTAATTCACTTCAAACTCTTCTCGGTAATCCGAAGGACAAGATTCCTTTTCTGGAAAAGTCGGGGATATATGAAATAGGTTGCAAAGACTGTAACAAGAAGTATATTGGGCAAACTAAACGAACGATTAATATAAGGTTTAAAGAACATTTGGCTCATGCTAGATTTGGAAGAACTGAAAAGTCCAGTGTTGCCCAACATATTTTACACGAAAACCATAGGATTAATATCGACAACCTTAAATTGGTTAAAGAAATTAGAAGTTGTCACCTGCTTGACAGCTTTGAAAGTATGTATATTTATAAAAATAGATTGAACTCCCTCAACAGTGACAAAGGTCCTATTCCCAGCTCTCCGTTATTTAGTCTAATTAAGGATATTTTGTAAGGTTCACTGAACATTGTTATCTTATGATTGAGCTTCGTTCACTGAACCATAACATTAGTTAGTATTTATAATGTAAACATTACCATTAGCATTTAGTTCACTTCAGTCCCTGAAGAAGATAACTTTGTTATCGAAAAGTGCTTCGGACAATTTTGATCCAAGTTTTGGCGTTGGGGTTTGAGCTATTTAGTACGTTCTACAACACCGCCAAAGTTTTCTCCAGTTTCTGATAAGAATTTATTGTTTTGTGAAGAATACTTGTATTTCTTACGATTTACCAGGGGCGGCACAGATCCTAAGATTAGGGGTGCACCATACACAAAAATAATAACCTTACGAATATCCCTAATAAAATTCACAATGACTCCCACCATTGCGTGCGTTCTTAAACTGCGCACACTACCTTTCCTAATTTTTGAGGAGTGGGCAGTAGTAATACGCGTTCGCTCTTTTCTATTGCACGAAAGGACGTTAATTATCGGATACATACATACAATTAAAATTTAATTAATTAATTTAATTAATAGGATTTTTTTTACTTATTTAAAATATAAATTCAAAAAATTAATTAAAAACGAAATGTTTACAATAAAAAAAATAAACTTAGAGGTACAGCAAAAAGTTTTTATTTCGATTAATTACATCTACTGAATACTTACAATAAAGTAATAAGAAAGTAGTTATGTTATAATTAATGGATTTTAAAATATGTGTCATAAACAAAAAAAAATAACTAATGGTCATCTTCTGCTTTCAAAAACTCATTGTACTTCGTTTCTGTCATTAATTCTTTCGTTTCGTTTTCATTTTCTATCTCTAATTTAAATAGCCAACCTAAAACCAAAAATAAGATTGAATAGTCGTAAAACGGTCAAAAATATTGCACTGAATTGCCTAATTAGATATTATAATAATAATATTTCCAAAATCATACACAAGTATAATTACAAAATTTTAAATTACAGTGGCTTCTTCAGATGGAGGAATTATTTCCTCTTGTTAATAATATTTCTATTGTTATTTTGAGAGATTGCATTTAAATTTGCATCGAATTTTGACCACAGAGGGGATACTAATTTGTTATAAATTAGTTGATGTCAATTAAAATAAAAATTAATTACTTTTATAGTAGAAATTAATACCTTTATCGTAACATGACTTATTTATAAGTGACGGAGCTTTTTCAACTTCTGTATTTTTTTCGATAACACGACCTGATATTGGACTGTAAACTTCACTGGCGGCCTTTACGCTTTCTAGGGCTCCACATTCGTCTAAAAACAAAAAAATATTTGTTCTGTTTCACTTACAGATATTTTAAATAATTATTGTTAATGCAATAAGTTTTTTAATTTTATAAAATTATTAGCAGTGCAGTTATTATAATAAAAAAAAAAACTTAAAATATCACATGAAACAAAAAAAAATTAAAAACAATATTTTGTATTTATAAGGAGAAATTCTTATTTTGTCGTCAGGTTTTATTTTTGCGTTTCTCTTGCAAAAAGGAAACTACAATTTTTATAAAGAATTTCAGAAGTAATCAACTGTCAAAATCAAATTTCATTTAGTTTCGTTTTGGTCACAAAGTTCATGATTAGGATTAAAATAATTTATATAATAATAAAAATTGATCCCAAAAAGTTTCAGCAAAAATAGTCTAAATAATGATTCTATGTAAAAATGTTTTTGTTAATTTTTTATTGCAAAGTACAAATTTTGCATTTTTAATTTTGTTTTACGTTAAAATAATGAAAAATTTGAGTATTTAATTTTTGTATGAACTAAACCGACGAAAACATATCACCCGAAGTTAACCTTTAACCTTTTTTTATCACAATCTAGAAGTTATTTTCCCATAATCTTTTGACCACTGTCTCCTACGCTTGTTTTACTTTATTTATAAAATTTTGCTATTTTAAGCTGTTTTATCGCAAGTGTGGTATTCTTAATTTGAATATTGTAGAACCAAATCCGACTTTTAAAGCATTTCTGTAACATCGGAACAAAATGTTTCATTTACTACCCCTAAAAGCAAATTTCTTAACGAAAACCATGTGGTTTGTTTGCCCAAGATTAGCCCAGACTAGCCAATTTTTTTTGTTAGCCCACTCCACTAAAAAAGGACTTTTTTAATGACTTTTGAATTAAGGGTGGCCTAACGAAGAAACGTGGTGGACTACTTTAACCATTTGGGGGTGCCATCTTCACATATCAATTAATTTCTCAATCTCAGTATAAAAAACACTTTCATCAAGGATTTCTCAACTTACCCCCTTGTTTTATGACCGAGTCAACATCTGGCAGTTGTACGTAGACGACATCCCCTAGAGCACCCTGTAGTCAACAAAATTCTAAGCTAAGACTTTTTGTATGAAACTTTGACTCAATGTTACCATCGATTCTTAATATTTACCTGAGCATAGTTGGAGATTCCCACAGTGCCAATTTTACCATCCACAGTCACCCATTCGTGTTTCTTGGTAAAAAATCGCCCTATAAGATTACAAATTGCTTTTACTCATCTCCTACCCATTTTCACTCATTATTATATTTCATACCTGTCGATGTAACCTTAGAAGTATTAATTAATCTCACTGTAATAAACTTATTGTTCTCGTACGCATTTTGGTTATTGTTTAATAAAAACTTTTGTACGGCACTTCGTCCACCACGAGATATTCCGCGAGAAAAAACCATGGTGACGTTCTTCTTCACACATTCAACGAATGATTGGGAGCAAAATTAAACATCGTACTGATAACGGATTACGTAGAGGTCGTGCGGGGGGTCACAATGTGTAATTAGGAAAGATTATTATATATTTAATGTTGTGTACTACATTTTATTTCATAAATCGTGAATACTTTTACAAATAAGGTCAGAAATTTGTGTTTGTCTTAGATATTTATTAAATATGTTGTGAAACATTTAGGTTTACTTTCCCTCCTTAACGGATTCTTAGAAAACAACTTTATTTTCCAATTCAAATATTTTGTGTTAATTTGCAATAAATTATGTAAAAAGAGATTATAAAGACAAATATTATTTTACTATTAATAAAAGACTTAGTGTTATATTTTAAATACTTTATTTAAATAAAAATCATAATCATAATAATAATCATAATTAATTTGTTATAATTAATAACGACACGTGTTTGGCGTACCATTTTTATATACGCATTAATAAAACAACTCGAATACTTTATTAATAAATATTATAATAACTAGTACATTATACAGTTCCTCGTGGTTACTTTAGAATATTAAGACGTGAGCAATAATTTGTTTTTTTTTTTTTTGTTTTTTTTTATTTGCAACCCTTTTCGCGGGGTCTAGGAGGGTTCGACCGTCACCTAATAATCCGGTCGGTTGTCCCTCTCCGTTACGAGATTCACGTTTCGGAAATTACTTGACCTTCATCACTATTATATTTCATTTATTATGAGCATTAATATAAGTAGTAATTACTTTAATTGTTGTAAACACGAACTGCTACTGTGTATTTGATATTATTGGTTACAGTGGGCGCATTTCAATAATTGTATTAATAATAAACAGTATCATGTCAATTCAGTGAACGTGTGTGTATTTTTTTATTATAATATTGCTTAGAAAATGTTGCACTTCGGTTAGTTTTTTTTATCAGGCCAGTTCCTAAAGACAAGAAATCGTTAAAATTTGCAATCAAAAAAGCTTAAATAGTTTGTAAAATTGATTGATTTTGGTATCCAAACTTAATACGACAGTAGGGCAAGAGCCAGATCAAGAAATTCTTTTTTCATTAAAAAAGAAGCTCTCGAAATGGTTTGCTACTTATTGTAGAAATTTCGAGCTTAGTAGTAGTTCTCATCCGCGCGCCAGAGGCAGATCAAACCGAATCTCACCTCTACATTATAGGTTGTGGTTTATTACTGTCAGTTCTATTTTATTTTCGTTTTGGTAAATATTGAATAAGTATAAATAAATTGTTATATTTCTAAATGTCTCTAGGACTGGTCTTTCGTTTTAATCCAAATGCATTAGGCTGAATATATAAAAAAAATTGTTTTTTTTTATTGTTATTCGCTTATCATTTGCCATTTTGTTTCTGTCTTAAATTAATAATTCATAATATCAATTTGTTGAAATATAATTAAGATTAAATATTCTTTGCAGAAAATTTTAAATATTTCTCTGTTTATAGTTTAATTATGAAAAATATTTGTGTTCCAAGGAAAAACAAGTTTTTGTATAATTTCATATTCTAATGCACTTGAACATAATGGTAATATGTGGTAGTAATTTGAGATGGTGAATGACTTTTCTATGTTCTTTTCGTATTTTAACATTTCTTGCAGTTAGGTATTACACTACAGTATTATGTACAGTTCTCGTCCGTTTACAGAATCATTATTATCCGGTAAAGTTTCATTTATTACAAATATACATCTATATAATATAAACCTTAATATTTTTAAATCCTTTCAAACCAATAAAGTATAAATTACATTGAGGAAGCACCTTTCTATGGTTCAGTTTCAATAACAACAGAAAAGTCTTGCTAACTCTTTTCGTCGTTTTTATCACTAGCTTTTTCACGACATTTATCCGGATAATAGCATTCTGGAGTGTAAGCTTTATTTATAATTTCAAGCCCGTAACAATTTAAAATACTTAAAAAAATTAGACCAAACAAAATAGTTTTCCCTCTTGTAGTAAGATTTAATCATCTAAAATACAGGGTTCGTACGTAACGTAATAAGACTGGCGTGTGGCGCTCAAACTCCATCGTTATTGAAGGCCAGAGAGCTAACGCGCAACGTCATATAAGGTGGTCCACATAAGGAACTGTTTTATGCTTATAACCGAGATATTTATCGTGCAAAAAATTTTTTGATCACGGATTCTTGTAGAGGAAGGTTAGAAGAGCATCTATACAAATTTGGAGTGTTGGCAAATAATTGTTACTATTTTTCATTAAACGTTTTGCAGAAAATGTAGTTTGAACTTTCGACGCTTACGTAGCCAAAACCGTGATAGATATGGAAAAAATATATACACCTTTTTGTAGATAATTAAATTTTCTACAAAAAAGTCCCGAACAGCACCGATCCACCTGTTACAAGAAAAAAAAAATACAGCGTATGTACCGCCTAAGGGCTCTTGTAGTGCTGTTTTTTTTCTTACCTCTAAAAAAAAGGGGGGTGTTGACCGGGCAGTAGCAACAATTATTTGTCAGATTAAAAATTTCAACAAATGCTCCTCTGACCTTCCTCTACATGAATTCGCGATGAAAAAAACTTTTGGACGATAAAATCCCTTGGCTATTAATTAGATTAAAACAGTTCCCTACGAGAACCCTGTATATTACCCTGCAAATCAGCACTCTGGCTTTCATTAACGATGGTAACGCTTTATCCATTACGTCAGACCTGCCACGGGTTAATGGCGACTGGAAAGCCACGTGGCATCCAATCCCATTATTTAACGCACAAATCCTGTATTTCGTATTCTTACAGATCCGTTGTGTTGTCATTATTCAAATTAATTTAGAAATTCTCTTTGGATTGGAAAACTAATTTTGTAGACCTAATGTTTACAATAATTAAAATAACTGTAACTTGTAACAAGTAATTTAATTTTATAATTATTACAATTTAACAAATTCAATAAATATTACATAACAAAATGTCCGTGATCTTGTTTAAACTCTAAAATATACTTTTATTGTAAACGACAACATGACTTAACTGATAATAATTAATATAATATAGTTACTAGGAAATGTGAGTTATTTGTTACAAATTGTACATAATAATCGAAACAAACTTCCCTTTGTTGTTCTAGATTAGAATCGTATAATTTTAAAAATATATTAAGTACTTATTCATATTTATTAATTAACACATTTCTATAATAGGTTAAGAAGTTTACTGCACCAGCAGTAAATGTGTTGGAGTTGTCAACATTTCCTAAAAATTTTGTGCAATTGACGTAATTTTTGTTTACAATATTTATAACGCGAAAGCAGTAAATTAATTAAATCCTAGCCAAGGCCGTGAACGATAAGTTCAGCAGTAACGTCAAATAAAAATTATTGCAAAAATATCTTTCTGTTGTGCATAGCTCCTTTAAGCATTCAAAGATTCAATAATAAAATTTTCAAATTGCTTAAACAATTTGTGCAGGCTTAACAGTAATCAGATTTAGTCAATACTAGGTACAAATATGTACATGTATAGTTAATCGATTCATTTTCTGTGGAAAGAATGAAAATTTTAATTTTATTTAACTAAATGATGAAATTTTCTTTTAGTTTTGCTGTAACTTTAAATAACTTCTTTGATGTCTGATTTGAGTCTCTCATTAGCAATTTTATTTTTATATTGTAAAACTTGTCTATAATAAACAAACAAGTAAATAAATCTGTAAAAATGTTATTAGCTAATAGATAGGAAGAAATTTAAAAATTACTCCGGGCGGATGGGCCTTGGAATTACTCCCTGACGTTTCGTCTACAGCTACCGTAGACATTGTCGAAGGCGATGTGGTAGACGGCGGAGTGAACGATGTGTCGATTCTGCAACGAATGTGCTCGTTCGATCAGTAGCGGCCGTATTTATGCTGTTTGCGACTGAAGAGGTGGGGCTTCGTGTACGTCTGCGTTCCTTATTGGTCGAGTGTTGGTGATTCTCAAGGACGGTATCCAATATTCCAGTCGAAGACAGTATAAATACTGCCACTACCGATCGTACGAGCACATTCTTCGCAGAATCAACACATCGATCGCTCCGCCGTCTACCACACCGCCTTAGAAAATGACTATTATAGCTGTAGACGAAACGTTAGGAAGTAGGTAATTTCCATTGGACCACGGCCCATCAGCGCGGATAAATTTCCTTTAAGAATAAACGCCAGCCGTGAAAGCCTACATTCAACTATTAAAAATTACTGTTCAAAAAAAATATATATTCCAAATCATTCGAAACAGGAACTGTTTTGGTTTCCTTTAAAAAAAAAAAAACTGTTGAGTATATTCATTATAGACGAGCTTTTTCTCATTATCATAACTTGAAAAATACAGTCTCGTTTTCATTGTAATTAATATTTTTTTAGCTATAGCAAACTAAAACTGAAATAATAGTTTTTTTCTGTTCATAATATAAAAACACAGACACAATAATTATTTATTTATCTACTAATATAACGAATTTTGTTATGGGCCACTTCAAGGAAAAACCCGATTATTTAGCCAAAATCTCCGTTTAAGATAGAGACAGAGCCGTACTTTAAACGGAGCTTTTTTGCGACGTACCCTCTCTACTAAATAGTATCACTTATTACGCTTCATCTAATTGGTTTCTTGTTATTTTATTCATTAATTATATGTACAATGTTCGCTATACTTTGTTACAGTAATGTAATGAATAATAATAGTATTACTACGAGCATTATTTGCCCTACCTATGTATGTATTTGTTTACTTTATTTTTATTTTTTGTAATACAACCTTACAAGAACTATGCTACAATTTAGAATTTCGTTTCGCCGTGCCGTCCCAGTAATAATAATTAATAATAACAATAATAATCATTATCTGTTGTGTTTACGTACAATACACGACGACGGCTCGTGGTTGAAGGTGGCTCCCTGAATGAAGGAACAGGGGCGTCGCGACGGTGCTTGGAACTATCTACGTGCGCCATGGCTGGTGCCGAAAGTACAAAAACGGGAACACATATACAAGCTAATTGTAAGCTAGATTTATGGGTTCAGGGTTAAGTGGTATAAAATATATATATTATTATGTATATATATATATATATTATCGAGAGATAAACTCTAAAGAATGAAATGTAAACTGCGTTTCATCTTTTTCGAACACTATTTTATTCAGTTTTAAATACGGATAGAAGCAAGTGTAGAAGTAGTTTAAAAATTCAAACCCTTTTTGTTGTACATCAATAATAAATAATTATTTAGTGTTAGAGCCGCTGTCCAAGTCGCACCAACCAATCTACAGTGATGAAATGAACGCCGAGCATTTGTCGAGAGACTTCTTCTCTTTACCGCTAAAGGGCTAAGTGCCTACGTGTGACGTCATTCATCCAGTCCAACGTATGAAAACATTTCAGTCTCATAACCAAGCCATTGATCGCGCAAAAGAATTTTTCACCGCAGATTCTTGTAGAGGTCGATGAAAAGAGCATAATTGCAAATTTTTAACACTGACAAAAAATTCATTTAATGTTAAAATTTTGCAAAATGCATTTTTTGACCTTTCGACGCTTACGATACGAAAAAAAGTAGAGACCTTTTTTGTAGAGAATTGAATTTTCTACAAAAAATGTCCGGAACAGTCTCTTTCTTTCCCCTATTGGAGAATTACTTAATAGATAATCTTTTTGTTTTGTGGAAGTTGTTTTGGAAAAGAAAACTAAATTACAGGAAGAAAAGCTTTCGACACCCTTATTTGTACAACAAAAAGGGTTCTAACGCAACTATATATTGTAGATAATCATCATGAGTTTGTTTAGAGTTTTTTTTTCATTATTTAAGTCGTCAGTTTACGCAATTATAACCCTATAGTACAGGACATGGTGGTTGCAGTGAAAGTAGTGGTGTAGGAAAGATTGAGGAATTTTATGCGCAATATTGTGTGGTGTGTGTGTGTGTGTGTGCGTGTTATCGGATCTTCCTACTTTACACACACACAGACACGAGTTCATGTGTCCATCTCTTTTTTCAATATAATAATAATAATAATAGTAATAGTTAACCAATTATTCGATTTGGTTTCTTTTTTGTTTTACTTGTCCGACTCGAGCAGCACTAAGTCGTCCGCCACAACGTCAGAAATGTGCAAATAAATAATCCAGTACATCAAATTGAAACACACGAAGCACACCGGAAACACTATTCGAGAGTATTTGTCTATATCCGATGGCGTGATGCCATACAGTTTATTAATGTCTTTACCCGGATGAATTATGTGTTGCGGGATGGGCGCGCCGGCTTCTTCGTCGCCACCCCTTCCGCCGTTCACGGTACTCTCTAAAGTGCCACCCTTGCTGTGAACTTTAGGATCGTGTACCTTAAAACGTACCTCCTGGAACAAAGGTTCCTCCTAAGCAGTATCCGCGATGCAATAGTTTTCGATTCATGTTCTCATACTATAATCCTGGTCGGCTTTCTTTATGTACACACCGCCAAAGAGAGAGCCAGCGAGGGTTACATGGAACATCAGCTAAAGCGCCCATGGCATGTGACGTGGCAGATGCATATCAGTCGTGTCATCTCTCATGCTAACTAATTCTCTATTCATAATGACGCGTTATAGGCCACATGGGTTCCACAAGTCATAAATGAGTCATGCCATACGCCACGTTATGCGGTGGGCGCCCAGCCTTATGTTTAGTACACAGGATGATTCTCAATCAATGGGACATAGAACTTTTTGAAGCCATAAGTTTTACACATGGATAATAGTTTCTTCAAGTCCCATTCTTTAGGAATCGCCCAGAATTTTTATGGATACCATGGTAACCCAACTGAGTAACTATTGAACCACATTTGGGTACTCAAATTTTTGAATGTTTGGTAGCTACTGAGTTGGATTCTTCGATACATGCAAATTTATTCAAAATAGTAGGTACCATTGCTTTCCTATGCCTAATATTTTGACGGAAACTTACTGTTTGTTTTGGGGCGTGATCACTGTCGGGACCCCCATCAACGTTTAGCTTTTTTTGCTCGGCAATTTTCTGTATTGCCATAAAACGATTCTTTCGCATTTGAATCCTCTTGGCCATGTACCCGACTGTTGCATATTCTGAAGAATAAAAATTAAAATCACAAAAAAAATTGGATCACGAATTTTTAAATTTCCATTCTATTTTCAATCTACGTATTAATTAATGAATCTATTATTGTCCAAAAAAAAATCGTTGCTTCTGCTGATTTTTTTTTGAGATAGAGAAGAATATTATAGACATGAATAAAGTTCCAAAAGAACGTAACACATTTATTAAGGTGCTTTTAAAGGAACATAAGGACGTATAACAAGCTAATGTTTTCCGGAGGCCAGTTCTACTTGACTTTTGTTGACTAATTCTGTTTAGAAAGACACTTCACCATTCGACCTTTACTTGAGTACCGTTCCGTGCTCGAAACAACAATCGTTGCATCGTAAACTAGAGAAGAGCACAAAAAAAAAGGAAAAGAAGAATTTACTATTATTAAATATTTGTTGCTTTAAGACACTGACAATGAGATCCACATTTTGGAGATGACGAAAAACAGTTTCCGAGAACGTAAAAATTTGCCTGTAGATGGCGTCATAAAGCCTCTTTCTTCATGTTTAATGATCGTAAATGTATAACCTAAAACTTACCCAGCAAACTGGCAAAGACCATGACGAAACAGGTGCCCAAATAAACGTCAATCGATTTGACGTAAGATATTTTGGGCAAGGCTGCGTTTGTTGAGGACATGAGGGTTGTCATTGTGAGTACAGTGGTGACCCCTAGAGCCACTCTAGCCGGTGTGGCGTTTCGGTTTAACCAAAAGCTTACCCAGGAAATAATAACTATTAAGCCGGACGGGATATAGATCTGTATGAGGTAGTAACCCATGGAACGAACGAACTGGATTTCACAGGCCAAACGAGAGTAGTTTCCTGTGTTAAAAATTACATACTGTCTATTAAATTACATATTAAAAACACTTGTGACCAGAACCAAGGGATAAAATTATGTATTTTGTTTATATTTCGATAATCAAAAAGAGTCTACTAAAATTTATATGAAGTGATTTATAAAAATAATTCGCGACTACAGTGGTAGAAGAGAAGATTCCATGGATGTGGAATTAGCTGAAGAACCCAGTCCAGTCTAATACTGCGGACTTCGCCTTCCGAATTTAACTCGGCTTTAGAAAAATAGAAACCAAAGGGATAATTCCAAAATTGAACATTTAAACCCAAGAAAAAAAATTCTAAACCTAAAACAATTGAGTTTCAGAAAGAGTTCTAATTTTTGCTAATTGGAAAAAAAGTATTCATTAATAATTAGCAACACGAACAAAATCATTGGATTTTGTAAGGGAGAAACGAAAATGTTAACCCGAAGAACTAGGGCACGTGGTTTAATAAAATTTTCTCCAATTAGTGCAGATTGATGCTGAGCGCTAAAAGTCATTAAACGGTACGCTATAATAATTTAACAAGTGGCTGCGTTTGTCGATGAAAATCTAATGACAGCAGGAGTCATTAACTTTTTCTGACACTTTCTTCGTTGATTAAAAACATTTTTTGTAAAAGTTTTGTAAATTAATTGAGACACCACACCAAAAAGGTTGGTTTGGATTTTAGCTTTCCACCTCTTTTTTTTTTTTTTTGAAAAGCAATTTTCACTTTTCAGAATGATAATAATTTCGTACCGTTTCAAATTGGCATTCAAAATATTTTTACAATTTTTCAATAGTTTTTCTTCTAGAATCTGTACCAGTAAATTTCGGTGTAGGGAAAACTTGAACTTAGTGGTCTAGATGACCCTTTGATTTTGCTGCTTATATTCAAAACATTTTGTGCAGAATCAAAATAATTTTGCATAACAATAAGTCTCAGTTTTATAAAAGATTAAGCTCATGATCATTCCAAAATAAACTTGATTACCAAAAAAATCTTTTTGTAGGTGATTTTTCCTTATTACTACTGTCTAATCCTAAAGAACACCACAAAGACAAATAAATATATATATATATATAACACCCTTAACATTTAACATAAAATAAAAGTGAAAAAATTATTTTTATATACACAAATAGTTAAATTTGATGGATTAGAATGGATGGGTTGGGGGCGTTATGGATACCTGTTGTCAGACTGATTTCCATAGCCCTTTGTCTATGTCCCAGAACTTTAAACTGCGGAAGGGACACTTCGTTCGAAACGCCAACTGAAACTGGTCCTTCGTTCCATTTATACCGAATATCTCTCATGGTGTAACCGACTGTAATTATAAGCCAGTGCAAGCTGCGGAAAATTGCAACAAAAAAGTTCCGCAGCCTCAGGTTAACTTAGGTTAGGCTAGGTTAGGTTAGGTAAAGGGCTACAAAAAATGATGTTCAGAATTTTGGGAAGGTTCAGATTTACTTTTTACAAATAAATAGCTGAACGTTTGGCTAACTATCAAGCACTCCAAAAACACTCAAAGTCGAAACGTCTCGTATTGTCATATGGGATTCCTGAGGGTGGATGCTCATAATTCGCTTATGAACTGATTTCAAACAGCTTTAGATCTGTTACCATTGTTAAAGAAGGCCAAAGTTCGGATTTATGACGAGGACTCCCTCATATGACGTTACTGGGTAGCGCTCTGGCCTTCGATAACGATAGTAGCGGTAGTAGTCAGGATTCTACAGAAAAATGCTCGGCGTTTGGGCCTTGTGTGTTTTGAGGAGGCGCAAAGATTACTCTGTCCAAACGTATGGTTATATATTTTCATCCAAAATTTGTCTATGGATAAAATAGGGACATGATGTCTTCAATGGTCCAAATTAATTAATAATAACTCAACCAAAGAAAAAGGGATTGGAGTCTTTTATTTTGTATACATTTTTTTGTACACAAATTGGCGTGTATTTGGGCAGATATCCAAATAACCATACGTTTGGTACAAAGGTACCAGAACGTGGAACTCAGAAGATTTTCTCATAAATTTTTGATTAACTAGATATAAAAAATAGTTGAAGGGTAGTATTTAATCTCTGGCAACTAAAGCTGAGAAAAGTGTGACCTACTTGTCCCCATTTACATCTTCGATCGAGTAGATGCTTAAGTATAAACAAATTGGTCGTTTTGGTTTTGGTTTGATAGTCTCATAAATTTTATTATTATTTTACCTGTCGAAAGGTTTATCACAGATGCTCTCTGCCTGTGGCCCAGCACCCGGAATTGTGGCAGTTCAACTTCGTTGCTTATTCCAACGCTTTTTGATCCCGTGTTCCATTTATAACGGATATCACGCATCGTGTACCCGACTACTCCGGCCACCAAAACAGACAAAGCAAGTCATTTGACAGCTGCGATTACATCTAAAATCCAACGCCATTCTATCGAACGTTATGTCACGAAATAAAGAAAAAAAAAGCAATCTGAACATAATAAGTTTTCCTTCTTTATGTCGGCAAAAAGTAATCATTCGTTTTGGCGCAGGCATAAACTTCCTTCTTTCATTCCTCAAGAGACACCTAAGTGGAGACACGAATGGAAATTTGAGATTTTTTGTCAAAATATAGAAGCCATTTGAAATTAATCTTTTTTCTTGTAGAAAATTTCGCTTCTCATACAATAAACTGTGCCTTTGTACTTAGGTGGCTTTTAAATATATTTTTATATTGATGGCTAGTGTACCAGGAGCCAAAAGAAATATGATTATTAGCCAAAAATGCTAATAAATAAGAATATGAAAATTTATATTAATCCATCACAAATTTTACAACAGATATTGACATTTTTCTAATGCAATTTCCTATTCCATACTTTGAACCTTGTGAAAGCATAAATTACCAAGATTTTCTTGTAACAGTAAAATATAAACATGAACAGAGATGATTTTATTTTTAATTTCATAAAGTTACCTACATAACCTTTAGCCCAAAACTTGCACCCTTATCGAAATTAAACGATAGAATGGCGTTAGAACAATAAAGGTATCGCAAAAGGTAGTGTGAGCAATACAAAAGGCATTTTGTTCAAAACTAAATTATTTACTACTGTAAGGCCTTGTTGTTATTGGATAGAATGATAATGCTATTTGGTAAAATTTGAAAGTGGTTGTAGCTGGAAGCAGCGGATGGTCCTTTTTTGGGTACTGTAATAATATTGTTTGTGTAGGTTTACAAAAAATGGGATGGAAAATGTTCGAGCAAGATTCATCAAAAGCAAAGCTCGTGCAAAGCAATTATAATTTTTTATTCCATGTCTTTTCATAGAAAATTTTATAAATAAAATTAAAACTGATGGGTCTATCGTAGATTTTGAAAAAAATTCTAAATTTGAAAGAAAACTCTTCATTGATATCTACGTATCTCCATGTTATGTTATGTATGTGCTAACAAAATTCCGTTGCAGTAAAATTGTCAGAATAATAATCAGCGATGTATAAAAATTTAAAATGTAAACCCAACAGGAGTATAAGCAACGTAATACAGACCGACGTTCATTTGAATATTGCATGTGATAATCAAGTAGAATTTCATTTCAGGACAGCCAGTTTTGAATATTCATAGAGTGCTTATTATGTATTCCCTCTGTACAAGATGTAACACTGTAATATTAGATGAAATTTTGAAAGTGGTTGGTTACCTGTGGGTGTAATATTCACTGAATGCCGTTAGTATCTCAGTTACGATGGGCAGTGGATGTAAATGTCATCCCAGGAAAAGGCGAATCTTTTGATATTTCAAACGTTTCATCAAAACAGAAAATTGATACATTAAAAACTGATTAAATTATAAGGGATTCCTGACATTTTTAGCCAGGAATTTTTTTCTCGAAATAGACCCAAATTTTCCATTTGGTTTTTATTTAAGTATTATTATACCAGTGGTTGCCACAAGTTGTGGAAAAGATTCTTAGTGCTATGGCACGCTGAGCCACTAGTGGAGAGTGCTAGTGGTCGCCACTAGTAGTAAATTTTACTTGACCTAGACGCAAATTGAGCTTCTATCGAAGTCTAATCGCTTACCACTGGCGCATACTAGCTACAGTCGTCTGCCACTGGTTACTAACTAACGTACCAGTCTAGCTAAAAAAACACATAGAATGTATACTCCATTTACTTTCTATAGAGATATGCCCCCTCCAACGTACTAGATGTGCAACTACAAAAGTCTAGGAAGGGATACGGAGCTCATTATTCATTCCGCTCTTGTCTTGTCTGTTTAACATAGTTGTCGATACAGTACCTGCCAAAAGTTTAGTTTCACCATGAATAATACAGAGAGTCGAAAACAAACGTTAAATATCCAGTGCAAAGACCCAAAGAAGTTATTATATTACTGTAACAATTATAAATAAATTTATTTCCCATTAAAACCCAATAAATGCAAATAATAAATACTGGTGTGAGGTTCTGGTGATGCAGATATGCAACACTTCTTAATTTGTACACAATACCGATGGTAATACTAATACATTCATGCAATGCAATGTTAGCAAACAACGTGGTCAAAACTTCCGCACGGTACTTTACAAATTATGCGCTTGTTGCCGACAGCGACTGTCGCTCCAAGTTGTCTCCTTCCTTTTCTGGCCTAGTGCCGTTCTTTTTTACTTTGCGCCGGTCATACTTGAGGTCACATCTCTAGAGGAAGTAAACGAAGTGTACCCTGTGTCTGAGCGTCAAGCTACTAGTGGCCGTGTCTAGGAACTCAGCTGAGCCACCAGTGGCGACTGCTAGACGTCACCATCAGTGTCCCAATGTGCAGCAACACTTAAGGGTTAAAAATACGCTCTTGTACATGGAATAAAAAACAATATTTTCTCAGTAGATACGATTTCTACCACCAAAAGGATTTTTTTGCTACAGACGGTAAGGGACTGTGGGGATGGTACATGGTACATGCGTGACTGCTACAGCCGGATTGTCGGGACGATTTAAACGAAAACGGCACATCGAAGCAGGCGGCGGGGGCGACTGTGGTGTTGATTCGCCAAAAACAAAATTACGCGTTTGGTTTTGTGTTTTTTTTTGGTTTTTAGTAGTTTTATCATTCACCATAAGTCATGTCCATCATCGCATCACATTGCATCAGATTGTTTATTTCCGGGTGCCGTCACACAGTGCAGTAGCACGGTGGGTGAGCAATGGGCTGCCGTATTAATGCTGTTGCTGCTCACGACGGTTGGAAACATCGGTCCTCCTTCCGCGGATGCTGTATTTGAGAAGGAAACCGCAACCAAACAGAAATTTCATTACAATTAGTCCAGTAAAATCTTTTATGTTCTTGTTTTCTTAATGAGAATTATTATTAGTTTTTGACAAAAAAATTAAGAAAAAAATATATATCATTTGCTTTTCGTAGACGTCTTATCTTACATGGATTCAGCTTATTATTTTCTATAGGGGATGGGCTTTTGATTTAATCTTTCTTTACATGAATTGATATGTGAGAATTTAAAAAACCAGCTCTATTATTTCCACGAAAGGCTTTTTTTCGCTTATTCTTTATTTATTTTTTTTGAAAAACGAAAGATTCTTAGGTAAATATGCTATCGTAAATCTTTCAAGTTCAAAACCAATTTCGTATTTCATTATTAATCGCCTTGTTAGTACGTAAATAAAAGAATATAAATGTATTTTATTGGCAAAATAATTATTCAAATTGTTGCACCTTAGCTCGCTTGCATTCACTTGTGTCATGTATGATAAGAGTGATTTATAATCCCTTCACTACTTTCTTGTAGTGATTTATTTTATGGTGGTGCATGCGGTTAAATTTTTTATGCCTTCTAAATAATAAAGTGATATTTTTTGAAAGACTGGTACCTTTAAGCCGATTAGGAACTTTGGGCCACCCAGTATAATACCATCAATTTTACCACTTGCTTCTCGAGGACCCTCGCAAACATGACATCTACGTCTCTGTTAATATCTACTATAGAAATTACTTTACTTTCGCCTATATTTATTTATAAAAAAAAACAGTTTCTGCCCTTGTGAAGCTTTTAAAATAAAATAAAATCCCTCATTAAAAAAGTCATTGTCCATGGGTATACCATGAAAAGTAGTCGATGGTATTTATTTGAGTTAAAAATTTTACTGGACTAAAGCATAATTTACATAGAAAGAGACAGATAAAGAGAGAATTAGGATGAAAAACGTAAAAGGAGGGTAAACTGACAGGATATTTGCGGCTGCGGCCCGAGACATCTCGGGTAATGTGTCAGAATAAAAGAACAAACCAAGAGGTATCTGTGCGCTGTGCCTTGTGCTCGATAAGCTTTCATATTTAACTCGTGATTTTAGCGCATGTGCCCATACTGAAATCGTAATATACAGTCAAATTGCGAAATTTTTAATTTTTTATTTACATAACGCCGTGTCACGTCAGATACTCTGTACATCACAACTTTATACAAAACACCAAAGACAACACTTCAATATAAAATTATGTTAAACAGAATTCCAATAAACTCAAAAACATAAGAAAAAATACTGGGGTAAAAGCAGGATTTTCAGTTTTGAAGATGTCAACTGAGGTGGCGAAACATTTTAGAACTCTTTTTTGAAATCTGTGAAGAACTAAGAAAATTCTATGCCTTAATCAATTTTATTTTGAGCAAAATAGATTTTTGATCTACTCCACAACTAATAAATCACCTGCTTTATTATAAATATTACCCCAAAAATAAAGAAGTAGATTAATTAAATTGTTAAGTTTAAATTATATATTACTTGAAAAATTTTTTTTTTTTTTTAAATTAGAGAACGTGTGATGTACGAAGCTGTGAAGTGTTCTGCACAAAAGCACTAACACAGATGTCTTTTGATATCTGCATTAACAAACTTTAAATTATCATCACATTTTATTTATATAAGAAAAGAAACACTCAATAAGCTGTACTTACAGCTTTCGATTTCTATGTTGCACAGTTGTCGATCCATAGGAAAATACTGAAGATTCATGGGGCAGGAAGCTGTTATTGTTAATCTGAAGCAAAGAAAAATATATAGAAATATAAATTCAAAGAAAATTTTACTTATATAGGGTGGGCCAAATCATCAGTGAGTCGTTGAAATCTTTAAGTTTTGGTCTCAGTGATTATTTTGATATAAGCCTTTATTTATTCTTAAGTTATTCTCAGAAAGTAGCCCACCCTGCATAATATGCATGTTTTCAAATATTTTTATTTAATGTGAGAGTAGTATAGCTAGGTCAGCTCGGGAACACCTAATGAGGGTAAGAGTAGTATAGCTACGTCTACTTGGGAACACCTAATGAGGATGAGAGTAGTATAGCTACGTCTACTCGGGAACACCTAATGAGGGTGAGAGTAGTATAGCTACGTCTACTCGGGAACGCCTAATGAGGGTGAGAGTAGTATAGCTACGTCTACTCGGAAACACCTAAGGAGGGTGAGAGTAGTATAGCTACGTCTACTCGGGAACACCTAATGAGGGCGAGAGTAGTATAGCTACGTCTACTCGGGAACACCTAATGAGGGTGAGAGTAGTATAGCTACGTCTACTCGGGAACACCTAATGAGGGTGAGAGTAGTATAGCTACGTCTACTCGGGAACACCTAATGAGGGCGAGAGTAGTACAGCTAGAGCGGCTCGGGAACACCTACAGCCCAACTGCACATGCTCAGACTGACTCGAGAGTTGTATGTAATCCTGCCGCGAACAGCTTGCGAACGGCTTTAAACAACTTCGAAACAGCTGGTATGTAACCGTGCTGTCCTATCTATACTACTGGTGACACACATTTTTTTTTATTATTATTTTAATACTTATCATGATCATAATTTTATTAATTTTATATTATAAAAGAAATCGATGAATGAAAACTGGATCGATGTAGTAAAAATTGTAACAAAAACTTGATTTCGGCTAAATCAATTTCATTTAATCGATCAATAAATAAAAGACCGAATGTACAGGTAAATGAGATTCTGCTTTTTCCGTTTTTCTCAGCATCGTTCACATTTATTTGGCCAATTTAGTCGAAGGGCCTTACCTAATACTCCTAGTAATTGAACCTGAATGATGAATACGAATGAATTCGTTAGAGGTGGTAGCTATGTGGAAGTAAGATTGTTTTTCATTTACAAAAAACGTGTCAGGCACCCAAATGTTTTTAATAAATTCCGATCCCACTGACAGGGTTTCCACTCCAGGTCGTTTCCTGAAGGCCAGTCTAGGATCCGTCCAAAACTGACGGAAGTAGAAATCCAAGGTGAAATCCTAAACACAAAAAAAATATTCACGATTTTTTTAAATCATCTAATTTTGCAAAAACTATAATACAAAAAGAAAAACAAATCGATTATGCCTCATATAATAATTATTATTTTTGTTTCAGAAACGAAGAAGATCCTACTACATTTAAAGATGACAATAGCAACTAATTTGGTAAGTGTTTTGGGACAACAAAATTCGTTTGAAAAATTGTTTAAAATGTTTTACAAAAAGATTCCTTGTAGTACATATTAAATTGCACATTAATTGACGGTGGCATTAAAAAGTAAATCGCAAAATAATTAGTACTCAAGCATTTTCCTCAAGGTCTTGTACCTAGTAGTTCGAAACAAGAAAATCAACGTACACGGATCAATAAATAAATTGCGGGGAAATCCTTCTCACAGTTGAAGGATATAGTCGACATTTTGAAACGAATCGATTTGCTTTTCAACTTCTGTATGTTCGTTGTTCGATATCATGCCATCATATTACCTACAAGTATATAGTAAGTACAAACATGCAGCTGTAACTATGTACAATTGCGACAATGCCCTTCTGCATACGGTTGCATGCAACACGTTTTCTTAAATTGCTTCCATCAAAGCTTCTCCTCGAATTCTACGAAAGGTTATTCTGGCATCTGTCCAACAGTGCACTGAATATAGGTAGTGGCTATGTATAGTTACGCAAAAACCTTCCCCTAAACGTGCGTTAACATTGTCCATTCTACTTATTAAAATTGCTTCTAAATTTAGGTGAATCTAATGTGAAAATTTGATGATTTAATATTCTATAAAAGAAAGCCTAAATTACTTTTTAATAAACTGCAATTCGCAAGAAGATACTATTTATGCTACGATACATGCCACGATGTTTTTAGCGGGCTAATGATTTTAGAAAATACAAATTACCACAGACGAACGCGTGAACGCCATCTGTGGCGATTAGTTACAATTTTAGGTTCAATATCTATCCAATAAGATTTATTTTAAAAAGTGTCTTCTGTTTTATTGTACAACGTAAAAATCGTGTTTGGGGTAGATATTCTATGCCTAGAACACGTTTTGAATTATAAAAAGGATCCAGATTTTGAAAAAAGTCGTGTGTATTTCTACTTTGTACATCCTTCTTATAATTCACGTCGCCATTCTCAGCATGTAAATTACCCCCTAAACGCGATGTAAATTTTTACGAAATCCACAATGCGTCTCAGGCAAAATTTTGATGAAGGTGTTCTACAGTTAGTGATTTAAAATTATGCACTGATATAACTTTTCTAACAGATACTATGTCGTTCTAAAAACATTAGTCCTGAATACATAGCATGGCGTTTTAGAAAATGATAAAACATTCATGTAATAATCAAAACTAAAGCATATTTTAAAATCTGAGCTTTCACTTTAATTCAGGTTTGTTTAAAAAACACAAAATATCTAAAATGAGAAAAGAAATGTTTAATTTAATGATAATTAAAATTAAAACTTTAATAAGCTCCTTTAAATTGTTATTATGAACATCGCATTATTAACACTCTTTTATTATTCGATTAATTAACTTTTTTAATGAATTTGAAACAAAAGATCACCCTAAGGGATCACTGAAGAACTTCCTGGTTTGAAGCAATACCAACCTAACAATAGTTTTCAAAATTGTGTCTTTTCGTTACAACCAAACACAATTATTTCTGCAATTAATTACCAAAAAAAAAAAAACAATTTTGAAATTTGTATGTGGTGGCATAAAACTATTAATTTTTTTTTATGTTAACCTCTTTTAAGTGGGGGTAAGTGCGCCTGGAACATATGATCATGCAAACGTGCACTCATGCATTCGAACAATTGGTTCAATAAGTGCGTAAGGTGCTGGCAAACCATTGGGGCTAGGTGGGTTTATTGATGACAGTGGGGTGACTCGCGCGCTCGACTGAGCTGGCGAAGGGGGCAGACCAGGGTCACGTCTTGAGGTGACCTTAAAACATTGATTTGGTTTCCATCGGGGTTGAAACCCGGCATCCTCAAAAAGTGATTGGCTATATTGGGTCGCAGCCCCCAACCACATCATGTATGTACACTTACTTGTCCGAAGCGACAGACGTGTTAAAAATACGAACGATGCTATCGATTTAAATTGACTATTTTTGTGCAAATTTGTACTTTTTTAAAAAACTATCGCTCGATTATTTGCATTCTTTTTTTTCAATTTTTCGATCTAGGTCCATAGTAGCTTGATAATTACAATTAGGATTAACATTTTATTATTTTTTTGTATATCTCCTACATTCCCTCATGTGCTCATCACGTCGGCCTGTTTGTATCGCTTTGGTCTTTGCTTTATAATCTTATTTAGGCACATTTAGCCTGATTGTACTCCTTTACGTCCCCTTTTCTAATAAAAGGAAATGTTTTACAGGCATGGCAGCAAGTTTTTTTAACTTCCTTTATTAGCTATACCTCATCCTCTCTAATGGATTTCTTTAGGACTATATTTCTTCACCCGATAATTTTTGACTACATTAAGGCCATTCTTTTCTGTTTACTTCTTAGCAAAAACACCAAAAAATATTCATTAAATCAGCCTTCGATAAAGCTATTTATTTTACTCATTTTTACGGTATAAAAAATATAGAAACGATATCCGATGTAAATTAGTTTTGGTTGGTGGTTATTAACGTGAAACTAGAAAATGAGACTATAATCACTATAAATAACTTGCTTTTTTCAGAATGATCTGGAATGTCGTGTTGTAGGATATTAAAATTTTAAATGTAGAAGAAAATAAAATTGTAATCCAACTTAAAACAATATGGTTCAATCGAGAAATTCCAAACAAAAAAATACCAGTTTCTAAACGAAAAATTCTCTTCATCAATATCTTTTGTTTTGTTTTGTGGAACGCATTCATTTTTTATGTAAAATTGTATTTATGAATCTATTTTGGCGTTTTTTGCTACTTTGGACGCACAAAGAAGCACAAGAATGACAGTACATATGTTTACGTCCATTTTATCCAGGCATAAAGGCATTTTGATCAACCCTAAAAGTAACCTTAACAATCTTTCTTTTTTTTTTCTAAATAGCCATGATAGCTATAACGTCGCTTTTCGAGTAAATAAATTTAGTAAAGACTGCATGTAGCACAAGTGGCATCGCTTATATATAGAATGATGTGCATATGGAAGGGGAAAGTTGCCACTGATTGGTTTAGCATTGGGCTGTAGAAGAAGCCAGCGATATGTAATGATCAATTGCAGTGGAAGGAGACAGAGCGTGTGAGATAGGCAAGGAGGAAATGATAAATAATGGTGTGACCTTTACGCCTGGATAGATGGCGACACATGTCGATAGCAAAGTTTGTGCTTTCAACTTGCGTGGGGCTACGCGACCAAGCTGGCAACATATTTATAACAGCCATGCACACAGTCGACGTATTCAAGACTGCGAAAAACATATACAGAGTACACTTATTACGGTATCCCGGTCATTTGATACAATACAATAATAATAATTAAAATAATCAATATGTAGAGATATTACACATCATCATCATCATCATCTGTATAGTATACTGAATGTATGTGATAGTATTAGAGTTATTACATTGTTGTTGCTCAAAATAACAGCATGTGTACAACACGAAAAAATAGACGAGATTATAGATTGATAAATACCATGAGCACTTCGGAGACGGAGCTGATACTGAGCACGTACATGGTGACCCCTACCTCCACGGGAGGGCCTGTAAGCGCAAACAGCCTTTGTGTATGAAAACCAAATCAAACTAGTGCCCTAGGCCTGCCCGCTTGCTTCCAATTTTATTTATTGCTTTTTGCATTTTTAGCGGGGGCGCAGGACGAGCAATTTTTTTTTTTTATTTATTATTCGTATCAGTTATATATATTTTTATATTAGTAGTAACAAGAATAATAATAATAGTATAATAAAACAACAGACAAAAGCAGCTGCTCCATAGTGGACGCACGACTTTGTGATACAATATTTTCAGTGACACTGTTTCTGTTTTGACTGTAGATGCACTAAACCTAATAATTGTTTGTAAAAAAGATCAGTGTCTGTAGCTCTACTTTTGAAGGATTACGAAAACAATTTTTTTTTTAATTAATTATTCAAGATATTTCCGAAAATTAGATAATTATCATTTTTTACTGATGGTAGAAACGTAAATATTTTCAATACCTTTTTTTCCAAAAGACCATGAGACAATTTTATATTTGTTTATAAATTCTTTTTGTATCAATAGATTTTGTGCTTCGTTTTTTTTTAAAAAGAAACCAGTGTCACTATTTTATCAACAGACATAAGCCACTTGGACAAAGAGCAAAAAACGCTTCAATTATTATCATTATGCGTTCGAATTGAACCTGTACGAGAGAGGACGATTTGGCTGCGTTCGTTGGTGCATTTCTGTGTGTTTTAGCCCGCTTCCCCAAACCGCCAAGCGCGCGAGGGTTAATAGTCAGTCAGGCTAGCAGTTAACAACTCTAGAGGATAACTACAAATGCGTTTGTACCATTTTCACTTCTGAGAGGGAACTGATGCTTAACACGTACATTGTCACCCCCACTTCTACTGGCGGACCTGAAATATCACCACATCACTCGAAGATCCAAAATCCTCCACTCTGAGGAAGGACACGATGTGCAAAATTTATCCAGTTTACGAAACGTCGAAAGACCACACGACTCCTCAAGACTTCGAAAATACAGTTTCAAATTTACAAAAACCCATGATCCACCTGAACTAGTCTATGACGTAAACGTTTCAAAATTTAGTAAACGTTTGCTATTCTCCTGAAATATTTGTAGAAATTGCAGAAGCATTTCTTTTATGTGCTACGTAAAAATAAGGGTAGCAGACGAAATATTTCCCCCACAGGTTATTTTTAGCATCATCTGGTGGTGCTGTTGGGATCTGCTTTATTTTAGTGCACTGTTTACATCTGGAAAATTGATGGGAAGTTCAGGGAGTTTCTGCCCAAAATATTTCTCTCGTTTGGTCTTTCCACGTTACGTATACTACACGTATGTTGTGGACAAGAGACAACTTTTTGAGTTTTATTTGTCCAAAACCGAGGTCTTCACAACGAGCTTTGCGAGCGATATGGCGGTCTGGAGATAGATGCTGCGCGTTGCCAAGCAACCCACCCTAGGATCGATCTGATCTGGCCCCACCCTGTCGAAGCACTGAACTGCCTCGACGTCCAGAAGCGGCAGCAGCAGTTTTATTAATTCCCATTTTCTTTCCCAACAAAAACAAGAAAAGGTTACCAAAAAAAAAATCCCTCTAATTGCCACCTCACCACCGGAGTAGTTTTTTGCAATAATGTCGGAATGAGATTTAAATGGAACGATCACTTACCTCCGTAATTTGGTCTTACTCTTTTGTCGTAGCTGACGCTGAATGAATCAAGAATTGCGGATATGTTGACGTCGCCTAGCATGCTTCCTCCAGGCGTTCTGCAACAACGTAGAAACCTTTTCACTCCCACACAAACAAAAGTACATCGATGCCCAAAAGGGCAATCGATTACTTGGACTTTTCAAAACAATCAAGTTCTATTGGTAAATATCGAAGAGAACAACCCCGAAGTGGTCATCAAATTTTGTCTACAGTTGCACATAGAATCGGATACACAGCTGATCATCACAATCCAAACTTTGGATGAAAATAGAAATGAAAACAAATCGAATGTGGTCCATTACTTAGAAATTAAATTTTTTGTGTTTCAATTCAAAAATCAAAATGCTTTATTTTAATTTTGGTTGTAATGCTTTAAAAAGCACTCCCAAAAGAATTAAAAATATAGAGCATGTGAGGAAAACCAAAAGCAGAGCGTCATAGGGATCACAAACAGACATTGACAGCTACTTCGCAGTTCTTTTTGGCACGTAAATATGCCCAGGTCGAGATGGACATTGTTAACTAAAAGGATCCCATCTGGGATTAAGCTACTGAATCTTTGTACACACTCAGGGAATTGTTGTTGGTTTTAGGATAAGCATGGGAAGACGAAACAAATTTTGGCATTGAATGTACGTGATAGTTTTTGGACATTGGTGAATGCCCTATTGGGTGGCTAATGTCGAACTTGGTGGATAAATATTTTTGCCTAGGTGTAAATGGGTGGCCAAAAATAAAAGGAGTACTTACGCGGTTTTGGCTTGCTGGACGGCGAAGACCAGCAGGAAGGCTGGCCATACCACCCAGCTGAGCCCCATAGCTGGGGGCAGCTACACGTGTCTTCTGCTCATCGGCGTAACAACACACTTCACCAGCAAGACTGTCGTGTCTCATTGGACTGTGATATTAGGAGTGGTCTCCGGGTAAAGCTAGCTGAAGATCCTTTGCGCATGATGGTGAAGCGAGTAACTCGCCCCGGCTATGAAACAACCCTTCCTTCTCTTGCATTCCGTTTCTCTTCAACATATCGATCTCGTTCCCGTCTGTCTCGTTCGGGAAAGGAAAGGGAAACGCAGTCGCGAACCTGGACCAGGACTAATCAATAGCTGGGGCCGCGATTTTCGTTATTGCTCGTCGTATATATGACGTAATACCAGTCAACACGACCGAATACCTGAACTCGTCTTTCCCCATCATCGAGAGGTTTCAAAATCGAGAGCACTCTCGAAACAAGAGCTACTTTAACACTCGGATGGAGGAGCTTCAGGAATAATGATTCCGACAGTTTTGTAAACTTAAATTTTCAAGAGTCTAAACGAAACCCTTTGTCACAGACGCGAACCGGGAACGATGGCGGTCGCCCTTGGGTCATCTCGTGACCTTTCTTTCTCACTCCGCACGCACTGTATACGTAATTAGGAGCAAAAAGCCAATAAAAGAGCAACTTATGCGCCTCTCTCTTCCTACCATGTATTGCAAATATTTCAGAGCCTTGTCAAGGATTCTCCTCTTTTATAAATACCATTTTATCCTTTCCAACTACATATATACGTAAGCGTATTCCTCTACATGTGCACATATGCTAAATTATTTAATTCGAATTGTGCTTTTCATTCAGTGGCGCGTTGCATCTCACGTAACCCTTGCCGTTTTCGTTTATTATAAAAAATGGAATAATTTGATGTTCATTGTACGTATCTCGCAGGGGCCCCTTTGCACAACCATCTAAATTGAATACACAATTACAACGAATTTGTGCAAATTTATCCCTATAGACTCAAAAAATTTACAGTAATAGGTCGACGAATAAGACGTCTCATACGGAAGGAAAAATTATTTTTTTAAATTAAATTGGAGCCCTTTACTCAGTGGTCTACATGTGTGTGGGTAACGAAGGGTTATCTAAAAAAGATGTTAGTACCTTACCAAGTAAATTACTTTAACTTTTTTTTTTTTTGAAGACACCCTCTTTGATTGTACGAAAAAAAAAATATGGTAAGAATATTCTTATTGCACCCTATGTACAAAGCTTTTTCTTCCCCCTATATAATTTCAACAAATGATTCCATTCGAATTTTTGGAATATTAATTTTAATAACAGGAACGTGAATTTTTTTGAATGGTATGTTCATTATATTTCGGGGGATGAAAGCATATAATGTCAAAGGGCGGACTACGTGTACTGCTCAGGTATGAAAAACGATGCGTTTCAACTTTATTACATGTATGAACTTCTTTGTTGAAAAGGACCATTCTTTTGGTAGAAAAATTCCTTTGATGGTTGTCTTATAAGAAACATCGTGTGCGTACAATGCTCAGTTATACGACATAAAGTACTTTTAAGTAAATTAAAGTCAGAAAATTTTTTTTTTAATTATAATAAAAAATTAAGAAAATCCGAATAGAAAAACCGAACCGTCATGGGGTGACTTTGGAGGGAAAATTGGGAAATTAAAAAAAGTTTTTCGAACTGCTTTCCAGCCAAAAAAATAATCCTAAAGGAATCCATCTTTGTCATTTCATTACATTTCTAGTATTAGCCTGCATCTTCCAATTCCACCCGGAAGATCATTCCTCTTTATATATCACTTCGACAGTTTGTTCTTGTTCTGTTTCTGCAGAATCCGTTCCAGTATTGTGGGCAACAAAGATGTATGGTTTCGTGTATCGAAAATCCATAGATATTTGAATTTAGAACGTTGCATTTATAGTCATACTATTCGAACTTTACTCCAAACAGCGGAATCGTTGACCTTCTCTCTGTATACACATCTCGACTGAAACTTTCCTCCGAACGAGTAGTGGAAGTGGAGTGTTGACATTCCTTTGTCTGTTCTTCTTTCCCTAGTCCAATTGTAATGATAAATCCACATTCCGTGTGAGATAACAATGAAAAGTGACTTACACGTTACAGCTCTGTCGTTCCAGGTCAGTATCCAAACTAAAAGTTCAAATATTATCTTCTTCTATTCGTCTAACGATTTTTACATGAGTTTGGTATTTTTCTAATTTAATTGCAGCTTTGATTCTAGATGGTAATAGTTCAGCTCATTTTTGTAATAAAACAAATTTTATTTCCCATCTCCTTCTACGTATACGCCAATATCACAATCCAAGATGGCGCCCAATTTTGAACCACCCCGTGTATACTTTTTTTGTAGCCACCCTGTATAATACTTTTCATAATCACAAATCTCATTGTGTCTAAGCTGCTTTGGACTTTATACGTATGTGTAATCCTATATTAGTAATTCACAGACTTTATTTGTTTGTTTTGGTCATTCTCAGTGCACCAAAATACAATTCCAATTGTCTTTAGTTGATTCAACTTGGTACTTTAACTCTAATCTTCCTCTTCCTTCTTCGTTGGTTCTACTCCTTTGTTTTTGCTTTTCGCCTATTGTTCTAGTCTACGAAATTGTGTTACTATTATGAGTAAAATCTTACCCTTCTTGGTAAATTATTTTAAGCATAGCTTTAAAAATTAATGTAGAGCTTTTGGAACATTCAAGAATGATCTACCATGTTCAGGAATGAGGAAAGTTTATCGTACAAAATTTTTATCTATGTATCATTTTAATAGACGCCCTGTATGTTTCTCTATTGTCTACAACATCCTATTGTATCTGAAACCATTAAAAAATACGTCTGCTTCCCTTAATGGGTTGTGGATGTTCATGAATTTGAAATCCTATTTGCGAAAACAGTATGTAGTTCCCTGCTACCTTATCAATATTTCCTGGAACAACCAAAGATAGTTCTGATTTTCTCTCCCTTCTCGGAATTCGCCACGATCTTGTTAGAAACCGCTAACAGCAGCACAATTCACAGTATCTAATTATAGACGTCAAAAAAATGGTTCTACGTAGAATACCTATCCGTATATATTCTATTTTAGTAGGTGTATTCAACAAAAAAACCTTAAGGACCTTATACTACCCTCACACTTTATCAAGGAATGTTCACTGAATAAACAACTAAGAGGCAATTCTTGGGTTGACTATGCAAACTTTTTTACTTAAGTGGGAAAAAAGTCTTCATAAATATCTCTTTTAAAAATCGACAGAGCCAAGAGGAAAGACTAATTTTGGCTCCTAATTTTGATTCAGTTTTTTTTTTTTTTAATAAAAATTTTCGGTATTTTATCTCATTTACATTATAATTCTAAAGCTACCATGAGTTAGACAACGTAAAAAATAGAATTATATACATTCAGATGAGGGTTTGTTTCAGAATTTTGAAAAGAAAGGGCCCTACAAAAATTTATTTGTGAATAAATGTTGAACTGTGGTTTCTTTAATCAATCACGAACCTGTAGTTTAGCCTTTCACATTTTAGAAATTTCACATACCTACCTGTCGTATACTTGGACCACTTTTTTCAAAAAATTTTTTGGTTACCAATCCACGATTGTATGGAATTAATATTCTATCGAAGTTATATTACAAATTTGCAGTTTACAACAATTTGCAATAGATGACGCTGCACATGTCGTTTAGGGTAGTTAGTTCACCCACGAAAGACTGTGTTAGATCGCAAACTTGAATCAATTTATTTCGATCACTAAACGATATCCCACTTTTTCTGTGATCACAGGGAAATAAAAGGAAGAGAAAATTTAACAAATCTCATTTATTTTATTTAATTAATTGATACAATACAGTTTAATTTTATTTAACAACAGCCAATGTGTTAGTATACACAAACATTTACTTTACTGAATACACAACAACATACGTTTACGTCAATAGGCCCTACAATGTTATACAAATATGTACCGTAAATATATAAAATCTACAGATAAATTAGATTTCTACGTGTTTACACTTGAGTGTGTGTATTACTGTGTGCTTGTTCTTGGTCGGGACCGCTCGCAATTTGGTTTGCAGGAGTATAATACTGAAAATTTAATGAAAGAAATTATATTGCACCAACATAGTAATACGTAAGTAAAACGGTTAGTACTAACAGACATCACGCATGCGCCACTCACACCACTTTCCCCCTCTCACGCGCTGCCAATCGCTTCGTTGCTGTTTAATCGAACTTCTTAGACGCATGCGTTCATCCCCCCTCTTTCATGCCGCTACTAACCGTTTCATCGACATTAGTTACACAAGATCTACTTTATGTTTATTTCTCGTTAATTAAGTATAATTCTCCAAAAACGACAAAATTTATCAAAAATGGTAAACTATTTCACGTGGGCACAAACGTAGAAAACTCCAAAAGACTATTTTTAATACAGAATGTATGAAAACATGTTGTTATTTGTGTATCTCGAAAGTTCCTCTCACAACAACTTTGTTATAAAAATGAGGTCGTATAAAAATAACAGTAAGCACTATCGATCAGCTTAATGTATTCAAAAATTGGCTTCTTAAAGTAAAATCGCTTTTTGCTACTTCAGTAAATAATTTTTATGAATGACTGCTCGGCAATGACAATAAATCGTAGTTCTAATTCCACATTATCGCTGCGATTTGCATATTAAATAAGGGCAAATTAATAAGGCGAGAATGGTAATTAATCACATTTAAAATGTGCGTGTTTGTAAGTACGATAAAAAATATAGAGGCAACACAAAAGTTTAAAAAAAAGCTCTCATGGATTATTCTAATGAAATTAAATTTCTTCGAAGTTTCTTTTTTCTTGTAATATAATTAAAATAGGTATCGTGGATAAGCTACACTCAAAATTACTGTATTCAAATTACTGGAAGAAATCCAAATATTCGAATCGAAAACTTTTTTGAACATCCCAACTTCAGAGCTTAATTCGCAGGACGAAGAAGCTAGGGAATGCGATTACATTTAGTACTGAATCCAATCTTTCTGGGCTGATCATCTAATTATTTTCCCGAAAATTTTGATTAATTGGACAAATAAATAAGAGTAATTACCCTGCCGTTGTCGATGTCTCTTCCGACTCCAATCGTTAACCTGGCTTTTGCCTTCATCGCGTCTCCGAGCGAAATCTTGGCCCTCGTCGCCTCCGAGTGAGATTTATAGCAGAACTCCATCAGGGCAACGAATAAAGCTATGAACAGTCCTCCTATTAGGATGTAAAATATGCCTGCGACGTTACTCAGCGACAGTTCGTATTTCGAGGCGTCCTGTAAGGAATTTACAAAAAGGACGAATATTAACCGCTAACTATATGCAATATATAGGGTTAAGGAGGGTAAAAATGAGCCATCCAATAATTAAATACTTCATAAAACTATTTTTAATGGGAACTCATTAGTCTTACTTGAAGCTCCATGGAAGTCGTGATACATTTTAAGAAGGTAAGACTATGGGTTAATTAAAATCTCAACAAAACAAAGGCAGGGGTAAAGATTATACACATTTAGGGGTAAAAAAGGGTGTTTATTTGAAGCTTTCATCTTGGGGGTTAACATAAGTCACACTGAATGTTTTAATACTTAATTTAATTTAATAATAATTTAATTAGAGATTATGGCCCTTTTTTAAATTGAAAAAGAGGACGTTGTCTCGAAATCGTCCCAGCTGTTCTAGCATCCCAACCTCCTGAACGGTTTAATTTAAAAATGACTTAAAGTTTAATATCCTTTGAAAGTATCAATTATGCATGCCGGTGAAAAAACGCCGCAACGTTCTAAGTTTTAACTTCTAACGTTGCAGAAATGAAAATATTCCAGAACTCGTTACAGTCTGCCAACTTGAAAATTGAACTTTTCTGAATTAATAATACATTTATATTTCAAACTTTATCATCTTTAACTATAATTCTAAGTAAGTAGCTACACTTGCTTTTGTTAACCAAAAAGAATTTAACAAGGAACATTTTCTGTATAAATTCAATAGAATACAATGAAAACGGAAATGGCTAATAGCAATAATAAATAGTACGAATTACCAATTAAATGTTGCAAGAAATGAGGGAGAAGTCACAAAAAAAATTATCCCATTTTTACAATCTACATTTATTTCTATGCTCTTAAACATGTTTTAAGAATTAGATTCATCTTAAAATTTTTTTTTTTAGTAGACTAACACCAAATTTATTCGCAAACATTTTTGAATTTGTATTGTAAACTTAAAAAATTAATTTTAGTGTGTTGATGTAGTCCTGTAGGTTTCCGGTGAACAAGAATGGTCCAAGCTCAGTATGCCCAGAGAAACATACCATAAAACGACTCTATAATCAATAATTTTCTAGGATTTTGGAACATTGTGAAACGATTTTCAAATATTTTGGAGTTTGAATCATTTTTTTATATTCAAAACCAATCTGGAATCTTATGGAACATTCTGTAACATTTCTTAATGTTCTAGAACATTCTGGGTCATTTTCGATTATTGTAGACGATGCTAGAATAATATGGACCATTGTCCAACTTTTCGGAAACTTTTAAACAATTAACAAAAACTTCAAATCGTTCTTGAAGAATCTGGAACATTCTCAACCGTTCCAGGATTAGTCAGTCCTCCACCTTTAGTGAGTCCTCAGATGGAGATTGTCCGACGTTTCGCTTACTGCTCAGTCTCAGTTTAACCGGAGCAAAAGACACTACACCCTCGCAATGTTTCCTGAGAATGTCAGTCAAAACGGCTGGCGAAACGTCGAACAACTAACTTCATCAGGGGATTCACTGAAGATGCAGAGCCAATCCTCGACCGTGGCCATCAAACTAAGGCAAAAAAATTGCCTCGAGTGATTTGGAATGACTCAGAATACTCCAGATTCCTTAAGAAGGATTTTCCGTATCATTTCAGTATCATGTAGAATGTTTGAAAATGATCTAGAATGTTCTAGAATATTAAGAAACGCCACAGAATGTTCCGTAACATTCCAGATTGAGTGAGAAAGTATTAGCAAAAATGATTCAGACTTTCCAAAACGTTCTCGAAAACTTTAGATCCAGATCCTCCTGTTCTAGAATGTCATTGTCTAAGTTTTTTAAATATCCTAGAACATTCTAGATAATTCTCGAAAAAAATCTGCATGCCACCCATTTCTATCCTACTATCCACCATCAGAACCACAAATGGGTGGCAGTAGATGGTGATGGAAAAAGTGAGAGCCCATAGAAGAACCCTTATATTTTTACCTGTTTTTGTTAATTTAAACAAATTATGACCACGCAAAGAAAAAATAACAGATTCAGACATTTTCTGTGCCGAAAATAGTCCTATAAATCTCGATCTAAGCTTTGTGGACATGCAGTTGGAAACGCTTTGTCGTGTTGGGTTAGAAAATCCTTCTACCAACGCTAAATATGCATATGTATTCGAACTTATTGTGCATATAAGTATGAGATACGGATATTTAAATAGATTTAAGCTAAATACATATAGATATGTATGTAATACAGTATGAATACACAGAGTATGTATGAGAAAAATTATGCACGGTCGATTGGACTAGCGCAGCTTCTACATCTACACATATCGGCAAAGTGCTTGCCCGCTTTATAACAGCAAAAGAACAAATCAGCCGTGAACTACGTTAATCCATTTAGTTCTCAAATGAACAGAACGTCTATGGTCGGTCCATTTATAGAAAATATGGGTGCCTATTTACACCATCTTGTTAGTGAAGGTACTGGCCCCATTTGCCTTTAACGTCACAATTGCCCCGCACTTACGTACGTTTAATACAACTCGAAAGCTCAAACGACAGAAATAATACAAGGCCTGGCGGGTTACGTGTGACGTCATCCACCGAAGTGCAGCGAAAGAAGCGTACGCACGCTGGGAGGGATAATTACATCTTAATAGGGGTTGCTATTTGTGATCTACTTGTGAAATAAGCATACAAGGTGATCATTTCTGATTTCCATCACACTGTAGTCGAAGAATTTGTATTAATTAATAATTCTGATTGTGTTGTAGAAATTTAAGGGCGATTTACTGCTGAATATTGAACTTTCGGTGGTAGTTTAGACTATTTTTAAAAACTCAAATAAAGATTATTTTATTTCGTATTCTTGATAAAAACAGACTATGTATTCTCCTATTTTTCGCAAAATCATTTCCGTTGTAATAATATTCATAATTATTACATTAATTAAATTTAAGAATAAAAAAATTATACGATTTTATTATATTTTTGTATTTAAATAATTCTAATTATTATTGCAACCAAAATGATTTCGCGAGAAAAAGGAAAGAGAAAGAACAAAATAACTTTTAATTAAGTTTCTAAAATAGTCTAAATTACTGTTAAAATTTCTATATTCAATATTATATCAGATTTAAATTTAAAATAAAATAAAACAATTTCCTCTTCAATTCTGTTAGAGTTCGTCAAAGACATGAGCTGTGTACGCTTTTTTCATATATTATTTTTTTTTTTTTTTTTGGGAAGGCCTTGTTTCATTATTATGCATTTATGATTCGTGTTTCTCATATTTTGTTATGAAACTCAACTGAAATTGTTAAAATTTTATTTTTAATAAGAGTCTCAGCGTTGGCGCATCTTCTTTGACAAAGCCCCCAATAAAAGTTTCGCAAAATTTTTACATAAGCTCCAATAATAAAGTTTTAAAAGCGCCCATCTCGGTGAAAGTCTATTCCGGTAAACAAGGCCACGGAAGCAAATACGAATTTTTCGTTTCAAACAAAAAGCGAGACAGATAAATAAATTAAAACTTCTTCTTACCTGTTTATCTCCATGCTTGCACTCGGTTCGATCGTACCACCATCGATTCATCAATTTCCTAAGCTCGCCCGACTCCTTCAGACTGAGAACTGCCAAGTTGATGCTGTCCCTTTATCAATCATTTTCATTCTACTGTTAATAGCATTTACTTTTGACGCTTCTACGTTCTAATAGTTCTTTAAGCAAACAATACTTTTTCCTTTCAGACAATATCGTTTTACGAAAACGTCTTTTTCAATTTATCTATAGTTCATATTTATCAAGTAGTCAACTGCTAAAGGACAATATTGGATGAGTCAGGTTGGGTTGCGTCAGGTTAGGTTTCTGGACAGCATCTTTTCTTCATATTTAGCGACAGCACAGGAACCCAGATGGACCCAACCCAACTTAACCCATCTAATGAGAAGACGTTTTTAGGAAACCAAACAAAATACGTCAGCTCTATCGAAAACGGTTCAATTTCTGAAGTCTACACGCTTTTGAAGCCAGTATCTAAACCGCTCTAAGTTTTTTCCCTCATTTAAATTACTGCCTGTTATTTATCTAATGTTTATAATGTTATTGCTGCCTTTTTTTTAATTTTTAAAATATTTAGTTCTCAGGTTACTCTAAATCATCGTAATAAATGGTAATTACTGGTAGCAGATAATGTACACATGAATAAACTACATAGAGATGTAGCTCGTTAATTTGGCAACTCATGTGAGAGGAATCTCAATTACCTACTAATATACAATGGTATAAATTTCTAATTATGTTCGAAAATAGTCTACCATGAATGAAACTCGTTAAGTACGACAGATGAAAATATTAATTTAAAAAATATATTTATTAAAAGTAGGAATTTTACCTTAGTGGTGAGCCCAAAGGAGTAGCGACGCCGAATCCTTTCGAATCCAAATTTTCTCCTACTTTCATGGTGTCACATGGTTCCCTTTGATTGATGTAATCGTTTTTCGGCGACTCTATCAATAACGCGTACTTGCCCTTCGATTGTCTGACCCTTCTGATTCCTTCGTCATAACTTTTAACGAAGACGTGTGGTTTTGAACTCATGTATTCCCACATTTTTGAATAGAGCGAAATTTGTGACCTCTGGAACGAACAATAAACCGTCTGTTCTTCTAATTTGCCTCATTTTCGAAACACATTCAATATCCATGTTGTTTAAATAAAGACTCACCCTGAAGAAATCCCACGTGGAACCATGATAGAGTGTTCCATATTCGACTTCCGTTTGAGTAGCCAAGTCTTCTGCGGAGTTAATTGGAGCAACCATTCTTTCAACTGTGAGAAAAGCTGCCAAATTGGCGGTGTAAGATGATATAAGTATGAGGGTGAAGAACCACCAAACAGCCCCCACGATTCTTCCTGAAACCGATCTCGGTGATATGTCACATCCCTGTTGCATAAAAGCCCCCAGTGAAAACCATAACGAATTGAGCATACTGAAATCGTTAGCCATGGAGTTTCCGTAACCCGAATGTCCCGCGGGACTTTTGTGTTCTCCGGTTAAGTGGAGCAGTCTCCATTCATAAGGGGAAAACCTGGAGACAGTGAACAGCACAATACTGACCCCGATGTAGCTGA
Organism: Agrilus cyanescens; assembly: GCA_947389935.1. Classification (NCBI taxonomy): domain Eukaryota; kingdom Metazoa; phylum Arthropoda; class Insecta; order Coleoptera; family Buprestidae; genus Agrilus; species Agrilus cyanescens. The sequence continues at coordinate 25,089,188 of OX376710.1, read as the reverse complement.
AAATAACACAGACCCAGATTTCTTTCGAAAGCGGACTAAGGAAACTGAAAACTCCTGGTTTCTGCTTCACCGGCTTCTTTATCATGATGGAGATGCCAAGGGACATGAACGGTTTGCTGAAGTCGATAACTCTTTCCCTCTCCGAGGTTATTGTCATCGATGCTATCGCTATATCCGCTTCCTACGTTTAAAGAGATTACTTAATTCTTTCTGTTACCGACTTTATCAACTGAATAATTCCAATTTGATATCTCAATAAATTTATCCCCACAAAGTTCCATTAGGATTTCTATTATATATGAACTCTATGATTTACTTTGAAGAAATCAAAAAAGCCTTTTCGTCCATGTACTTATTAGTGTTTCTATGAATAATAGAACATTAAAAAGAAGTTTAAACGTTAACCTCACTTTTGTCCTGAAAATGCCGTCACCTAACCTAACACCGGCTCTACCGGAAATGTTGGAACAAAGTGATTACTTTAACTAAATTAAGCACAAAGAAACAGAATCTTATACCTTTATGGGTAACTTGGTTCTGCCTCATTAACAAAGGTTTAGTAAACTGAGATAATGGACCGTTGAAAATGAAATTAATTAGCTATTTACGCTCCTCTGGTGCTTTGTAATATTTCGCTAGATGAACGCGTGTCTATTATAAACCGAAGGATTCTCCTTATTTTAGAAGCTGGACGGCTAAATATAGAATATTGTGGATATTAAAGTATTTATGAAAATTTTTCAGTTGGTCTTTGTCATAAAATATTTAATTAAAGTTGAATAGTCTAGTGGAGAATTTATTTAAAAAAAAAAAATACTGGCAAGTAGACAAAATCACCCATTTGCAAATTTAGTGGAAATGTGAGAAATGTAAAATGCGCCCTAATTCTTAGCCAAAATTCGAACGCAAACTCCGGAAACCCATAACGCTAATTAATTACGACATATTTCTTCATATTTCAATCTGCATTTTTCCGATATTTTCTAAGAAGTACATACTTCTAGGTCACATCCGCTTTTGACACTTGTAAATAATGACCCACGATACAAGCCATTAGACAGAACACGTAGAAGATAACAATTCTCAGAAAATGCAGTAAAATTTTAAACAAAAAGGAACCTAAAGCTCGAATTTGAGATGCCATAAGATTTTTTGCTTATACTTTTTGGAAACGAATTGAAAGTTTCGATTCTTATTTTACCCCACAAGAAAATAAAGTAACAACAAGCTTTGGAGACCAATAATATAAAAAAATATGTACATACTAATAACAACCAACTCAATCCAATATTTAAAAAAAATTGGCAATCGTACAGGAAACAAAAACTTTTCCAATTCATAATTTTTTTTTTTTTTTTTAAATGGATATGTGTATGAGAAAAGTGGTGTACTTTAAAAGAAAGAACATTTTTTGTATACAGGTACATAAATATGTCCCTATGCCGTTTATTATTTCTTTTTTTACCATTTGAATGCAAAGCCAATAAAGCGAGTTCGCTGAAAAATCAAGAGGTTTATTCTAAGCCTCAAAAAAAAAAACTACCGCACGCGAAAAGTTTTGTTTTTCCACGAGTTATTTCTAGGTAAGCTGTTTTATTTTATCTGATGATCGGACTAAAAGTGAAGTACGAGCTTGTTAAATGGCCAAGTGCCGTCTGTAAAAGGCCACGTACGTAATCGACATTACCGCTAAAATATTGGAATTTCCCGTAGAAACTTTTCATCCCTACGAATTAATGGTGGTGGAATTATAAGTGTTTACTTATACGAATTATTCTACTTACAAATAGAAGTTTTGTTCTAATATCTAAGAGTTTTACTTATGGTATATACAGGGTGAACGACGGTGGATGGCCTGGATAAGTACCACCACCTCGTGCGTTCTTAATCTGCGCACAACAAAATGTATCTATACGATTCCTTATTTTGGAGATGTGTTATTTATTATGAAGTTGATGGAATGAAAAGGTCAAACGAAATCCACGTCCTACATTAATCCATTTTCAATTAAAATTGAATTTTTAAACTTACTTGGCGTACAAGTTCCCCAACCATTCCGTCCCATCCGCCTTTGATGTCAGAATTTTCCGAACCATATTTTCCGTCTTTCACGATCCTCAGTTCATCTGTAATTGAAATTCGTCGATTATCTTCGATACATATCAGTTCGACGTTACGTTACAGTTTATTCCGATTCTTTTCGCTATCAAATCCGCCAGGTCTTTGCAGTATCCCTCGAAGCGGTCGTTACCGGTGAGGATTTCGCCTGCTTCCGGCTTCTTCAGCATTATATAAGGCTCTTCCTGAAACGTACTCTTTCGATATAACGTTCGAACGTCACAATACGGAAAATAAATTTTTATGCGACGGAAAATCGAACTTTAAACTCTATAAAAAAATTGAAACAACAGGAGCTTCAATAAATTTTGAATAAAAAATTTTATAAAAAAAAATCCATGACAGCACCCTTCTATCTTTTACAAGATTACAAACAGTTACAAGAACGCTTAGGCGGTACATTAATCTTTGAAGGGCGTCTTTGAAACGCTATATTTTTTTACCTGTAAAAGGTAGAGGGATGCTGTCCGGGACTTTTTTTCTAGAAGTCTTATTTATCTACAAAAAAAGTCTCTATACTTTTTTTCATATCTATCACAGTTTTGGCTACGTAAGCGTCGAAATGTCGAACAACACGTTCCGCAAAACCTAACGTTAAATGAAATATAGTAACAATTATTTGTCAATGCTAAAAATTAACACAAATACTCTTCTGTTCTTCCTCTAAAAGAATCCGCGATCAAGAAAATTTTTGCACGATAAATACCTCGGCTGTAAGATTAAAACAGTTCCCTACGACGACTACCTTATATGACGTTGCGCATTAGCACTCTGGCCTTCACTAACTATGGTAACGACTCAAGGCCCAACAGCTTACGCGTGACGTTAATGCAAGGAACCGACTTACGAAGGCTTTTTAGTCCTGTGGCCAAGGGACTTTATCGTGAAAAACTTCTTCGACCTCAGATTCTTGTAGAGGTCGATGAGAAAAGCATTTTTGCAAATTTTTAACACTTATAAATAATTGTTACTATTATTTATTTAATGTTAGGTAAGGTTGATCTTTAAACGCTTACCTAACGAAAACCGTAATTATTACAAAAAAACTGTAGAGACATTTTTTGTTGAGAATTAAATTGTCTATAAAAAAGTCCTGGACAGTATCCCTCTATCTTCTACAGGTAAGAAATTGCAGCGCTCTAAATACAACTCAGCGGTACAGTAGACGTTTAAGCGCATCTTTGGATCTCACTATTTTTTTTACTTGTAAAGGATAGAAGGGTGTTGAACGGAATTTTTTGTAGAAAATTTAATTCTCTACAAAAAATACGTTTATGGTTTTTTCGTATTCATCATGGTTTCCTCTTCGTAAGAGTCGAAAAGTTAAAAAATGCATTTAGCAAAACTTTAGCATTAAATAAATAATAGTAGCGATTATTCCCTAAAGTTAAAAATTTGCACAAACCCTCTTCCCATCGATCTCTACAAATATCCCCAGTCAAAATAGCTTTTGCACGATATATCCTTTGGCTACTAAACTAAAATGGTTTCGTACAATCGCCTACCTACTTCGCCATTTTTAGTTCATTACGTCAGAACTGTCAGGTTTTTCAGCTTCCATGCGGGGGCAAAATTTGCCCTTCTTTTTTGGCTAAAAGGACTTACTACTTATCAAGAAGACCCAGTAAAGATTTTTACTTTTTATTCATTCTTGCTTTCATTAATTGAACTTGCACCATAACCCACTTTTCCAATCATACAAGAGCATCTCATGGTCAATTAAAAACGTTCAGTGGTTAATGTATGTATCTGGTGTGAAATGCGTTACGCGTGGGTGTAAATAATACGAGAAAATCACGCAAAACATGAAAACCCCCGGTTTCTGCAAGTTTATGTATGTACTTCTTGCACAGTTACAGCAATGCAGTGCTCGTGTTTGTACGTAAGCCTAAACCGCATTTAAATCTTTCTAAAGACCTTATCGACCGCTTTTGAAACTTGTTGTTTTGTCTTCGTATAGTCCAGCTGCGCAATTAGATTATATCTACGTTAATACGTTCATAAAGTACACTGAAAGTACGAAATGTAGTTGTACTTCGGCTTTATTAGTTTTTACTAACGTGCCCGCTGCTTATACTTATATATCTATGGTACTTATGAATTTTGTACTAACAAGAAAACATTTCATTCAATTATGAGAAATCTCTTTTTTGGGATAAACACTGTAAAGTGGTACAAATCATTTCAGTTCAAGTTTATTTTTTAAAAAATAAACAAACCCTGAAGAAACCTTGTTGGTTTATTAGTCTCTTAAAATCATAAGAAAAGTTTGTGTGTCAGCTCCGAAACTCCTTGAAAACTTTTGATAGTTGACGCTTTGGCTCTAGTCACCGGACAGAGGCAAACGCATACATTTATGTATATACGTATATTATTGAGTATGTTTATGGTATACAAGTTTTGATGTTTTTTTTTGGGTGAAGATAAATTTCAAATTCACTTTTTCAATTAAAACGAAATGAAAAATTTTTTATTTACTTTTATGTTGCTTCTACATCTCTACAATCGAATCTCAAATGTTTCGTTTGTTTAGTTACACAAGAATAATACAAAAAAGAAACATTTTGGCGTTTGTTTATGATAACTTTTGCCGATATAGTTCCGCGAAGTCCCTGAACGGCGTCAGCAGTCGCGTAAGACATACAAATCCGTTTCCCTTTCCCTATGCGTCAGTAAAATATGGGCGGGGGAAGCATACGGAAGTGACAGCGCTATTTCCGTTACGCTTATTTCCGATTTAACTCCCTATATTTTTCATATTGACTCTTAAGTAGTAAACTCCAGTTTCAGTTTTCACAAATTTCTGTTTTCTTTAACTACCCAATCTCCTTTTACCAAATTAAAAAAAAAAATGAGCGAATGACCATAAAATATCACAAGAAAGTGAAAATACAATGAAAATCTTATTACAAATTAATTATTTGTTACTCTTTTGCGCACCTATTGATACTAATTCCACCTTCACCGTTATTTGAAGCACCTACATCAACCACCTACAACCGCCTACACCTTCCACCCTGCTATTTCTGAATTCTCCCCTTTTAATATTGAGTGTTCAATTATTACTCTCCACTCATAGATTTTACTAAAAGACAGTGGTGGATCCACGAAAATATCTTTGAGTCCCAACCCTCTCTCCCTTAGAGATAAAAAGCAAAAATGCGATTTTTTTCGCAGTTAATAAAATCAAATTATTCGCATAGGAAAAATATTTGTGCACCCCCTTCTATTATTGAGTAATTTTGGATTTTAAATAAATCATTCTACATTTTAACTTTAAAATATAGTTAAACTAACTCATATATTCCCCAGCTTCTGTTTTCTTTTTCAACAAAAAAACTGAATTAAATGGGATTATATATAATAAACTTGTTATTTAAAGAGTTTCGAATAAAATAATATATGGAAATCTGAAAGTACAAAGAATTTTTTGAATCCGGATAACAACGAAACTAAAAAACTCATAAGTACAGTTTTCTTAGGTTAGGTCAACTATTACTCGACAGTATGCAACTTAGCGGCCATGTTATGGTCTCTGTTCTTCATTTTCGTACATCTAATTATTTACTTCAACCTTTTATAACAACAAATATATTCTTTTCTTTGTTTTTCTTGTTGTTTTTATTAATATTTTATTTCTTTAACCTAAATATTGTACATATTTTTTATTCATTTACTTACCACAATAGTTGTAACGACGTAAGTTCGATTTCTTTGAATATAATGTGTTGGTCTTATATATTTTGCAACAACAGGAGTAAATCCTGTTTGATCGCTCCATTTAGCCACTTCCACCATAGCACTATTGACCGTCATTTCAACGACGTGGAAAGTGTAGTTTTGTCGTTTTCCTTCATCGTTGAATTGTATTTCACCAGTCAGTCCTTCAATTTCAACCTGAAAAAAATTATATATATTTGTTTGTGGGTACGAAATAGAAATGTCATAAATTTTTTTTGCAAATGGGTTAAAAAAGTTGGTCAGTATTTTTAAAATACCCACAAGGGTTATCTAAATCTGGAATGTTTCAAGAAAAATTAAAACTCTTGGGAATTAATTTTGATATGAATCTCAAATGTCAATTAACCTGGTCATAATTTGTCATAAAAATTTCTTTAATGAAGTCCCAAACTTTTGTGACTACAAATGTGATTAATAATTCAATTTTTGCCAACTCCAAATTTGCAACCAAAAAATCTGAAATTTTGTATTAGTCGAAAAATAAAAAGATTATTATTATGATTATTATTTTATAATTTGTAGTAATTATGGTTTTTTTGAAAATTTGCTGTATTTTTTTTTCGTTTTGTATTAATATTTAGTTGCTGACTGCAATATGACAAAGACAGTTAGTTATGTATATCGATTTCTTTCTGCATCGGGCGCGTACAGGAAATTAATAAGGGGCCAGGTTTGCGTGACAAAGGGATGTTATTGGCTCTCAATGGAAATTTATTTTCTATTTTATCATGCATCATTTTCCTAATTAACGCATGAAAGTAAATGCTTTCCAGTATGTACAGAGTAAAATTAAAAAGTGCTTTGTTACATACTAACGATGCTAGTAAAGGGTTTTTTAAAATTTACTCCCCAAAAAATTGGTGTAAAAAGGCGATTCTGACGCATCGACTGAGACAAAGTCCAAACTTAAACAATGGAATTATTTATCGGCAATAGTATCCCTAAAAGGATCAAATGGGGGTTAAAAGTTTAATACAAAAATATTATCTGTCTCTGAATATGGGGGTAACTTTTGGAGGGCAAATTAGAAAATTTAAAGACATCTTGTGACATATCAAATGAAAGAGCTTGTTGTAAGGATCTCAAATACATATTTTTTATAAATTTTAAATAAACAGTTTTAAAGTTATTTAAGAAAATAGATGAAAAATGATCATCTCCTCTCTATATCTCTGAAACAGTTGACCCTAAAATTTTAAAAAACATACAGAAAGTAGTTTTCAATATAACGTAGTAAATCTATCAAAATTATATAAATCAAAGAAATGCTTTTCGAAAAATTTCATTCGATCTTTGTCCATGTCTTTAATAATTCGTCACAAAACAGAATGTCCATCATGAGTTCTATTTGACAATCTCACCTTTCTCAAAAGCCTGGAAATTTTATCTCCATGTTCCGATGGAATAACTCGTGTACTGACGGTATTACAATCCATTCCTCTGCTACCATTATTTCGTGGTACATTTCTAAAACTGTCGGGCTTTTTTCTGAGCAGTTTATTAAAAGCTTCTGCAAGAACAAAAACAGCGTCGTACATTAAAGCTGCTTGAGCTGATACGGTATCTTTTCCAGCACCCTGTAGAAAAAAATAAGCAAAAATTATTAACTACATTAGATTTGATGGTATAATAAACATACCCTCATGGTAATGGGGTCTAAACGTTTCCAGCCTTCTAAAAACGCTTTCACATTTGCTCTGGTTGAGTCTATGATTCGGAAACCAGTGATGTTGACTGCACCATACTCCACAACTTCACTTTCCCATCGATCATCCATGATCTAAAAAAAAAATAACGTCCTGGTCATACGATAAAACCAATTTGGATACTTGACAAATAGTCTAGACATAAAACTAGAAAAATATCATTTATTTTGAGTCTAAAACTTACTAGTCCCGATAGTAGATAGTGGTAAGTCCTTCTTCCCAGCGCAACGTCTCTGACATGGCTCACCACAATTTCCTTGGCTGTGTCGGCTGAACAATCAAGAACAACATGTTTCGTATCCCATCTTCGATATTCCTCGATATTTCTGAGGAAGTGCAATGCATCAGAAACGTTGCTTATTCTTCTAACCGTCGTTATCTTAAATGGCTCACTTCCTGGTGAAAGTCCTTGGTATATTTGCTGCAACCTCAGCAACCCTTAAAACAATAAAACAGGAAAATTAGGCATACATATTAGTATTTTTTGGTCAAAAAAACGTACCATCATGGGAGTCGTACAAATAAATTATGCTGTCCCATCCGTAGAAGTTTATGGTATCAATAATAGCTCTATGGTAATCAGGTCTGATGGATATGGCGTAGTCCAGAAATCCTGACGTAGGGGATGGAACGTGTTCGGGAAACCAGGGTGTTACAAATGGTACTTGAAAGGTGTTGCTGTACGAATGGAGGGTGTCGAAAGAATCTGGTGAAACTGCTCCAAGAATGCCATGTACCCCTCGTTGAAACTGACCACAAACTTAAACGAAAACTAGGGATTTATACTTCGTTTTTTGAAGTTCTATGACTCCAACTCGTGTGTGGAATATAAATAAATAAGTCTGAATATTGGGTGGGTTTCGATTTGGGAACTATTCTGTGTGACATATCAAATGAAAGGTCTTTTCGTGAGGATTTCAAATTTTTTAGACTTTCTCTGTATTTGTGAAATAGCTAACTTTTTTGGGAATCCCCTTTTTTCTAGTTGTTTTTAAATACTTACTCAATTTCGATAATTTGAAAGCATCTGCTGTATTGATGATATCCACAAAGGCCTGCAATTCAAATCTTCTTCCTGTGAGATTTTTGTTATGATTTGCTACAGCAAATTTGAAAGCCGTTTGGATTTCGTCAGTTCCTTGTTCAAAAACGGCGCCTAAAATATTTGAATGTTTAATCAGCACTACGTTGTTGTTGTAGTAACCAAAACAAAACAAGAGGGCAGATGTCTATTGGTTAACACGGGACATGCGCATTTAAATTTAAAAAATTGAGGCAATTACAAATTTGACTAAAATTTCCAACGTAACTAATAAGTACATAATGTTAATTTACTTTAAGTGCAGAAAACTAGTAAAACTATTTTGACGTACAATAAATTCATTTTACTTGAAAAAATGTTTTAACTAACGATTACGGAATCCATACAGTGAAACAAATAAAAAATTGCAGTAATGAGAACAAAGGGGAGCAGAAATATGTAATAATTTTTGTATTTTTACCCTCACCTAGTGGTATTTTGTCACCAAAAGAATAAGCTTTAGCAACAAATAACGTGAACAAAAACACAATTGAAATCGGCATCCTTAGTAGTATTCTAGGAAGGCTGAATTGTCAGCATCACTAACTGTATCTTCCCTCGGGATGCGTACTGGTTGCCTGGGAAAAATGCGCAGTCGCAGGATGGACCTTTCGTCCTCTTACGCTCAAAAATCATTACACGCCAGTTTCTTTTCCTTTTTTCTTTTGATGCGATTTTGTGTTTCAAATCACATTTTGAAGGGGCGTTGACGTTTATGAAAGATTTGATTTTCTCTAGAATAAAATGAGAAATAACTGACGACAGGCAGATGATTTAGTGGTAGGAAAAATGATATACAGGGTGTTTATGGAAAATTAATGCTAGGAAAACTTGTGATAATTGAATAGTCCCATTTGAGTTTTCGTTTGTGGTGTAAAATTAGATAAATTTGCTATTCTACGTAAGAATTCGAAATTACATAAAATTTGAAACTTGAAAATGTACTTCGTCAGCGTTTTGTTAAAAACAACATACAAAAATCGCGATTTTAAACTTATGTTCTCATCAGCGCGTCATCAACAGTTCCGACAGAGCGCTGATGAGAACTAATAGAACAAATGCCTTTTATTAGACGTTTCTAGATTTTATATAAAATCACTTGACATCTGCCATAGTTTTTTTTGGTTATAAAATTGTGGTACTTACCTAACTATCAACTTTTCTGATTATTTATCGAGCAAAAAAAAATCAAAATCGTTTAAAAAAATCTATTTATTTACTTTGTTGTAAATACATTGGATCCATCGATATAAAAGGTAACAACAAAAGTTCATTTACAGTACATGTTAAAATTATTGTCGATAATAATAAGTAAACGGTTAACAAACTAATAACCTAGTATCACTAGACATATTTAGTTTATGTAAAATTTTAAATTTAATAAATTGGAACTACTTACTACTATTAATTATTATTTTACAAATTAATTCGTGTATTATACGTATCAATAAACAAATCATTGTTTAAAGGATCATAAAAATCATTTACAATATTTTCCTAATTCACTGATAAAACTTTTTGCAATATATAATTATTAAGCTGCACGCCACTGGAAGGGCAGTTACAATTATAAAATTGATCTCACTGGCAGGTTTGGGTTCGAACTGCTCGCCCATTAACTCTCCCATATTTATGGTTCTTATGCCAAGTTATCGTTAATAAATTATAAGTTATTTTATATTATTAATTATTCGTATATTATTTACAATATTCCAAAAAAAAAAAACAACAGAATCCGTTTAAATAACTAAATCAAAATTTCCTAACTTTACCACGACATAAAACGATAGTAACACAACCCAAACTCTGTTTCTTTCTTTCTAGTTTTCACAAAATATCATTCAAAAAATTATTGCCAGCTTATTTACAGTCGTAGAAACGATTTATATTTCCAGTTAACCCTCTGTAAACGAATTCCCATGAAATTACTATAATTATTTATCATTCTCCACAAAGTTGTCTTCCAAATTTACTCAATCTTTCGGTAAAGCACTATCACTCTTCCCTCTTACGTAGAGCCTCATTGTATTGGTCTTTGTTCCTAACATTCTCTCTAGCAACGATTGCTTAGATTTCCTTCTGGAGGACAAAACTGCTCTACACAATTCCTACAAAGAAATTGTTGAGATAAATTAAAAAAAAAAAAAATCCCCAACCTCTAAAAAATTAATGAACACAAAAAAAAACTAAAGACGTACCTGAAAGACTGTGGCAACTGCAGCCACTTGTTCAGCGGCGGCCACCTCTGAAAAACCGCAGTCGTAGTCACGAGCCATAATGGCACCTTCTTCGTAGCTCACTTGACGCAAGTGAACCATATCACATTTGTTAGCTACCAAATACAGCGGCATATCACAGTTGGCTAAAGATGACACAATTTTTTTTACAAATGCAAACGATTGCCTGTCTGTTATAGAGTACACTAAGAGAAGTCCATCAGCCCATGACACTGCATCGTGAGATGGAAGGTCATTTTCGTTCTGTAAAAGACGAGGACAATTATTTAATTTTTTTCTTTGACGTAAAGGAAGTCAATAAAGATTCGTAGATACGATTTTCTAATTTTTTACAAATGGTAATCTTTTGTGTCAACTAATTTTGTGATGGTTGTGGTGAGATGGTGTGTTCCAGATTGAGTATTTAGAGAAAGACGGTGAAATTTGGGGCAAAGTTACCGCACAAATCTTCATGCTTAAAAAAATCTATAAATAAATTAAAATTTATAGATATCACGTGGGGCCTAAGTTTCCGACGACCTCTTTATTATGAGAGTAAATATTTCGCTGATATTAAGTATATGTTTTGATAATCTTTAAAGATTGATTACACGAAAATAAAAATAATAACCAGATTGAAACATGCAGTAAATGCAGAAAAACGAACCAATTAATCAACGGTATGTATCAACTGTAAACTGTACTAATTTCAAAGAGATTTTGTTTTAATGATCGATTAGATTTTAAAGGAACAATTTGAGGATGTAGTAAATCAAGTTTCGTAACAAAGTTAGAAGTGTTCAGATTTATTTTGACGGCGCCATTAATTGTGTTGGTGCATTGGCTTCCGTCAGTTATAGTTAGCAGGTAAAATTTGAAATAGCATCACGAAATTAGCTACGATTTCAAAAAAAAAAAAAATGCGGCGTATTCTTGTTTCGTCGGCTACGAATTTTAACTATCTACAAAAAGGTCTGTATACTTTTTCATATCTATCAAACAACACGTTTTTCAAAACAACGTTAATTGAAAAATAGTAACAATTATTTACCAATGCTAAACATTTACACAAATGCTCTTCTGATATTTCTCTACAAGAATCCGCGATCAAAAAAAAATTTGCACGATAAATACCTCGGCTGTAAGATTAAAACAGTTCCCTACGACGACTACCTTATATGACGTTGCGCATTAGCACTCTGGCCTTCACTAACTATGGTAACGACTCGAGGCCCAACAGCTTACGCGTGACGTTAATGCAAGGAACCGACTTACAAAGGCTTTTTAGTCCTGTGGCCAAGGGACTTTATCGTGAAAAACTTTTTTGACCTCAGATTCTTGTAGAGGTCGATGAGAAAAGCATTTGTGCAAATGTTTAACACTTATAAATAATTGTTACTATTATTTATTTAATGTTAGGTAAGGTTGATCTTTAAACGCTTACCTAACGAAAACCGTAATTATTACAAAAAAAACTGTAGAGACATTTTTTGTTGAGAATTAAATTGTCTATAAAAAAGTCCTGGACAGTATCCCTCTATCTTCTACAGGTAAGAAATTGCAGCGCTCTAAATACAACTCAGCGGTACAGTGGACGTTTAAGGGCATCTTTGGAGCTCTCTATTTTTTTACTTGTAAAGGATAGAGGGGTGTTGAACGGAATTTTTTATAGAAAATTTTATTCTCTACAAAAAATATGTTTTTAGTTTTTTCGTATTCGTCATGGTTTTTTCTTCGTAAGAGTCGACAAGTTAAAAAATGCATTTTGCAAAACTTTAGCATTAAATAAATAATAGTAGCGATTATTCCCTAAAGTTAAAAATTTGCACAAACCCTCTTCCCATCGATCTCTACCAATATCCCCAGTCAAAATAGCTTTTGCACGATATATCCATTGGCTACTAAACTAAAATGATTTCGTACAATCGCCTACCTACTTCGCCATTTTTAGTTCATTACGTCAGAACTATTGGGCTTTTCATGTGGGGGCAATATTTACCCATCTTTTTTGGCTAAATGGCCTAACGACTTTTCAAAAAGGTCCAGCAAAGATTTTCACTATTTATTCATTCTTGCTTTCATTAATTGAACTTGCACCATAATCCACTTTTAGTCCTGTAGCCAAGGGACTTTATCGTGCAAAACTTTTTTAACCTCAGATTCTTGTCAAAAACGATGAACGGTAGTAAAAATAGAAATAGAAATTCATATTATTGTTTGAACCCCCATTTACCCCTTTTTAAATCAACAATTAAATAAAATACCCTACAAATCGTCCATGTATCTGACAGTGGTTGTAATGCAACTGTATAGTCTCGATGTGTCGTCTGAGTGTGCATTTGCCAAAACTTATTAAAGGATCATACTAAACATGCAGACACATTTTGTAAATTTGTCTCTTTACCAGTGTCAGCGACAGTGTTGTGTCGTTAGTTGGAAGAAACCAACGCAGTACAAGCTTTGGACACCTTCCATCAAAATTATTTATATTTCACAAAATTATACGACGCCTATTAATAAAGTTTTACTTTTACAAAGGCCTTGATATTGGCCTGTAAAGGTCACGTAATGTTTTTAGGGTTCTGTACGTCCGGACAAAGAAAACTGAACCCTTCTGGGTTCACTTGAGTATCTCTCTGTCTTGCCCAAATCTATTGAAATTTCTGTTATCCAAAAACAAACTCGTAACGTAAATAAACGAATCTTGAATAATGTGAGGTCACTTTTGGAGGGAAAGTTATAACATTAAAGAAAAATAGTGAGGTTCTCAACTTCGAATTACTATATAAAAAAGTAAAGAAACATGAGCGTTCGCTTAATACAAGCGCACACACAGCAGAACAGGCGTTGATTGAAAACCACTACATTTGCGTGACGCTTTTTTAAAGTTTTTACCTGTAGGTCACAAGATTAATAACCATAACTTTTTAGTAATTGCTTCTCTACACGAAATGTTATTCTTTAACATTTATACAATTAATATGTTGTCGTAAATCTTTCGGAAATTACTATTTCAATTAGTAACAAATCAATGGAAATAAAATGAAAATCTTAAAGAGAAAATAAATAAAACGGTTATTCATTCAAAATTACGTCTTTTCTTCATAAATTTAATTTTAATTTAAAAAGTAGTCCCGAAAAAATTGCAATGGTTTGAGGGTATATCCAATTATCCAAAAAATATACAGGTAGTTGTTTTAATGTAGATAATTAGTGGTCAGTCTCTTTTCATCACATGTAACGCTGGTAATTAAAAGAACTATATGAGGTCTAAAAAATATGTCGATCACAATTTCAAGGAGATACGAATCGTATACCTACCTTTGGACATGTGTCAAAAATTTCGAACAGTATAGGATCGCTATCGACTAACACTTCATGCTTGTATTTGGTTTCTGAAAAAAAAAAGAAAAATAAATTTATTGAACTTCCATAGACAAAAACAGAACAAGAAAAACATTTGGATTATTTATCGTTCGTTGTAAACACCACGAAACGCCCACACGTTCAGAAAAAAGCACAGTATTTTTTTTTTTTTTTGAAATAAAACATTGTTTGATAGAAAAACAGATATTAATTATTCCATAATTTATTTGTTTTTGTACTACAAGAGGAGATTTCACTGTGGTTTTAAATTAACTGAAAATTTTTGTATTGGTTTATAAATAACTTATAACAATAACATAATCTACAGTATAACGACCACAGGATTCTTTTGCAGAATTGTGGCGAATACGAAAATATTTGAAAATTGGAAGAAGTTTTTTCTTTAAGAAATAATAAAGAGAGCTATCTTTTAATACCATAACCTCACTTACTTTTTGCGAACTTCTTTCTAAATTAATGTACATGTCCTTACAATAGAATATAGGCAACCCATCTAGCTTAACGCAGCCATCCGTGCAATTGTTTCCTTAAAATCCGGAGTTGTTAAAAATTAACGACTCTTAATTACAGATTCTGATTAAAATCTCGACAATAAGCGCGTTAAATGGCTCGATCCTTAACTTTGTAAGAGTGAGTTTTATTTGCACGTCGTTTTTATTTAGAAAGAAGTAAATTCTTGGTAGACGTACAGTTTACATTTTCCCTGCTAATATTCTGCAAAGCGAGAAAAAGATACTTTGGTTGGTTCTACCTAATACCTATGTACGACCACCCAATATATGAGGGTGAAATGATGATAAACAGATGTAGGCAAACAGGACTAGGAGAACCGAAAATTTGAGATATAACCAAACTAGTCTATTATCGATTGTTCTCCGGTCGAGACGCGATTTTACTGTGTTTGGTTCGATTTGTGTTTTGTTTTGTTATCTCTTTTGGATTATTATTAATTACCTCTATCAGGTGAGTCCTGCTCACTAAGTGTCTTGATTCTTTACTAGGATAGCTAGCTAGGTCAGGCTTATATAGTAATTAAATTAAGTTGATTAGACTAAGTAAACCAAAGTCATATAGAATTAGATGTGTGAGGGAAAAAGCTTAAGCTGTTTAGAGCCACGTGTGCTAGTACTAGGTTGGTCATTATTTCTACTGTCTACGTAATGAAGTATTGTGGTGTTGGAAACTGCTTTGCTTAGAGGGCCAGTGTGTACCCTGGCCGGGGGTTCGTAGCGAATGGGGTCAGCCGTGTATGTGTGTTTGTGTTGACCAGGGGGTCAACGGTGCAGGTGTTTGACCCGTGGGGTCAGTAGTATGAGGTTGACCCATGTGTAAACCCAGGGCTCCCAGGTGCGAGGCAAGAGAGGGTTAGTCGCGCAAACCAGCCTCGCATGGATGGGCCGTTCCACGTGTACTAGTTAAGAGGTGGGCGGAGGTAAAGCAGTAGCCGTTGTTGTTGATTACCATTGTGGTATTGTTATGTTGAAAGTGATTACTCACTTGGTTTTGTAATGCATTCTGAATTGACAGACAGTAGATTGATGCCAATAGCTTTGGTCAAAAGTACTAATTGAATTGAATTGAGTTTGGAAATAAGATAAGGCTGAGAACTATCTTTACTAATTGAAAGCCACGTGTGCGCCAATTAGGGTGGTATCTTGAGCGACTGTCTTTTGTGGATAGGGGTAGTGGCTGCTTTACTTGGGGAGCTGGTCAACAGTGAGGTTGATGGAGAACAGCTCGGCGCGGGTTTATTGTTTTGTTCCCCAGGTGCGGAAGGTCCTGATGGCTCAATTTGTGTGTGTGAGTCGGCCCGCAATCCTGGCCGCACTCCGTACTAGTCGTTGAGGGTAGCGGAGGTAAAGCAGACCCCACCGGGTGCTGGGTGATAGCATCATGTTTAGTATGAACCAAAATTATGTACCTGTATTTTGGTACCCGACAGTCGTTTCGAGGCCACGGTTAAATATTTGTTGAATTACCAGATTTGATATATTTGAATATAGAATTAATCATTAGTAGATCCTGTGGAGGATCCTGGCGCTTACAGTTGTTTATCTTTTGTTAATAGCTTCTACGATACACTCACAGTAAGGGCGTGGAGTTTACCGGTCCCGGTGCCTGCAGAGTCCTAAGTAGGTAAATTATACACGTATAATATATTCGAACTAGGCCTTTTTTCTGTGTTTATCAGAATTACTATTTATCCTGACATATGTCTATATACTACGTCCTCATATATACTGCATTGCATATATGAAACGAGATTGACAAATATACATAATAGAGAAAGAAAGAAAAATATATATATATATATATATCTATCTCTACATACATCGACTATATGTATCTATTTATCCTTATCAAACTTTTCACTCTAACTTAACCAGGCTTCTTTCAACTTAGACATTTTAATAGTCGTTATGACGGTGATTATGTCAAAAATTACCAAATTTCTCTTTTCAATTACTAGATTTAAAAGTTGGATTTTTTGATTTCTTAAGAACTTTGGCGTAGTAAAACGCTCGTCGTTTTTTTTTAAACAAGTCGTTCGACATTACAACTTTGTGGGTTTTATAAATGACATTTTTGTTGCTCATAAAACAAATATTTACGGTAGTGTAACTCCTAACTCCCACTTTAAGGCACGTGCCCGTTAAAGATAGAAATACCTATGTAATTCGTTTACGAATCCTGGGTTCTTTTGTGGTACATCTCCACAAATTAATTGTTTGTATTTTCTAAAAATTCTGCATCAATATTAGACTTTAAAAATTATGAAATTTGCTATACAATTTTCATAAGATCCTTTAAAGTTACAAAACTTACAGCAACAAATAGTTTTTGAAGGACTGTAAGGAGCATCGTTATCTCAATACTATTTTTTCAAGTTTAATGTTACACATTATTTCGTGGTATTCTATATTTTTTATCCACTAAGTACAAGAACTTTTACTAAAATTTTATCAAAACAACCAAATAAATTTAAGGATACAATATGTAAAGTGCTTGCCAATAAAACACATTAAATCCAAAACGAATTAAATCAATGAGTGCACATTCAAGACAGATTTATAATTTGAGCAATAACCTGAATGAATATGCAACTTCTATTTTTAAAACTCTTAGTAAAATAAGTGTGTAGTAAACAAAATTCTTTTACATACTTTTTTCTTTCTCACCGTGGTCTTGTAAATAGTTTTAAACTGTTTTGAGTTTATGATTTTTGAAATTGTATCTCATTACTTCAATAATTCATATATTCGAATTTAATGACTCAAAAAAAGTTATTAACTTCTGATTATTAATCAAATATTATTTGGATTACTAACCTGTTTGGTGATCATATTCTCCTATGTACCTTTTGGTTAAAAACCTCACTGTTAAAGCTGAAACGAAAAGAACAAAATCTTATTTAACCAGTAAAAGTAAAATCAAAAAAATACTGAGATGAATATACTAAATACTTTGAAAAATCTTCAGAATATTATAAATTAGGAGTACTACATTCCTCTATATTGTTATTTAGAATTAAGAAATTCCCTAATGAAGTACTATTAATTAACCGAAAAATATGCACTACGTAATTTCCAAAAAAATAATTTTTTGAAAATTAACTGAGTATACCATCAAGTTCTTTATTCTTGTTACAATTCATTCGTTAAAAGTCGTCGTCATGACAAATTATTGTTTGTCGACGAGGTTTGCATCTTCTGGAGTTAATCAGATGAACATTATCTACTAAAATCAAAGGAAGGACTCCTGATAACGGCAAACGTTACAGAACAAGAATTGTTCAATACATCAGCGAAGTAGTAAGTTCAAAATCAATGAATCGATTCATCAAACAAAACGATTTTCCAAATTGTTAGACTTCTTAATCAACCAAAAATAATCGAATGCATTGTAGTTGTGGGGAAGAATTTTTGTCCGGAGTAACTTATAAATGAGAGGAAGAATACGTCATATTGCTACTCGTCAAAATTCTTCGCGGCACCATTGTGTCGCACTTGTAGTACCCTGTGACACCCTTGTGGCGCACTTGTTCCCCGTGGCACCCTTGTGCCGTATTTTTAGTACACTGTGACACGCTTTTGCCGCATTGTAGTACTCTATGGCGTGATTGTGGCGCACTTGTTCCCTGTGGCACCCTTGTGGCGTACTTGTTGTACCCTGTGGCACCCTTGCGGTGCACTTGTAGTACCCTGTGGCACCCCTGTGGCGCACTTGTAGTACCCTGGGGCACCTTTGTAGCGCAATTGTAGTACCCTGTGGCACCCTTGTGGCTCACTTGTAGTACCCTATGGGGTATTCGTGGTGAATTAATACCCTATGGCACCCTTGTAGCCCACTTGCAGTACCCTATGGCGTAATTGTGGTGAATTCGTACCCTGTGGCACCCTTGTGGCGTATTTGTGGTACACTGTGACACCCTTGTACCGCATTGTAGTACTCTATGGCGTGATTGTGGCGCACTTGTTCCCTGTGGCACCATTGTGGCGTGTTTGTTCCCCGTGGCACCCTTGTAGCGTACCTATAGTACCCTACGGCGTAATTATAGTGAATTCGTACCCTGTGACACCCTTGTGCCGCATTGTAGTACTCTATGGCGTGATTGTGGCGCACTTGTTCCCTGTGGCACCCTTGTGGCGCACTTGTAGTACCCTATGGGGTACTCATGGTGCATTTATACCCTATGGCACCCTCGTAGCGCACCTGCAGTACCCTATTGCGTAATTGTGGTGAATTCGTACCCTGTGGCACCCTTGTGGAGTATTTTTAGTACACTGTGACACCCTTGTGCCGTATTGTAGTACTTTATGGCGTAATTGTGGTGCATTTGTACAATGTGGCACCCTTGTGGCGCACTTGTAATACTCTATGGCACCTTTGTAGCGCAATTGTAGTATCCTATGGCGTAATTGTGGTGCATATGTACCCTGTGGCGCCCTTGTGGCATACTTGCAGTACCCTATGGCGCCCTTGTGACATACTTGCAGTACCCTGTGGCGCACTTCTAGTACCCTGTGGCACCCTTATGGCGTACTTGCACCATTTTTTGTTAATAGATATTTGATCCAATCATCAATTCAGAAATAGACAATCAGACATCACTGAACCAAATTCGACTACAATGTCCTAGGTTAAAATATGATTAACATCTTCAGGTATTTAACATTGTGGTTTGAAAAATATACCCTTGTTTCTAAAAGTACATCACCAACCAGGTTTTCTTTAAAAATATATTTTCCAGTTTCCAATCATCCTGATGACAGAATTGGTCAATCGTGAGTACAATATTTTTTTTATGTCCTATTTTTATTTCGCGTTACCGTCACATGTCATTCAGTGACTTCTTGCTCTTAGCAATAACAACAAAACAATTATCCCTTCGATCGCGTGTATAGTTTTCGTGTAAGGTCACACGAATTTTATTTCGGCAAATGTGTTATTATCGCGAGGTGTATTCGTGTATTTTTAGCGCAATATTTTTGAGTTAGGCCCACTGACATAGATTTAGGAGAGAGAATAAACGAATATATATTAAAAAAAAAATAAAGAGCAGGGAATCAACGTCCGTCCAACCTTGGCTCAAATTAGCGGTTAGTTGACTTAACTTAAGGGTAAGTAACATAAGAAAGCAAAAAGCGGACGCCAGTGGCGTTTGCTTTAGGAAATATATGTCAAGGTGTGTTATGTGGTGAATGACAGATAGTAGACACATTAAGTGTTTTATTTCGAAATAAAAAAAGACTGTTTATCGTCGGATTCGTTTTCTTTATAGTTCCATTAACCTGCAACCTGTCAGAAAAAAAGTGCATTCAATAATTTTGCACTAATTTAAGAAAAATCTTCATGTATTTAGATAAAAGCTCTCTAATAAGGAGATTAGATATATAACATAAACAATAAAGATTTTATTAAAAGAAAACTACCAGAAAACGTTCATATATGTTTAACGTTTCTATTTGACTACAATATGGCGACCGTCGTCCGCCATATTGAATCCGTATCATTATAATGAACAGACTGGCACCTCATTCAAACTAGACTTTTGAAAATATAAATATTTTTTTTAATTCAATCGTAATCGCTAAAAGCTAAGTATAGTTCAAACTTTACCGTACATTTGCGTAAGAACTTTTTCAACGTTTGCGTTCTTTGTATACAAATATAATTCATTGAAGCTCAAAAATATGCAGTATTTTGGTCATGTTTGTTAAACAATACGAAACGGTTGTTAATGATATGATTAGAAATATATTTTTGGACTTCGTTCATACGCTGAATATCACGTAAACTGCGTGAATTTTCAATTGCATAATCATTAATAATTTTATTCATTTTGCTTAAATATAGCAAAGAAATTCATCATGCAAAAGTTTCTTTCCTGTTAAAATATATAGTAACTAACAGCAA
The DNA here is from genome assembly GCA_947389935.1 of Agrilus cyanescens. Classification (NCBI taxonomy): domain Eukaryota; kingdom Metazoa; phylum Arthropoda; class Insecta; order Coleoptera; family Buprestidae; genus Agrilus; species Agrilus cyanescens. The sequence continues at coordinate 25,068,522 of OX376710.1, read as the reverse complement.
TAAGTGTTAAAAATTTTCACAAATACTCTTCTCATTGATTTCTACAAGAATTCCCGATCAAAAAAATTTTTGTTCAAAAAATACCTTTTCTATACTGAAATACAACGGTTTCCTATATTGACCCCGGCGAATGACGTCACGCGTAAGCTGCCGGGCCTCTGCAGCCTCGAAGGTAATGGCAAAGTGCACTGTAAAGTAATTCGACTGACTGAAGATTATCAGCCCAGGAGGCAATCAGCTTTTACAGTCGTAGCACTAGTTGGAAATTTTTAGCCCATTGAGCATTCACCTGAATATTTTTTTTTGACTTTTAGGTATTAGAGGCAGAAACAGGGGTAATAGGGGCAAGTACCAAAAAGAGGAAAAAAATTATGAGCTCTCCTTCCCACATTCTTGGATCTTACAATGTATTTTCATGCTCAATAAAATTGTTGAGTAAATTATTTAAAACATAAAATTGTATAGAAGTTATGCAGTGACAGTAAATAATATTGGCGAAGGTTATAAACGAATTAATAGCAAATAAAATTGCTGGTAGAACGTAAAAATTAAATATGTATGTATATTACAATCTATTCTACCTGTTAACCTTGCGAAAAATATGTAAACGGTCTAATAAACTGCAAGAAGATCATCTACAATAAATTCTCAATTCTGCTGGTACCGTACCAACATAACAGAAACGAAATGGGGTCATGCATTTGCTAAGTTCTCAGATTGAACAGATTAAAATTTGCTAAAGAATTTAACGACGTGTAAACAACTATTTGCGAAATAAACAGTATTATGTAGTAGGTAGGTACTTCTCCTCCAATAAACATTTTATATCGTACATACTTCATTCAGTAGCTGGTTTATTATTTTATACCTCCTGTAGATCAAACGCTTAAAAAGTGAGAATCTACCAAATTTTAATAATTTAAACAAATTATTTTATCTATATTTTCATGGTAGCTCAAAATAATTTTATAAAAACTTATTTATGGCTCATAAAATGTACTTTCATATAATATTTATTCTTGTTTCAGAAATTAAACCATAAGATAATCGACCGACTTATTTCCAAAGAAATGGTGAGTGTATAAAACTTTTCTATAGATAATAAAATTTGTTCTAACCTAGAGTATCTGGTAGATACTCGGCGCCACGTCCACATTCATTCTCTTTCTCTATCTCTACTACATCGCGCTCTCTTTGGCGCGTTCGCCGAGTCTAGAAGTACTATATACAGGAAACATATTGTGTAACGTCATCAGAGAATCTTTAGATGCAAATATCTCGCTAATTATTGCATATTGTTGGTTAATCTTTTACAGGTGATGAATATCGATAATAATCTTCCGTTTGTTGTAAAAATAACAGATTTTTAAACGTGTTTTAATCATGGGTTTTTGTTTATTGATCTACTTTGTATTGGTATTAACAATGCAGGAGATTTGTTTTGTTAAATGAACACATAAGTAGAAAGACATGATTGCCTAGAAACGTGGTGTAAATACAGAATTCAAAGCACTACAACGAACAACTATGCATAGCTTATCAGTTAAACATATTGTCAATAGATGGCGCCCTCGGTTTTTTTTAAAAATATTTGGTTTTTTACCACAAAAACATTGTTTGTAAACTTTTTGTTTAATTTTCATCAACAGCGGATTGATTTCTTAATCATTAATGTGTGGAAATTTTTTAGAAAAATGTAACCTTCTCAAAAAAATACCTTTGAGAAAAAATATACCGGGGATGAAGAGCTAATTCTATAGCGTTACATAATTTTATTTTATTTTTAGATAACGCGTCCTTAGAGCGTCATTATCATAGCTTATTATTTTAATGTCGACTGTATTTTCTTTTCTCTTTTTAAAAAAAGGTCATTTTAGTTTATTTTTTGGCTGACTTACATTTTTATAAAAGAAACCGAACATCAACAACGAAAATACTTTGCCTGAAAAAAAAATTAAAATCAACATTAACACTGTCGATGTGATAATCTTTAAATATTTTCGTCCAGTAAATAATAATAAATAATAAATCATTAATAATTCAACATTAAAAAAAAAAAAAGAAATGAGCCGGCAGATGAGTAATACCGTGACAAGGGGACTCAGTAGGTGCTCACCCTAAAAGCATCCGCCTTATTGTTTAGAAATTACTTTAGCCACTTTTATATGCATTTGTTAGTTTTTCAGTAAATCATTCTACTTTATTAACCACCGGTGTTAAATTGTCTGATTTATTGTAAAATTAACACTTGCGTAACTTACTTCATAATTTACGGTATACAAGTAGCCCTAATAATAAAATACATTCGTGTACATATTATAAAATATATTTTCCTGTGTCAGAATAATCGAAACAACATTTGACATATTTGTTTTTGGTTTCCAATCATTAATTTAAAATGAATTCGGCTCATTTTAGACTCATTCTGAAAACATTAGAAACTGAAAGCTGTTCAACTAAAGACCCATTTCATCTCTTTCTTCTTAAGTTAGAAATTACATTTACAGAGCAGTTGTCGAAATAGAATTTCTTGTGTTAATTAGACCCATGTATTGGTTTGACAGCGTGAAGTAAACGGTTGAAAATTGGTCTTGAAATGAGCTTTTCCCGGAAGCTTTAAGATCTGTCAATTTCCAAGCCAACCGGATATACATATGTACAACAACACGAATGTATAATAAATATACGTGTATACCGCTGAGAATTCTGGTCTGTATACAGCAGGAAGTGCCTACCACACACGTTATAATTAGGCATATTATTACATCTCCTGTATATTCGCACTTAGCAGTAATTAGTAACAGCTGGTTATAAAATTCTAAATTTTCAAAAATGTCTTGTATTCGTCTTCGATGTGCATGTGTACCAACGCGATAATAACATCATAAGTACTTGTATTGTTGTGTTTAATTAATATTGCGACCATGTAGGTATTGTTTATGTTAAGATTAAGAGATTAAGGAACGGTTGACGAGGAATTGTTTATATTTATACTAGCGTACCTATAGTAACTACTGATGATGCCATTATCGCGTTGGTACACATACACATTGAAGACGAATACAAGGTATTTCTGAAACTGTAGAAGCTTGTTAGAAAATGGTTAATCCAATATTTTTAGGGCTGTTTTCTGGTGATCTATGGTCTATGGTGATCTGTTTCGCTGCTCATTACTGACAGTATACTCAGTGGCGTAAAAGTTCCTTATCTCTAAGTGAGCAGCAAAATCTTTGATATAAAAAATTACCTGCTACCATAGCAAAGTAGACAAAAAAAATTTCGTCTTTCCAGAAGCAGCTCAACTGAACACTTTGGAATTACGAGTTTTTAAATTTTTAGTGTTTCCAAAATTTTAAGAGAAACTTTTTATTACATCAAAAACAATCAGAATAGAGTCAATTCTTCTCCAATTAGGACCAATTTGCATACTTTGATGTCCCAAAAGAAGATAAAGAGAAAGTATTTTTGAAACAAAATTTAAAAAAGAAATCGCTTTTTATGAGTTACCTACGATTGATAAAAAAAAAATGTGTAAAAGCACCTTCCTTACCACTTTTTCCAACCCCAGGTGCTCCCACAACAGCCACTTTGACTTCAGAAAGCGAAGATTTCTTCCTCCGGATCCCCTTAGTATTCATCATTCACCGCATGCTTTCCCTCACGACATACACACGTGTACTAGAACACGTTTGAGAAAAAAGAAAACACGGTCGACCTGGAGGAAGTAGACTCCTCTATTTTGCAACTTAAATCAAAATATGAGCGCGACTCCCGTTACGTCTGGACGTGAAGTATCACGCCGTTGATGCTGAAACACGTATGCGTCCCGATCTTTTCTAAATATATCCAGGGAGTCCGTAAGAATTCACGGCAATTTGTGTCCGAACCCGTTCGAATAGACGGGATGCTGCTTTAGTACGACTGGCGTCTTATTTTAAGATCATCCCCGACTGAGCGAACCACTCGCGGCATCGCTTAAACTTAGTATACACACATAACGATTAAACGTCGACATACGTCACGTGTTGGCATCTGTCATTCTATCTCACTCACAGTACACCAAGCAAACCAATAAATTAGAACGTACGTATGTTGGTGCTGAATGAAGTTAGTTACGACTTATGCTCACTCACACTCACATAATAAACTATTAAAATCTATCGAATTTCAAAAACCTGCGTCAGTAGTCGACACTCGTCTTTATTTCTAAGTACATTTCTGCCTCATTTGATCGCCAAATTAAATCCTGTCGAGTAATTTGCCTTCAATTAAAGGCTTTTTGAAAAAATGAAGTTTCAAGGGCTCATATTAATTTTACACGGTCTACCAACAGGCTGTTTTTCGCGCCCGTCATGAACTTTTGAAGGTAGTCGTGACGTCCAAACTTTTCTGCCAAAAATACCGATGCCATGTTTTTATTTCTAAACACCGTCTGCAACACACACAATGCCCAATTTTCACAAAATGCGTAAATAGTTATACAATTGTCCAAAGTCGTATTGTTCTCAACATAATTTTACATTCCCCAGAAAAAGGACATAAATACATAATATACAACAACAATAAACAATTCATAATGAATATTTGGCTTTAGTTATTGTTAATAGTAGATACATAGTAAAATTAACTTCTCTCACGCTGTTAAATCCTTTCATTGAATGGGCTTCTCGTTTATCCAACGTAGAGAACTTCTGTGACACAATAGTTGTTATTAACATGACGTAACCGTGCAATCAAACGTCAAACTATTATCAATTAGTTCAAAATTTTAGTTAGGTGTAAGGCCGCATGAATGTCAATAAAAGATGTGCCGGGAAAAGAACAAGGTGACTACAGTGATTTGTGTGTCGATACAATAAATAATGTGGTGGTCGCAGTAATCTCCTCATTTCGTGATAGTTTAAATGAACAAAATAAACAACGAATTAACGGTGACAAGACAATATTTGGTAACAAATTAAAAGAACTATCTCAACAAATAACCGAACTTAGTCGGAGCTATCTGAAGGGCATTCCTCAATCTTCGGATAAGGGTAAGGTTCAGAAATCACCGACCACTAACAGTGATAAAGATCAGGCGAAAAAGATTTCTGACAAACGTCGATTAAGTAACAAAAGCGACTCCATCAATCAATCAAAAAAAAATTGTTCCAAAATGAACTCATCTCGAAACAAGGAGTTAACAATAACATCCACAACGCCAACCCCTGATTCAAAAATAAAAAAATGCACTGATCCACGAAAAGAACTTAAAGCTGCTTCACTGACGTTATCAGAAGGGCCAATTTTAACAATCGTCAAACGAGATGGTTGTATCATACCTCCAACCATTAAGGAATGCCCTCAAGGACCCAATGGTTCCATCATAACTCCATCCATGTCTATCGTGTCACAAACGGTTGATTACTGCAAAACTGAACAAACTCAGACCATTGACAGAAAAGCTGACTTGTCGATAAAATCAATTCAAGCCCAAGTGGAAACCATTGATACAGCTCAAGAAACGGAAACTTCCAACACCAGTGGCTCTAATTCCACCCAAACTGACCAAAGCAACGTTACCACTACTGATACAGAAACAGAAGACGATTGTGCAAATCAACGAAACGATGCGGCCCCTTCAAAATCACCATCTATAGTCATAAACGAATTGCAGGAAGTTGAAATCCAAACAGACGAAGATGAAGGTAGTGATGACTATTTTGCGTGTGATGGAAAAGAAAATGTTTTCGAATGTACATGTAAAGATTTAGAAGGGGTTGATAGTTGCGGGTGCATGTCGGGGTATAATAAAGAATACTTTTCCATAGCAAGTAGACTCGATGAAACAGAGAAGAGGTTGCAAGACATGTGGACCAAAATGTTCGCAATTACTCGTACTTTAAAGGAACACGTTGTACATTGTGCTGATGTGGACAATACGAATGATATTAAAAAACATGGCAGTTGTTAAGTTTAAATAAAACACTTTTAAATATTTTTATTTTGCACTAAAATTTAACAACAACCGAAAACTATTTTCTACACTGGATGACAAACTTAACATTTTTTAACGAATTAATTAACGCAATTAGTTGAGTGTAATAAGCTGGGTGATGATTGCTATATTTATTAATCGAATTTCAGACGATGTAATAAACGGGGTCCATGAAAGTTATAAAGCAAAAATTGACAGCTGACTTTGTTTATCGATACGAAACCGACATTAATGAATGACATAAATTTTTTTCTTGCGCCTATGCCAACAAATTTGATGGTACATTGGACCGAATACACAAAGCGAGTCAGTTCCAATGTCAAAGCATCTTGTTTATGTTCATATTGTTGTAAATGACTGATATCATATTTTTTTAGTCTTTTTTTAGACTTTATTTTCAATTATTTTATTTGAAATTGTTGTCGTTTGGAAAAACAATTCTTTATTGGTCGTCGATTCTTATTTTAACACCTTTATTTCACACTTTATACATAAAACTATCATTTTCAATAACTTATTTAATACAATTATAATTCTAACTATTCACTTGGTCACTTAATTATCACTTGCTGATCGCCATCTTCTTCTCTTCGCTATCGTTCGCCATGTAATCGCTACTACTGCCCCTCTACGATCGCGACTGCTGCTTATATAGGCTGGATAGTCGTTCTGGAAGCTTCGAGAATGTTGTTTCCAGAGCGTTCTACGCTGTTCTCGCTTGGTGGTAATACGTCACAAGCCGATCTTCAGTTGTTGCATGTATTATGGGTTGCCTATATTCTACGCTGCTCTCAACTTACTCGTGACAATATTTTAGTTTTCATGTGGAATAAGGATATTAGCTGAGGATAGGGTAAAGTGATGATGTGTGTTCACTCAGTTTAGGAATTATAATCCTGTGGTGTGACAATTATGACTAATAAATAGTCAAAAGTTTTATGCATGAATTTTTGTAATAAGAGACTGAATAAATTCAAAAGAACAAATCATATGTTTTGGCTTTCCAGTATTCAGCTGTTAGTTAGTAAAATTAGAAAAATTGAAAAAGTAAACATCGTAGAAATCGAAAACAGAACAATGCTTTAATTTTTAGTACGATAAACCGTTGAGAATCGGTTCCAATATCGTGTTGTAGATATGCCAAAATGTGAATCATTTGAATATTGTCAAGTCGACGAAAGTACCGTCTGGATGTATTTATTTTAGTCAGTGAGAATTGTATAAGATTTACCAAGACATTTAGTTAAGAAGTTGGCGTCATTTCAAAATCAACAATTTCTTGCATTACTTACAACACTTAATATACTTCGGAAGGTTATCGCCTTTTTAAAGAGTAAACATAAAAATAACTCTGAAGAACAAAATGTTACCACACGCAATTTTTATTAAACTTTGTAACAGGAAATATGCTTCATATAAACTGATTACCTGGGCCACCAGTAGCGGTGGCTAGTGGCCACCAAACGTAGCAGCTGAGCTACTAGACACAGACACCAATCTCAGTCAGTATTGACTAGACGTAGCCACCAGTGGCGTCTGTCTACCTTTTAATCAATGAGGATGTCGCCACAAGTAACAAGCGTAAACAACTGTCACAGCCTGTGGCTGAACGCGACCACTGGAACACTCAAATTGTGTTATAATTCTTATAGAAAGTGCAAAGAATATTCCACGTCTTGTGGCGGCCACTAATTGTGGCTCAGTGTATAGCTGGATTTAGATTTAAAAAACTAAAGACTGGATTTAAGAATAAGAATGAGGAATGAAATTTATGGTAACACATACCCTAAATATTTCACTCTTAAGTCGTTTATACTCGTATTTCAATTCAATTGCCGATTTGGATGAGAATAACTGTAGGTGTAGATGAAAATGTATTCATATTGTGCTGCATTTTACGCAGTGCAATGCATTCAAAAAATTAATGATCCACACAATTTTATAAATAAAAAGGAAGAACCAAATAATCATTGGGTTTTTTTTAGAATCCATAAATAATATTTATAGCCTCTGAACAAAAAGAAAGAACAACGAAAAATCATTTTCATCCAACAAAAATAATCTTTTGTTTCCAGATTATTAATTGTTTATTCAGAAATTTAGATAGGCAAGAATTATGGAGTTGAACAATAAGCAAATTTCGTACTTTTTTAAAACCAAATAACCAATGGTTGATGTAAAATGTTTTTGGTTTTTAATCTTAACAAAAGAAAAATTGATTTTACTTTCAAAAAAAAAATACAATTATTTTCATAATTTTAAAAAATTAATAATACGTGATCAAAATAATTAAAGTACCTGCAAAACACTTAGGTTAGTTAAGTTTCAATAGTTCGAATTTTAATAAAATGAACCCCACAACAATCTTCTCTATTTACCGATCACACTGAAAACAAATTTTATATTATTTTTACACTAATTTTGTGATGTAAAGATAAAAAAAGAAACTTTAGAGACCTAGAAGCCTGTATATGAAAAAATCAAAGAAAAAGAGCCAAAAATAGAGACTTCTGTAAAAATTATTAGAGAAATAAACTTTTATTGCTCCATAAAAAAAAAAAATTAATTCCTTTGATTACGTGTCTCCGGTGAATGCAAACCAAAATATACTTCATAAATCATTTAATTTAGCCCAATAAATCATTGAAACTGCATATAATTTCAGAATTACCTACTATCTTTGACTATGTAATATTTAGTAAATTACATACATATTTTTCAAAATTGTAATCATAAGTCAATTCACGTCGTTAAATAGTCAGATCAGATAGAAATGAGAGATGAGTTTAAGTACAGTCGTTAGTCGCGCGTCTCGTCTTCACTCACTCATATACATGGTGGTCCAAAACATTCCCCAATTCTGAAGTTTTCATTATGGTGAAAGTGTAAATATAATCGCAATTAAAAAATTTCAGTTCGAAAAAATATCTTTCCACCAAATTTTTTTTTTCAAGATGACCATATAAAATACATTCCTGCATTACTACTGTACTGTATCATCAGTTTTCTATTTTTTTTTTTTAATCGATTTGCTTAGATAAGTAAACGGTTTGAACTTAATTACTGATTTATGTTTCCGCCTCTTCACAGAAAAGCGGAAAATCTTTGCAAATCAAAACAGTTTACATTTTGAGATTAATTTGAACCGCATGGTAAAGAAACAAACTGCTTTCGATCTACGTGTATATTCATAAATACATAAAAGCAACATGTACAGAGTTGGGCTAAGGTTTTTAACTTTGGACACAGGCATTGACGAAGATGGGGTGTCTTCATAGGGCCAAATGGTGAATAGTCTCCCATCAACTGTCTATGATCACACGTATACTTCTACGTTCTACGCTGTTCTCGCTTGGTAATGCGTCAGAAGGTGATCTTCAGTTTTTACATGTATTATGGGTTGCCTATATTCTACGCTGCTCTCGACTTATACGTGACAATATTTAAGTTTAAAAGGAATAAAAGACGTAAATGTGGAGAACGAGCAAGGTAATTGATGGATCCACTACATTAACGCTTCAATTTTGAACATTACCACAACGAGGATGAGGAGCTCCATCCTGTAGAAACCAAAATTGTTGAGGTTCAAAAATAATTTTGAAATCCAAATACATCAGTTGTTTCTGCAAAATTTTTAATTAATTTGCGGGTTGCATAAATTTAGCCCAACCCTGTATAGTACGTGCAAATAATTTATTTGTCTTCTTTTCTCGTTTGTGTGACAGTGACCGTGTCTTTAGGTTGAAAAGTCACATTAGGTATTCGATGATAATGGATATATCTGAACAAGTAAGTTGTTTATTAGGTTTGCATGCTCCAAATAGAATCACTTGAGGTACTTTTTGGCGCCAGAGGAAATTCACGTGATCAGACCATCGTTTCTGCTACGTGTCTAATACCAAAGCTTTTACAATTAGTAAGTAGATGCAGGCTGACGATTAGAGAAAATTTTTATGTAAACATTTACAAGAAGACTACACGATTCAATAAACTTATTCTTTATAATTTCATTTCCTACTTCAAATATGCACTACAAAACGATAGACATGTAATAAATAGATGTAAAACAGAATTCGGGAATACTTTCTTACAAACTTCTGTTGATACATAGAAAGCATAGTCAATTATGACAGATCTGGTATCTGTGGGTTCTAGTAATAGAAGCGGTATTAAAAATTTATAACGCTACAATACTTGACCACCCGCATCCGCCCAATTCTCCTGATTTAGCGCCGTCAGACTACTTATTTATTCCTAAAGCTCAAAAAAATACTTTTGAAAGGCAACACATTTTCAACAAATAATTAAGTGTCATTGTGGTTTGCAGGGCAGGATAAAGATTTTTTTTTAGATTTAGAAAAATAAACCTATATACTTTCTCAAAAACAGCTGCTTACGTATTCGTCCGATTTCGGAGCAGCTTCGTACAGTCTACACGCATACGTCTAGTCGCACGCACACGCCGCACCGCTGTGCCGGTCGGAGTGGGGGGTGTTAGGTTTTATCGTTACGGAATTTCTTGATTCGGTCGCCGCGCTCAAAGCCCGCGATAAATCTGATTTTTCAATCAACTGAAATGTGGAGCAAAGCTACACTAGACAGACAAAAAGCTCGCTTAAACAAAGGATAAGAGAACATATCAATTGCTAATGTTTATGCCAAAGAATTCTCTTAATAGGAAAATAATAGTGTCTTACTATCAACACTATGAAATGTAGTTTAAAAAAACTTTGAAAATTCATTTTCCGAAAAAATAAATGTAGGTCGTTCGAAAATATGAAAGTTGGCTCTTCAGTAGATACGCCACAGATAATGAGTTTACTAATTACGTATACGAAAACAATAGATAATAAAGTCATCAATCGTTATTTATTAAAATATAAAACATATAATTCACTGCACTATGAAACAGGTGCACAACTGCCATAACATTATAACATTGATGCCCTTTACAGCTACCGTTTTATGAGCTTTTAAAGGTCCATTGAATACAACAATTATAAACAATAATTAATTAATCCACTGCTTACAATTATCCAACTCAGACACACACTCGCATTTAATTAACATATAGTGAAAAAAAAAAAACCAATTGCATGAACATTAGATTACCGACATACGTACCTACGTGATACTCAGCAGGTTTAATGGAGCTACATACGTACGTAGAAAGCTTAAGGTGTAGAAAACAAAAACCAAGGTCTTCCAATTAATTTTATTGACCTTGCCCATTCTTTTTTTTTTTTTTGTTCTTTTTCACAAAACACGCATTTTGCAATGCGATAACGATCCCATAACGTTATTTTTATCAAAACGGGTACGTGCACCGGAAAAAGAACTTGCAAGTGTTAAAATGGCATTTGGTAGACCTGGCTAATTACTTTCAAATCCGTAATTCCGTTCTATAGTTGATTCATTATTATTTGCGTCAATTAAAACTCATTTCCATCCAGTGGCGCCACAATTAAATTTCCTTTTATGAATACTAGTAACTTTAAAGTCCAGTATCTCGTTCTCGAACATCCTAGAATGTTCTAAAGCATTCTCTAACCTTTTGAAATAATCAAGATCATTTTTAAATGTTGCAGAACATTTTTGATATATTCTGAAACATTCCAGATCATTCTCTAACAATCTGGAACATTTAAGCATGCTCTACAATATTCCTGTAGGTTCTAGAACTTCCTGGAAAGTTCTCTTATGTAACTGTTATCTCCAAAAGAGATGTTGAAGATTATTTACTATCCATTTTATTTTTATAATTGTCTTCGCAGTTTTTGGGGACAAACCGCCACTGTATAATGGCTTGTACAACTAATTCAACATTATTTGCATCAATTAGAACATTGTTCCTATTTACCATTCACATTATTGGAATTGTATGCATAACGAATAAATGTCCATTCGCACTTTTTATTTAAAAAAAACGTAGGCATTAAAAAATCAATTAGAATGTTGGGTTCTTTTTTTTGTCTCGAAACCTTGCAATAGTTTATAAATAATATGAATTTAGAATTCAGTAAAAATTAACTTCCTTCTTTTCCAGCTACATTTATATAATACTGTATGTCCTTATCATTAAAATATTTATTCCTTGGCAAAAGATTGTTTATATGTTTGGAGCTCTTTTCATTTCATACCCCCAGAAAGATTAGAAGGGGATGGAAAAAGTTAGGTTAGGTCTAATTAGTCTTGATTAGGTTCATGTTTTCTGTTGTTTTAATACCAAAAGGGTAAATTAAAGATCTCGTGAACACTTACACTCAATTTATCCTGATGTAAGCCTTAAGTTAAATTAGAGTCCTTTTAAAAGATCAGTATAATTGAGCCATTTAACATTTTTTTTTTATTTTAAGACCAATAATTCATTTAGATTTTACTGTAAACTATAGCAAATATATAGCAAATAACTATTTTCTGTATTTTTTCCAATTTCTAGGCTCAGTAGTTTCGGAAATAAGTGGGACAATGGTCAATATTGATCCATTTCCTTAAATAAATTTACAATTTTAAAAAATATGTTTTTTCAAATTTTCTAAGTTACCCCCCAAAAGTGATTCAAACAATGTTTTCGTTCTTCCACTTGGAACCCTAAAATAGCCTTCAGTAACATCAAATTTTTTTTTTTTTCATTTTTTATTCCACTTTTAATTTTTACAATTGGAATGTTATTATATATTTTTTGGATTCGTTTATAAACCGAAATACATGAGGAGAAATTATTTAACAAATTGCAATACTGACATTTATATATATATATATTTTAAACAGCACAAATTAAATACAAACTTACATTAATAAATATAATAATACTATTTGCTATATCTTGACGCAACAAGTGGTCAATGCTGTAGCTACTATTTGAAAATTTTCATTACATACAGGGTTGTGCAAAATAAAAAAAATGATTACTTAGTCCTAGTCTACGGGAGGGGGTGCAGGACTTAAACAGAGATCACAATACTACAGAAAGCAGCCGTTACTTTCTACCTCTCTCTTTCTCTCTACATCATCCACTCATACAAATTACTCTTTCATTCTCTAAATAGGCAGCAAGAACAAGGTAACATATGATACAACTGATGGATGTTATTTGATTCGAAACTTTTTTTTGTTTTTTGTTTTAATTATAGGAGAAAGGATGAGGAACTGATTTACATTTCTCGTGACTTGAATTTGTTTATTGCGTTGGACAGGTGAAGAATTTCGGTGTTCAGTTGTTGAATGAGAGACTGCAATTTGTCGACGGTGTCGAGCACTTCCACCCTGCCGGTGTGAGGGTTAAACCTGACTTCGAAAGGCCTGGACATGCCTTGGACCCAGCGTCTGAATTTATCTTTGGCATCTTCGAAGCTTTCGGCTACGTAGTAGATTGGCTGGTACTCTTGGTCTTGGTACGGTTGGATAGCAGTGGTGGCTGGTTCGAATGGTCTCAACTCAGGTTTGTCGCTCATTGCGTGGAGGAGTTCTCCATAAGCACTCAGAAGACCAGCCCCGTATGCTTTTACTGCTCCATTTTCTTTGCAAAGTCCAAATTCAACAGTGAACCAATAGACCTGAAATAAAGCATTTAATTGCAAGACCATAGATATTTTAGCCACAATAATTATCATATTAGAATCGTCAATGAGTCATCAAAGTAATGTTTTTAATCTCCACCTACTAGAGGAGATGACTTTTTTGGCACTTGTAGTTCTATAATTTAGAGGAGGTTTTGAGGAATATGAAATTCACCATTTGCCATAGATAATCCAGGGGCTAAATCTTCTTATAGAAAGACTTTCAGATTATCCAGAATGTTATAAGATCTAATATTGAGACCATCTAAAGCGTCTCCTTCTATAGTAGACGATAGATTCTTTCTATTTTTTACCAAAATATCCGACTGAAAGTATTCTCATGGTGACGTAAGTGACTGTGATTGACATTTGAATTATTTCTTTCTCATTTTTGAGTCAGGTGTTTACTCTTCATTTGAATTTACTACTAAATCAATGTTATTCTGTTTATGTTCTTACAATTTTGAAGTGTAAAAAAAAGCTTTGAGTTATTTTTCAACCTTTTTATAAATGTGTATATTATGAGAAGCCAGTTAACCCAATTTAAAAAAAAATCAATTATTTATCTCAATTATTCACGTCAACCTTCTATTTTTTATAAAAGTCCAGAAAAGAATTCTGGCAATAATATTCTTTTGGGACACCCTATATAAAATGCTAGCTATTAACGGTTAAGAGTTAACTGTAATTTGTTTAAATAGTTTTGCATAACAGAGGTGAGGTATTAGGTAATACCCTTTAAAGTATATAATTAAAGGTTAAATACAGAGTAAATAGAAGTGAGTAAATTAATCAAATGCATCTCGATAAATCGATCTATCGATGAATAATTATAAGACAGACGGTAACGGCTAAAGAACACTACAGCCAGGGTCGAATTTCTAATTGTGCAGATCGGAGGGTGCGTTATTAGGCCATGGTCAAGTTCTGTAATGCATGACTGCAAACTGTGTAGTAAAACTAATAAAATGCATGTTTTCACTGCACAAACGCCAAACAATTGCGAAATTCACTGACTGACTGACTGACTGACTGAAGGTGGATTAATAAATGGAAAGAAACAGATGAAAGACATAATCTCTTCTATTTTTTTATTCGTTGTGACATGCAACATTTAACACGCTCTCCTAACCATTTTTTTTTTATGTAGGTACTAAAACTTCGAAGGCTAATCTAAAATTATCAGCCAAAAGTGAAGGACGTTTCAGAATTTTCAGAGCAAAAGGAACCATAGATAAAATTCCAACCAACAGCTGTCATTCGTCTTAGTTAAGTGGTTGTTAACAGATGGCGTCTTCTATAGAAGTTCCACAGGTTAGAGGGTGGATTTTTGCTTGTAGAATACAGAAAATCCTATAGGAAGTCTACGGTCTTATAATAACATTGTTTAAAACATCAAATCAAATTTTTAGTATCTCAAAAATTGCAGATCTGATATATGTATTTTTATAAAAAATACTTTAGAGAAGGTACTTCATATTATGCAGAAAAGTCGTAAAAGAATTTCATTTTAATTTTTCAAAAGATTACCTTAAATATCTAATCGTTTTGTCGTTCGTAATTTGAAAAAGTCAAGTAGTAGAGGTGAATTTATTAAACTTACCGTCGAGAGCTTTTCAATTTCCGCATCGGAAGCTCCTAGAGATGCTAATCCAATTTCCTGAGAGAATTGGGCAAAGCTGGGATCAGCGAGCAATGGCATATGTCCAAGAAGTTCATGGATGCAATCCCTGAAATAAGAAGAGAATGATCTTAAGATTATTTCTACTTTAATCATTCCTTTAACAATTACTGGTAAAAAGGAAAAAGGTTTTCCTTGAAACTTCAATTCTTTCGGCGGTTTTTTCACGTAAAACTTTTTACTGATACACAAATCAATTTTCTTTTTTGATGAGACACCCTGTATATATTTATATTATAACGTTAACGATTAAAACTGCAGACAGGTTATTACCGTTGATAGAGTGTCTTTGACATTTACATGCATACATATATACACATAAGTGGCTATTAAGCTTTTCGATCATCCATTCCAAGGGACATCAAAGTGCTCCATCAACTAATTCGATTAAAACTCCTATTATGCGCCGTGTCATCATTAAATTTCGAACGGACCAGTTGGTAATGAACTTGCCATCTCGTCTGACACCGTTTTACGTTAGAAATTTCACCAAAACACAATTACGACTTCAAATATTTAATTTTGCAATAATTTAGAACTTATTGAGTACAATATTTGTTCATTATCTTCTTTAGCCTATATGGCTCACTAGTGCTCAAATACGACTCATTTTTATAAAAATTATTTTAAGGGCTTCGAAGTCTTTAACCTGAAATCCGACGCTCATAATTTCGCCGACGCCAGGAACAAGGGAAACCTCTGAAAGAGAAAATAATTCATCAAAACGAACTTACGGTTCTGGAGTGTGGAAGGGTGAGTTGACGTGTCGGACGTATTGAGTGCTCTGGAAAATGCGGAATGCAAGGGAGGACAAAAAGTCTCTAGCCGTTAGCAGGCCAGCTGCCGGGCGAAGGGTAAATCCCGTTTGACGTTGAAGAAACTGCGACATCTCTTCGAGTTGTGGAATGCGATCGGCGACGAAAATGTTCTCCTCCTGGAGGAGCTTGAACACACGACGATACTCGATGCAAGCGTGTTTTGGCATCAACTCCTCGACGGTGTTGAACACTGATTTCCAGGTTTTGTTTTCGGTCTCGGTGTAGTTAATACGTGGAATTGGATCGCCACTGAAAACGAAATTTAATTTTACAAAAAAAAAAATTGAATCGAATATGCAACAACTTTTGGAAATATTTGTTGTTTTTTTGTTGTGCAATTAATTAAAAACAAATTCCATATGTTGCACACTAAAATGGTCACACATTCACTCCATTTAGAGCTGTAAAAAAATTCCTTGTTCTAAATGCATGTCACCAGATCCGCAATAAAATCGTTTGAAGTTTATGGTCCATCAGTTCAAATCAATAACAATAAGATAAATCGGTGTAGGGCAATCGGAGAAGGTCGTATACGCAGATGTCCATGGTGAGAATGAAGTGGAAGGTCAACTGTGTCTAGTGTCTGTCAAGCATGCAAACTTTACAAGTTCACTGCGATTAGGTTTCATAAATTTCCGGTTGGCATGTAGGTACATTTAATCGAAAGAATAAGACGGAAACGTTATGTTGTACTTACTATTTATATTTGAAAGCAATTTCTGCAATTTCTTTTCTTCGAGCTCTGTACTCCTTATCGGCGAATCCAGGATGGTTCATGTCCAAATCGGGTTCATACTTGGTCATCAAATGGTTGCAGTTGTCCAGGTCACTGGCATGTCTCGGGAACCACGGGTTCTTAACGGAAATGTTGTCTTCTCCCAGAAGAGAAACGCTTCCCAAAGATGACGATTGTCTGAAGTTTTTGATGAGTTGCAGAAGATTCTGACGAGTCATTGTGATGCTGACGAAGACGTCGAGTTCGTTTTTGTCATTTTTATTGGGTCGCGTCTCAAGGTGACCGACGGAGCCTTGGAACTTCTCGATGGTCTTAAGTACACGGGATAAAGAATTCATGCCCTCCCGCAGACGAAGGACTAAAGCGGCTTGCTGAATGGCATCCGGATTTTCGCTTACTGCATTACCCAAAACCACTTCTTCCTCGGTAAGTCCGCTATCTGGAAAAAGAAAACGATATTGTTCTCTCGGATCAAATCTCGAAATAAAATCTCGGTAATAAATTTAAGTGTCATATTTTCGCCGCCCTTTTATTCTGCGAGACGCGACGCGACGCGACGCTTCCACCCAAATGGACTTGAAATTGACTTTTAACGTTCAGACCGGAAATTCCGATTCCACGGGGCTCTTTGTGAAGTGGCCTGCTTTTACATCAATCGAATTATCAACTAGAAAGTGCACATCGTCGACGTGGAAAATTTTAACTCGCTAAAATAATTCGGTCACGAATTTAATCCTATTTTGCCAAAGTCTAACTTCATTTAAATAGAATTTGATAAATTTAAAGTAAAAAAAAAAAACGAAAAGCAACGTTACGCCTTTGATAACTTCTTCAGTATCAGAATGATGTTATCTCTTGTTACACCTAATAGAATTGTATTTCTGACAAACGAAGCCTTATACCAAAGGCGAAACGTCAGTCATTAATATTAATGTATGTAATTTGCGCCACTTACCTTCATTTTTGTCGTCATTTTTTGAGTCCTTTTGTGTATCAAATTCAGGTTCAGGTTCAAGGCTCGAATCTACAACATTAATCATGCAAACACATTATAATGCGCATGCATTACATACTTAGCAAGCACAACTGTAATAACATGCATTGAACATTTTAATTGTAACTATTACGTATCATTATCATTTTGATTGACCTTTATTTATAACGGCAATACAATAATAATTCACTTTCTCCAATTAATCACACCGATTGATTGGTTTAATGCGCTAATTAAGGATAATTAATTACAATGAAGAAATCCAAAAGTTCGTATTAACAAAAAAACTGATGGAAAAGAATTAAAAAAAATTCAGAAATTAACCTTAATTGTAAAATAAATAATTTATAAATTAATAGATAGTTCTCTGACAATTAGCATGCACACATAAAACAATTACACAATTACTTACTTGATTAACATGTACTGACAAAAAGTAATTAAAATATAATAACTTAATAAAATATAATCTCACCATTGGCTCTTAGTCTTGCTTCATCTAAAACAGTTTGCTTTGTCTGCTTTACTACCAAAGTTTCGAAACGAGCATCATCCACCAAGGAGCGTCTTCTAGCAGGATATCCGTTCTGCAAAAGACATAACCCCCTTTAGATCTCAAAGTTCTAAGTGGGTTCCATAAGACGAAAGGAAATTGGCTCATTTTCAATGACGCAAAAAATAAAACGCTTAGATATGTTCAAGTTCGAAATAAATGGAGAACATTTTCAAAATTGAGTTGATTTATAAGATTCTTAAGTAAATACACAGAATAAATATACCTCTACCCTCTAAGGGTTCTGTTTATTCGTTCGAAAGTACGGAACCTTAAAAAGGTACTTATCACATGATAATTAAAACTGTAAAAATGACATATCCGGTATAAATATAATTTCGTAATCTTTTTCGATTTATTTAATGTGTTTTTTTTGTTATCGTTCACGTAATATTAAATTTGTGAATGTAAAAAGTGTTTTTTTAACATTCCAATTAATGTTATTTCTTATCTGAATACCCTGCAGGTCGTACTAATTAACTTTGTCGTAAATTTTACACTTACAAAACAGAACCAGCTTATTCAAAACGATTTTTTAATGATAGGCTTTAAATTTAAACATGATACACATGATAAGATAATAAGGGAGTTAAGTATAAAACATATTAATCACCTCGAAATTATTTATTATCATACAGCGTCCCTTTCCAATGTCTGGTATCTTAAATTTCTTAAACATAAAATGTTTTAAATTGCATAACTTTCGATAAATATGACGAAGTTTTCTATTATTTGTATAAAAAATTATTATAACTATTTAAATTTATTTAAGTAACAAATAGAACATCAATTAATAAATAATGCGAAAGAAAATTATGCAATAGTGAGCTCAGTAGGTAGGTGTTCTATGCGTGCTAGGTATAATTGAACGCTACTCACTGAACTCCGAGTATCAATTTTCCCATTTAGCCGCTTATGAACGGTTGGAGTTATAACACCTCCCGAAGCTTGGCATGTGTTAATTATTGATTCGTTTAATCGTATGATAGCAGTAAAGCGTCAAGTGTCAGATAAAAATGTGTCTCAGAGTAACAATTTCAGTTGACCCTGATCGATACGTAGTCGATGTAGAGTATTAGATCTCTCTACAACCGTTTACATCTATCTAATAGCAAGGTTACGGTACATTTCAAATGCCCCAAGCAAAATGCGTTCCCTGGCCATGATAAAGTGACATTTTTTAATTTTAACATAAGTAATTACGATAATTGGCTTTTGTCCAGAAATACTACTTCGCTAACCAGAGAGGGGTTCGGTCATTTTTTTACTTCTTTTTTGCCGTTAATGGCGAACGTTTCTATTGCAAAATTAACAGTTTATGCTGGTATGGAATTTCCACGTTTATGACATTTTTCTTTATTTCTTTACCCTTATAACGTACTTAATAAGTCATTTTGCAATATTACAATCACAATAGTAGTAGATAAACAACGACATGACTTTTCTAACGGTTTTCAGTAAATATAACTTTTAGAAATTTTTCTTTTTTTATTAATTATTTTTTTGTAAGTTCTAATTCCAGGAATGACTAAAAACTTTACATAAAGCTGTAGTGTTCAGGTAGCTATAAAAGTGATATTTGCAAATACAGCTTGAATTTAAATCATATGCACATATGTCACCAAATAATTATGATGTTAACTTTGATGACACCAGTTGTAATAGAAGTTACTTAAGACCATAAAATTTACGATTTCCTCATTCTTTCGAGACGTGAAGTTCAAACGTGCGTATACTCGTCTCTTAATAAATCCTTGACATTTACAATATCATCAAAATTATTTCTACTGAACAAAATTTGCAAAATTATAAATAATTTACGTTAACAAATAAATGTAAAACTACAGAATAATGTAATTAAACATTGGTGATAAAAAAAAAATTAGACGAAAAATGTGAGACTGGCTGGAAAGTGCGCCCTCTTGCTCACATATGTTAATTACCAGTACGATCGACTTTTAAGGGCAGATTAGGACTGCTACAGTTCTTTATCTGTTTAAAACAGACGTGTAATTTCCCGGACTTTTTTGCAAAAACATCGATTCTCATCCACGATCAAAAAAATTTTTTATTTATATTTTCGCCAAAATGAATTCCAAAATTTTATAAAAACGTGTGTAAATAATTTCTCTAAATATGATTTGTACCTATACGTATAAATATAGATAATAATTAAAAAAATGTAAATCTACTTCTTTTCGCTTAACGTTCAGCTGGCTGATCATTGAATCAAATCCATGGCCAAATGCCTCAATTTATATTTTACGTTTTTCTATGATTCTTTTATGTCGTCTTGGATAAATCATGTAATTAGTTCCACAGTCAAGGACATTCTTGAATATACCATAGAAAAAAATACCTGTTATATAAATAATAGGTAATCATGATGGGCTTTGTTGCTAAGAGAATAGGAGTTCCAATCACAAACTACTTTTAAATTTATTTTCACTTTTTATAAGGATACTAATAAAAAAAAATCAAAAATACGTCTCTAACGATTTTCAATGTATATGTGTACCAACGCGATATTGACATCATTAGATGAAAGAGATTAAGGAACGATTGACGAGGAATTGTTTATATTTATACTAGCGTACTATGTATGGTGTAGGCGTGGACGGACGTGTGCATTTACACGAACCCACACCTACTACCGCATAACCTATAGTTCGTTATCTAATCTGAAAATAACAAACACAACATGCACCCAATATTAAAATAAATCAACAACACAACTACTAATGATGCATTATCGCGTTGTACACATATACATTGAAGAAATTATTGAAAATTTGGAAACTCAAAAACACCATACAATTCGTATATAAGATTTTGAAATTTTTGCTTTTCTTAATTTACTATTATTTTTATCAATTACTACTAGATACTTATAATAAAGATATTTAACCCCCCAACTGAAAATCTCAACATTTTCTAGTTATTGTTATATAAAAAAAAAACAATAAGTACGAAAATCCCTATTTTTTTTGATCTTTCATCATTTGTTTTACCAAAATGAAGGGGTACTAATTTAAATTGATAAAATGTGATTCGCAAGGTCTGTTCTTCGTCGCAACAGTTTGTTTTGCATTTAGTTCACATTAATCCGAACAGGTTTCCTTTATTAAACGTTTTATAATTGTGCCAGTGATGCAGTGGGACATTTGCAATCGAATCACGCAGTTAAATAAATCTTTTAAAGATCACAGGGTTGACGGAGAGCGAGCGCTATACGTGAGGCGCGCAGCGTGCGGCATTTTCAATCGAACAAAAACAAAAAAAAAAGGAAAAATCATTGGTATCGACCGCTGCTGCTGCTGTTGTTATTTTCAAAGATCAAATGTGCGTCGTGTGTGTCACGAGCGATTTGTGCAATTTTGTTTGTGAACGTACCTGTATGTACATGTAAATAAATATAAACATTTATGAGTTTGAATTAACGAGCGTGAAGGACAATTCGTTCTTGTATCACTAACCGCGTTTCATTTTGTTATTAATTATGTAACAACAGACTGTTCACCAAAATATTTCGTTGGGGCTACTAACCTTTGCCCAAATAAGCACTAATTAATTATTTATGTCTACGACTTCTCATTTGCGATGATTCACAGCCAAAAAAACAAAAGAAAAATTCACTCACTTCTGACTAAAAAAATATTTAAAACAGAAAAATAAATCTACTATGTACTGATAGGTATTTGGATTGGAATATGATAGATAAAAAAATCGTGGCCTTAAATTTTCTTCAAATTGTTATAATTTTATAAATGAACAAAAATTTTTATAGGATCGGTGCAGATTTAAAAGAAATTTATATATTAAATAAATATAATTTTTTATCATGTGTTGTAAAATCCTTTCTTAAGGATCAGAAAATCCAAAAATCAACAGACAAAAAAGTACTAAAAATTTCATTTCACATTCAATCATATGTAATTTTTTTTTATTCATCGTCAAATCAATAAATACGATTATGAAAATTCGAAGATAAAAAATTTTATCATAAAAAAAAAACTCCTTTCTTAAACTTGAATCCACACCCTTCGTCTGATTTCATTTAATTAACAATCTCTAATGGATTAGTTAGATGATATAGGATTTCCCAAACGTGATTAAGTTAATTATAACGAAATTAATAACTAAATATTTGTAAGCCTGTTATTTCCTAATTTGCTCTACTAATGACTCAAAAAAAAAAAAAAAAAGAAAATTAAAAAACTTGTTACAGAATAGAAACATTAATACTTCGTATTGTCAATGCACATTAAAGATAAAAGGAAATAAAACGCGGCAATATGTGTGCATAAGTTATTGTTAATAGTTTATGCATATATAAGTAATTAACAACATATTGTAAACTATTACAGTCGATATTTACCGTGAGTATGAATTGAAGGCCTCATAAAGTATTGTTGTACAATGTAGGACAACAGTTATACGTGGATATTTATTTATTTATTTATTTATTTATTACAGTATTTAATTATGACAATTGTTATTGTTCAAACGTTAGTAAAATTTTAACTAATTGTATAATAAAAAAAAAAACTATTGATTTTTTTTAAGAGAGAAAATCATCATGATCGAATAATAATTATAATTATTAATATTAATGTTAAATAACGATATTCAAAAGACATATCGTACTTACTAAATTGAAAAGTTTATAACTTTTAGTAGGAACTGCTGCATTTTTAAAGGAAATATTTATTTATAACAAAAATTATTTTCCTAACACAAGAATTAAACTTTTGAAAAAAAATATACGCTTTGAGGTCACTTATATGTTTTAATAAAAAGAATTAACTAATTTTAATTCAGCCAATGTAAAAAAATAATTGTTAAATAATCTAGCTTACCTCAACGCTGTAGGATTTTTTGATAGCGAACATTTCGCGATTCTTCTGAGCTGCTGCGACGGCGGCCATCTCGTAAGTTGAAGATGTTATCGTTAAAGAAATTCGAAACACTTGGACAATAAATAGCAACTATCTAAATATCAGCCTGAAACACGTATGTACGTCTCACTGCTGATAACGCGCCTTCTTCAGGAGAAGTTCGACCCGGACAAATGCCAGACAACCAAACCGTTTAGTGTTAACGAATTGGTAATTGGTACGTTTTACCAATAGGTGTTGGTGTTGATGGGGTTTCGCTTTATGTAGTTGAACCCCTTCTCCGTTCATCCCCCCACGCATCCGTCATGGCACACCGCGACAGCAGCCCTTTCATTGTTGCGAAAACGTACAAATGTACGCGTGCGTCATCTGGGGGCCTGTTAGCAATGGAATCCCCAAGACCTCGAGGCTCCGAACTCCGGAGGTTATCCGAAGCACGCAGCTACCGTGGCGGGCTATTCCGATCCCATACACGATCACAGTACCGTAACTTTAACAACAATTATGTTACAGAAACCAACCGGTTTCTCCGTACGAAAAATCGTACCTTTTCTTTTTTTTTTTTTATTATTCTAATCACCATTTTAATAAAATAAAAACAACAAAAGTTGAAATAATAAACAAACTAATATTTTTCTTTACATACATTACGAAAATGTATAATAAAATGATACCCATTCACTTTAATAATTTAAATTATTTCATTTACGTATTAATAAATGCTATCAAGCACATCATTTTTTTGTCCAAATTTTTAAAAAATTAAGAAATAACTTTCTAAGTTTATAATAATTATTTAGTAACGTTAAACAACAATCCTTATTGTTGTTTTAATTAATTGATCGTCGGTAAATTGTAAGAGATTGTTAAAAAATAGATTTCGAAACGGCATGGAAATTCTCAAAAACAAAAGTGAAAATTATTTCAACAACTGCTTTCAAATGTTTCACAACATTTTATCAAATGACGAACCCGTTTTTTGGAAAAGGTTATTATGGCATCCACTCTATTAATTAATAAATTAATTAATGGTCAGTTACGAAATAGGTAATTCCTTTATAATTTTAAAAACAAGGTATTATATGTGTATGTAAATCTGTATACATTATATATAAGTTATAAATAATCGATTTTAGAATCTATTTGCACATGGAACGTAAATAAATGAACAAATAAACAATAAAAACAACTGCCATTATTAAAAAAAAAAACATTAAATAATTAATACATACATTTTTTTGTTGTTATTCTGAGCAGTACACGAAACTTTTTTTTATTTTTTATTTAAATGAGCAAGATTAATAGTAACAATAAAATTAGGAAAATTGTTAAAAATACGTCAAGAATTTTAAAACTCATTTCAAAGAATCGGTATCAAATATTTTAATATACATAAAAGTGTATTAATTTTTCAGCCATTGTATGCAATTGTAGGAATTAAAAAAAAAAGGACTAAAAGATTGAAATAAGATGACATACTTCTCAATTTGGTGTGCAATTTTCTTTTTCGTCTCTACCTCCATTTTGTATTTTCGACCGCCATGTTAATTCTATAGAAACTACCCTAACCTATGATCATCAGAACGTGTCGATAAATCGTAACAATAACCTCTCTTTGGGGTGTTTCAAGGGTACAAGAACCCAACGACCCAACCATTACCATCGCAAAACTTTCAGTATATCGATTATTGTCGACAATTATCGATATATCGTTAACAACTAATAACTATCGACATACTGATAATTAACTGTTTCTGTTATCGATGGTTTACGACATATCGGAAGATTTTGTAATTTTTTGTTATCGATAACCGATAACTAACTGAATAAACTTATATTTAAGCAGTTCCTTACCATATTTCCATTTGTTTTAATGAAATTATCTACAAAACCACTCAAGTAAGGCAGGCAATGGCAAACCAACGAAACTTTTCGTCCACTTAAGAACAAGAGTGCTATTGACTGTAGTTTATTTTAATATTTCTAGAGAAATATATATAATCTACAACAACTAATTATGCAATATTGGAAAATATTACACTTATAACTATTTTATTAATTTTTTTTCAAAATTTTCTGAAGTAATACGTTACGATTATTACATGGCCCACCACAAATAATTGAGATAACGTGAAGTTATTTAATAATGAGAGTCGAACCTACCGTTCCTTGTAATTAAAAGTAATTTTGATCCAATTAAAAAGTGCAGGTCCGTTTCAATTAAAATGGTCATACATATGCTCACAATATGTAATATTGCTTCCTACAATCACTCTTCCATTGTCAATATCGAAGGTTGAAATTATTTGTTTATGCAATTACCAGTATCTAGTAGTTGTGTGATTTCTCAAAAATAACTGAAAATCTGTATACACACAATCGCGTGATTAGATCAATATGATCACATTTTGACGTATCTATTATTAAAATCATTCTTGGGCAGCATCAGTTGACCTGACAGACGTTGTCCTTTCCAAATTTCAATAAAAATTGTGATAGTTTTGTGGATCTTGTAAAAAAATTTTTGTATTTATTAATGATTGTGGCCATGGATATTAAATTTGAAATCTTCCAAAACGCTTTAATTTGTGAGTTATATAAAGATAAAGAAAATTTAGTTTTCCCCATTTTTCCAATTCTCCCAGCAAATTCTGATTCTGACAGAAGAGTAACTGTCCAATGATTCATTTCCAAAGATAAATTTTGAAACTTAAAAACTGTCTTATTTTGAGTGTCCAACATTTCCTTCTGTGCAATGTTGATTTATACAGGGTGATCGATTTTAATCAATCGAAATGATTATTTCAAAAAGTGATTCCAATGAAAGCTGTAGGGTTTGTAAAAAGTAGCTCGTCTCTCGCTGGCCCTAACATTGATTTCAGGTTCCAATAAATTTGTTTGTGATCTTCTTTGAACTTGGGAAAATCAATTGGAAATGAGTAAATAAAGTGAAACTGACGAAAAATCTGACTGATTATTTAATCCGATTGTAACCACAGATTCCATTTGAGATCTCCAAAGACACATTTCGATGGTTCGATTTCTGAGTTGTGGGAAAAAGAAAATTCAGTTTTTCCCCATTTTTCCAATTATCCCAGCAAATTCTGATTCTGACAGAAGAGTAACTGTCCAATGATTCATTTCCAAAGGTAGATTTTTAAACTTAAAAACTGTCTTATTTTGAGTGTCCAAAATTTCCTTCTGTGCAATGTTGATTAATACAGGGTGATCGATTTTAATCAATCGAAATGATTATTTCAAAAAGTGATTCCAACGAAAGCTTCAGGTTTCGTAAAAAGTAGCTCGTCTCTCGGTGGCCCTAAAATTGATTTCAGGTTCGAGGAAATTTGTTTGTGATCTTCTTTGAACTTGTGAAAAACAATTGAAAATGAGTAAAAAGAAATGAAACTGACGAAAAAGATATATTTCTGAGTGATTATTTAATCCGATTGTAACCACAGCTTCCATTTGAGATCTCCAAAGACACATTTCGATGGTTCGATTTCTGAGTTGTGGGAAAAAGAAAATTCAGTTTTTCCCCACTTTTCCAATTTTCCGAACAACTCCTTATTCTGATTTTCCCAATCAACTTCTACGTACTGCAAATTGTGACCAAATTATATTATCAACTACCAATTTTTGCATTATTTGTCCACCAGAAGAACTTGTTTACCTACATACGAACATATGGAGATTCCAAGATCAAGTTTGACCGTTGGGCTGGGTTTTCTGAGAGTACACACATAATCGGTCAGCTGTCGTTTAAAGAAGAAGAAACAAAAAGACTATGTCAATCGGGTATTTCCAAGACTCTCTAAATTTTACAACGTATTCATACCCGACCAATTTCCTGAATAAATAAAATAAATTTTAAACTCACGTCAAACACCTTTAATGAGATATACAATCAACATCTGACTAATTAGTCAGATTTTCATAAATAACAACAACATAATAAACAAAAACCCATTGTAATTTCCATAACTTTTATTTTCATTTATTTTTTACTATGAATCAAGATCAGACGTGTTTTCTGTCCACAATCGCAGGAGACATCTTCAATGACAATGTAAAGAGTGAAGAGGTATTAGGAAAAGTAGGAGACAATGACGTATACAGACAAGTCTCTACCATAAACAGATGAAAAAGTACAGCGCTCCAAAAGCACCCTTAAAAATGTGGACCATAATGGTAGTTCAGTTTGGGGTGGGCTTTTGTGCACCTAATTGTGATATATATCAATAGGAGGGCGCACTATTCAACCAATTTAAAAAAAAAACAACCCTTAAAGCTTGTGCTGTATGTGTTAAGTAACTATTTCACCTATATTAAATTTATTTTATTGAATGAATGTGTAAATATTTGCATTCTATAATAATTTTCTTTTTCTTTTTTTCTTGTCTCAACAGCTATTTTTGCAATTTTTTAGATTCAATTAACTTCGTATTCTAAGCACTGAGAGTGTAGTTCTAGGAATTCTTTTTTTTTTTGTATGTATGAAAGGATTGTACCTTTTTTTCTTAATGCTCACAGTAATTAACAATAAGAAACTGAAACGTTTCTGTAATATAGGTATACATTATTTGTATCCTACATTTTTTCAAGGTTAAACTACTTCACTTTCCATAGTGTGATTTTTTACAAAATAATTGAATGTTAAATACAAGAATGTGATCATACAACAGTAGAACTAATTGATACCTTAACAATTTTTTTCTATAGATTTCACTCAAAGATCACGGTAGATCTACTGGGTCACAAATTAATACATAGATCATATAAAATAAATTAACTGCATATTGAATAATGAATGATGATCACCAATTAAATATTTTTATATATAAATTGAAACTTAGAAAGTATTTTATTGCCATAAAAAAATTGCTACTGAATTTTCCAATTTTCCTTTTTTTTTAAATCGAGAATGTCGTCTTTCTTACCTCTAAAGAAGGATCTTGCTGTTATACGCATGCGCATATGATCATTGAGCATGCGCATATGATTATTGAACATGCGCAAATATCCAACCATTTTCTCTCATAGAACACATAGAAAGAAGTACTTATAAACTTTCATAAACATCAATAGATCAGAGAATTTCCTACTGTTGGAATTTTGATTTTTTTCAAAATTTTGTATTTAATTATCCCTAGTACTCAACATTTGGAAACTATTTAATTCAGTAAATATCCTGTTGTTCCATTTTTTGTGTTTTTTAAAACTATTTGGTTCATGTTTTTATAAAATTTAACCTCAGCGGCCGTTTATATATATGTCCTTGAAAACAAGTATTTTAAAGCACAAAATTCTTTATGAATACGTAATTAATTTAATTAACCAATAAAAAAAAGCGATCTTGACTTACGAAAATTATTCTAAATTTATTATCTATCTGTTATTGGTGGTTCGAAGAACTAGTTCATTACGTAATTCTACAGTACAATAAAACTTAAAAAAGGGTTTTTTTTTTTCATTTCAATTCGTAAATGTTGATTGTACGATAATCTAATACCAGATCAATAAATCGATTGTGAATAATCTTAAAAAAAATGTTTTTCCAGAACAATAAATTTTAACACATACACATATCTCAATAGGTACTGGACCAATTAAGGATTATTACAAGCTCCCAAAAACCGAAAACGGAAGCTATTGCAAATTACATCCGTGCATTAAATATTAGATCACGCGATAAGGAATCTGTCCAATCAATTAGTAGATAAACCGAATAAAAAAACATACAAAGGAGTAACATAATTCTTGTTTATTGTAAGTCAACGATACAACACGACTAATAGTCGCACATCTATTAGTTCTGAAGGGCCATTTTAGCATGATGTTAATAAAAAAAATTGCTAGTCGTGAAAAAGCGTGACTAACCGCCTTTTAGTCACGATACAACACGACTAACAGATGTGCGACTATTAGCTATGTTGTATCACGACTAACAGGCGCATGACTGTTTGCCACGACACGCCACGACTAATAGATGGACGATCGTTAGTCGCGATAGAACACGACTGAGCGACGTGCGCCTATTAGTCGTGCCAACACATGACCAATAGACGCGCGCCTGTTAGTCACGATACAACACGACTAACAGACATGCGACTATCGATCACGATACAAAAAAAACTTACACTCTGGCGACTATTAACCGTTTTGTAATAAGACTAGTGGACGCGCGCCTTATAGTCACGATACAACACGACTAACAGATGTGCGACTATTAGCTATGTTGTATCACGACTAACAGGCGCATGACTGTTTGCCACGATACGCCACGACTAATAGATGGGCGATCGTTAGTCGCGATAGAACACGATTAAGCGACGTGCGCCTATTAGTCGTGCCAACACATGACCAACAAACGCGCGCCTGTTAGTCACGATACAACACGACTAACAGAGATGCGACTATCGATCACGATACAAAAAAACTTACACTCTGGCGACTATTAACCGTTTTGTAATAAGACTAGTGGACGCGCGCCTTATAGTCACGATACAACACGACTAACAGATGTGCGACTATTAGCTATGTTGTATCACGACTAACAGGCGCATGACTGTTTGCCACGACACGCCACGACTAATAGATGGACGATCGTTAGTCGCGATAGAACACGATTAAGCGACGTGCGCCTATTAGTCGTGCCAACACATGACCAACAGACGCGCGCCTGTTAGTCACGATACAACACGACTAACAGAGATGCGACTATCGATCACGATACAAAAAAACTTACACTGGTGACTATTAACCGTTTTGTAATAAGACTAGTGGACGCGCGCCTTATCGTCACGATACAACACGACTAACAGTTGTGCGACTATTAGCTATGTTGTATCACGACTAACAGGCGCATGACTGTTTGCCACGATACGCCACGACTAATAGATGGGCGATCGTTAGTCGCGATAGAACACGATTAAGCGACGTGCGCCTATTAGTCGTGCCAACACATGACCAACAGACGCGCGCCTGTTAGTCACGATACAACACGACTAACAGAGATGCGACTATCGATCACGATACAAAAAAACTTACACTCTGGCGACTATTAACCGTTTTGTAATAAGACTAGTGGACGCGCGCCTTATAGTCACGATACAACACGACTAACAGATGTGCGACTATTAGCTATGTTGTATCACGACTAACAGGCGCATGACTGTTTGCCACGACACGCCACGACTAATAGATGGACGATCGTTAGTCGCGATAGAACACGACTAAGCGACGTGCGCCTATTAGTCGTGCCAACACATGACCAATAGACGCGCGCCTGTTAGTCACGATACAACACGACTAACAGACATGCGACTATCGATCACGATACAAAAAAACTTACACTGGTGACTATTAACCGTTTTGTAATAAGACTAGTGGACGCGCGCCTTATCGTCACGATACAACACGACTAACAGTTGTGCGACTATTAGCTATGTTGTATCACGACTAACAGGCGCATGACTGTTTGCCACGATACGCCACGACTAATAGATGGGCGATCGTTAGTCGCGATAGAACACGACTAAGCGACGTGCGCCTATTAGTCGTGGTATCACATGACCAATGGACGCGCGCCTGTTAGTCACGATACAACACGACTATTAGCTATGTTGTATCACGACTAACAGGCGCATGACTGTTTGCCACGACACGCCACGACTAATAGATGGGCGATCGTTAGTCGCGATAGAACACGATTAAGCGACGTGCGTCTATTAGTCGTGGTATCACATGACCAACAGACGCACGTCTATTAGTCGCGGTACAACATGACTGACAGATGCACGACTAACAGTCGTGTTATACGGTGACTAACAGTTGCGCTTCTTTTATTCGTGTGGTATCGCAAACACCAGAGCTTCCGTGTGTATGTTAATCACTCACAAATTTGTTTATCTTTAAAAATGTCTACAGTAAAGCTTATGAAGTCTCGATAAAATTGTGAGACACTTATGACTTACGGCCGACAGATAATTTCCTATTCCCTGCTCCAGTCTTCTAACAAAAAGTTTTCCGTCACAATTTAATTGTAGACAAAAGCATTCCACTGTCTGTTATTTTTCTGAGTAAACAGAAAGGTAGTAGGTAGTGTAAGTTCTTTCAAAAAATTTTTCCACCTGCAAAGCTCGTTCACATTCACCTGATCTTGCAACCACTTTTTTTTTGTATAAAAGCCTTTCGATGTGCAGATTCTGTTTACAGGATCTAATTTACAAATCGAGTAGGCGTTAATAGTTGTTGTTTACATGTGAATAATTATTAATAATAATACAATACACGAAATGTAAATGATATGGGTGCGTATATCAGGCAGATCCTTTTAAATTGATGCTGTGACATCCAACGACATCCATATCAGTATTAATTATTTGCAAATTAATAAATCAGCATTCAAAACATATTAGCTAACAAATTTCTTCAATTTATCCAAAAAAATACAGGAAATAGTTTCGTCTTAGAATTTTCGTTTGCCATTTTGGATTTCATGTCTTCCTTTGAGAACAAATAACAACAGTGTTGTTGATAAGTGATTTCAATATTCACAAATTTTTTTTAAAAAATCTGTTTTTTGAAAATATTAGTGTTAGAGATTCTTGAGCACACTGAAAAATTAAAACTCAAGGGTAAATGAATAATTTATGTATACTAATTTACTTCCATATTGGAGGGGTCCATGACTTTATCTTATTTTGGCAGTAGCTTGTAATAAAACAGGATGTACAATGACTTTAATAAGCAGGAATTAACTTTCAAATATTTAACAACATTTTTGACTTTTTCAATTACTAGTACCATAAATATGTTGTGCAAAATACATATCCAGGTATATACCTATTATGTTTGGAGAGATAGTAGGTACAACATGTTCACTATTTCCTATTGCCAAACACTAAAAGACAATACCCGTAAATTTCAATGGTTAAAGCTATGACCCTGACCCCTTACTAAATAATAATAATAATTATAATAAATAAATTATTTAATCGACGAAATGAGACAGTGTGTTACGTAACGTATAAAACTCGAACAGTTTATAAGTGACAAAAAAAAAGTCACAAGACTGTTTTTAAAAAAAAAAATAAAATACATTGAAAAATGTTACAGAATCATGCTCAAAGTTTTAATTTCAAATCACTTTTTTATATTCAAATTATGTTTTAATTAAATTCATGCGTCATGTTAATTAATCAAATTGGACCGTAAAAAACCCAAAGCAAATTAATTCTTTTTTTGAAGAAAATGTATAGTAAGTGAAACATTAAATGTAAGTAACTTTTTAATGGGTCCATAAAATAAAAGAATACCTCATATATATATACTTTAAATATTAGTGATAGACTATAACCTAACTTTTTTAGCAGCACTAAAAAAACATAATCTGCTTGTATGACTCAATGGAAAGTTATTGTTTTTGTTCAGCTGTTTCCATAAATAATAAACAATCGTCTTGAACCAATTATTATTTACAGTCTACCTGGTTGTTGTTTAATGATCGGTTTGCAAACTTAAAGTTTCTGATTTTACCAGTATCTCTGAGATATTGTATAACATATAGATGTATATATATATATATATATTTAATTTACCTGTTGGTCATTTTTGCAATATAAAAAAAACGACCTTACTTTCGAGGACCCGCGTTTAAACAAAAAGATTGAATAATAGTAGCAAACGGCGAACATGCTACACTTTTGACATAAGCCTCTGAGGTGTTTCCTTTTATGAGTCACTCATTTTAGCTCTGTGGAAAAAAAATTAGCTTCCTTATAGTAATCAGTCTTATGCATAAATAAAAATTTTTTTTGAAATAAAATGCGTTTTAAATTTTTACAATATGGCAATCCCACTCTCATGAATGCAATAAATTTTTTGTTTAAATATAATACGTTTTAAATCTGCAAAAGAACTACACCAATTTGGCCAAAGTATATTTGAGGACAATAAAGTTTTTTACAAAAAAAAAAAAATAACTTTAAAACCCATTAGGTGGAATTTTCTGTCTATTTACTATGTTTACGTGACAAAGTTCATCGACTAGATGTACATTAAGACGTAAATTTTTCTAATAAATGGGTTTTATAATTAGTCATCTCTAAAATTCTGAGATACTAATATCAAATTAATGACAGTCGCTTAGATCTAATCGTTTTATTCTCAAAAGTCTCTATAGGGCGTACCAAATCGAAAATGTTCTGAATCTGCTTTGAGACAATAATTTCTAATACTTTTTGAGATTTTTTGTAGAATCAAAATGTCTTATTTTATTTCATTACTGAATTCAAAAGGTTTGCAATTAAAGGCCCTTACTTGTAGAAAAAGAATTATTATTGTTTACGTTCAACCAATTGAATGTATAAAAGTTGAATTTTAAAATTACTCAAAACATCAGGACAAAACGTTTTCGAATGACTGTTTTGCAAATTTTTCAAGACTGATATAATCTCACTTCAACAAGATCAATACCACGACCCTATCTATATAAATTAAGATCAAGACCAAGACCCACCTCTGCAAGACCAAGGACCATCTCTGCAAGACCAAGCCCTAACTCTCAAAGACCAAGACTTTTTTGTGCAAGACCAAGACTCGTAACAAGACTTTTACCAAACTTATTGTTGAAAATAATTAATGAATTTAGAGAAACTTAAAAGTCCAAAAACATAGATTGGCCAAGACCAAGACTGAAATTACTTTTGAAAGAATATGAACCTAAGGAAGATTTTTTTTTTTCTGTTGAAGTACTACTGAACCTTTAAAAACAGATTAATGTCTTTTTATTTTTCAAAAATAATTTTTGATCATTTTTTGTGTTATTAAATTCAGCTCAAATTAATTCAGGATTAGTTTTCTAAATTACTTTACTGGTTTTGTACTTCCCATATCAAAAATATGTTATTTAATTCACAACGAATAATGACGTACCTATATTTTTTTGGATTCAACACTAGGTGATCTTTTATTAATGTTGGTAGGGAATTTCCCAACGTACCGTTAATTCTGGCAAACGTATTTATTTTGCTCCTGAAATTATTCCTTAATTACTAAAACACTACCGTATCTGCTACCTGACAATTGTTGTCAATGAGTCACAAAAAATAACGCTAGATGAAATACTATCCAATTAAGTTAATAATTACTAAGAATTACCATTGTTTATTAGTAATATGTTACTGTTACTTTGTAGAATTTATGGTGTAAGTACATATGTGTAAATAATAATCAATATAATTTTTTTTTTTATATATAAATGGAATGGTTCTGTTGAAAAAACCAGAACAATTTGTCACATTAAACGTTTTATCACCTTGGGTTTATGTTTAAATATTTTATTAAAATTACCTTTTCATATAAAGTACTTTTTTTATTAATCACTTACAATCAAACTGAAAAATTACAAAAAAAATGAATTTCAAAAAGAAAAACAAATAAGTTTAGTTAATTAATATATTTTATTAATGGTTTAAATATTAATTAAATTATAACACTAATTCTAAACACAGCTACTAAGCTGAACCTAAATTATATTGTTTATTGTTAATATGCCTAAATAACGGTTATTTGAATCTGCAAAGGCTTATAAATAAAAAAATCAGTATCTATTAACTGCATAAATATACTTTACGGTTGTGATACGTTCAACCAATTTTAAATCAATTAAATGTAATCGGACTGTAATGCATGAAATAATTAGTAACAGTAGACACATTCTAATAATTAAGATAA
The DNA here is from genome assembly GCA_947389935.1 of Agrilus cyanescens. Lineage (NCBI taxonomy): Eukaryota > Metazoa > Arthropoda > Insecta > Coleoptera > Buprestidae > Agrilus > Agrilus cyanescens. Next base: position 25,033,567 of record OX376710.1, on the reverse strand, counting down.
AATTATGTCAGTGTTCGATGAAAAGTTGTTATAAACATTTCGGTCTTCTTTTATCACATATAATTTTATAATTATTAATAATCTTATCGATGTACAATCTAATAACTTTTATTTATTAATAAACAAATACCTGTGGGTATTATGTAAGACAATAAATAATTAGGTAGCCTGGCGTTATTGGATTAAATTAATAAATAAAAGCTGTTTTAAATGTTTTCAACTTACAAAATCGTTTTCGAGAAAATTAATTAGTTTGTCTTAAATTAAAGCCACAGTTATAAAATCAGAATCACGATATTTTTTTTAAAAGTACAAAAATTAAAATTCATTTCTCTTTTTTATCTATCTAATCAATCAACGTTTTCGTCACTCAATCGTCGACAAATCAAAAAAAAGCATTTTGCCAACATTAAATAAATGAGAGAAACAATTATTTGCCAGTGTCACAAAATAACACATATGTTCTTTTCATCGACCTCTTCAAGAATCCGTGATGAAAAAATTTTTTGTACTATAAATCCCTTGGTTATTAAATTAAAACGGTTCCCTTAATTGGCCTGGATAGGTGACGTCATTCGTATGGTCTTAGCCTACGTGACTGCTTGCGTTACCATCGTTATTGAAGGCCAGAGCGCTAACGCGCAACGTCATGTAAAGAGGTCCTCGTAGGGAACAGTTTTAATCTTATAGCCGAAGTATTTATAGTGCAAAAATTTTTTTGATTGCGGATTCTTATGAAGGAAGATCAAATGAACATTTGTGCAAATTTTTAGCATTCGCAAATAATTGTTACTATTTTTTATTTAACGTTAAGTTTTGCAGAACATGTTGTTTGACCTTTTGACGCTTACGTAGCCAAAACTGAGGTAAATATGAAAAAATGTATATAGACCTTTTTGTAGATAATTAAATTTTCTACAAGAAAGTCCGGGACAGCACCTATCTACCTTTTACAGTTAAAAAAATACAGCGTTTCAAAGACGCACTTGAACGTGTAATGTACCGCCTTAATTCTCTTGTAGTGCTGTTTTTTTTAACCTATAAAAAATAGAGGGGTGCTGTCCCTAACTTTTTTTATATAAAACTCAATTATCTACAAAAAGGTCTTTATACTTTTTTCGTATCTATCACGGTGTGGGCTACGTAAACGTCGAAAGATCGAAATACACATTTTGCAAAAAAAAGTAGCAACAATTATTTGTCAGCTCAAAATTTTCAACAAATGCTTCTCTGACCTTCCTCTGCAAGAATCCGCGATTAAAAAAAGTTTTTGGACGATAAAATCTCTTGGCTGTTAGAGTTCTCTGCGAAGACTCCCGTACATTACGCCGCAAACCAGCACTCTGGCCTTGTTTAAAATATCGCTGCTTGCCGGTTCGCTCGTTACCATCTTTATACAAGGCCAGAGCGCTAACGCACAACGTCATCGACTAGTCATTCAAGGGAGTCCTCATAGTGAACTGTTTTAATATAGTAGCCGAGGTATTTATCGTGGAAAAATTTTTTTGATCGCGGTTTCTTGTAGAGGAACATTAGAAGATCATTCGTGAAAATTTTCAGCATTGGCAAATAATTGTTACTATTTATTATTTAACGTTTTTGTTTAACCTTTTGACGCTGACGTAGCGTTGAAACTCAAAAATTAATGCGAAGTAAAAGAGCAGAGCAGTTTAGATTTTAACTTCAATAATTTGTTGATGACAATATTTTTTTTTGTAATTAAATTTTTTTAACGCCTTCAAAATGCATACGTGCTTAAGATGTTGATTCATCCTCAGCACCTCAGCTAACGTGCAACCTAATTATCGAACATAACAATATACTACGTCTTATTCGGGTCAATAACGCAGTTTTTATGTAATTTTTGTAATGACTGTGTGAAAACTGCATTCTAATTTACCTTGTATGCCTTTATATCTCACGCTTGATTTGTTCCTTTTTACTAAAATTCACGGCCAGTCTGATGCTTTAAATTTCACTCAATAACTTTATTTATTTATTGTTGTTACTGTTGTTCGTAATGCGTAACGACGCTTCCGAATTTATTGTTAAAATTCGGGAAATCCGCACAAAAAAGTGCAGGGTAATGTTAAGGCCAAACACGCATTCGAAAGGCATTTTTTTTGCTGCTTTTACAATCAGGAAAAGCTACGTTATTATGAACATATTAACAGTAAAAATTTACTGGATAAATGCCGTTAAATTCTTTTTATGAAAAATCATCGAAATCGAATCAGCTGCTTCAAAGATTTCCCTGAACAAACTGACAGACAGACAAAGAGAAATCTGATTTTGTTTATTTATATGGATAGATTTATTATTAATATGTAGTGTGGAAAACAAAGGCACAAGATTACGAATTATTTATAATTAAATAATAAGTTTAACATTGGTAATTATTTAAGTAAAGCGTAAGTTGATTCAGATGAATAGCAACTACAGGAAGTTCCTTGAAAAAAAAAATAAGGTAAAATTCAGACTTAAGAAAAACTTTTCTACCTCTCTTTGTCATTTCCTGGTTCACAATACGTATCAAAGGATTGGATTCATTGTGAAAATTTAAAGAAAAATTACTTCTACATACATCAATGACTGTAAGGCCTTGACTATTTTTAATTTTTCAATTAAAAAACGAAGAGAAAAATGTATTTCAATTTCCTGAAGAATCCATCGTGTTTAGCGTTGTCAAAGGTCATTAGGAATGGTTTTTGCAGAAAACCTTGGCTTAATGTTATTTTTGACTAGATTTCAGCAAATAAAATTGATCTTCGTGACCTTTAACCTCGCCACATTGCATAATATACATATATGAGGACTTTTGGGATTTTGTTCAGAATCATAAAAATAAGATTCAAACAAAAATCCAAAATTGAATATTATATGTTGTTGATATAAAATTTAATTCTTTATTTATGTTCTCCTTAAAGGATCTCACATCCCCTTATTATGAGCAGTAAATACATAACCTTAAATTTTCCTTCAATACACTATAAATTCAACTGACTCATATTCGATTCCGATTTGAACAGGTCTGACACGTTGTCAACATTTTCGTTATTTTTTTTTTACTAATAAATCTAACAATATTAATCTTTCTGCTTTCATTTTAAAATGCCACACGTACAATAATTGTTGCGTACTGCCCTCTTAAAAATTTTTATTTTCTAAAGGAATGTTACATTTATTTAAAGGATCTTGCAACCCAGCCTTGAACTTTACATTTATAATAAGACAAATTAATTTATAATTCACAGTCAATTGAAACTTGTACTAACGATTTTTATTAACTATAATTATTGTTCCTTAATGGGAATTTAATCTGATATTTCCTTTGTGAAAAACAATAGAAATTATTTCATTTACACAAATGCATCCAAAAAAAAAACAGATTCACATGTTCTCACATGTAAGAGTACAAAACGTAATGTTAAATAGGACATATTTTTAGACAAGCTTTCCAAAGGTATAATTTTGCTACTCCAGACGTTTTTCTGTTCCTGCTAGTACCATCTTCAGTGTAGACTTGGTCTCAGCCCTGAAGAAGGCAGGATTTTAGTGCTTCCTAAAGGCCTTAAGTTTTTCTAAAATTTTCTAAACCTGTTATTCTTTCGAAATTATTATTTTTTTCTCTTATTGTTAGTAATAAATTAAAAAACTCTTGAGCAATTTATTGTAGACTTCGCTTTCTTAAACTGACTCGACTATAGAACCGAAATCGTCGTTAATATTAATTCCTAATAATTTTCAAGGAAATAAGTAATTGAACGAGAAAACTCAAGCTTTCAATACCATACAGTATGTAGATGTAGAAACTACAAATATCTACCGATTGCTTTATTGTTATTTCTTATGTAATTGCAGCAAGGAGAAGGATATGACACTATTATATTTATGTATGGCAATTAGTTTTATTATCATATACTTGTATTTAGTTTATTAATCATTACACATACATACCACATAACACGTTAATTATTAGTATTTGTAAAATTTCCATTCCTTTATTTTGCGCAGCAGGTAAATGTGTAACAATTATTAAAATAGATGAATAAAATTGACAACTAAAACAGTGCTGGATTTAATAATTTTTTTGAATTAAATTTGAATGAACTCGATATAAAGAATTATTTGATTATGGTTATGGTAGGAAGAGTGTGCCTGTATATCTACACACACACGCCCGCTGCCGTAACCTTTTCAAAGATTGCATTGGTGAAAGACTCTAACAATAATCGGTTTCAAACTTAAAATAAACAACCACTACACATCTAATCGACATATGACAAGTATTACATGAGCTGTAATTTGGTTTTCAAAGCTCAGATGTGATTGTATAATAGATATCTAAATAATATTTAAAACTTTTAAAGTAAATTACGTAAGAACTTTAATAAATACGTAAATGAAGCTGTTGTAAAAGGTACTGAGGAATTGGCTTTCCTTGAAATTTTTTTTGCACCATGAAGAGATACTATGGTATCATAATGAGCTATTTATTCATTGCAAAAAAGTCAATTTATTGATTAAAACAATGTGTGATGTTAATTAACGTTTTATTTTTATTAGTATTTATATAATGTTTATACCATTAATTAACAAAAAAGTGGAAACTTTGTGTTTTCGTGTTACATATTGTATGTGATTTGACAAATGTCTACTCTGAACTAACTTTTGCAAAATATTTAAATTTAGAATAACAGTTTCATAGACGTTAACTTTAACTTCTTAAATTTATAAATCATAGAGATATTATAAAAATAGTGTCAACATTTTTGGGTAATGTTTACACATTTCGTCCTGAACCACATGAATCCTACTCAAGGATCTTCCAATATAAATGGATTTTAATTGAAATCCTGAACTTCTATGTTAGAGACATCTGCAAAATCTTACCACGTTCTTACATAAGCTTATATCGTTTTAAAACCCATTAGTTTATACCATATTAATTCTATGATTCAGTACAAAGTATCATAACTATGTTTTATTGTTCTATAAACATTTTTCATTAAATCTGTCACCGATGAATGATTCCTCCATTCCTATCCCATAAGAATACCTAACCAACAATAAGTAATACTTCAATTCTATCATTTTTTATGTCTAGTGACATTTATTAATGCTATTAATTAGTTATTATCTTTAGAAAACAATGTTTTATACAATGTGGTCAGTAATAAAAATATTTAACACTAAAATGGAAAGATGCGTCACATCTGTGGATCGACGATTTGGAAGAGGCTTTGAGTATTTAGGTAAAGCAGTGCTGCCAGCCAGTTCGAAAAATAAGTCCCCAAAATAACGTAATCTTCCCTAGAAATCCTAACCTAACATAACGAAAACTAATCATATTAAGGTTCTTAGGCAATTTACGAAAAGGTCTATTGTAATTAAAAAAAAAAAGTCAAATAAAATTAATATAAATTTTTATTTGAACTAGCTTACAGATACATACATCCATACCTGAGTCAATAAAAGTGCCAAATCTAAATTATAGTAATAAGCAAAATTTCTTGGTAATTGTTAGTTTTGTTACTGTTATGATTGTTTATAATAAATATTGTAGTTTTAATTAACCTTGAATGTAAAGTAATAGATGATTCTTTAACAGATCCCAGGTGCATTACAAGCGAATAAATATTGACAGGTGCTTTAATTATCTCTTTTTTTTTTCTCTTACTTCTTGACAGCCATGTCCTTCATTATCCTAAGTACTTGAGAAAAAAATATTGTACGTATGTAGATGAGTCGCTGCTGCTTTATCGTTTTAAAATCATTAATTAATTTTAAAAATAAATAAATAAATAAATATTGATGAGCGTCCCCAGATTATCTGCCTACATTCAATTATAACGCACACGGAAGAGTAATTGTTTATTTATTATTACAATTAATTCAGCCAATATCTACTACATCTATTTTTAAACAAAATTTTTTATAATAATCCTAATATATTTATTTATTTAATTAATTATAAAAAACCGTATGTTTCACACTAAAATAATCACACTGTATATTTAAAATCTTTTTAGAATTATAATTATTTGTATTTTGTAGATTCGATAAAGAATTATTTGAATGTGTTTATGTAGGAGTGATTGTGTGGTAGATTATGGTAGGAAGTGTGTGCCTCTGTATATTTACACACACACACACCCACTGCCGTAACCTTTTCTAATTTTTAAATTTATTTTTCTTTCTTTTATTTTCTGCATAAATTAGTTATAACTTTAGCACAGGGAAATATCTATAAGTAACTAATTGTTTAAAAAACTAAATAACTGTAGACACCGGCATATCTTTAGATTAATTAATTAATTCCTTAATTACAATATTGAAAGCAAATCGTGACTAAAAAAAAATTATTCAAAACACCAACTCATCCATAGTAAATTGGAAGTCACTTTTATTCATTGTTCATTTTCATTCAAGGTTAGAAAAAAGTCTTTGAAAACACGTTTCGGCACCCAATGTATCATCTTCATCTTCTTAACAATTTAATGGTCTCTTAAGTTTCGTCAAATAGTTGTCATTGGTATAATATTATTAAGTACCTAAAATGGTAACGATGTTCATCTTAAACTAGCAACATAGATCTATGGTAACATTATAGTAAAAAAAATAGGCATAATTCTCTCTATTTCACATAGGTAGGGAGATAATTAAAAATTTGTTATTGCAATTAAGATATGAAGTGTTACCACATGTTAATGAGAATTGTACTTATACATTTGCAAAGAGTATCAGCAAAATAAAAATTTATTTTCGTACCTTTCTATGGTATATTAATGCAAACCTTTTTGCGTAACTATTGGATAGTTTGCATTCATAATATGAAAACATTCATTGCCGTATTGTTCACGAAATAATGACCGCGTTGCACTGATTATGTTGTAAACTATTCACGATAATTACTCAAAATGATTCGAGTTGTAATTAATAAGGAAGACCTTCGATTTTATTCCTTAAACAAAACCGATTAGGAACGTGTTGTTCCCCGTGTCGTGTTTATACGGTCGTAGGAATTTCTATAGGGTCCTTGCAGTCTACGAACACCTGTGGGCAAACATTTTTCTGGAATTTTGAATTTATCCTTCGCTCGTTACATTATACTTTATTGTTTATTACGTTTAAATGCTATAACTAATACTTTATAGATAATTTTTTTAAATTTTGGTGCAGGAAAATTTTAATTGCCAAGGAATAAAAAAATTTGTACGCGAAAATTTGTTTTATTGAGTTACAATTGATTAATTGATTCTCATTTTTTTTTTTAGTGTTCAACATTGGAATTTATGTTATACAGTCAAAACCGTTTACAACGACATCGTTTAAGGCGACATACCACTTATACCGACCAAAATTATAGGTCCTGCCTGATCGCCTTATAAAGAATATTGCTTTTTACGACATTGCTTATTACGACGTACCTCATTAAGCGATCACATTTAACTAATGTCTTGGGAGAATTATATCTGTTACAACGACCAACAGTCTTATTAACAATTTGAATAGGTAACAGTATCCCGATCTGGGACAGTATAATGATCAAGTACAATATAATGATCAATAGCAATTAAGATAGCAAAGGTAAACAAAAACGTTTCGAGTCAATCCTCAGGAACAAAATACACGTGCATGTAGCATAATCACTATCTCATATCTCTTCAGTTAGTTTGTTACTTAAATGTACACAAGACGCACCAAAACATATTTTATACATGAATATATTCATCCCATTAATATCTATAGATTTATATGTACCAACACATTCAAAAATATTAAATAAAAAATTAATTTGTACCTCGAAAACATCACCGGTTATTACGACTATCGGTTTTAACGACCACAAATGGGTGGTCTCTTCGATGTCGTTAAAACCATTTTTGACTAACTACATTTACTTTCCATCACAAAAGAATAAACCAACGCAATTTACGAAATAAATCTATAAATTAGTTACGTTACGATTATGTTTACGACTAACTAACTAACTAACCATTAGAGTTTAAGATTCATGAACTTCACCTTGCAGATAAAAAATTGCTTTATGTGGCGATTTATTAAATTAAATTGCGTAGGCCATAACGCTTTTGGTAATTTTTTGTTAGAAAAATAGGTTAGTGTGACAAGTTCTTTTAGCTGAAGGGTACAAAGCACCTTGTGTAGGATTCGACGGTGTATTTACCATTACAGACTCCGTAGTCCGTAGCATATTGCATTGACATTGGAATTGGTGAACGTTTTTAAACGAAGCGGAACCGATCCAAGAATGTCTGCCAGTCGAATTAAAAACAACAACTGTTCTCGGTTGCAATTTATTTGTTGCCATTTTCTAATTGCCATTAATGTACATTTTTAACCTTAAGCTTGTGCTTAAGAATTTTTTTTTGTCTTTTATCCTTTCTGACAAGGTTTGCCGTTTGCGACAACGTTGGCCGTTCGTTGTCACCTAAATTTTTATTACGAGAACTGAAAGAAATTTATTGGACAATCTGGACCTAACCAACTGAGGTAGATCATAATATTAAAGCCGTGAAATCATGTCCAACTGAGGCAACCATAGTATACTAACTGAGGAGTTTCTACAGTGAAAAAAGCGTACAGAAAAATAAGCGTACGGTCTCACGCTGGGAGGGTAAATTACGTCTTAATTAGGGGTTGCTATTTATGTTCTACTTGTGAAATAAGCGTACAGGGTGATCATTTCTGATTTCCATCACACTGTATCCGAAGAATTTGTATTAATGAATAATTCTGATTGTGTTCTAGAAATTTAAGGGCGATTTACTGCTGAATATTGAACTTTCGTTAGTAATTTAGATTATTTTTAAAAACCCAATTAAAGATGATTTTATTTCGTATTATTGATAAAAGCAGACTAAGTATTCTCTTATTTTTCGCAAAATCATTTCCGTTCTAATAATATTCATAATTATTATTCAAATTAAATTTAAGAATAAAAAATTATACGATTTTATTATATTTTTTAATTTAAATAATTATAAATATTGCAACCAAAATGATTTCGCAAGAAATAGGAAAAAGAAAGAACAAAATCACTTTTAATTAGGTTCATAAAATAGTCTAAATTACTGTTAAAAGTTCTATACGCAATATTATATCAGATTTAAATTTAAAATAAAATAGGCCTCCAAGAGTAAACGCTAGCTAATTATGTTTGCCTTTCAGCAGAAATTTAATCATTTAGCCTGTAACTCAGAAACTAGAGCTTGCTACAAGAGAAAGTCAGACGCTTTTTATATCAGAACATTAAATATAATATGTAGATACCTATCTAGAATCAGTTTTTTTTTATTTTGTTAAAATTGCAAAATTGCAAAACGGAAGTAATTAAGTATAGCCAAAAATTGACATTCGTGCAAAATAGCCTATCGTGTTTAACAAGGTAGCACTTCCTTCGTTTAAAATAAAAATTACCTACAATTGCGCTAGTTACCTTGACTCGGTTATGAAAAGATAAGAAAACTGAAATTTGACATACAATACGAAAGATTTAGATCAGGATGTGATTTTATATAAGTACCTACACATTTACATACATTTGCTGTTTACTCTTAAACATTACAAAATCGTTAAAATCGTAAAATTGCATGTAATTTAAGAAATATTTCTGGTTGATAGCGTCCCTTCTACAGAGCTTGTTATTACAAAACGTTTCTTTTATTTGCTTCTTACAATTAGTCATACCGCCACTGATCAAAGATAATTAATACGTACGTGTGTAAGGTACGTTTTTGAAACACTAATTTCCTTATTAACCTTAAGAAATGATTAGATTAATGATAAGTTACTAGGTAATACATTAAATGCAGCCGTGTTATGCAACTCTTTATAAGAAGCAATTCACTCTATTTATTAATTTCTTTAACCGAAGGGCAATCAACCTCTTTAATTCGTCAGCATTTTTGAAAACAATAAAATTATACCAATAATACACGACTTTTCTTTTTATTTATCTGTGACACGAGGTCATTACATTAAAATTTTTGATTTTTCTTTGGGTAACTCAAAATTTGAAGCAACGAAATACACCCTACAACGTTATAACGCATCGAGGGTAACTAATTGTAAGTTTTTTTAAATGTACAACGTTCACAAAAATTTAAAGGCTTTTGTTTTGATTAAATTTTTACAACTGAAAATTATTATCGATATTTGATCTTTCGTCTTAATTTTTTTTTTTTTTTTGAAATTAATTTTGCCAAGAGCTTAATTTATTGTTTATTTTTTGAGTTACTGTATTTACTTTTATTTATTATAAATCTGATCTTTTATTCGTAAATATAAGGAATTTTTGCCACGTACCACATAATCATAACACTTCGTCCTGTATTGTAAAAGTTAAAATCACTGTTTCAAACTGTCCAACGCCAAATAGCTTTATGATGAATGAATGGTCCCAGATAATGGTCCAAGCTCATACAGAATCCTGATTTAGTAGCTTTCTAGTGGGTTGGTACCTATTTATTTTTATTCTGTCTCCTACGCTATTTTAACATTAAGTGACCACTTCACCGAATCGATTTTGAATTACCGTTGTAGAAAAGCCTTTTTTTTGACATAGAGTAAATATTATGACCTATAAAGGGCACTTTAAAGCAAAAAATCAAAAAATGCTGTGGGAGAAAAAGAAAAAAGTACTGTTTTCAAAATTCAGTGACAAAAAAATTGAAAATAAAATGGAATTTTGAACAAAATGATATTTATTTATTTATTTCCATTTACAACAAAACTTTTGTGAACACCCTTCTCGTTTTCTTTTTAATTTATTTTACTTGCATAACAAAATTTTGAACTGAAAATATTTTTTTTCTAAAATGATCTGTTAATCTACAGTTACTACTATGAATATCACACCATGTTTCTGTAATAAAATCAATAAAAAAGTGTTTTTTAATTTAATTTTCAAATTTGAATAGTTTGTTAAAGTTGAAGCAGCTGCCATCTATGCTTTAGAGTATTAAATAGTCCATAGATCGGTCCACAACGAAAACTACGTGCATTTTAAAGTTGGAATTAAAGCTTGTAGAGGGCAGTTCGGTCGCGAATGAAATAGTTTTAGGCAGTGCTTACGGAGAACGCAGAGAACGAAAATATCAATTCTTTACGCATATACAAAATAGTTTATAGTGGAATGCCTGTGAAACTATCGTGAATATAAACAAACAAATTGTTTTCAATGTTTTTAAATGCAGTTTTGCGGACGATATTTCGGATAAAGTGGACTTTGAGGTGTTTTTAATAAAAGTCACTAATATGGTGGAATATATAAACCATCAGTTTTCATCGAAAGTGTTTACCCCCAATGTCATTTTACTCTGACACTGCCTCGATGAATTTCAAAATCTAATCTAAGACTGCCCTTAAGACTGAATATAATATAGGTAGGTTTATTTATTTAACAACATAAAGATTCAACTCGTAGACTAATACGTGGAAGTGCATCAACAACTGCATGCATAATTATTCATTATTGTTCCCAAAGCTTTTATATTTATACAATATTTTTGTTTGAATATAATCTAATTTTTTTTATAAAGTAAGGTGTTTATTTCTAACGCTTTTATATGGGCCGTAAAAGTGCATTTTGGAGGTCATTGGCCGATGAATGGGAAATATTAATCAAACCCTTTCAAATTAAAAAAAGAAATATATTTTTGTAATTAATATCTTCAAAAATTTACTATTGTGTCATTATTTACTATTTTCGACAGAATTTAAACTTTGAGTTTTCGTAAACGTATATACGTGTTTATTTTTATTGTGGGTGTTGTATGACAGTGCAGCCAAGGTGAATTACATTAATGCATGTTACTAGCACATAGATGAAAAACCTATGTATTTCCACAAGTAAAGTGTTTCACAATGTTATTTGCACTGTCACATTGTTTGTACAAAAGCGTGAATAAATATTTATGAGTGTATGGTGAAATAAATAACAAATACCCGATTGTATAAATTATTGAGGTAGGAAGGTTTCTACCCACTTAACAAAAGTTGTTCGTTGCTCAACGGTAGGTGGCTACACCTCTTTCTGGGGGATATTTATATACACCGGAATTAATTTTTAAAGTTTAAGAAATTACACCTGAAATACTCCTTCAGTATTAACAATTGCACCAGCAAAAATATTAATACTTAATTAATTATTTGCAATTAAAACAGGTTATTTTTACGAAAAAGCTAAGTATAGCTAAAAAAATTGCACTTTAATTGCATTATACGGTAGTAACCCACCTGAGGCGCTGTGGTCGATATATATCGTAAACTACTTCGATTTTAATTTTGAAAATTTTTATAGTCACGTTATTCGGTATGCTCTCCTCAATTAAAATAACCGGAAGTTGCAGTCAACTTTGTTATTTTAAATGAAATGGTATTTTTTTATAACGAACAAAATTTTAAGACGACTTTGTTAACCAATTTGTATCCCCACGCTGAGCGGTTTCTGAGATAATTTAATTTATAAAAAAAGGATTACTACAGCAACTTAAATTATAAAAAAATCATAACTTTCACAAAAAAGCACTTAGAGGGTTGAAATTTTTACCAGTAATAGCTGAATTTCAAAGCAGCTCCCTAATAAAAGAGAACCTAAAAATTTATACAGGGCGTTCAGAAAAAAAGTTCAAAAAGTTTTGGTATGTGCGGGAATTAGTCAGAATATGCTAGAATGTTTTAAATTTTTTGAGAATTATTTGAAATGTTCTAGAAAATCTTAGAATATTCCAGATTTTTTAAAGATGATTTTAAAATGTTGGAGAAAATTGTAAAATAATTCAAAAACATTCCAGGCTGATCTAAAATATAAAAAAATATACCTACATACTCGGAAAATCTTTAAAAAAAACTATAGTCATATTTAAGCTCGTAACTTATCGTCTTCTATACCTTCTAAGTATGATATTATGATAACGAATCACCATTGTTTTCCGCAGTATCACTATGTATACTTTTATCAAATCTCTGATGATAACTACTGATAATTATCAGCGTTGTAGATAACGCATTGACCTAAGCTATTACTCTATCTCTTAACATACTTATAATTAGTTGCGTGTTTGTAGGTAATACTAATATTTTCAGTCGTAGTAAAATACTTAATCATCTCCAATAAAAATTTAAAATAAATTTTGCACTGTAAGTTAGAGTTTTTTAATATGCATACTATCAGTACTAATGTTAAAAAGAATTTTTGCGAAATTTTAAAATTTTACAATTAGGTATGTTTGAATTTTTGAAATGATGCGAAATGGATTTGATTTTGATTAATATATGGCAGGGTTTAAAGTGAATATAAAAAAGAAACATTTTTTAAAAAAAATTATTGACTATTTTTCCAAAAAAATAATAATTTTCTTTTGGGGGCCATGTTTTGGTATTTAGACATCTTAATTCTCAAACATTTTTCTTCATAAAATTTTGCTGAGGTTTTTGAAATAATGGTCTTATGCTATATTTATATTTTAAGTCCTACCCTGTACCTATACGGTTTGACTTTTTGTATTTTGGTTGTGCAATTATGTAATTAAAAGAAAATCCATATTTCGGGCGACACTATATTTGTCTTATGCTTTGTGGGTATTTCCCTAATTTCACACATAACGCGATAGTGGTCGTAATTTCGCTAATTGGATCCTTTTAATTACACACAACGCGTTTTAGTCATAGAGGTTTTGCCCTAAATGCGATGTAGACTTTAGTTTTCGTCAACCTTTTACCATCAAGTACGATTCGTACTGTAAATAGGTACATACTGTGCATAATATAAATGGGATAATTTCAATTTGCAAAGTATTATAAGTAAATTGGTATTTCTTGGATTTTTTTTTTTCTCTCATAGACATGTATTTTTATATACCTACCTACTCTAGTAATAATTTTACTTCCTTCAAAGAATCGACGAGACGAGTCAAATTACTGATAGAAAAACGGTAATTTTGGTAACGAGATAGATGTATCTGTAGGTATATAAAAGAGGATGAGTTGTACGTAATCTATAAGAAGAATGGCGTCTTTTTTTTATCGTACCACTAAACAGTGTTTGTGTATTATTATAGCTACACATACTTTCATAAATATACAAGAACACCCCCATGTAACCATACACATACTTCCGTACGTCCACGAGACAAGACAGACAATCTGTGTAATGAATTGCAACCTAACGAATCTTGAATGAGAAGCGACTTACAATCAGATGAAGAAGGTAATCATAACAGCGGGGAATTCCACGTGTACAAAATGTTCGGTTTGTTGTTCGTTGTTCAATTTGAGCCATTACGAAATTTGCAGATATGAGTAAGACAAAGATAAATATATTATGCATAAATGTGTGTAGGTATTATAAATACGTTCTGATTCTTCCTGGATCATTATGACGAAAATTCACGATACTTTGTTTATTACATTTTACGATAAATAATATATTCATATTAGGCGTTTTAAGGGTATCATTATTATCAAGTCCTACGCAATCTGGTTTTCTGTGAAACCAGGAAGTGTCATATGACGTGCGGAGTTTAAGAACGCACGGGTTGGTTGATGGCATGTAGATTCGATTTTTGGTGCTTAAAAAAAAATTAGGAGTTATTTTTTTGAAATTGGCTGGATAGTGAGCCCTTTTACTCACAAATTTTAATACCCTTAATGTAATATTTCCACACAAAAGCTTAATAAAAATCACCAATAGGGTCGACTTTTAAGAGCGCATTTAATTTTTTGTGGCACTACAAACGGTATATATAAGTATATGATCGACAAGGTGAATGATTTTTTCCAAAATTGCCACAAGTTGTTGACCCCAACTCTTAAAAACCAATTAATGCTATCTTTCTGGAAATTTTAGGTTCTTTACCATAATTAAATGTTAAATCATTACTAAAAATGACGTAGGTACCTATCGAATAAACTTATTCTTCGTAAACATTTCGATTATTCGAAAAATTTTCGTATTTCTTTGCCTATAAGTATTCAAATCATTTCCTTTTTTTGTTAAATGAAGATATCTTAAAAAAATCTGAAAGAATTCAAGATCATAGAAAATAATAAATTGTATAACATTTTTTTTTTTTTTTTTGAGCTGAACTTGCTAAAATTAATTGTATTTCAATCGAATGTCATCTTTTTCCATTTTTAATGTTTTTATTTTCCGATTTTGGAAATTGGGATTTTGTTTTTTTTTTTTAAAATTAGGACCAACTTTTTCTGAATATTCAGAATATTTTCGATTTTTTATGTATCTATTTACCAATCTTATGAATAATTTGATCTTTACAAATAAAATAGAGCTAAAATACTCAATAAATTGCGAAAAATATCAAAGATAACAAGTTATTTGAGGTCCTCTGTAGTTCACTGAATTGACATCCAAAAAATCCGAAAAAAAAAATCAAAAATACTTCAACAGCAAACGACACATTTTCTATTTCGTATTTCTTTACTTTATATTAATTGAATAAGTTAGCTGGGAACGTGGCCTGACTTTTATGTAGCAGCTACGTGATAGAAGTGAAGCATCTACTGACAGTGATATTAATTAATCGTTAAATTAATTTACGGTTTAAAGTTTTCTAATAATTAGCTTATAATTAATTTGTCGTCCGTCTGTCAGTCCTCTTAGTGAGATATCGTATTTCGAAAATAAAAAAAATAAAATATCAACTGTCTAACATTTTTAATCTTTAATAAAAAAATATGATTACAAAAAATTATAGATAATAATAAGGAAACCAATAATTTATTACAATGCAATAAATTAAAAATTAAACCCCAATTAAAAATTTAAAGTAAAGATAAATTACTTACTTTGTTTATAAAAAATAAAGATAAGTAAATGACTTTTGTAGCAAACTGTTTCTTATTTTCAAATACATCTTGCCATTTGTTGTTTTTATTTTTATTTTTATTTTCTGTATAATACTCACTAATGAATATCTATGTAAGTTGTTTTTTGTAATCTTTTGCTATCATTTTTACTTTGACTGGACAAAAAGATCTCAATTGAACTTTTCGACATCAATAAACATACGGTTTCCAAAATTATACTTACGCATTCAAAAATAAAAAATAAAACAAACACTGAATTATGAACTTTTTTCTTTATTATTAACAAAATAAAATTACTATAAAAAGTACAGAAATAAAGCAGCCATTGCAAATCAAATATGTACATAGTTAGCAAAAAATTTGCAAGTGCTTCTCTGCCATCAACTGTGGTCGATGCTCCCGAATTGAGCGCGAAACGAATTTACTCGCGGCCAGGGCCCCGGCTCTTGTGGCTCTAAATCCACTAGAGCCGGCGAGCCACGAGTTTTCTAACTTTTCTTTAAATATAGAAAAATCAAAGTAAAACGTTTTTTTGTCATAAAAAAGTATCGATAGGTCTGATAAAAAATAAAATACGTAGGTATCTGTTTTTTTTTTATTTCTTTAGAATAAAATGGATTCTTATTTTTTAACTTTTTAAGAATCTACGTGTCACTACAGACAACATTCGATATCTTATGTAACAGGTTTCATGATTTTGTTATTTTTGTCCTCTGATTTTTGTGAAAAGTCTGAAATGATTGTTAGAGATGAACACACGTGCCATCGAACTGAACGTAAAAAAAAATTATTATAAAGAGAAGATTTAAACAGCAGACGTATTGGATCTTTTATAAATTAGTTTTTGCGATTATTCGATCAAAAGCACAATAAGAAATGATAATTAACTGATGAAAATGAAGAAAAGCAATTAAAAAAAAATAATTATTTTAGTCGGATTTATTTCGAAATTTTTTTTGAATTCTTTGGCTTTTGTAACAAAAAAAAAAAGATCATTTGTAATTGTAAAGAAAAAATGGATTGCATTACATACATTACAAAAGCGGAAATTATGGCGGTTATTTAAATGTTACAATTTTTATTTCCAACACGTTCTAATCGGCGTCTTTACTCCGCGAGCTGTATGTCATGTCGGACTCATGTAGCAGCAGACGTTTTCGTCACTGAATCTCGTAGGACATCTACAAAAGAGATCTAATTTTAAGTGACAGTCGATAGTAGTGCGAAGTAATATAAAATATAAATAATCAGATGAGATAAATTGTCGTGAACGATAAATAGTTGTTCTTACATAAATTGTTTGTGTTTTACTTGTTTTATATGGTGTTAGTTTGTAGTTATTTAATCTTAATTATTGTGTTTATATTCCTTGTGCATAACACTATTTGTAAACAAATTAATATGAATACTATAAAATTATCTACAGTAGTGCTTACATATTAACAGACATCTATGCTATACCAAAGAAAAACATTTCTGTTAATCTCGTACATTTTTTGCATCTGTATGAAAAAATGAACTAATTGAAAAAATATATATACATATATAAAAAAGTTGATTTTTCGATTGATTAATTATCAATAATAGAAAAAAGAACAATTCGTTTATATATATGATGTGACCCTTTTAGTGTGCAGCGTATGGGAATTTTTTTAATTAATTGCACAACCAAAATGCAAATATTTCCGAATATTTTGGTTTTTAGACATAACTTTTAATTCTCAACAATTTTCTGATATAAGGGTACTTTTTACTCTTATACAATTTTTGGTAATTGTTTTTACTTTGAAAGCGGTTATTCTTACTCTACGAATACAAATTGTAGGAAAGGTTAGGGTAGGGTGTGGAGTATGTAAATGTAAACACACTCATCCACACCCTAACCTATTGCAATATACACAGAAGTATTACGACAGGTTTTTTTTTTTTTTTTGAAGCTATCTTTTGTGAGGTTGTTTTTGAGCCCAAAACTCTTCTCCACCCCGCCACTGATCCTAGACAAACAGTAAAATATCTTAAAAGTGTTAAAAAACCTGCGTTAAAATGGTACATCGTAGTTCACTTTCGCCCTTGAATAAATTGAAATTACGATTTTAAAACCGGCGAGGCTGAGTTGCTCCTTGCAGTGACGGTAGGTAACGTGTGGCCACCGATTCCCGGCATTCGCCTAGGCATGCGATGGTTACTGTAGGTCAGCAGCTTACAGCGAGCGAGAGAATGAGGCAACAGCCACGCTGCACCGTTCGCTTACTGGCCTTTCCAACGTGAACCTCATTGCGCTTTTATGCTCACTGAGCGATACGTCTGTTACGTACGTGCCTACCTACATACTCGTACGTCCAGAAATACGTGTTGTTCATACCGCAACACAACAACATAACGACAACAGGTGTCAATTTACTTAGCGATTTTTTCTTTATTTTTTTAGACATTGCTACATCATCCGTCATGGATAGCGGCGACTGCGAGACGGAAGAGGATTCGCCACCAGAGGCATGCGTGTCACCCGAAGGTTCTCTGTTGCCAAGGTAAGTGGCATCTTTATGCACCGACACCGACAACTATGTTTTGTTCGAGCTGTTTCAAGCCGGGTCGCGGTTGCTTACAAGTTGCCGGTGCCAGATTTGCGCCGCTACCGCGCAGTTAAAAATCAACCTTCGCCGGTTCCGTACGCGAATTCTGTTCACGCTGTCGCCGTTGATGCTTGTTTTTGTCGTCACAGTTTAATATCGCCGATCGACCTTGTATTTTTTTTGCCATTACCATTTTTACTGTTTCAGTTAATAATATGCTCGTTCGTTTTCGACCATAAATGTTCCAATGTTGCGTTGTTGAACAAATTACCTACTAGGTACCTACGCGATGTGTGTTTGTGGTTTATTTTTCTGTGCGATTTAGTTAATTGCACCCTGTGATTTTACGAACAGAAAAAGATGTCCACGTATATCATGTCTAGGAAACAGTGGTACTTACCGCCACCACCCCCGACCGGTGGATATTGCTACGACATGACTACTCCCACTCCCACTCCCTCTTCGTCCACCACCAGGTTAGACATGTGATTTTTGACCCCATATTTTATGTACCTACCTACCTACCTACCTACTTTATGCCACTTTGTATAACGCAACAATTTTCCGATTGATCTTTTTTCAAGGGTATTGTTATGGCGAGTATGAGCAAACAATGATTGGTTTTGCGTGCGCTATGTGGGTACCTACCTACCTATGTTTTCGATTTATTGCGTGTACGAAAGGAACTTGTTGCTCTTCGTGGCGAGTTTGCGTTCGACTTATTTATTGCGGTGATGGTGGGTGCACAAGAACATGAAGTGCACCGGCAAAGGTTGCCAAGCCAACCGTGCAATCACGTGTATAAACAGGAGAAGTGGGATAGGACTAAGTAACTTGTTGATACATATTTATTGAAGTGTGCAGAATGTTACATTTAAAATACTTGCTAAGCAAAACACGCATGAACCGCAAAATATATACAGTACTAAGTATAAAAAAAGTATGTACTAGGTATAATTTGAGTACAAATACTCTGCTATAATTTTTTTTTGAGCGAGCGTACAATAAAAGAAAATTACATAATCATGTATTTGTGTATTTTTTGAAAGATACAAAAAAGAAATAAAAAGTCACTGATACTTTTGGGGGTGCAATCATCAGATAATTGACGAATTTTAAGGAAAGAATTATAAAAATAAACTTCCTGGAATTTTCTGTATTTTGATTACCTATTAAGAAAATGTTGTACTAAAAGGCACTGTCTATGCATACTTTTTGACATTTTGTACTTTATCAAATCATTTCGCAATGTAAAATAAATGATAAATGGGCTTACATTAGCAACAGGGGGTCAAGGTTAAAATGTTCAAAAATGCATAATAATTTAAACATTTCTGATAATGTTTCCAATCAAATAGAAAATTCCATTATTTTACGACATAATAATAGCGCAATTATGCACAAAGATTTTAAAAAATTGGCACCATAACAATGCAAAATGTTGCTGTTTTTTTGCATGTTTTGCATCACTTGATAACCTACTGATAAACTTTTCAGTTGGTGTAGTCACAAACACAACTCCGTGGTTGTAATTTTTTACCTAGAAAGCTGTAACTAATAGGGAAGGATGTGTTTAAAGCAATGTAAATAGCAAGTATTTCATGTAAAACAAGCAATTATACATTTGCTTTGGAACGAGGCGAAGTATAACGACGCGTATGTGGGAGTGCTATCGAAGTATTCAGTTCGCAATCGTAGTAGTGGTTATTTTCGCCTCGTTTAAGGTGTACCTATATCAATTTTTACGCACAAGCGAGCGAGGCGAGGCGAACAACACCGAACGCTGTTCGTCTTGAGTCGGTACTTACAAAGAATATTCGGTTCGCAATCGTAGTGATTGCGATCTTCGCCTCGTTAAGGCGCACTAGCTCGCAAACGAGGCGAAGTGAGCGACGCGTAGATACAACAACCGAACGCTGTTCCGTCTTGGATCGATACTACGAAGAATGTTCGGTTTACAATCGTTCGCCTCGTTTAAGGTGCACGTGTATCAATGCAAGCGAGGCGCAGATACAACAACTGAATGAAATAAATCATACATAATAAAATTCTTTATACTTTAACACATTCTTATAGGTCAGTAACAATTAGTTTTTTATTTTTTGGCAACTGGTGGAATAATCAATCAAATTAACGCGCCTGTAGTAATTTTTGAAATATCTAATCTCATCCTAAGCATTTTCTTTTTTTAATATATTTATAACTCTTATTGATGTTATTGCACAAATACTGTTGCAAATTAAACTACGTAGTAATTTTAGATACATATTCTGTATTATATACCTTAAAATATGTATGTTTATGTTGTTGGCACAATGTGACCGCTGGCAGCAATGTATAAAACGTAGCTCGATTCTCTTGACCTTCACAACTTATTTAAATATGTAAATAACAATACCGCATCTCCTATCTGGTTAACTTTTTCAACGTTGACACTTTGTTACTCCGGATGTTGTTGTAAAATAATAATTTTGGATTATTGAGACAACTTGTTTTATTTTTTGTTTATTCGCTTCTTGGTAGGTAGGTCCTCTTGTGGATCCCATAGAGAATTCCGTTCATATTAGTAGGGTCAGGCAGGGTAAAAAAAATGAAAAATGTGCTTTACGTACCTATGAGTAGGAACTCTGCCAAAAGATATAAATTATAAAACTTGTCAGCCATTGTGTTGAACGCTTTACGAGAGGATCAAAAAATAGTGGCGCCAAAATTTTACATCAAAGGGAACTACAAACTTTTCATTTGCGCCGTTTCATTCAATCACATCAATAAATTATGAAGATACTAATAATAAAAGGAAGTATAAAATGAATAGATTGTTGTTATAGACAAAAATGTAAAAAGGAAGGCAGTTTTGAGTAAAAAGAATTAGAAATAAAGTCGATTATGTGTTCTTACGTTATTCAAAATAACATCAAACCCCCTTCAAAAACAACTTAATTTGTTAATGTTTATTTTTGTATCAGATTTTTGTTATGTCTTCGTAAAAAGTAAATAGCAGTTTATTTAATAACCACATAATTTAAGATTAATGTGTTTAAAATTTTAAAAACAAGTTTTTATTGAAATTATTAATTGTTGTGTTTATATTATATTTTTCCTCCGCTAGCTATGTATTATCCCATGTATCTTTAAATCCCAGGGGATAAATAAGTTTCCTGACACTCTTTAAAATTTTGTCCTGATGTTATCTTTAATTTGTTTTTTGATTATTGTCTGCTATCGTAACAGTTGACAGTGTAAGTGCTATCAAGTTGCATAGTTTGCGATTGCAGTTCCAATCAAACGTTAATTATTACAAAGAAAAGAAACGACATTATTTGCAGGAATAACAAGCACCTTATAAAAAGTGATTATACTTGCAACTTATCTGCATCAATTGCTATTCATGGACAAGTGACTTTATACCTAACAACTATTGTTATTAGAATGTGACTTCGTTTCCTTTTTTTCTTCATTTATTAATTCATTTAAAAAACGCAATTTTTATACAGAAATTAATCTAACTGGGATTTAAATTTAAAAAAAAAAAATACGGGACAAGTGCGAGTCGGGCCCGCGCACCGAGGATTCCCTACAATGTTCTACACACTTCAGAAAGCAACAGTTGCAAGTCGCTCGTGCAATTGATACGCGGCTATATCTCATTTCGCGATGAGATGGCAGAATTGTTCCATTTTTTTTATTTTTATGGTCGTGTATAGGTAGAAACTTTTATTATTTTTTTTATCTTGCTCGTTGATGCTGTTTAAGTGATAAGATTCAATTGTACTGACATAAACAAAAAACAACTAGATAATTTAGTTTATTTTATCATGTGATTTTAATGATGATGTTGGAATTTGAATATAGCGTCTATAGTTATTTGACCATTGAATGACAGTCCATCTATGCTAATAGATATTCGTATCTCTTCGGTTGATCCTCGTGAGGAATCGTTGATTGCCAATGTCTTTAGATATAATATAATATAAGTAGAATATAGAACATATAAAAATGTGTGCTACGTAATTACGACAGCTAGTATAATTAATATACGAGTGATAAAAAGTAAAGTGAGTTTTATTCTTTCATCCAACATTCCATCAGGTTATGTGCCCACCCACGCACTAACTGCGCAAGTATTTTAAGTGCCGAGAAAGTTAAAAAGATAGTTCAACAATTTTGTAAAACGAAGCGTCCTATAAATGCATCAAAAATGGCGACAGAAAAATTAACGAGTGAGGAAGAGATGAGCCCGGGAGGATCTTCATGCAAGTATCTTGTAATTTAGAAATGAGTGAAATAAAATTCATAATTAAAATGTTCAACAGACGTTGCAACATATTATATTAAACGAAAGATAAACGAGAGATAAGAGAGGCTAACATGTATAGCTTGGTGGTGTGATGAGGGTTGCTACCGTTGAGCAAAAGCTTGAGTCGAGAAATACGAAAGTCAACGAGAGGTTATTATTATTTTGCGCGCGTGTGTATAAAGACGAGAGAAAACTTACGAACGAGAGAAAACTATACACACAAAAACCATGGTAAATAAAACGATATGATATAAAGTAACGAAATGACGAGTGCAAACGACTGTAAATGATTATTTAGACTCAGCTATGCTCGAGGTGTGACATCTTGTTGCATTAACCAGTAAATTGCATGAGAACGAATGTAGTATTTAAAACTGATCAGTAAGTATTACACATACTTATTAATTAACTGCTTAATCCAAACAGTAAACGACATAAACGAGGTGAACGAAATGTATGAGCGAATCGTTTTGGAGGAAATATTATCCAAATACGGTGAGATTTTTAAACTAGAACAGAATCACACGAACGAAGAGGTAGAAGTCGACATTAAAAATAATAATGTGATCTTTAAAACCCAAGAAGGAGTGGAATATAAAGCAGGTGTGTTGAATTCTAAGGTTCATGAACCCAAGTAAATTTATTTTAATAGAATCGATTCATAAACTATTTGACTTTTATGTCTGGTTTGTACTTACTAATTATATAAATCCTGTCAGCTAAATCTATACAACATAGTCTAACAGTGACTTGATAAACAGGTAATAGTAAGTAAAGCAATTAACCTCAGCTGGGTCACCTGTACGACAGTTGATGCTGTGCATTGATTTGTTGTATTGGGGACTAGGGTCTGTGTGTGTGACATCTTGTTGTTCGGATGCACACATACTGACTCGTCTCGATTTTGTGATACTTGTTGTTCGGTTAGCTAAGTCGGAGACAAGGTCAAAGATATCATGTAAGTCCAAATGATATACAATGCATAATGTTTTCAGACAAAGTTACGATGACGAGTGACGAGTGGATAGCAATAAACAAGTGGATCAAAAATTGCCATATAAAGGGGCAAAAGGCCTTGATATCTGAAACCGCAAGCCAGCAGAGCAAAGATTGTGAGGTGGACGAAATTGAACTGCTGGGAGACAATGAGGGAACGATAGACGAGTTGAACGATGAGACGACAGACGATGTGAACGATGAGACGACAGACGATGTGAACGAGTTGAACGATGAGACGAGAGACGACAGTGTGAATAACGAGATAACGAGAGACGAGAGACGAGAGGCAATGACCCAGACAGTAGACACAGGTAAAGGTCGACCTAATCCAAATATTGCTGTTGTAAATGAATTAAATCCGGTCCTGTTGTCATTTAACAAAGTCCGTACAAGAAATCCTCACAACACCAATGTTGGTGTGTCTTCTAGATCCAAACCTAAATCTGTTCTTTTATCAGATACACGGAGTGACAAACTTGGAGACGTTACGAAACGCATGAATGATTTGTTGAATACTGTCAAACAGTATTTTGAAGGGTCTAACAGCGTGACCAAGCAACAAAGCAAAATTTGGTCTGATGCTGTTGCTTCTATCAAAAACCTAGAACGAGTGAATAATCAATTGGTAGATGAGCTTAAAAATCAACGAGTGGATATGACGGCCCTGGAGATCAAAATTAACGATTTGGCCCAACAAGTGGAAAAATTAACTGACAGTAACGTGTCTCAGGTAAACAATGACGAGTGTGGTAATGACGATAATGGGAATGATGAGTGTTTTGACGATGAGGAAACTAACGATGAGCTGAGACATCACGTTGCTGACTTAGTGCGACGGGAACTAAGTGGTCTAGGTTTGAATAATCAGGTACGACAGAGTGTAGGAAATAATTCCATAGTTAACGAGGTGAAAGAGGCAGTTAAATTTGAAATCTCAAGTAAAGATTCAGGAATGCGTAGAGATTATAAATTAATGTCCGAAACTAAATTTGAACATTTTTATGATTATTTTTCTTCGGAATTAAGATCTAACGATTTGTTATATATAATAGACAAGAGTGTTAAAGAGAGTCGAGTGTTAAACGATGTGACGAGAGAAAAACATAAGTTTAAAGTAAGAGATATTCTTATTAATAGATTAGATTTGAAATATTATTCACGAGTGGTTCAATTAAAAGATCCAACTGAGATCTTGAATAGGCTCAAAGAGTTGAAACGATGTGAGGCTAATACCACGACAGTTATGATTAGACAACAATTGTATAATTTACAATATTTGCCTGATAAGGAAAGTTCTTCTGACTTCTGTGAGAGGTTTGATGATATAGTGCGTAATTACGAAAATATCACGGGTGCCACTGCACTTTCTGACGAAGAGAAACGAGATGCCTTTTATAATGCCGTTATGACCACTGTTCCCGAAGTACAAGCAGTTGAATTTATGACTAAAAATACTACAGGTAAAGGTTTAGATCATGATCAACTAAAAATGTTTGTAATACAGGCTGAAGCCAATAAACAACAAAACAAATACAGCGAGCCTAGAACAGCTTTGGCTACGAGAGATCCAAAAGACCGTTGTTACGAATGTGCAGATTATGGGCATTTAAGTTACGAGTGTCCCAGGAAGGGAACAGGTTTGCAGAAGTGCTATGAATGCAATCAGTTTACGACACATATAGCGGACCAGTGTCCCAGACGAGTGAATCGAACGAGAGCAACGAGAGGACGAGGGATAACACTTGGACAAAGGTACGGAAATTTTAAAAATACACGAAGTTATAAACAATTTAACGACAGACGACAGAACTTGAAACGTAGAAACTTTGACTTGACGAGAGGCAACGACATGAAGAAGCCAAAATTTGGTAATAATAAGAACAGAGGCAATTATAAAAATTACAACAGACAATATAAAACGAGTAGAGATGATGTGAGGAGTGCTGAAACGAAAAAGGAAAAGGGTAAGTTACTTTTCATAAAAGCTAATCATAAGACTAAAGACACGGATTCACGATGTGTTGTAAACGACAGTAGTAAATTTGTTGCTAAATTCTTGGCGGACTCTGGAGCAACGGAACATATTACAAATTCTAAAATTATATTTAGAAATTTGGACGAAAGAGATTACGGTGTGATTAAATGTGCCAATAAAAATCCCTTGGCAGACTTGAGAACGGAGGGAGTAGGTCATATTGAAATTGTTTTAATGAATGGTCAAACTCTAAAAATAGACAATGTGATATGTGCGAAAGCTCTGGCTGATAATTTGCTGTCATTACGGAAATTTGCAGAAATGGGACTAAGCATTTATCTAGACAAAGATAAAATAGACATCTTCGATCCTGTATCGAACGAATTGTTTATGACAGGTATCTATAGTAAACCTTATTGGATTATTGAACTGCAAATAAATAAGGATATATTTCAAAATTGTAATATCAGACATAAAAGTGTGAGTAAACACGTAATTGCTAATTTAGTTCAAGCCAATAATACGAGTGTTGGCGATACGAGTGAAAATCATGAAAATACTGTTACAGGTATCAATCAAAGTATGATTGAAGAAATTCTTTCAAACAAGGGTCACGAGGTGAGTAATTTGAACAATGAGAAAACTAAAGACGAGAGAACTGTTGTTAATGACGTAAATATAGAGTGTATGGATGATTCGGAAACAAATGCAAATATAACAACAGATGAAATTAATGACGTAACGACAGAAAATAACGAACTAATTGTCGATGAAATTCTTTCTGAAAAACAACAGAATTCAAATACTAAAAAGAACATTATATACGAGCATTCTAACTTTGACACAACAATTTGGGATAGAAAATTTAATGACGTTGATGAATTGCCAATAGTCGAAATTACAGATTCTGATTCACCTTTTAACGAGAGATATAGTAAATTTTGTAAAAATAATAAAGCCATGTTATGGCATGTCAGGTTAGGTCATGCGTCAGTAGCTTATCTTAAAGCGTTGCAAAAGAAATTTCCAGAAAACAAAGAACTTCAAAGGGCTGTTTTTGATAACTCCATCTTAGACTGTGAAATCTGTATGATATCAAAAATAAATAAATTACCTTTCAAAACAACACGCAGACGAGCGACAGAACCATTACAAATAACTCACTCTGATACTATGGGACCAATCAGTCCATCGACTTATCCTAAAAGATACAGGTTTATATCAGTTTTCATTGATGACTATTCACGACTGGCTATGGCATACCCCATGAAAACAAAGAGTGATACAGGTTATTGTTTCGAGGCGTTTGTACGAAGTGCAAGAAACTTGTTAGGCAAAAATGCTAAAGTGTGTTATTTACGTTCAGATCAAGGCACAGAATTTACGGGTGGTTATACGAGCGAAGTCTTAAATAAATTGAGTGCAGAATTACAGGTTTCTAGTCCAGATACCCCTGAACATAATGGTGTGGCTGAACGGTTTAACCAAACGATTCAAAAGAAAGTACGAGTGTATATGTACGATGCGAAGTTACCAGAAAATATGTGGGATTTAGCTCTTAATGCTGCAGTTTATGCTTACAATAGAACTCCACATAAATCAAACGATATGATTATCCCTTTAAGAAAATTTGCTCCCCATCATAATTATGACATGAATCAATTGAAACGTTTTGGTTGCATAGCATACATTAAAGTACAACGTAAGACAGGTCCGAAATTTAAATTTGAAGGACGACGAGTGATTTTGGTTGGTTATACTCCTACAGGCTATCAGTTTTTAAAACCTGAAGAAGGAAAATATTACGAGAGTAGAGACGTGAGATTTAACGAAAAACTGGTATACGGTGACAAATACGAGCGAAATAGTGTAAAAGACTGGCCGGTTGATAAAACCGAAATAAACAAAGAAAATTGGTTTGTTAGCTTTCCTGATAACGAGAGTGACCACGATGAGTTTTCTAAAACGGAGGGAGAGTTTAAAACCAAAAGAACGAGAGGACGACCGAGGAAAAATATTAAAAATACGAGCGAAGCCAATACGAGTGAGGCTGGAGTTAACTTGTCCAAAAACGATGCGATCCAATCTGAAATGAGTGGAAAAGACGAATGTGAAGACAAACTTTTGTTTGCTACTAAATTTAACGACGTGTACGATGAGAAAATTGAAAATGTTGAAGACGAATTGTATTATGCGTTACTAGCCAAATTACATCAAGACCCCATTACTTACGACCAAGCAATGCGATCTGATGAAGCAACTTATTGGAAAGATGCAATTGATAACGAGTTGAATTCAATGATAGAAAACGATGTGTGGGAAATAGTTAAAAGACCGAAAATAATGTACAACAGAAAAAGGGTTAATATTATTGACTCACGATGGGTTTTTAAGAAAAAGATAGAGTCTAATGATAAAACGAAATTTAAAGCACGGCTGGTAATTAGAGGATATAAAGACACAAATATTTACGAGTTAAAAGAAACCTATGCACCAGTTTCTAGATTACCTCTAGTACGAGCGATTTTTGCGATAATAAACAAGTACGATTTGAATGTGTACCAATTAGATGTTAAAACTGCTTTTCTTAACGGAACGATAGACGAGGAAATATACATGGAAATTCCTGAAGGAATCCAAATAAGTGAAAACGAGAGGAAAAGCAAGGTTTGTAAACTTAAACGAGCGTTATACGGACTGAAAATAAGTCCTAAACGATGGAATATTAAATTTACCGAGGTAGCTTTGAATATAGGTCTAAAAAATTGTAACGATGAACCATGTTTATTTAACTGGCGCGAAAACGAGAATTTCTTGATATTGTTACTATATGTAGACGATATCTTAATTACTAGTAATGATGACAGCAAGCTGAACGAAGTGAAAACAAAATTAATGAGTGAATTTAAAATGACTGACTTAGGAGAACCAAAAGAGTTTTTAGGTATTGCAATCAAAAGAGATAGAAAACACAAAATAATGTGTTTGAGCCAGAAACGGTATATTGAGAAAATATTGAGTAAATTTAATTTACATGAATCTCATCCTCAACGAACCCCTATGTTGACTAATCAAGTTGCAAACAAAAAGAGAAAGATGAGAGAAGAAAATAGTAGTGAATGTATACAAACGAATGAAACGAGAGAAAATATACCATATCGCGAGGCAGTAGGAAGTCTCTTATATTTGGCAGGTGCTACTAGACCTGATATTTCGTATGCAGTGAATGTACTTAGTCGACATCAAATTAATCCGACAGATAACGAATGGAAAATGGTCAAAAGAGTGTTTAGATATTTAAAAGGTACGAGTGATAATGGCTTAACATATTTGGCAAAACTTAACGACATGCAAGCTTACTCTGATGCAAGTTTTGCTGACTGTAAAGGTTCTTTGACGACATGTGGATTTGTTATTAAATTGTATGGTGATACAATAGCTTGGAAAACACATAAGCAAAGCTATGTTGCATTATCGACGTGTCAAGCTGAATATGTAGCATTGAGTGAAGCATGTCAAAACTTAATTGCTATGGATAACTCCATGAAACAAATTTTAATCAAGTCCTTTTGTCCAATCAAATTATGGTGTGACAATAAAGCTGCTGAAGCGAATGCACAAACGAGTGGTGGTAATAGACTACGACATATGACTGAAATACGAGAACATTATGTTAAAGAGTGTGTAAACCGTGATCTGGTCAAAATTAGCTGGATACCCTCTAAAGAACAAATAGCAGATTTGTTCACAAAACCCCTTCCTTTTGAATTACATAAACGACTGACAGATCAAATTATGAATACAATTAATAGATAATTTATCTGATGTTTGCAGGAATCAGGAGTGGAAAATAAATCCGCAACATACGACAGGCAACGAGTGATAAACATATTATAAGATGATTAACGAACTGATCATTAAACGACAGCTGCAACGACGGAATTTTATATATATATATATATTTTTGTATTTGTTCAAGATAATAAATGAAAACACTTTTATTTCTTAAAATGAGTCCAATAAACTATAGTCGGGAGGGAGTGTTGGAATTTGAATATAGCGTCTATAGTTATTTGACCATTGAATGACAGTCCATCTATGCTAATAGATATTCGTATCTCTTCGGTTGATCCTCGTGAGGAATCGTTGATTGCCAATGTCTTTAGATATAATATAATATAAGTAGAATATAGAACATATAAAAATGTGTGCTACGTAATTACGACAGCTAGTATAATTAATATACGAGTGATAAAAAGTAAAGTGAGTTTTATTCTTTCATCCAACATTCCATCAGATGACTAAGTACAATTTTTTTTGACTTGAGTGTTGTGGTTTTGTTTTTTCAAAATCAGAAGGATTTACATGAAAATGTATTTAGAACTGTTTTTTTTTTAGCAACAGTTAATTTTTTTGACTATCAATATAAAAGAATTATCGTATAATTAACCAGTTGACTGTATGAATATGCAATATAATGGGAAAATTTTTTGGACTTTTAACTTCCTCGTAAATATGTATGTACTAAAAAAAAATATGTTTTCAATCTTTTGATTTTAATTTTTATTCTAAAAGGTCATTTGAGCTGGTGATTCTATTGTAGGTACTGATGTAGGTAATAAGAGTACAATTAAAAAAATGTTTGTCTCGTGTTGTATGGCGATTTTAGTTATGTAGTATTCGTGGGTTTATTAAAGTTTATTTACAAGACCAAGTACAGGAATACAATTTATACCTATATACTTAGAATTATTATTTATTCAAACGATTGACTTATATGCACTTTTTCAATTTTTTTCCGATGTTACCACTGTCACTGTCAATTTATTACTAACTAACTCGGCGAACGTCTCTGTCACTTTTATAGCATCATAGAACAGTCAGGAAAAAGTCTGGAATATTCGAAAGATTGTTTACATTTTCGGCGAACCGTTTAATTACTTTCTTGGAAGGCAGGTGCGAGACATACACCTAACGCATACATTGCCAAAAACCGCCCGCGGCTAGTTGAGCTGCCGGCCCGCAACACATGCAGGTGTACCCGATCGCACACAAGCATGCACGTGTTCGCTTCAGTTTATTGTCAAAATATTTTACGAACTTAAACTCGACCAATAACTCGTTTTTTTTTTTAGTAAAAAAAAATTGAAAAAGAAAAGCCTTGCTAGTAAAAATAACTACCCTCATTTTATAACAATCTCATTAAAATAATATTAACGAAGCAGCAAATATTCTCAAATATTTTGCGATAGTTTTGGTTGGGATTAAAAAATTTCGAGTTTGCCAACATAGTTGTGCTAATTCCAAAGTAATATTCGTATATTAGTTATACTTTGTAACGTCACAACCTTTTATTACATGCCTGCGAATCAACGAATGGCCTTGTGAAATTATTATTTATTTAAATTGTAAATTACCTATCAATTACATATACCTACAATATAGATGACCTGTACATGGGCCGACAAATTATTATTATTAAATAACTAAGTTTTATTCTATTATTTACATGTAAATGGAAAAAAACCTAATATCAATGAAATTATATTGGTGGGTGATTAATTTTATTAACGTTTTAGACGTCACATATTACGATGTACTGTTTACACATTTGAATAGTGTTTATAAATATTAGAATCTATTTTATCTAATTGTAAAATGATTTTGATATAGGTACCTACATACTTACTTGAATTATTTTTTATTATGAATGGAAAAAATATATATATATAAAGTTTGGGGGTACACCACCCAAGAATAATAATCATAATAATAATAATAATCGATTAACAAAAAGTCAAAATGGTCTAAGTAGATTTTTATTTTCACCAATCAAAAATTAACCTTTTTGGTCGTTATACAATACATATTTCCATTAGCAAAATATTATCCCTAATATGTCATAAATATTTATCTTATAAAGAAAAAAACGTCATTGGTCGATGGTACCTTACAATAAATTAGTGAATAGCAACAAAATGCGATTATTCTAATCGTATAAAAAGTGTCAGTTGACGCAAAATCATTAATTAAAAAATTAAATTATTGATTTATTTTAATATAGGGTGAATATTGTGTTTGTTATTTTTCGATTACATAACGAACCATAGGTTATGCGGTAGTAGGTGTGGGTTCGTGAAAATGCACACGTCCACGCCTACACCATATAACCTACTATAGGTACGCTAGTATAAACATAAACAATTCCTCGTCAACCGTTCCTTAATCTCATCTTAACATAAACAGTACATGGTCGCATGATTAATTAAACGCAACAATACAAGTACTAATGATGTCATTATCGCGTTGGTACACATACACATTGAAGACAAAAAACACAATGAACGGCGTTACCCTTACGTGAACCATTCTCCAAAAAATTGTATTGCTAAAAAAAGAAATTTAAAGTAGAATTGGAATTCTTGTGTCTTTTTTAAATTCACTTGAATACATTTGAAGTAAAAGTTGCAGAATTTAACATTTTACCATTAATTGATAGAAGACAAAGAAGTGAGTAAAAACTGAATCTTTTCATGTTAATCGCGTTCAGATGAGTTCGCTGCTATTTTGAAAATTAGCAACATTCGGTATGTTTTATTTCTTTAACCTTTTGTTTACGAGTCTTGTCAGATAAACAGGTTCTATAGTATAGTAAAAACTGTCTATATAAAATACTATTAGAGGCATTAATTTATGTATCTATATATGCTCAAGTGAGTGAACATCATTGGCCTTTAGAAGTAGTTTAATTTAAAAGTCGTAAATGAAATATGTAAACTAATTAAAAGCAAAGTTAATGTGCGAATTAAAAATTTAGTTTCCAAAAACCCGTTGTACAAGTTTTGCAGAATACTCAGAATTAAATTATTCAAATGAAGACTTCTTTAGGCGCGTTATGCGATTTTTAGTACGGGATAAAAATGTAGATTCGCGTTACCGAGATCAGCTCCACCGCTAGACTGGTGCGTTTACACGAATACTTTGCAATCTATAGGAGAATTACCAATTAAAATAAACAATTATTAAACAATGACTACTGTTTGTTTAATTATTATTTTAATCATTAAATTGTCTACTAAATATGATAATATTTTTAACGAAAACAACACATTTATTTTATAATTACAATTAGGTACCTACCTAATTTAAAAATAAAGAAGAATTAATGATTTGCATACCTAATTACTGATAGTTTTAATACAGATTACTTTTTAACTTACGTTCGTCATGAATACTAAATTTTTCGCTAATTTAAAAACAAACTTACGCGGAAATGACGTAAATTCAAAAATCGTGTGATATATTGGAAATACACTGCCACTACTGTTGTTTATATTTTAAGATCGTCAACGATGTTTTTGGTTGTTACATACTCCTTAATATATATATATATGTATTATTTAGATTTCCTGATCAATTAATAAATAAATCCAATCTGATTTAATTCATGTTGATTTAATGGCAAATTTCCTTTACCCGTACGCCCATTCGAAAACTTCAATCGTCACAAATACAATTTATGTGGCATTCAAGAAATGCAATAAATTCTCCTTTCAGAGAAACGTCTAATTATGTCTATATAATTTTAATGGAGAAATTATGGTAAAAATGTGCTTTCTGTTGGTATTCAATTATCCATTTCTTAATAAATGAAATGCCCAAAAGACAACGTAATTTCAGGAAGAAAAAAAAAATAATAAACAGGGTTAAATTGTTTTTTATCCTGTCCAACGACCAGGTAGATGAAAAAACAAACAACTAATCAAAATAATTTAATTTTTGTAATCTTAGCACACACCAATAAATTATTTTTTTTCAAAACCATAGCCATATACTTATCTATATTTTATAAATAGGTTTTTCCTGTCCTGGTTTTAAATTTTTTTAATTTATTTTTTATGCAAAATTTCACGTTTAGGTCACTAATATCATAGGTGCTATTGTTAAAACGTCGCATTTTAAAATTAATCCTAACTAAAGCGGGGGCGTTTTTAAGCGTTGGCGTGAGAGACTACCGTAACAAGTGACACATTGCGTATTTCCACGCACTATTTGACGAGCGGGCTAAAGATGTGTAATAATGTGTAGATAACAGCGAATACAATAAACTAAATTATTACATAAATTAAATTTAAAAATAAAAAAATTACGATTTTATTATATTTTTTAATTTAAATAATTATAATTATTACTGCATCCAAAATGATTTCGCGAAAAATAGGAAAGAGAAAGAACAAAATCACTTTTAATTAGATTTCTAAAATAGTCTAAATTACTGTTAAAAGTTCTATATTCAATATTATATCAGATTAAAATTTAAAATAAAATAGAACAATTTCCTCTTCTTTTCTGTTATATAGTTCGTCAAAGACATGAGCTTTTTTCACACCTCCAACATTTCTAAACTTTTACCTGACCAAAGCCAGGTGTAGGTACATAATTATCCCTTGTATGCTTATTTCACAAAATTGACTATTAATATTTAGTAATTTCAACTACATTTACAACTAAATTATTAACCCAATATTTTCGTGGGTGTTTGAAACAGAAAACGTTAAGCACACGTAGCTCCCACGTTGTCAATTTCCGTCCAACGATTCGAATAAAAATATATTCTTACATGCCAAAATTTCTATCCCACCTCCCAAGTTGAACCATAAAGAAAATTGTTATCGGGAACTGTTTTTTTTTTTTTTTTTTTTAATATATTCACATTACATTCTATAAATACAAAATTTGCCCTCCACAGGGTTGTTCAGTTGGGGACTTTTGCCCGCCAACAGGGGTTACGGTAAAGTTCTCGAAATGGGATAACGACTTCTATTCGGTGCCTAATTTGCTTACTATCCAAACTTCGGAGTTGGGAGACAACATACACGATAAATTTCGATAAAAAAAAATACACAAAGTCACTGGAACACTATGGGGACTTAACTGAACAAACATTAGAACCCGAAATTCCTTAAACGTTTTAACTTCGTTCAAACGTTATATTGTCATCGTCATCATTTCTCATTCGTACTTTTCCACTTTCGTTATTGATTTTGGCTTACACGTGTGTGCAAATTATGCGTTCTTCATTAGAATCAAACAAAATCGAATTTCTCTCGTTACCAGCAACAACAACAACGCTTCTACTATTCAGTATTTGCATATGCAGACAACGTTGTTACCTTGGTTACCGTTGCAAACGAACGCATCAATCCCGGTTGCATTTTTTTTAGCAAAGCACGTGCATACTATTGATTTTTGAGTTTTAAAACATACACACATACGTATAGATTTACATAAGTTGCATGTAAAACCTTCTTGAACCCCGGATATTTAAACGAAGTCGACGAGCTTTTCACACGACAACGTAAAACAAAATTTTTGTGACTACCTTTTTATGAAAGTTCTAGTTGCAACTTGTTTAGATTTTAATGAAACTTTGAAAATTGACTAAAGTATCCTTGTTATAAAGGCACTCGTGCCATTAATACATTTTTTTTTCGAGTCTCTAATAAGTTAATCGTTTGCTAGCAAAGAAGGGGTCTTCTTCTTTACAGTTTTTCTTCTTTGAATCGTCTGACTCTAATTTTTTGTCTGAAATTTTAATATTAGTTTCAACTCTATTTGACATGCCCTAGGGAATTAACGGTTTTTTCAAAAATAGCTCATTAACGGTCATTTTTGTCGCTTAGAACCATAAGAGGGAGATAGTGGCAATTTTTACGAGCACGTGAACGAAGCTAAGCGAGCGGGACGAAGATAACAACAGCCGAACTTTATTCGTCTTGAGTCGGTACTTACAAAGAATATTCGGTTCGCAATCGTAGCGATTGCGATCTTCGCCTCGTTTAAGGCGCAGTAGCTCGCAAACGAGGCGAAGCGAGCGACGCGTAGATACAACAACGCTGTTCGTCTTGAGTCGATACGATTCGGTTCGCAATCGTAGTGATTGCGATCTTCGCCTCGTTTAAGGCGCAGTAGCTCGCAAACGAGGCGAAGCGAGCGACGCGTAGATACAACAACGCTGTTCGTCTTGAGTCGATACGATTCGGTTCGCAATCGTAGTGATTGCGATCTTCGCCTCGTTTAAGGCGCAGTAGCTCGCAAACGAGGCGAAGCGAGCGACGCGTAGATACAACAACCAAACGCTGTTCGTCTTGGATCGATACTACGAAGAATGATCGGTTCACAATCGTTACGATGGCTAATTTCGCCTCGTTTAAGGTGCACCTGTATCAATGCGGGCGAGGCGCAGATACAACAACCGAACGAAATAACTCATTCATAATCAAATTCTTTATACTTTAACATTATCCTATAGTAGTCAGTAACTATTTTTTTTTCTCAACTGGCGGAATAATCAATCAAATTAACGCGCCTGTAGTAATTTTTTCGGAGCGGAGCTTCTTACGTGCGTCTTAGTTGTGCATTAATCTTACAATAAAAATAAAAAAATTGCATTGGGAACTATTGCAACAATTTTTTTTTGTTACAGGGACACCTCTGACATAAATAGAATAAGTAGGAGAACAGCAGAGAAAAGAAGACGTGATCGACTGGCATCTTATATTCATGAACTCGCACGACTTGTACCTATGATCGCGAAAAGTGCAAGAAAACTGGACAAAACTAGCATACTTCGACTCACAGCCACGCATCTTTTAATACACCAAAGTAAGATTTTTTTTGTTCGCCCTTATAAAACCTCGCCAAAATTAATGATTGAAATAGTACCTATACGAGTGTGGTCATTTTAGTGTGAAATATGTGGAATATTTTTTAATTAATTAATCTACTGTGCTTTTTTTATATCAGAGAAACATTAAAAAATTTATCTACATCATAAATAAATTTTATTGTTGGTATAAATTATTCATGTACCTACAACGCAAAAGAGGTTCATTTTTAGCTTGTTGGGAAATTTGTAACTGTCAATTTTGATCATGAATATTATAGGTTTTTTTAGTATTTGTGCTTATCCATGCATTTATTTATGTCTATATTTTTACGTAATCATACAAAACAATCTTTTAAGTACACAATAATTTTTGCAATTAGTAAAAATAAAATTCGTATTTTACTTAATAAACAGAAAGACAAAAAAAAAATGAAATATTGCTTTGCTCCTTTATAAGTACTACACACAAATAAACCATAAGTGAATTTAAAATAAATAAAATTTATCACTTGAAATATAAATATATTTATATAAAAAAAATTGATACCACCAAAAGAAAATAGCTATGTAATTTTTTTCAAAAGAAATATGTACACGAAAAAAAAAAACTGAAAATCAAAAGCTACGTTATTATTATTTTTGAACAAAATTATTACCTATTTTGTTTAAAATAAAAAATTCTTCAAGTTGTTACGCGAAGCGTTAGTTTAATAAAATATGTAGTTATATAAACATTTTTTTTAATATGCTGACGCTTAAGTGTTTTAAAAGATAAGAGATGTTTAATTAGCTAGTATCTTATCTTTTTTTTTATCGTAAATCATGTGTTGAATCTGTAGTTTTATTAACGTTTTTTTTCTTATCAAAAAACATCATTAAAATGCATTTCTTTAAACTGATAATTTTGAATACATATATGGATGGCTGCATTTATAAAAATCGTATGATTATGACGACATCCTTTGTAATTAATGAAATTTAAACGTACATAAATTTTACTTCTGTAAATTTCTGAAAAATTATGAAATCTGGTATGGTCACAAAAAAAAACTTCCAAGCAAAAGAATTACATCAACGGATTTTTATTAATTTATTGATTTTTAATTACTCGTTTCCAAATTAATCATTATAATAATTAAAATCAAAACTTATTTTCTGATGGACGTACCATATTTACCATACGTCTACGTTGTAATTAATTATATACCCACAATATACATATTTTTAATGAATATATGAGAAGAGTCATATTAATTAACGATATTTAATATTTCGATATACAACAAATACTTCGTCTTAATTAATAATCGAAACTATATGTACATAGTTTAAAATTTTAGAAGGCGCCATCTGTTGCTGATCCGTTTAATGTTTTCTATACGCAAATGTAATCAGGCAAATCAACTAATTATACATTAAGTATTCAGTTGACAATCTAGCTAATAATATAATTGCGGTAATATTGTTTAAATACCTATTAATAAAAATAAAGAAAAATACATACTATCGTCTTGTTACGTAAATAGTTTGATTTTTTTATGAAGATAGATGCCTAAAGTGCAAAAGGAAAATTCTAAGAAACGATTGTAATAAATCGATTCTCACTTTTTTAAAAATATAAACTGCTATAGAATTTACGATTTTTCTAGGGATTTTAAAGAAATAAACAAGAATCATAAATAAGTTTTTTGCAATTTTTAGTGCACACATCAACGATCCTATTTTACACCAATACGATATTTTTTTTTTGGGATATAGCGTAATTAAATTAAAATTAGATTTTTGTTGGGGAGGTCACTTGAGTCGTTATTTAAGTAACGAATACACATACTTACAATTGTAACAAGTGGACAAAAACGTGTAGCAATTTACACAATATAAAAATGGTAATTGACTCGTAAGAAACCGTATGTAATGTACCTACAATCAATATAGTGGAACGAAATGGTAAAACGATTACTTAATTTTAGAAATACGTACCTACGACCATGAGCGTAAATAGCTGGTAAACTTAGGTACTAATTTAAACTTATAATAACAAACATTTATAATTCTAAGCCAAAATTTTTAAAGTTACGCGCCTTAACCTAACCTAACCTAACCACTTTTTGAGTTCAGTAATAATTTTTTGGTGGAATTGAAATTGCATATAAAATTAAATTTTTTTGGAGGCCCTATTGTTTTATTTTTTTTTTCTGAACGATTGTTATTTTAAATATGTAGGTACACTTGTTTTTATGATAAAAAAAACTGTTTTGAAAATATTTTTTTCTTGCTTCGTCAGACAAGTATCATTTTTTTTTTTCGCTCTTTTTTTTTTTTTTTTTGAGTACTTATTTTCAAAATTTATCGCACGATTATACATTTTTTTATAATCTTTTTGACAATTTCTTTTGTGTATTTAGCTAATTTTATCAAAAATATACAAGTACAATCCGTACAGTTTTTCTTTAAATCATTGATAAAAGAAATTGACAAATACTTAATTGGAATAAGGCTCAGACTTATCTTTGTATTAAAAAGGTTTTTTATTTTATTATTCGCCCGCGCAAATGATACGCGGCTGTCGCTTACATCATGGTGGAAAATCTGTTATGTAATAAATTGACCGTATTTTTTCGTCTATTGACTGGGCTATGAATTATTTCGAAAATTATTAAATTAATTGATCGTACTGAAGCAACCAGAACAATTTGAAACAATAATACATACATTAAAAAAAAAGTAAAAAAAAACTTGTTTCAGCATTAGCCAGCGGTAATAATAAAGGAATAAAATTTCCAAAAATCGACCAGTCTTCTCTGGATCAATTAATTTACGAACAGTTGAATGGCTTTTTACTGGTTGTCACATCAAGGGGGTCTATTGTGTTTGTATCGAGTGGAGTTGAACAACTGTTAGGTCATATGCAGGTAATTATTTATTATTAAATAATAAATCGTTAATGTTTGTGCAATTTAAATTGTTTGTTGCAGACCGATCTAATGGGTCAATCATTGTATAACTTGACGCTTCCGGATGATCACGATGTTTTACACCTAAACCTGACGTGCGACAGCCAGTCATCGATAGAATGGAGGAAACATTTCAACGTTCGATTAAAACGAGCTGGTACACGCACCGAACCACCCAACTACGAAACTGTTAATTTTAGGGGTTTACTTAAGCGTAACAACAGTGGATCTTCTTCTACTTCTTACTCTACATCGAAGGATCTCGCCCAAGCAGGCTCTTCAAACAGTAACGTGAGTTCGTCCCTTAAATTTTTATTTTCTTATATTGTACATCGTTTTAAGTTAGAAGCAAAGGAGAAATGTAAGACTATCTGACAGTCTATCTATTACAGTGCTCGGTACTGAGAGACGAAGGTTACCGAACTGAAGCGGAAATTCACTACGGTGTCGTAATGGATTCCTCGTCTCTTCAACACAGTTCGGCAGCTTTCGGTTCTTTTAGTTCATTTCGTTTCGTCATGGTCGAAATTCAAACTTGATATAAGTAAATTGGTCGATAATAGTTAAATAAATCGATAAACATTTATGTATTTTTATAAAATATTCTGTTCACATATTAACATCTTCATTAGGTACTAGGTACGTCTTTTGAATATTAATATTGTAATGAAATTAAAACACAAAAAAACTGGTGTAAGTTTCAAGATTATTTATTTGTATCACTACATTACACTACACCTGAAGAAGCTATAGTATAGCGAAACATTAATGTAGTGATACAAATAAAT